>CP129454.1:53342500-54542500 GCA_030445155.1 Quercus variabilis | reverse complement strand
CCTATGCAATAACCACAATTCCTTCTTCAGAAACCTTGAGGCTAAGCTTGAAGCTGAGTACCATCAAATCCTTACCCTTGAGGAGGAATTTTGAGCTCTAAAGTCTTGAATAGAGTGGACTCTGTTAGGCGACTGAAACACTAACTTCTTCCACCTCCAAACCATCTGCAGTCGTCACCACAACAAAATCTGGTGCCTGAGAGACACGGTTGAAAACTGGACGCATTCGCCTTTAGACATAAAAGCTTTAATCTCCAACCATTTTGTTAATGTATATTATGTTATATTATGGGCCTTAGGCCCAGCTAGTTTACTTGTATAGCACACTTGTACTTGTACTACACTTTACTTGTACCACACACACATGTTTACTTGTACCGCACACATATGCCTCCTATATAAAGGCATCATATGTATATTTCTTGGGTATGAAATACAATACTACGATTCAGTATTTCTAACATGGTATCAAAGCAGTGGAAAGAGATGCATTACCAGCCATACGAACAGCCTGAGCTATGATCTCTAGTAGTTCAGTGGGGGAGAGGTTGATAGTGGATCCAGAAGACTGGGACTCAGCTGAAATGGAAGGCATCGACGGAGTAGGCTCAGTATTTGCAACAGCAGCAGTAGATTTGTTGCGACGGTAACAAGTCTCAATGGTGTGGCCAGGACGCTTGCAATAATTGCAAAACTTTTTGTTAGTCTGCTTGCGACGATTGCTAGAGCCAGAAGAATCACCTGATTGCTGAGGTTGCTCAATGGACGGAGCAGAGGGAGTAATAGCCAAAACATTGAACTTATTTTGGGCTTGAAGGGTTGCAAGCCGAGCTTCTTCTCTAACCAACTCGTTTACAGCAGTGTCAAGAGAGGGAGGAGGACTGCGATTAAGAAGCTGACCTCAGATGGGCTCAAAGTCCTTGTGAAGTGACATCAGGAACTCATAGAGACGAAATTCATCTCTAACTGTAGCATATTGCTGAGCATCCTTTGAGCATGCCCAAATCGGATTAGAAATGTTAATTTGGTCCCAAATGAAGCGAAGCTGATCATAGTAGTCATTGATGGATTGCCCTGGTTCTTGTCAAAGTTGATGCAATTCCACTACCAACTGATATTTCATGGATCCGTGAGTAGTGGAGTACCTTTTGGCCAACATATCCCAAGCTGATTTTGCATCATCAAAGCTGCCCAACAGATTGGAGATAGAGGGAATGGAAGTGTTCCGAATCCATGTGAGGATCATGTGGTTATGACTATCCCATTCAATCATGCGACCAAGGAAGGGAGCATCTTCTTCACTTGCTCCCTTAACAGGAATGGTAATTGCACCAGTACAGTATTGCCAGAGCATGCGACCCTTAAGAAAACTGCGCATAGCTTGAAAGCAAGATAAGTAATTCTTGTTCCCCTCCAATACAGTATTGATGGGGCGAGGAAGAAAAACATCCTTTTTATCCATTTAGAAACACAATATGCAAAAACAGACTGCAAAAATGAAATCTACGCGAAAAACTGGGTAAGGAGAACCTGGACTGTAAAAAGTCAACGGTAAAGTCAACGATTAAAGTCAACGCTGGTCAACGGTCAAAGTCAACGGCCCGGTCAACGGTCAGTCAATGATGACATCAGCGGATGAGTGGATGATGACGTCAGCCCTAGATGACGTGGCAAGATGACGTCATGGATGACGTCAGCAGAATGAGTGAGGGCGCGTGAGGCGCGTGAGAGCACGTGACTGAGGCTTTGACGGCGCGTGGGGTGCGTGACTGAGGCGCAGCTTCTTCAGGCGGCGCGTGAGAGCGCGTGCAGACTCCGATGCTTATGAGACTTCCACGAATGCGTAGATCAAGGCAAGACGATCACGGTGGTATGTGCAAAAACTTAATCGGAGGAAGATACACGGCAGAGACGGTGGTTGCAGTGGTCTGTGTGGTGCGGGACTCCTCAACGACGGCGGCTGCAGTTCCGGAACCTGAGGACAACGGCTGAGAGACGTCGTAGGTTCAACGGTGAGTGGCTGCAGTGGCTATTGTGACAGCGGAAGTGATAAGGGTGGAGTAACACCAAGAGAGACAAGACTGCTAAAAGAAAGGTCAGAGCAGTGGCTCTGATACCATGTTAGAAATACTGAATCGTAGTATTGTATGTTTCCCGTGGACAATCTTCATCTTCCACCTGTTGCTCCTGTCTCTATTGCTGCTGCAGCTGTTACAGTTTCTTCCTTACCTTCTCTCGCACTTTGGCATTCTCGTCTTGGTCATGCCTCATCTACTCGGGTACAACAGTTAGCTTCTAAGGGTCTGTTGGGTTCTGTGTCCAAAGACAATTTTGATTGTACTTCATATCAGTTAGGAAAACAGCCAGCTTTACCTTTCAATAATAGTGAATCTATCTCTAATAGTATTTTTGAGTTAATTCATTCTGATGTTTGGGGACCTTCTCCTGTTACTAGTATTGGTGGATCTCGTTATTTTGTTGTTTTTATTGATGATTATTCTCGTTATAGTTGGATCTTTCCTATGAAATCTCGTTCTGAAATCTTACCAATATACAGTAACTTTGCAAAAATGGTTGAAACACAATTCTCCAAACATATCAAAACTTTTCGTTCTGATAATGCTCTTGAATATACTCAATATGCTTTTCAAGCTCTGTTACATTCCTATGGCACTGTACATCATCTAACCTGTCCAGGCACCTCTCAACAAAATGGTCGAGCTGAAAGAAAACTTCGTCATATTCTTGACACTGTCCGTGCTCTTCTTCTTTCTGCCAAAGTCCCTGCCCCATTTTGGGGTGAAGCTGCTCTTCATGCTGTTCATGCCATTAATCGCATTCCAAGCACTGTCATCCATAATCAGACTCCGTATGAGCGTCTTTTTGGGTCACCCCCTAACTATCATTACCTTCGCTCTTTTGGATCTGCTTGTTTCGTTCTTCTTCAGCCTCATGAGCACAACAAACTTGAGCCTCGATCTAGACTTTGTTGTTTCCTTGGTTATGGTGAAACTCAAAAAGGGTATCGGTGCTATGATCCTGTCTCTCATCGTCTTTGTGTTTCTCGTAATGTTGTCTTTTGGGAACACCGCCTGTTTGTTGAACTCTCTCATTTTCGTTCTTCCCTAACTAACTCTTCTGTTTTAGAAATCTTTCCAGATGAGTCTCCTGTTCCTACTACAGATACTCTTGATCCTCTTTTGGACTTCTCTATTCCATCTCCAGATATTTTTTATGATTCTTCTAGACAGGTTGTAGATGAACAGATTGATGACGAGCTACCCCACCTTGAGCCTAGGTCCCCTGCTCCTGCTCCGCCTGAAGATCCTCCACAAGACATTCCACCTCGCCACTCAACCCGGGTAAGATCCATTCCTGCACATTTACTTGACTATCATTGTTACACTGCCCTTGCTACACTCCATGAGCCTCAAACCTATCGTGAGGCCTCTACTGACCCTTTATGGTAGATTGCAATGAAAGAGGAAATTGATGCATTAACCAAAAACCATACTTGGGATCTGGTTACTCTCCCTCCTAGTCAGTCTGTGGTTGGTTGTAAGTGGATCTATAAGATCAAGACTCGCTCTGATGGGTCCATCGAACGCTACAAAGCTCGTCTTGTTGCAAAAGGTTTTACACAGGAATATGGGATTGATTATGAAGAGACTTTTGCCCCAATTGCTCGTATCTCCTCTGTTCGTGCCCTCTTAGCTGTTGCTGCTGCTAGTAAATGGGGCCTTTTTTAGATGGATATTAAAAATGCCTTCCTTAATGGGGATCTGCATGAAAAAGTCTATATGCAACCTCCTCCTGGTCTTTCTGTTGAAACAAACAAGGTTTGTCGCCTTCGATGTGCACTTTATGGCCTTAAACAAGCTCCACGAGCTTGGTTTGCCAAGTTCAGCTCCACCATCTTTCGCTTGGGTTACACTGCCAGTCCTTATGATTCTGCCTTATTTCTTCGTCGCAATGATAAAGGCACCATTTTGCTTCTCCTATATGTGGATGACATGATCATAACTGGTGATGACCTCAGTGGCATTCAAGAACTCAAGGATTTTCTTAGTCAGCAGTTTGAGATGAAAGACCTTGGACATCTCAGCTATTTCTTGGGTCTTGAGATCACTCGTTCCACAGATGGTCTTTATATTACTCAGGCCAAGTATGCATCTGACCTTTTATCTCGAGCTGGACTCACTGACAGTAAGACTGTTGACACTCCAGTTGAACTTAATGCGCATCTGACACCCTCGGGGGGGAAACCATTGTCTAATCCCTCTCTTTACAGACGATTGGTTGGCAGCCTAGTTTATCTCACAGTTACTCGTCCAGACATTTCTTATGCTGTTCATCAGGTGAGCCAGTATCTGTCTGCTCCACGATCGACTCACTATGCTGCTGTTTTGCGCATTCTACGATACCTGAAGGGCACTCTCTTCCATGGCCTTTTCTACTCAGCTCAGTCTCCTCTTGTACTCCGTGCATTCTCTGATGCTGATTGGGCAGGAGATCCCACTGATCGCAGGTCCACTACAGGTTATTGCTTTCTCCTTGGTTCTTCTTTGATTTCTTGGAGAAGTAAGAAACAAACTTTCGTGGCCCGCTCCAGTACTGAAGCAGAATATCGTGCTCTTGCTGACACCACATCTGAGCTCCTTTGGTTACGATGGCTTCTTAAGGATTTGGGTGTATCCGCATCCTCTGCTACTCCCCTTTATTGTGACAACCAGAGTGCCATTCATATTGCTCACAATGACGTCTTCCATGAACGGACTAAACACATCGAGATTGATTGTCATTTTATCCGTTATCATCTTGTCCATGGTGCTCTCAAGCTTTTCTCCGTCTCCTCCAAAGATCAACTTGCAGATATCTTCACCAAGGCACTTCCTAAGGGACGCACTCGTGATTTGGTTGACAACCTCAAGCTGGTCTCACATCCACCTTGAGTTTGAGGGGGGCTGTTAATGTATATTATGTTATATTATGGGCCTTAGGCCCAGCTAGTTTACTTGTATAGCACACTTGTACTTGTACTACACTTTACTTGTACCACACACACATGTTTACTTGTACCGCACACATATGCCTCCTATATAAAGGCATCATATGTATATTTCTTGGGTATGAAATACAATACTACGATTCAGTATTTCTAACACATTTCAACACGTTGTACACTACAGACATGACCAGTTCTAAGTGCCCCACCCCTTTCTCTACCAACACTCGCGCTCTCACGCACGATGTTCATACCGTCTTTAGCAGTGAAGTTTTTGACCAAGAAATCAAATGTGCGATGTTCTCTTTCAAGCCTTACAAAGCTCCGAGCCCCGAAGGTTTTCACCTGTACATTAAAAACATTTTCACTCCAAAAAAATCCCTAAACCTTTCCTCCCCGACCTCATTCATCCTTTTCAAGTCAGCTTCATCTTGGGAAGAAAAGCTAGTGATAATGTTATTCTAACTCAGGAAATTGTGCACTCCATTTCAACCTCTAGAAGCAAGCATGGCCTCATGGTGCTCAAGATCGACCTTGAGAAAGCTTTTGATAGACTAGAATGGTGCTTCATCCATAGGGTCCTCATTTGGTTCAACTTCCTAAAAGCTTAGATTGACCTTATTATGTCCTGCATTAGCTTGTCCAACCTCTCGGTTCTTATAAATGGCGAAAAACTTGACCCTTTCCTCCCTTCAAAAGGTATACGCCAAGGTGACCCCCTCTCACCGTACATCTTCATCATCTACATGGAGTACCTTGCCAACCTCATAAACTCAAAGATCGCTCTTTGAAATTGGACTGGAGTGAAAACTTCTAGAGAAGGTCCCTCAATCTCTCCCATTTTCTTCACTGATGACCTGATTCTCTTTGTGATGACAACTAAGAAGAATCGTATCACCATTAGAAGTTCTCGCAACCTTTTTCACCTCCTTCGACCAAAATGTAAACCATAACAAATCAAAACTCTTCTTTTTGCCCTACACTAGTGCCGAGAATATCACCATCATTGAAAACAAGCCAGGCATGAGACGTATAAACGAATTCGGGAAATACCTTGGTGTCTCTATCATTAGTAATGGTAGAGACAAGCAAGCTTTCGATTCCGTTGTCGACAAAATCCGTGCAAAGCTCTCGGGTTGGAAAGCTAGATCCTTATCCATGGCAGGTCACCTCAAGCTTATTAACTCGGTCACCTCGGCCATGCCCATTCACCTAATGCAGTGCACCATGCTTCCCCATAAAATATGCATCGAGTTAGATAAAATTAATCGCAACTTCCTTTGGGGTGACTCGACCACAGGGAAAAGGATGCATGCTATTAGCTAGGATGTTGTCGCAAAACCAAAACACCTAAGAGGTCTAGGTGTAACAAAAAACATTAGCCAAAATAGGGCCCTCTTGGCCAAAAAATTATGGGAGTTCCAAACAAAAGCTGGCAATATCTAGGCTGACACCTTTAGGAAAAAATATCTTGATACCTTGACTGCCAACAAAAGAAAATCTTTGACTTGGAACGGCCTTTTAAAAGCCAAATTCATCTGTGATGAAGGTACTTGTTGGATCATCAGAAATGGCGAAACAGCCTACATTTGGTATGACAACTGGACCGACTATCGTCCTCTCTGAAATCTCATCCAAGGCCCACTCCACTCTCTTAACACCACCATGAAGGTCAAGGACTATTGGGATACCAACGGAAACTGGGACTTAAATGTTTTATCCTTTTTCCTACTTGACCAGGTCTGTGACATATCTGAGCCACTCCTAGACCTCTCCACTCAACCTTAAGTGACCTTTCCACATGGAATCTCTTCCCAAATGGACAGTTTAACCCTCGCATAGCCCATCTTCTTGTTGCAAATCTACCTATAACCCATAACGCTGCCACCTGGAAATGGCTTTGGAAATCTCACACCCTCCTAAGAGTGAAGACATTCCTCTGGCTTGCTTATCACGACCACCTCCCCACAAAAAAATCAACTCCTTAAAATACACATTATTAACAATGACTCATGTCCCCTCTGTCTCTCATACCTCGAAACCACCGTCCATATTCTTATGGATTGCCTAAACATTCTCCCTATATGGCATGGTCTCTTTAATAATGCACTCCCACAGTATTTCTTCAATTTTAGCCTCATGGAATGGCTAAAGTGTGTGTCCACCTCCTCGCCAAATATCCCATCTTAGTTGAACACTCCTTGGTCCATAACCTTCCCTCTTGCCATGTGGTCTATCTGGTCAGCCCGTAACAAGTACGTCATGGAAGCTCAACCCTTCGTGGCCTACACAGTCATGGAAAAAATAAAAACTCTTACTTAGGAAATCATTCACTCTCCCTCCCAAATGATCCAACATGAAAAATAGTGTTACTCACGTTGGTTGGAAACCCCCACCCTTCAAATTCTTTAAATTGAATACAAATGGGTTGACTAGAAGAAACTCGGGTATGGCCTCGACAGGTGGTTTGATAAGAGAATATAACGGAATGTGGATTGGCAGCTTCATCAGAAACATTAGCTTTACCTACTCGATGGTAGCAGAGCTATGAGATTTAAGGGATGGTCTTGTCCTAGCCAAGAACTTAAACATTAGGAAGCTCCTGATAGAAATTGATGCTCAAACTGTAGTGAATGTGATAAATTCCCATAATGCTTGTTCTGACTCTTCTCACCCTTATTCAAACATTATTAATGACTATAGGGCCCTCCTCCAATGTTTTGAGGAAGCACGGATTGACCATATTCACCACATAGGAAATCATTATGCGGACATTTTGGCAAAGGAAGGAATTTATAATGCTAGCTCTCTCTATTTACATAAGTGAACCCCACGAATTATAATGTATTTACAACAATGCCTTTAAGCATTGTTATTCAAAAACTAAAAACTAAGCACGGCAATTGTTACCCGACCTATGGGCACTTGACATGACCATAATGGGTTAGGTTCCATCCGACTTGCGAAATAGTAGGGTCGGGTTTGAGTTTTTAAAATAAATCATGAAGCGGGTTGGGTTTGGGTTTTAATGATACCCGCCCCAAACCCAAACCCGAACCCGGACCTAACCCATTAAAGTAAAATTACCAAAAGACCTAATATATATATGTGTGTGTGTGTGTGTGTGTGTGTGTGTGTGTAAAAGCTTATTTAGAAAACCTTAATCCTATCTCATTCTCTCAATCTCATCTGAGCCACCAACCACCATCTCTTAATCTCTAGTCACTCTCACCCACACAGCCACACGGCCATGGCCACATCCTCACTCACGACCGTGTGGCTGTGTGGGTGAGAGAGACTAGAGTTTAATCCTCAACTCCTCAAGCCGTCACTCTTACCGACCCACATAGCTATACTCACGGCCTCATCATCGCCCCCCTCAATCACTTCCACTCTCCCTCCTCCCTATGCCTTCACCTCGCCGTTGATGCCAACTCCCCCTCTATTACTAACTCATCGACTCATCGTAACTCACTCTCAATGATTTGGATTCGTTCTCCACCATTTTTTTTTTTTTGGTTCAATACCATTCCTATTTCTCAATGGTATGTTCTTATCTTTTTTTTTTTTTTTTTTTTATTTTTTTTTCTTTTTTTTTATGTGGCTTTTGTGTTTGTGCTTATATTAGGATTCGTGTTTGTAATTTTGAAAGGGAAAATTATAAATTTGAAAATTTTGTGTTTGTGATTTTAGTGTTTGTGTTAGAATTTGTGTTTGTGTTTCTGTTTGTGATTTTGAAAGGGAATTCATTAATACAATTTTTTTCTCAACTAATAAAAAATAGCAATTTGGCTTTGATTTAGTTGGGTTGGAATTGATTCAGTCAGGGACAGAGCTAGAAAGTTTTGTTTGGGGGCCAAGTTGCTGTACTAATATATTTATTAAGACAATCTCCACACACATATATACACACACATTTTTATTTGATGAGTTATATATATACATACAAAAAAAAAAAAAAAAGAGTTTAGCAATTTCAATGCCATCTTTCATAAACTAAAATTTATTTTTTACCATTTTCATAGTGAAATTCTTAAAAAATTTCATTTTCAATACAAATGATCAAATTGTACACTAAGGTAAGTAAAAAATATTTCAATTGAACTAATGAAATTTTCAAAAAAATGAATGATCCAAAACTTGGAGGAATAAGTTAGGCTCCAAACATATTTGAAGTTGTCTTGTTTTTACCCATTATGTGTGACAACTAAAAAGACATTTCATGTGTAGTTTTAGTCACAATATTTTTTAATGAGTCATTGACTTGTTAATCATCACATAATGGGTAGAAAAAGATAGATCTAAACATAGTTGGTACCAAACTTTATCAAATATTTAAAAGAAATAAGAGCACATTTTGCCATAAAAATAAAATTGAGGAAAATAAAGTTATGTCTCTATAACTATTACACAAATTATTTTTTACAAGCATTATTGGACTAATTTAAATATTTGGAATGCAAACTTTTATTTTTGTAAATTTCAAAATTTAGAAGGGGGGGGGGGGGGGGGGGGATAGGGAGGGCCCCCACCCATGTACATAGTTTTGCCCCTGGATTTAGTGAATTGTTCAAGACTTGTAAAGAGTGAGATGAGACGAAGAGGAAAGAGAGTGAAATGAGATAAATAAATAAACAATTATTTTCTGTTCATGTCAGAAAAGTTACACTTTTTCTTAAAAATGTATATACATATCAAACACATAATTATATTTTTTTTACTTTTAAAGAATGTTTATAGAAAAATGGTACTAAAGACATGTTTTGCATTATGAGTATTTTAAATAAGTATTTTTATAATACTTTTTAAACCACACTTTTAATATAATTTTGAACAACAATTCTTAAACACTACTAACAAACAGGGTGTTCTCAAAATACAATATTTAAATACCATAAATTGAAAACTATTTCTCAAACACCCTTATTAATTAAACACTCTTAAGATGTGTTTGGTTGAGTGGATTTTAGGGATGATGGGAAAAAAAAAGGGAGAGAAAATGATGAGAGAAAACTTTTTGAAGGATATTTGGTTGCGAAAGAGAGAGAAAAAAATAGGAGAGAGAAAAAAATATGGTCGGGCCTGGGTGTTTTTCTCTTTGGACTTACCAAAAAGAGTGATTTATTAGATGGACAAAAATGCCCCTAGCTGGCTTCATGGGCAAAGTTGACTTTTTTTTTTTTTTGGGGGGGACATTTTGCCCTTCTTCTTCTTATTCTTTTTTATTTATTTTTCTTTTCTACTGGTGAGTGGAGTGTTCCTTTATGCGATTTTTTTTTCTTCACACAATTTTTTAAAAATAAATTTGGGTAATTGATTTTATTTTTTCACTTGTTTGTCACTTTTTTTTTTTAATTAAGCATCATTTTTTAACAAGAGTATCTTAGTAAATTTATACAAATTCATTTTTTCATTCCTTCACTTTTCCTCTCTCAACTAAACAAAAATGAGAGAAAATAAATTTTTTTTTTCTATCCTCTTACTTTTTTACTCCTTCAACCAAATGAACCCTTAACAAACATAATTTTCAGTTTAAACACTGAAAATTATGATTGAAGTGGTCTACCAAACTGGCTCGGGTGTTTTATTCTAGATGGATTGTGTATATAATAAGAAATAAAAAGTGGAAATCATGGTGGCCAGGGCAATTTTTTCCGTAGCCCTAAGAGCATCCGCATCCGGTTTTCCTATCCCATCTTATTTTACCATCCTAAAAACCTACTTTATCAATTATACCATACCATTTTATAATATCCCAACATCCCAAAACTCTATTATTTTTACCATTTTATTAAAATATTATTTTTTTAATCTTTTTTTATTATTTATTTCCAACGTCCTGCCAAAATCACCAAAAACCACATTCTGCAAATCAGAACCACCAACCAAAAACAAAAAAAAAAAAAACCACATCCCCAGCAACCTGCAACCAAACCCGGCAAAGAGTACCAACCCCAGCAACCTGCAACTAGCCACTGCCAGCCACCACCACCGATGGCAAAAAAAACCCACAAAATCTCAACCACCGTGCACCCTTTGTGACCCATTCCAAACGCACCTGAGACCCACGGCCACACCCATCTGCAACTCGCGAAACCTCACCTGAAACCCACGAAACCCACGGCCACACCACCTGAGACCCACCCACCATACCAAAACCCAGCAAGCCACAAATCACAAAACTGACAATCTGATCTCACCTCACAAATCATAAAAGCAGCAACCCAAACCCCACAAATTCGATCTCACCTCCAATGCCCACGAGTCCGATCTCCACGTCGATGCCCATGAATCCAATCTCACCTCACGCCGATCTCCACGAATCCGATCTCACCTCACGTCGATCTCCACAAATCCGATCTCCACGCCGATCTACACGAATCTGATCTCACCTCACGCCAAGCTCCACGCTGATGCCCATGAAGCATCTAACTTGTCGGAGAGAGAGGAGCATCGGAGAGAGAGTCTTGAGTCTGAAGAGAGCAGATGAGAAAGAGAGAAAGAAGAGAGAGAAAAGACCAGAAAAAATGAGAGTGGAGAGAGAAATTCCCGGGTTAAAAACGCCTCAAGTATTAAAAAATTAATTTTTTTTTTTATAACATTCAGCTACAGTACCATCTTACATTTGAGATGGTACTGTAGCTATATCTCAAAAATATTTAGCCTTTTAGCATATGGCATTCCCGTTGCTGATCAGTATTTGGGCTTGAATGCCAATTGTGCCTTGCATTTGGCATATTGGAGGCCGGCTGCTGATGCTCTAACCAGCTTACGTTACTCTTTCTTTTTTATTTTTTTGATGAAACTTCCGTTACCCTTTGTTGTGATGAATTCCAAAATGAGTGTCGCCATCAAAAGAAACGTCTTTATTTTGATGTAGCCCAAGAGATAATAACGTCGCTTGGAGTATCTAGTAAAAAATTAATTAACTAATTCAATACTTAAACAATTTACTTAAAAAAAAAATCCCATAAAAAAATACTTTAAAAAAAAAATTATAAAGAAACAAAAGGCACCGCCAAAGTATTAATAAATTAATTAATTCTGATTGCATCGAGAGATATAGAGAGAGAGAGAGAGAGAGAGAGAGAGAGCAGAACTTCTAGAGAGATATACAGTGCCCCTTGACATCCTCGTTGCTTGTAAGTTTCCTTGACTGGTAGCTGGTATGTTTCGGTTTTGATTTATATATATATTGTTTCGGTTCGTGCGGTGTGATTGTATATATATATATATATATATTTTTTTTTTTTTTTTCACCTCTTATTGGTTTCAGTATCAGTGTTCCTCTTTTGAATTTAGGTTTAGATCTCCCTTGGAAACCACTGCTGCTAACCCACCGATTGCAGACCACTATTCACAAGTATTTCTTGCCTTGGATATTCTATTTGACAAAGTCTATAGACCAAAAAAAAAAAAAAAATGACAACAAATTTGACACCAGACACGGTTAGGTTAAAAAAAGTGAAAAAAGTGAGCTCATAGGTGTGCTTGCAAACTTAATTGGTGTGAAAAATGTTGTAGCATTACTCTAATTTTTAATTTTTTTGCGTACGTAGCGTTATTCTAATCTATCTAATTTTTATACAATCAGCCAATGGTTTATTAAAAGAACGACAGGCGGAATCAATCTAAAGTGCCCCACTGCTTAAATGAAGTTCCGTTGGCTGTAAATGCCTTTCGTTTTTGTCAGGATGAGACATATAAATAATACCTTGTAAAAAAGTCTGGGAAATTTGTCTCTAGTCAGATTCTTTTCTTAAGGGTCTACCTGCAAGCATAGAATTGCTCAGAGTAAGTCTCGAATGGGTATGCTTTTTATTCCCTTTTATTTGTGTTATGGTGGGGTCTAAGTGAGGTGAATACATGAATGGGTGTGAAAAAGTCTGGGGAATTTTTTTGTCTCTGATTCTTTTCTTAGGAGTAAGTACACAAAATGAGTGTAAGCATAGAATACATGTGAATGGGTGTGAGAAATTAGGGATTTTTTTCTGTCTCCTAGAAGGACTCTTTTCTTAAGAAATATTCCGTAACCACAAAACTGCCTTTAATTTGTGTTGTGTTATGGTAGGACTAAGTGAGATCAATACATGAGTGGGTGTGAAAAGGTTGACGAGTTCTATGACCCTAGCAAGACTCTTTTCTAAAGGATATGTTTGTAAGCTCCTAATTACCTTTCATTTGTTTTATGATGGGGCCTAAGTGAGGTGAATACATGAGTGGAAGTGAAAAAGTTGGAGAAATTTTTTTGTCCCTAGCATGGCTCATATCTTAAGAGGAAGTCTGTATATACAGAATTGCCTTTTCATTTGTGTCATTATGGGGCCCAAGTGAGCTGAATACATGAGTGGGTGTAAACAATTCGGTGAATGTTTCTTGTTTGTAGCAGGTCTTTTTTCTAAGGAGCATGTTCATAAGCATAGAATTGCCTTCATTTGTGTGAAGGGAATTAGTTGTAGAAATTTTTTTGTCCCTACTGGGGTTCCTTTCTTTGGTTTGAGTCTTGCAAGCACATAATTGCATTTCAATCGTGTTATGGTAAGGGCCTAAGTGAGGTGAATATATCATGAGCGGAAGAAAAAGTTGTGAATTTTTTGGTCCCTAGCAAGACTCTTTTCGCAAGAGTAAGTACTTAAGCTCATAATTTCTTGTCATTTATATATGTAATGGTGGGGCCTAACTTAGGTGAAGGGGAATTTTTTTTTACTTTAGTAGGACTCTTTTATTAAGAGTAAGCTTGTAAGCGGAGAATTGTCTTTCATTTGTGTTATGGTGGAGCCTAAGTGGGTTGAATAGTGAATACATGAGTGGGGGTGAAAATTTTGACGTATTTTCTTGTTCCTAGTAGGATTCTTTTCTTAAAAGTAAGTGTGAAAACATAAAATTGTTTTTCATGTGTTATGGTCGGGCTACAGTGAGCGAATGCATGAGTGGGTGTGAAAAAGTCGCGGAATTTTTCTGTGTACCTAGCAGGGTTCTTTTCTTAGAGCATTCGCATCAGTAATTTACAAACTATTATATTTTACCATCTCAAAATCTATTTTATTATTTATACCATATCATTTTATAACACTTTTAACATCCCAACTTTTATTTTCCTATTCTATTCATTAAAATAATATTTCTAAATAATAAAATAATATATCTCTTATTCTTTTTGTTCAACACCACCAAAAAAAAAAAAACACTTCCCACTCCGACCATCAACACCACCCTCTACAACCATCAATACCACAAAAAAAAAAAAAAAAACAGCAACCCATGACAGTAAACCCAGACCCACATCATCATCGATGACCACGGCAAACCAAACCCACTGTGCCACCATAACCCACGGCCCACCACACCGATGCCACCATGATCCACCATCGAAACTTAGCCCCAAACCCATGGCCAAAACCGATTAGTAAACACATCAAACCATCAAACCCAATGATCAACCCATTCAAAAAATCACCAGAGCCATCACCAGCAAACCCAGCCTGCCGATCCACGCGGATCTCAGCCCACCACCATGCCCAGATCAAACCATGAATCCAACCCAACTCCGGTGCAAGTATTGAATGATAAAGAGAGATGTGAGATGAGAGAAGAGTGAGGATTGAGGGACGAGCTTTGAGAGAGAGAGAGAGAGAGAGAGAGAGGAAATGAGAACTACTGAGCATAAAATAATATATTTCGGTTTTACAATAGTGCTACAGTGCAATTCTACTTTTGGAATTACATTGTAGCACAATTCCAAATTTGTTTACAATACTTGGGTTTTACAAGTTCTGATGGAGGGAGGATTTTGGACTTAAATGCTAAAACAGGCTTACATTTGGCATTTAGCATGCCCAGTGCGGATGCTCTTAAGTGCAAGTCTGTAAAAGCACATATTTGTGTTTCATTTTGTGTTATGGTGGTGCTAAGTGAGGTGTGTTATGATGTTACTAAGTGAGGTGAATACATGAGTGGGTGTAAAAAAGTCTAGGAATGTTTCTCTCATTAGCATGAATTTTTTTTTAGGAGTAAGTCCCGAAGCACGTAGTTGCTTTTCATTTGTGTTATGGTGTGGCCCTAAGTAAGGTGAATACGCAAGTGGGCATGAATAAGTCGG
Source organism: Quercus variabilis (assembly GCA_030445155.1). Lineage (NCBI taxonomy): Eukaryota > Viridiplantae > Streptophyta > Magnoliopsida > Fagales > Fagaceae > Quercus > Quercus variabilis. The sequence continues at coordinate 54,527,396 of CP129454.1, read as the reverse complement.
GGAAGTTTGCTGTCTCTCTAGCAAGACTCTTTTCTTAAGAGTAAGTCTGTAAGAACAGATTTGCCATTCATTTGTGTTATGAATGATTGAGGCCTAGGTGAGGTGAATGGATGGGTGGGTGTGAAAAAGTTGATATCCTCATATCCCTAGACTAGTAGGACTCTGTTCTTAAGGGTAAGTTTGTAAGCACAAAATGAACTTTCATTGTGTTATGGTGGGCCCAAGTGAGGTGAATACATGGGTGGGTGTGAAAAAGTCTTTTTCTTTTGTCCCTACTCTTTTCTTAAGGGTAAGCTTCTAAGCATATAAATTGGCTTTAATTTGTGCTATGTTCGCACTAGCATTCGAGGGTGTACCCTCAGTTGCTATTTTACATTCAAAACTTCAAAAATTGCCTTCCATCTAGGTATGGGTTCTTAAAAAGTTTTGCAACCTGTGAACAGTGAGTTCTTATATATAGAACTTACTGTTCACTTGATTGTAAAAAAAAAAAAATTATTATTTTAATGAAAAATATCTATGTTCTCTCTTCTCATTCACTCTACATATGGTACAGAACCTCTCCTCATTCACTCTACGTTCTCTCTCCTCATTAAATGAGATGGAGATGCTTCCTACCTAATTAGTAATTACATTCGGAAACCCATTTGGTAAAGTGTGGCCTGCTATATATATATATGACTATGTGAATATACTATTGATAAATTGGTTTAATATTTTATATTTCATATGATCACCTGTTATTGTTATGTATTTGCAACTAAGTGATAGATAGCCAATCACAATCTATATCATGTAAGATAGACGTGGCTTAGTTTATTGTACTAGCATTACTCTTTAGCTTTTTACTTTTTATTATTCATTACAATAGTTTATATATGCAATTTGATTTGACTATTTTATATATTAGGGTAAATTCCATTAACATATCTTGAGGTTTGGGCTAAATGCCAACCTGATCTAAGACTTTTCAAAATTGACCAATTTGGTCCGTAAAGCCAACCTAGTCCCTAAGACAGTTGAGGAAAAATGATTAACATGCCTAATAGTATTTATGGACTAAGTTGGCCTTAGGGACCCAATTGGTCAGTTTTAAAAAGTTTTAGACCTGGTTGGCATTAGCCCAAACCTCAAGGTATGTGAATGTACCCTATATATTATATCTATGTATCATTGATAGAAGGAGATATAAACTAAATATTTTAATATTTAAAAGAAATAGAATAAAGTAATTTTTGTTCATTTATATTGTTGTCCAGATTAATTTATATTTGATTATAATATTATATTCTTTCCTTTATTTCTTTTTTAAGGAAAAAGAAATATGGTTCGAAAAAAAGATCGATTTTGGAGGTATGTTGAAGACCTAGATGGCCGTTTCAAATGTAACTTTTGTCAATGTGATTTTGCTGGGGGTGCTTCTAGGATTAAATTTCACTTAGCTAGAGTTAAAGGTCATGATATAGATATTTGTGCCAATGTGCCTGAAGATGTTCAAAAAGAAGCTTATCTAGTAATTGGAGGGAGTAATAAAAAACTTAAGAGTGCATCAAGTTCAAGCAATGCTAAAGAGAGTAAAACCACTTCGTGTTCAATATCGAGAGACCTATGCCATGCTACCAATTCAAAGATGTGTGGTAAAAAAGATAAGAGTGCAGTGGACAAATTGCTTGCCCGGCTTCTTATAGTAAATAACATATCATTTGATGTTGTTCAAACAACATCCTTTATTTGCTTTGTGCAAGGTGTTGCTGATTATGGTCCTGAATATAAGTTACCCTCTAATTTGACTCTTCAAAGGAAGTTAATACCAAATTTGAAGGTCGAAGTTGAAGAGTATGTTAGAAGAATTAAGAATTCTTTGTCGGTAACTGGTTGTACTCTTATGTCAAGCATATGGAGTGATTTGGATCAGAGAGCATTTATCAATATTAAAGACATCATTTCTTCAGTAATTGAAGAAATTGGGTCTGATAATGTTGTTCAATTAATCATTGATAGTACTACAAATTTTGAGTCTGCTGGAGACATGCTTATTGGCAAGTACCCTCGGTTGTACAAAACCCGGTGTGCTACTTATGGCATTCAATTGCTTTTGAAGGATATATGTGAGGAAGTTGATTGGGTGCAGAAGATAATTAGTGATGCAAAATCAGTTGTTTCATATCTGTATATGGATAGTATCATTTTGTCACTCATGAGAGAGTACACAAACCATAAAGAATTGAAACATCTCGGAACAAGTAGGTCTCCTAGCTTCTTGATGCTTCAATCTATTTTGAATGTTCGAAATGAATTGCAGTTACTTGTTGCATCTTCCAAGTGGGAAAAATTGAATAATAATGAAAAGGACATCAGCAAAGAAGTGGTTGCTAGTATAATCCAAAGTACAGAATTTTGGAGTCAAGGGAAAGAGGTGCTACTAGTTTTGGAGCCTTTGCTCAGGGCCGGCTCAACAATTTTGGAGGCCTTAGGCGAAAATTTTAAGTGGATTCTTTTTTTTTACTTTAAAGTCTAAATTTGTACAAATAAAAATTAATTTATTATTTGGTTCAATAAATTAGTATTACTATAATACAAATAAGTTGATATAATATACATCAAATAATTAATTGATGTGATAATTTATAATAATTGATAAAGTAAGAGTCTGCATTAAAAAAATGTGATAACTTATTAATTAGTATGGGGTCGTGTGGGGGCCAACTTAGTTTAGGCCTTGTGATGTGTTGGGGCTCATGGACAAGACTGCACAGTGCTATGTGCATTGTACAGTCTTATCCTATCAAGTTATGTGCACTGTTGTTGTGCAGTATACTGGATTTTAAGATACAATGTGGCTTTTTTAATGCATTTTATTGACCAATAAAAATACCTAAAATATTTTTTTTTGTAATTAAAATATATAGATAAATATATTATATATATATATATAAATTTTTTTTTTTTTTACAAGTGGGGGCCTTTTTTTTTTGGAGGCCTTAAGCAATTGCATCAATTGCTTCTATGGTTCAGCCGGCCCTGCCTTTGCTTCGTGTTCTTCGATTGGTAGATAGTGATTGGTCAACTGCAGGATACTTATATGAAGCAATGGAAATGGCAAAAGAAGCAATTAAGCAACAATGTGCTAGCAATCAAGACAGATATATGCAGATATGGGAGTTAGTTAATTGTAGGTGTACTGAAAATATAATCCACCCAATTCATGCTGCTGCAACATTTTTGAATCCATCTTACTTGTGTAGTGAGAAATTTAAAGAGAACAGTGAGATAAAAGATGGTATAAGTTTCATTTTGGAGAATTTGGTGGCTGTTGAAGAAAGGGAAGATTTCATGAAACAAGTGCAACTTTATCGCAATAAAGTACCGAGCTTGTTTACAGTTACAGCAAAGACAATGTTGAAAACATCTCATCCTAGTAAGTTCAATAGCTTCGATATAATTTTAATATTTAACTATATAATTTTTTGATAAATTTTATGAGTATATAAATTGTAATTTTATTTGTAGGAATATGGTGGGATTTCTGTGGAGATCGTCTTCCTATCTTACAAAGGTATGCCATTCGAATTTTGAGTCAACCTTGTAGTTCATCCTCATGTAAGCGTAATTGGAATGCATTTGAGGAAGCACAAACAAAGAAGACAACCAGGTTGACATCTGAGATGTTGGATAATATGGTGTATATAAGATTGAACTCAATGATGATGGAGAAATTTAACACTGGTGAATCTCTAGACTTGGAGCCAATTTATCTTGACAAACTTAATGAGCTTCCTGAATATGTTGATCATGAACAATTTTGGGAGGATGATGCATTCAGTGGAGTAGTTGAAAAGGTTATTGATGGCTAATTACTTAGGATCAATTATCTGAGACGTTTTAATTAACTAAAACTTTATAAATGGTGTTTAATTGTTTACCAAGGTTATTTTACTATTTTTTTTTTCTAGTGTAGATTATTTCAAATTGAGTTGTTAAGACTTACTATGTTTTCTTTTTTTAGAATACTAAGTATTTTTATCCCACACACACGAGAAGAGAGGAAAATGTCTTAAAGAAATTGACATATATATATATACATATATAATTTTACTGTGTTATGCCGTATATTATTTCTGAATTATTCCAAATTCTTGAAACATACTTTAAAAGAGGCCGAATTATACATGTCCTGTATTGAGTGTAACTTATGCTCATCATATTCTACTAACCGTTAATTATTGTAGGAAAAAATGTCACACAAGTATCTATCTCTAGCTCCAGTTCTACTTCTATATGGTTGTTTATTTCTACTAGATGCATTCTCTATTTTTTGCAAAACTTTCCAGTGTAGTCCACGCTAGCTTCTCGTGTAAGGTAAGGAAGAAAATATGTCTGAAATTTTCCTTTGTTGTCATGGTGGGACTACTAGGCAACTACTAAACATATTGGTTCTGGTTGGGGTGTCAAGGAGCTAATTAAACTTCTTGTCTCTCATTGACCAAGAGTTGTGTTGTATTACATGATGCAAATAAGTGATGAATTTGTGAGGATCTGGTTAGTGGAGATCCTGTGGCCAAAGGTAAAGACTTGAAAGCTAATGAAGGAAAAGGTATGAAACTTCTTTTCACTCTCCAATCCCGTTGTATTCTCTTGCAATATGGCAAACATAATTAAGACCATTGGTCAATCATTGGATAGAACTAAGGATGATATAGTTGGCTTTGGACTAATGGAGTTTGTGAACTTGATCTTTAAGATTAGTCTAGACAGGGAAATAAACTCCATGATTCGGAAGTTGTATGAAAGGAAGATGATGTTTTAAAACAGTAAATTTGCTGATTAGTGTAAGCAGTCAACAAGCTATCTTGTTTTTCATACAGTGGGCTTTGTGGTCTTGGATAGACTTTTAACAAAACTATTGTTTAATCATTGACTAGTAAAGAATCATTTTCTTGTATACGTCTACATGGCATAACAAAATTCTCTCCCCTTGTAAAGAATCATTAACTAGCAAAGAATTATTTCTCTCCTTGTAATTATCATGGTTCTAATGTTCTATCGTACTGCTTTTTATTTGATATAAAAAATATATCAAATAATTTGAAATCCAGACTAGACTGTACGGTCTTACCTTGTTAACTGTGAACTGTTCATTAGAATGGTTCTTTAAACTCTAAAACCCGTTCTTTGTAAAAAAAATTAGTGAACTGTGCAAATTGCAGTTGAACCGTCTGGGTTTGCAAACGGTGGATGATTCTTGTGGTTCAGGACAGAGTTAAAAAAAAAAAAAAAAAAAAAAAGAAGAAGAAGAAGAAGAAGAAGAAGAAAGAAAGAGGAAGAAAGAAGAAGGTATTTACACAGTGGGGACTTTAGGAACTTTTTCAAGGATGGTCCTTAATAAGCATAAATTATACAATCTAATAAGAAAAATTCATATATTGACAACAACAACAACCAAAAATACAAACAAATATATAAAGTTTTACAATTTCTTTTTACGAGTTTTCATATTTTGAAATCGTTGCATGATAGTCTCGTTATCGAGAACAAGTTGTTGGGGACCTTTTTGTAAATAAAATCTTCTTATTTCATCATGATTGATTATCAGGATGATAAGATGATATATTTTAAGCATGATTATACTGCAACTATATAAGACTCTAGTATCTCACTATAGGTCTAGCCATCATATATTCTACCATTCCTTAGAAGCCACATCATATATATATATATATACACATACATATTTGATCAACCTAATCTTTATATCTATTAGTCAAAAAGTAGAAGCCACATATTGTAGTTCTGTCAAATCACTCTCAAAGCCTGTAGTTCTGTCAAATCACTCTCAAAGCCTATGGAGGACCATACGGCTATATATATACAATTCCTATTTTAATATTGTAATAAATCATAGGTCGGCTTCCCATCAATATAGTGATAGGTTTAGATTTTATGAACCTAATGCCAATTGTTTTACTTGGTACCAAAAGAACAAATGCACAGACCCATGTCTTCCTATAAGCGTGGGGACAATTATTAGCCATAGAATAATTCCAACTCTCTAAATCTTTCAACTTTCTAAAATTTCAGCAAGACAAACCATACCTGAAATACTTGTGCGCAGTCGTAGAGAAGAAAAGAAACAACTCAATGTGGCTGAAAACAAAAAGGAACTTTCTTATGTACATACACGTGTAACTTAAAAGGTAAAATGCTAGGGTTATCAAGGCTCATATATTATTTATGCCACCTCACTTGGGCTTCATATCCTATAGTATTTATCTTATTTTTAATATCTTAGGCCCAAATCAATTTAATCCATTTAATTGTAGGTCTCCTTTATAATTTACGTATAATAATTAAATTTGTATCAAAATTATGGGGTTTTACAAAACCACCATATTTTTACCCAATATACATATATATATATATATATATATAGCATTTACTACCGCAATAATAGCTAGGTTCAACCTCCAAAGAAGCTTTGCTTTTAAGTTTCTAGAGTGATCATAAAGTATCTAGAAGCATAGAAGACCAAAAAAAGTAGGGAAAAATGCCCTTACATCCCCTAAACTTTCAACTAATGGCCAAAAGACCCCCCAAACTTTTTTATTGGCTAATTTACTCTTTAAACTATTCACAACTGCCAAATCAATACTTCAGTTAGTCACACGTTAAACCCAAACGTCCAAAACCCAACGGAAAGAGGAGAAGAGAACCAGGTCCGGCAAAGAGAGAGAATCCACGCCGTTTAGAGCCACTACCGAGGTTCTCTCCACCGTCTCATCGCCCTTGTGCCGGCGGTGCCATAGTGGTTCTGTCGCACTATTCAATCTAGGTATGTCTTCTTCTTCTTCTTCTTCCATTTTTTTCCCTTCTTACGTATTGCTATTTAAATCTTCTAAGAACCTTTTTTTTTTCTTTAATCCCCATGTACGAATTTTTATAGTAGAAATTCTTGTTTTGGTTTAATTTTTGGGTTGGGTCTCTGTGAAATTCTTGGTGTTTTTACTATCTCCATGTGCCTTTCACCAACTATTGCATTTGAGTATGCCATAAAGCTGTTTGATTGAATGCCTAAGAGAGATATGGCTATTGCTAAGGAGGTTTGGTTGCTTGGTTATCCAATTTTCCAAATATGCTGGCCCTCCAAGTTTCCCTTGCAACCCATTTGCTACAAAAACATATCAAACACAATAATTGGTTTCGTAATGATCCAGAAGCCAATAACTATATCTTCAATTCGAGAAATTTCATTAATTTTGTCGCTTGCAAATATGCCACGGATCCATCCAAGAAATAATGCAGAGCTACATAAGGATTGATCATGAACATCCAAAATCCTGTTTATGAATCCCTTGGTATTTTTAGTGTGTTCCAATTTGGTCCAAACCTGCCATGTCTAATTACACTATAGAATTAGTGTAACACTTTTCTTTTTTATTATGAGAAGATAATGTAGTTTTTCCATATGTTCAGGCAAGGTCACTTTGTAAGTGAGCCTTACTGTCTTAATGTCTTAACAACCATCTTATGCAACATTTGTAATGACCAAGCAGTTGATATTGAAAAATCATAAACATAGTTTCAAAATTTGCATTAAGTCACTAAAGATTTTTCCTAGTTTGATCCAAATAATTTTATTTTTTATGATAATTCATTAGTTGGGATAGAGGGAATTTGATCGCCGAATGTCTTTGTAACTCAACTGATTAAGGTTTCTAAATACTACTGAATATGGGTCCATTAAAAAGAATATTGATTAGCAACAACCATGCATATTGTAATATTTTGAATTATGTGAATTGATAAGCAGCAATCATGCATGTGTGCATGTGCAAATTGTTATTATTTTTTTTCCCACTATTCTCTAAATTGTTTTTTTTTTTTTTTTTTAATTTTGTTTTCTCCAGCTCTTCTATTAATGTTCTTGTTAGTTTTGTATTGTAGCCATGGATGAATGTCCAATGTCACTCCCTAGAAATTCACCTTCTATGCCAAATGTGCAAGCCCCTCAATCCCAATATGATTCTATTGAGGCTGATGGCCAATCTGAAATTGTTAATGTTCCAATTGATGGGGAGGATGACAAAGATTACAATTTGAGTGATTTTTCTAAATCTGATGATGATATAATTGAAGATTTTGGTATGGAGGATGATGGAATCAATAGAGCAATTGGAGGCAAGTAGCTTGAGAGAGTTTGGAATGGTGAAGGAGATTTAGATCATGGGGATAGTGATGAGTTAAGGAGTGCAGAAGGGTCATCTGATGATGAAGGGAATTCAAGGCCTAGGTTCCTTGAGTTTAACCAGAACATTGGCATAGAGAATGTACAGCTAGTGAAGGATCAAAAATTTGCATCACAAGTCGTCTTCAAGGAGGCACTAAAGGAATGGTGTATTAAAGAAAAACATGATTTTGCGTATAAGCACAATGATAAGTGGAGAGTGACGGCTGTATGTAAAAATAAATATGTGGTTGGAAGATACATGCATCCCAAACACAAATGGAAGATGCCTTTCAAATCAAAAGTTTTAAGAGCATTCATACGTGTGGTAAGGATCATAAGAATAGTAAGATTTCTTCAAGGTGGCTAGCCAATAAATATTTGTCATTCTTTAGAGATGATCATACTTGGACAGCAAATGCATTGAAGGGTGCAGTGTTTAGGGACCATGAAGTTGATGTGACTTTGGACTAATGTTATAAGACTAAGAGAATGACCTTCAAGATGATACATGGTGCTAAGGAGAAGCAGTATGAGAGACTTTGGGACTATGCAGCTGCTATTAGGAAGTGGAATGTGGGTAGCACAGTGAAGAAACAAACTGCAAATGATGTGTTTGAGAGAATGTATGTTTGTCTTGATTCTTGCAAAAGGGGATTCTTAGTCCGTTGTAAGCCACTTATTGGAATAGATGGTTGTCATTTGAAGGGGACAACAGGGTGACAATTGCTGGTTGCTATTGGGAAGGATGGGAATGATAATATCTTCCCAATCGCTTATGCTATCATTGAAATTTCAAGTACTACTTTGTTGAACTTTTCATCCAAATTTCAAGTACTACTTTATTGAACTTTTCCAACCTTTTTGGCTTTTTATAGGGTACTCAGCAATCAAATATAGGTACTCAACAATCAAGTCAAAGTCATACAAAAGACAACACAGTGGAAGCAAGAAGGATAAGGGAAAAGCTAAGGTCTAGTGGCAACAAGAAGATAAATAATTTTTTAGTGATACACGGCCTTCTAAAAATACTGATGGAGCTAGTATACTTTTGTTTTTCAATATTGCTGGAAAAGTGTAATTAATGATTCATTGAGTGTTTTTTTTTTTTTTGGCAAACAATATACCATTTGTAAACACTCATTTGATATTTCAATTCCTGGCATATTGAGATCCTTTTAAGAATACTGATGGAGCCGGTATAATTTTGTTTTTCAATATTGCTGGAAAAGTGTAATTATTGATTTATTTTCTTAGAGTTATTGCATAAAGTTCAATTCATGGCAGATTAGGACACATTCATTTTTTGGGGGTGGTGTAGAAGCTGAGTTTGAGAATTACTGAGTAGTATATTGATAGTGTTATTGCATAAAGTACCACTATTATTGTTTAGGCAAAAAATCAAAACCAATTACCATGATTTTTGCTAGTTCCACATTAACCCTTAGTTCACTCAAGCCAAAGTTTGAAAGAAATTGATACGTATATTTACAATATTCAGAAACTACAAGAAGCAGGAGTATAAAATACAGTATGTTTTAAATACAAAAATAGATTGTTATAACTAAGCATCAAAGTTCACAAGGTACAAAAACCAAGAAGTTCACAAAGAACATAAGTACATCGCTAAATTATCAACTCCTAACTCCTGGTGCTCCTTAATCTCTTTAATATCTTGTTCAATACAATTTAGGTAATGTAGAATCTGATGTAAGCAAGGCAGAATCTGCTATAGGAGATCCATCATATCAAATAATGTAGGTTGTGCAGCACTGGATGTAGACGGTTTGGACACAATAGCCATAGCATTTGCAATCTCATCAATATCTTGATCTAAGTAATCATCGGAATCATAGACAATGTAGCTTGAACGTTTTACATGAGATGAACTGAGCTGAAGTGTACTACTCCCAGTGGCAGATAAGGGCTTTGCTAGAACAGCCTAAGCACTGGATGCAGACGATTTTGAGGGTGGTACATTTGGCATAAAAGGTGTATTTGCAGGGAGTAAAAGTAGACATTCATCCATGGCTGCAGTACAAAATTAACAAGAAGATTAATAGAAAGAGTTGGGAAAATAAAGAACAATATAGAAATAGGGAAAAAATAAACTGAACTCCTCATCCATAAGCTAAACTATTCCCTTAAAGCTAGTGATTTTTACCAGTCTACTTATTTAAATAAAACAGTATGGAGAATATCAACAACATCACAAGTGAAAGACAACAATTTCATCTCCTACTCAAACATCTCAACAATAGAGTGGGCATGCAAGCTAAAAAGCACCAGACCTCATATCCGTCAGAATAATACATGCATAAACATACACAAATAAAACTACTAAACTTCACATTGCAAGAGATGTACATCACTACTATATGTAAAAACCACAAGTTCAAGTGCCTATTTATCTATTATTCTAATAGACCACTACTGATAAACAGACCATAGCTTTTAATATGACCACTCCTACCAATGTCAAACAGTTCTATGGCATACTCAAAAGCAACACTCAATGACCCCGAAGGTGGAATCTAATTTTAACAACTTGGACTTGAGTTCTTAAAATAATGCATCTGTCTTATGATCCGCAAATTGACACTAAATAATCTAAAACAATTATTCTAGCCAATACCAAGTGTGAGGAAACAGCCACCATATCCTCTAAGTCTAAGATAATGCAGTGGCCATATCTCACACAGGCATTTAATCAAACAGCTCTATGGCATAGTCAAAAGCAATAGCTCCGTAGAACCACAAAAAATCGAACAAACAAGAATTAAACCAACCCAAGAATAAAACCAAACCAAGAATTTCTACTATAGAAATTCACATAGGGATATTAAAAAAGAAAAAGAGTTTCTTTGTGGATTTAAACTCAGGGAAAGAATGAAAGGAAAAAAAAATTACCAGGTGCTAGGTTCTTGAACGATGTGGCTGAATCACCAAGGCACTGCCGGGACAAAGGCGGCGAAACGGTGGAGGAAGCTCTGTGGTTGCTTTGATTCTACTGCCTCTCTCTCTCTCTTTCTGCTGGTCAGAGGTCTCTTCTCTCTATCGTGTTATTGACTTTGTTTTGTGAGGAAGTGGGGAACACGTGCATCTCATGTGCTTATTCCGTTAGTGTTTTAACATGTGACTGAAGTATTGATTTGGCAATTGTAAATAGTTTAAGGAGTAAATTAGCCAATATAAAAGTTGAGGGGGTCTTTTGGCCAATAGTTGAAAGTTTAGGGAGGTGTATGAGCATTTTTCCCAAAAAAGTATATCCAAATTTTGTGAAGGTCTTGAATTAGCATAATAACGTTATTATAAAAAGTTTTTCATATCTTATACTAAAAATTTAATAATTTACATTTTATATTTGTTTGTACTTGTAGTTGATTTTTTGTTAAAGATATACTAAAATGATTAGTTCATAAAATTTTTTATATTTACTTTTGAATAATATTTAGGGTGCATTTGTGTAGAGCTTATTGCGTTTGTATAAGTTGCATTTTTTGGTTGGTCCCTGGCACTGTTCATGGACCAGCCAAGTGCTAAAAACGTGTGAACAGTAATATGTAGCAATAAAAAATATTTTGCTACAGTGTTTTCAATAATAAGTTTTCAATTTTCAGCAAAATAAACAGTATCCAAATGCACACTTAAAACAATGAGTAAAAGAAATAAAAGGCCACGGAATCCAGTGATGAAGTAAGGAGCTAAAATTACTGGGAGCAATAAGAAGACAAGTTTGATCAATACCTTCCCACCAAGCCATGTAAATTTAAGCATATAAACACCAATAAACGCAGTCAGTAGTTTTGAAAAATCTATATTCTTACAAACTAGTAGGTACTCAATTAGTGAGTTTCAATTAGCTTAACTGGTAACATTTTTTATAGTTGATAAGAGATCTTGAATTTAATTAGTGTCTACAACAAAAATTCATTAGTGCTTTTGTCTAATGATAAAAAGTTATCATTAGAAGTGGACTCTATAACTTAAAACTATCTTTAAACAAAAATAATACTCAATTTATGGCTATTCTTTGACCAAAGTCAAAGAGATTAACATCGTAAAAATTATAATTATTTTTTGACCGAACAATGATAGGATTTTAACTATTTATATAATTTTTGCCATAACTTTATATGATCAGTTGGAAGTAATCGAGGAGTAGACCCATACGGACTGCCACTTTTCCTCCCCTATAAACTATAGATTATCCTAACATTTTTTTTCTTTTTGACCAAAGTCTATGCAAATGTGAACATAACGCAGATAAACCCCGCATGCAGTAACATTACTATCTCTATGTGACGTATTCGCTAACCTCACTTAGTTTTCCAACACGAAATCCTGACGCATAGGCTGATCACATCACTACAATTTTCCCACACTATAAAACAACCCCAAATACCGTTAAATGTTGCAACATTCCTTAAACCAACCACATTTGATTTCACAGTAGTCTTTATCTATTAATACTCAAAGATAGTAGCATTGATATCAGCGCATCCGGAAATATACGATTGATCTCTATCAATAGATCTGCTAAAAACCTGAACCATATAGTACTTACTACCCGCGCCACAGAGAGATTAGTAAGAGCTTTACAAGAAAAAATGGCAAGTGGTGGTGAAAATGAGCAAGTGAGCAACAAGCAAGTGATCTTAAAGAACTATGTGACCGGTTCTCCAAAAGAGTCAGACATGTACGTGAGTACTAATGGTACCATAAAGTTGAGAGTCCCAGAAGGTTCCAATGGGATATTGGTGAAGAACCTCTACTTGTCCTGCGATCCCTACATGCTTCACCTTAACAATATGAAGAATTACGGTGCCAGTAACACCGACTCAAAGCCCCCGGTTACGGTAAGTCAACTCTTGTTTGTTTGGGTGGTGATAGTAGTAGTACAAATTATGAAAATGTAACTTCTCTTCCTAGAATTTTTTTAAAATTTTATTTTAAAATTTGATAGTTGGGGAGAAAAAATTTGAATCATATAGGTAGCTCAAATTTCATGTCAATAAGATATGATTTAGTGTAGGCCTCACAGCTTATATTCTATATATTATTTTAAAATGCAAAAATAAAAATAATGAACTTTATGAATGAGATAGTTATTAATTGTAAGAGTTACGTTAGGAATAATTTGAACCAAATGGGTCTCTGTTTCTAAACGGGGAAAACATGTTATGGCATTGAGTGTCATAATATTAAAAAAGTGTTATACTAGATTTGACATGAATAAAATTCTTCTAAATTGTGTCAAGAGCCTTGTGTCAATCAAATGCATACAAAATACCATTCAATTCATAATACATAGAGATAAAGTTATGATGTAAATCCATGTACTAAAATTGTCAACCTGCATTTGATCCAATTTGTTGTAATTGGTTGCAAGTCATAGTCGATTTCTAAAATTATTATTTAAGTTGAATAAATATAATGCTAGATTTGTTTATCATAGATCTTTTATTCAACTAGAAACTTAAATTTAGATCTACTATTAATCAATGAAGGGGTTTCAGATTGATCTTGTTTCAATTGTGTACTTTAATAATGACCTTGACGTTGAATCATGCAGCCCCTTGTTGGATATGGCGTGGCTAAAGTTTTGGATTCTGAGCATCCAAATTTCAAGAAAGGTGACTTAGTTTGGGGAATAACTAAATGGGAAGAATATAGTTTGATTACAAATGTTGAGGGTTTGTTTAAAATCCAACACACAAATGTGCCACTGTCCTACTATACCGGCATTCTTGGTAAGCTGATTTTCTTCCCCTTTTGATATACTTGAGAGATGAAATTCACAATTCTAGGAAATCAATTAAGTGTATGAGGTAAATTGTTGTGTTTTAAGTTCACCTAAATTATTACTGTTATGGTGATATGTGATCCAACAGAACAGAACGGATTTTCTTGATGTTGGATTCCATTTTCCATTAAAACATCATATTCATGATTGTTCTTGTGAACTTTGTGGTCAAGATGATTCCGATTATTGGTAAACGGATGCTGTATGCTACTATTGATTCACACTTTTTTTCCCATTTGATCAACCTTCATAAGATAATCTAGTAAAACTACTTATTTGAAGTTGGCTACACTAGATGGCTTTCAAAATTCTGTGTCTCAGAAAATTATGAATCAATAATACAAAAATTCCCAGTCCTGATTACCACTTTATACATCTTAATGAAGAGAATAGTTGTTCAGACAAAATAAAATTTATTTGCTTTTGATTCTTACCGTGATTCTGATTGTAGAACTAAGTTGAAACTGGAACAAATTCTTTTAACTGCCAGTATTAACTCACTTAGTTGAAATTATATATGGAGATTAAGGCCATCTCATAGTAATTATTATAGTTTAAGGTCACATATTGCTAGTATTTTAGGTAGGTTTCTTAACATGTAATGTTATGTCTTGCTTTGCTGGGTGCCAAAACCTAATTTAAGGTATTTATTATGTGTAGGTATGCCTGGTATAACTGCTTATACTGGCTTTTATGAGATTTGCTCTCCTAAGAGAGGAGACCATGTCTTCATTTCAGCAGCTTCTGGGGCAGTTGGTCAGCTTGTTGGACAGCTTGCAAAGCTATTAGGTTGCTATGTTGTTGGAAGTGCTGGTAGCAAAGAAAAGGTGACTTGCTGAATATGAGTGCTCGATGTTTCAATTCAATTAATATATACATATATATTTTGTTCTGTTTATACCATGATGTGCTCAATCCAATTGGTTGATTCCTTAAACTAACCTATGTTTGATCAAAAGCAGTTCTACTGTTGATATATTGCATTCGTATTACTATATATATAAGAGTACAAAAACCAGTGAACAATTGCAGTATAACTCTATTTTCGCCCAATTTGCCATGTACATAGGGAAAAAAATAGAATGAACAAGGAAATTTTGCATGATTCGTAAGAGTAGACAGGACACTTTTAAGTCATTTCTAACACTCAGTTGAAGTGTATAAATTCTATTTCTTTACCAAAGATTAGCACAGAACGATTTGATTGTTATGATTTTTTTATGGTGTGTATATATGGTTATTAATTTGAAATTTTTTTTTCCAATTAATGGTTCAAATGCATGCAAACAGACTATAACAAGTTTAAATATATATGTTGAACAATATCAACATACTTGTCCTACCATGCCTCTATACTTGTCCTGCCAAAGAAAAAATGTTCATGTCTATATATGCAACCCTTGTCCATTTTTACAAATCACAATAGATATTGATCAACCTTGCACACTCTGGCTTTTTTAAATCTTATATAGGAGTTGATGTGGCTGACCAGAGTGGGAAACTCACTAACCAGAATTTGTCTTCTCTCTCTCTTTTTTATTTTATTTTATTTTTTCCCTCCCTTCAACTAGGTCGATTTGCTGAAGAACAAATTGAAGTATGATGAGGCTTTCAACTATAAAGAAGAGCCTGACTTGGATGCAGCTTTGAAAAGGTTAGTAGTAATATATGTTCTAATTAGAATATAAAATTTTTCAGTCTTTGACAGGGTCACTCGTTTGATATTGAAGTAAACATTGGACATCCTTGTTCTCAAGAAATAGGACATCCCTTCATATATATTTTATGCCTCAAAAACTTTACAGGAACAAAAAACATGGTTATATTGTGGATTAATTTGTCTATTTCATGCCTTCATTAGAAACTGAAAAGATGGGTAAACAATAAGGTAGCAGCTAAGTTTTACTCTGTTTACCTGGGAAACCAAGAGTCTTTTGGACTTCTATATCAATTTGCTGCTCTTAATTTAGTGTAAATGCTGTATTATTTTATCAGGTACTTTCCTGAAGGTATTGATATTTACTTTGACAATGTTGGGGGAAAAATGCTTGATGCGGTGCTACTCAACATGAGGCCCCATGGCCGCATTGCTGTTTGTGGCTTGATCTCACAGTACAACCTCGACAAGCCAGAAGGTGTGCACAATTTAATGCACCTGCTTATAAAACAGGTTCAAATAAAAGGATTTGTGGTTACTGATTACTATCACCTCTTCCCCAAGTTTCTGGACTTGGTTCTACCTCACATTGCTGAAGGGAAGATTGTATATGTGGAAGACATAGTTGAAGGCCTTGAACTTGGCCCAGCAGCATTTGTTGGGCTATTTTCTGGCCACAATGTTGGTAAACAGGTAGTTTTAGTTTCAAAAGAATGATTGACTTCACGACCAAAAGATTTTTGTCCCAGGGAGATTCCTACTGCAAATAAACCTTATGCATCTATACCTTTGGTGGACGTGTTTAGGTCTTGGTGTTCATAAGGAATTGAGTCAATAAGTAGATGTAATGTAATTAATGTCAAGAATTTCATAAATAGCAGATCTTATTGATGTGGATGTGTTCAGGGCTTGGTGTTCATAAGGAACTGAGTTTAATAAGTAGATGTAGGGTGTGTTTGGATTGAACTTATTGTTGCTGAAACTGAAAACTGAAAACTGAAAACACTGTAGCAAAATAATTTTTAAATGTGTAAATAGTACTATAGGACCCATTTTTAATATTTTTTATTACATGAACAGTGCATGAACAGTGCGTGAACAGTGCGTGAACAGTGCGTAAACAGTGCACGCACTGTTCATGCACAGCTTTTTTGTCCCCCAAAAGTAAAAAAATGCGGCAAAAAAAAAAAAAAAAAAAAAAAGAGGAGGAAACGCATTTGCTGAAACGCAAACGCGGAATCCAAACTCCCCCGTAACGTCATTGATGTCATGAATTTTATAAATAGCAGATCTTATCGATGTGGACGTGTTCAGGTCTTGGTGTTAATAAGGAATTTAGTTTAATAAGTAGATGTAATATCATTGATGTCATGAATTTCATAAATAGCAGATCTTATTGATGTTACGAGCACAAACTCGCTTCAACATACTAAGCTCATGCAACAATTCTTTTGCATTTTATAGATTCTTTTCTATTCAATCTTCACGTGTTTCTTTTGTCACTGAAGAGTGTTGACTACACTTGCAAATCAGTAATTGTGGCTGTAATATGAGTGTCATGCTAATATATGTAGGGTTATTAAACCATTCTACTCAAGATCTACTCAACAATTAGGTGTTCCCCCTACTAACTATCCTGAAATTTTTTTTCAAAAAGACTTAAAACAACCTACAACTGAACTCAGCTGGAAATTCTCAACTCTTTAAGATTTTTTTAATAAAATACTCGTTCAAAATCTTTCAAAATGTTAATGAATCAAGTTTGAACAACCAACCATTGCCTACAACTGGCTGGATTACAAATCTAAACATATGGAAGCCACCAACAGCCAAGATAACAAATCTCATACATGACTGATGAAAAAGTATGATTACTTACAAGAGCGCTTTGCTAATAGTCGTTTAGTGCTAAATTTCCACACGCATATCTACCACTAGTAAGATAATCCAACAGGTTTCATATGGAGAGCATTTTATGGATATAATGAGAGCGAATTGTCTTACTTTTTTCCCATCTTTTGAGCCTGTCTATGAAAAGGAAAATTGAAGAAAAACTAGAACAAATAGGAATCATATATATATATATATATATATACTTTTATATAGTGGGGGGCGGGGCATCTCTACCAATGCCAAATAGATGGTGAGATACCTCAGGCAGCTTTGAGAGCCATTTTAAGTTTATAACATTTACTTTTCATTAACAAACGCAAAGTTACAAACTAGCAGACTTAAACTGCAAACACAGCATACAGAATAAGAGCAATGCAGACTTGTAACAATTGAGCCACAATACTCTAGAGAGGACAATTGAGCTAAAATACACCAGAATTTACCATTAATTCGGTGAACAGAACTGAAGGAGGAATTCCCCAATTGCAGCAGACAACACTGTTAAGGACTGAATTCTTCAATCCTTCTTTGAACTGAATTCTAAAACCAGCCTCACATTTAATAGCTTGGATAATGTACTCATATGATCTTATTTGGCCAGTATGCACTCTTGCATTCCTTCGGATCCAATTGTGATACATAACCGCATGCCAACTCAATTAGCAAATTAAAGCTCTGATACTAGTACCCTTAAAGCTATGCCAATTGAAACTCATAACTTTATCACTAATCTTTGGATTGGTCTGTAAATAAGAGATGAATGGGGACATACCATTGCCTCCATGAGCAAGAAAATCAGAGGACTTCTCCAAGTGGCGATGATCATCTATCAGGCATCTCCTCTAGTTGGATATCACATACCCCTACTTCCCATGCAAGGCAGTCAGCCTACTCCACCGTCATGGCTTCTGCCTCCGCCGCTTGGAGAAGTCCTTGGATTTTTTTGCTCAAAGTGGCAATGGTCTGACCCTGTTCATCTCTTACTATCACACTTCACACAAATGCCTAATGTGCTGTCCTATCTGCAAAGCTATTTTTTTATTTTTTAAGGATAAATAGTGGAGGAGGGAGAGGTGAGATTCGAAAACTATTAGTATAAAACATTACAAAGAACGTCATTAGTACTGAGCTATTACTTTTGATTAATGTACCCAGGACTATTGCTTGAACCACATTAGAAAGGTAAGTTTAGTCTTAAAATCATATTTTGTGCTTTAAGTCTGCTATTTTTTTTTTTTTATTACAATTCAGTGATGATTTAAAAAAATAAATAAATAAAGAAGAGGATATATCAAATCCTAGGCCCTTTATATAGTGTATAGATAACAAGTATAAATTTCATCAAAATCCTAGATCATTTAAATCAAAACACAATCCACATGACTGTGTATTTGTGCTTGCAAGATCAATAGCATCTACTAGTTCGTGACCTCAATAGATCGTGACCTCAATGACAAAGAATATATTTAAGAAACTGATGTAGGACACATTTACTATTTAATTATTGTAATTTATTATTTTTGGTATTTTTATGTAAAAAAACGTTATTTTTAGGTTTAGGTGATTTATTTCCTTATTTTTAGTGCATTTAATGTTTTTTTAGGTCAAATTTGATTCCTGTTATGGTTAGGTATCAATTAGGAGTTATTTTAGATTATATTTTCTTGTCAGTCAAGTTTTAAGGAGCCCTTAAATAGGCCCTTAAGTCTGTAAACGTTTTTCATAGTTTATTATCAATAAAAATTTAGACTTGTGTCTTTTGTGTTCTCTGGTGGATTCAAGGAACCCCTCGTGGATTCAAGGAACCCCTCGTGGATTCGAGGTTTACTACCCAGGAACTAACAGTTTAGTTTCTGTTTCATCAAGAGAGCATCGTGTGTGCTTCTCTTCAGGCTTCCGTGACATCAGTTGGTATCAGAGTCTTGACTTACCCTGGTCTGATGGCTAACCGGTGAGATGGTAACCACCACCACAACAACGACGAATAGCTTAGCGAGTATTACGTGACGTACAACAAGCACTCACAAATATCTATGCTAGGATGGCGCCGTTGAAGAATGGAAACAATAGGGATAACTGCAGCGGAGACATAACTCACGGGCAACCTATTGGTAAGCAAATTTCATATAGACCTTACAAGAGAATTGCAAGTTTTAATGGTTATTTTTTAAAAGAAGATTTTCTTGATTGGTTACTTGATCTAGAGGATTTATTTGACTATGAGAATATTTGTTATGAGAGAAAAGTTGGACTTGTTTTGTATAAACTTAGTAAGTATGCCTTATGTTGGTGGGAACGAGTACAATCTGATAGAATTCGACAAGGTAAAGACAAAATTCGATCATGGCCAAGGATGAAAAAAATGCTTGCTATCAAATTTTATCCTTTGGATTGTGAAGAAATCTTGTCGTATACAATACAAGATTATTATTGGCCAAGAAGTTCATACTTGAATTATTTTGAAGAGCCAAATATTCTACCGTTAAAGGAAAAATTACATGTTAAAGAAAATATCGCTCTTGAAGAATATGGAGAAGTCAAAAAAGAAAATATAGAGATTTCTGAGGAAATTAATGAAGACCTTTTTATAGAAGAAGAACCAGAAATCAAGATTGTGGAGGAGATTAATGAAGACCCCATTATAGAGAAAAATCTTGAGGTTGAGATAGTAGAGACCATTAAAGAAGAAATTATAGAGGAAGTTGTCAACAATCTCAATGAAATCAAGTTAGATGATTGCAACATTCAAACTCCTATTATTTTATTGGGCAACACCAAAACACAGTTTATTGATTTTATTGGGGTGGAAAGATTTGATTTTATCATTGACTCTTATTTGGTGAATATTGTCAATTACATGAAGATCAAGGGAGAAGAAGTTCAAGTTGTCCAATTAATGACTTTCAAGTTTGGCAAGAAGACAAAGAAGATGAAGTATTCAACGTATTTGTTCTCTTGGCATGAGAGATTCCAAATTTAAAGGTGAACTCGAGGACGAGTTTGTTTCAAGTGGAGGGGTCTGATGTAGGACACAATTTACTATTTAATTATTGTAATTTATTATTTTTGGTATTTTTATGTAAAAAAATGTTATTTTTAGGTTTAGGTGATTTATTTCCTTATTTTTAGTGCATTTAATGCTTTTTTAGGTCAAATTTGATTCCTGTTATGGTTAGGTATCAATTAGGAGTTATTTTAGATTATATTTTCTTGTCAGTCAAGTTTTAAGGAGCCCTTAAATAGACCCTTAAGCCTGTAAACGTTTTTCATAGTTTATTATCAATAAAAATTTAGACTTGTGTCTTTTGTGTTCTCTGGTGGATTCCAGACCTATCACCTTGTGAATTCAAGGAACCCCTCGTGGATTCGAGGTTTACTACCCAGGAACTAACAGTTTAGTTTCTGTTTCATCAAGAGAGCATTGTGTGTGCTTCTCTTCAGGCTTCTGCGACATCAAAAACACAATAACAAACATCTATTTTAGGAAAAGAAATCCTTGACCTCAAGAACAAAACATCTATTTAGGAAACACACTTCTTGATGAACACTTCTTAAAAGGTATATAAGTAAAAGGTTTATTTGCAGTAGAATCCAAGGGACCTGTAGCTTTTTGTCATGAAGTGAATCATTCCTGAGCAACTAGAACTACCTGTTTACCAACATTAAGGCCAGAAAAGAGCCCAATAAGTGCTGATGGGCCACTCTCGAGGCCTTCAGCTATGTCTTCCACATACACAATCTTCCCTTCAGCAATGTGAGGCAGAATAAACTCCAGAAACTTTGGGTAGAGGTGAAAGTAATCAGTAACAACAAATCCTTCCATTCAAACCCGTTTGTATATCAGATGCATTAAATTCTGCACTCCTTCAGGCTTGTCAAGGTTGTACTGTGAGATCAGGCCACAAGCAGAATTGCGACCATGGGCTCTCATGTTGAGTAGCACTGCATCAAGCATCTTTCCCCCAACATTCTCAAAGTAAATGTCAATTCCTTCTGGAAAGTACCTGGAGAAACATTACAACATTCACAGTAGATTCAGACCAGCAGATGTGATAAAGAAGTAAAAAAAAAAAATACTCTGTTTCCCAATCCTTTCTTTTCTTTCCCCACTTTTTCTTTGAAACCGATTTGGAAAGCAATTGTCAAAAGGTCAAAACCCAACACAAATTCTTTAGTTACCCTATTAGAAAGTCCCCATATTTCTAAAGAAGGAATGACATAGGCAAATTAATCAACAATATGTTAGAAAAATGATTAAGTGATTAAATTCAACAAATCCTAACAATTTAGGGCCCGTTTGGTACATGTATTTAAAAACTGAAAATTGTTGTTTGAAAACATTTATATAAATACTTATGAGTGAAAAAGCGTATGAAAATACGTGTAACGTTGTTTAAAAACTGAAAATAGTTGTTTGAAAACACAAGCCAAATACCCCTTAAACTCTTGGAATAATCGGTAATTTATCGCGGTATTAGATTTAAAAAGCATATAATCAAATGTGTTGGCCCCATTTATTAAGGGGGAGACGGGTTCACGCGTGAGGGTTAGGATAATCGGTAATCAAAATATAACCATGTTTTGTAACACAAAAATTTCAAAGGCTGAAATTATGAAGGGATGTCCAATGTTTACTCCAGTATCAAACTAGTGGCCCTGTTATAGACTGAAATGATATTTTGAATTCTGATTAAAACTAAATTACTACTAACCTCTTTAAAGTGGCATCCAAATCAGACTCTTCTTTATAGTTGAAAGCCTCGTCAAACTTGAATTTATTCTTCAGCAAATCAACCTTGAAACAGAAAAGGATAAAATAGAAAACCAAAAGAAAACCGAAAACTGCTGGTTAGTGAGGCTGCCCATTCTGGTCAGGCTTGCCAACTCCTAAATAAGATTTAAAATTGCCAAGTGAGCAATCAGCAAGAGAGATCAATATCTTTTATGGGTTGTGGAAATGGACAAGGGTGACTTATGACCTGAACACTTTTTCTTTGGCACGGTGACTTACCATATTTAGACAGAGTGTGCCGGACAGGTATGTTAATATTGTTAAACATATAAATTTATACTTGTTACAATGTCTGTTTGCATGCTTAAAAATCATCAACAGCAGAACAATTTTCAAATTAATAACCATATATACTTACTATAAAAATAAAAATAAAAATTACAATTTAATAGTTCTGTGCTAATCTTAGGTAAAGAAAATAGAATTTCTACAAGAAAAATGAGTTTTAGAGTTGACTAAACAAAAGTGTCCTGATTACTTTTGTGAAACATGCCAAGATTTTTTTTCCTTATATTTTATTTTTAATTTTTGGCTGCATGCGGACATGGGGAATTATGTATGAAAAATTCTTACTACTGGCAGTTAAAAATAATTTGTCCCGTTTGATTATAATGTATAAATAGGTACTAAGGCTTAGAAAATTTTGTATATAATGTCCCACTTGCAACTTGCTACAAGAATCAATAGTAATTAAGCTTTCTTTTGGATATAAAACTAACCACTTGATTATAATGTATAAAGAAGTACTAAGGATTATAAAATTTTGTATTCTTGTTTTAATTGTACTAAGAATTTTGAAAGCTATTGTGGGTAGCCTACTTCAAATAATTGGATTTTACAAGATTATCTCATGAAGGGAGATCAAGCAAGAAAAAGGTGTGTATCACCAGTCACATATAGCACCCGTTTTCTAATAATCGGAACTTAACAAGAGCAGTCATGATTATGTTGTTTTAATGAAGATCAAAATTCAACATCAAGAAAATCCCTTCTACATATCACCATAACTATAATAATTTAGGTGAACTTAACACACAATGATTTGCCTCATATACATACTTGATTAGTTTCATAAAGTTGTTTATTTTGTCTCTCAAGTATATCAAAAGGGAAAGGAAATCAGCTTACCAAGAATGCCAGTATAATAGGAGAGAGGCACTTTAGTGTGTTGTATTTTAAATAAGAACTGAGAATCTGTAATCAAACTATATTCTTCCCATTTAGTATTTCCCTAAACTAAGTCGGCTTTCTTGAAACTTGGATGTCCAGAATCCAAAACTTTAGCCACGCCAAATCCAATAATGGGCTGCATAATTTCAACATTAAGGTCATTATTAATGTACACAAACCTATCATTATATTTGTTCAAATTAAATAAATTGATTATAGAAATTGAGAGTGACTTGCAACTAATTACTGTAAATTGGACAAAATGCTGCTTGACCATTTTTTGAACATAAATTCACAACATATCTTTATCTCTATATATAGTAAATTAAATGGTGTTTGGAATGTATTTGATTGACTAATGACTTTACAATTCATAAGAATTAGATTCATGTCACTTCTAGATTCAGTTTTGGACGAGCTTCTCCCAATTATGTCTAGTAATAGATTGGGGCGAGTTGCTCTGACCAGTGACCAAGACTCCACTTTTTGCTCCATCCATGGAGCATATGAATTTCCTAGAATGTTGACAGACTAAAAGAAGGGGCACCTGTGAAAATACCGACAAATCATTTCAATATATAGTACAGGTGTTGCGGTGCAAGTGTTTTTTGCAGCGTATCCAAACATTTTCCATGGTACTTTGTGTTGAGTACATTCGTAAGTCTGTGGGGTCTAAGAGTTGAGTTTGAAGACCAAAACAAAGACTACAAAGTCTGCTTATAAACTGCTCAAAAAAACAACTAGCTCTACTGAACTCTACTGATCCAACTTCACTTCAGCTCGACTCCTGGCTTGACACCACTCGATTGATCAAGCCTTGGGAATTCATGTTGTTGTCATGTTGAGTTAGGGGTATTCAACTAAATAGTTTGACACAAACACAATCCACTTAATAATTGTGTCATGACCCTTCAACCCTAACACAACTTGTTTATGAAACGGGTCAACACAACACGACCCACTGGACATGCTTAATAAAGAACTCATCTTGGGTTGACATGAATGCAACATGAAACATCTCAACCCACTGAATATTAAACAAGTTTTTTTGGGATGACACAAATACAACCCATTTAACCCACTTCAAGCATGACCCATTTCAACATTTTTGACCTAACTAATATTGTTTTAAATTTAATAAACAAAAAATTTTATACAAAGAGATATATAACTCATAATATCAATATTTAATTATTATACCAGAGAAACGGGTTGTGTTAAAGTGGATCATTTTGTGTCAATATGAATAAATAACTATGTCTAATAGTGTCAGTTGCGGGTTGACCCGAACTTTTAAGGCTATATCATGATCCTCAAAAATCCGTGTCAGGTTCATTTCATGTTCACAGGTTGTGTCAAAAATTGCTACTCCTAGGTGAGTGGTAAGATTGAATAGAACATGCAATTATGTAATTGATGGTTAGCTAAAGTTATTAGAAGGTATGCCATTATCTAATTATGTAAAAGAAGTGATGCATCCTCACCAAACTGGGCTTCAAGTTGTCAATGGATTCCATGTCATCATTTTCTGTAATGGGCTTCTTCATAAGGTTCCGGATGTAGGGATCACATGACAGGTAGAGATTCTTCACCACAACCCATTTGAACCTTCTGGGACCTTCAATCTTATGGTACCATTGGTACTCACGTACATGTCTGATTCTTTAGGGAAACCAGACACGTAGTCCTTTAGGATCACTTGCTTGTTTCTCACTTGCTCATCACCACCATCATTTGCCATTGCTAACAAATTAAGCTCCTACTACTACTATCTCTTAAGAGTTAAATATAGAGAGAGAAAACTATGAGATAATTAGACAAGATTGCTTTGAAATCAAATCAATGTGTGGTTGGTTTAACGCAACAACATTTGGGGTTGTTTTATAGTAAGAAAAAATTAGTGATGTCAAGGACTCAAGGATAAGGAAAATTTTTTATTTTTTAGTGATGTGTGCGAATACGTCAGACAATGTTGCATTCAGACTCTTTTGTGGTATGTTTACATTGTCAATCTCTATCAACTTTGGCCAAAGAATAGTCATTAATCAATAGAGTACTTTCTAGTTTCTAGGCATGTACATTTTTCAAAGTATTTTGGGTAAATTAAATATTTGGTTCCTAACTTTTACATCATATTTCAATTTAGTCTCTAACTTTTTAATTGTGTCAATTTGATCTCTAACCTTTCAATATCGTGTCAATTTAGTCCCTGATGTTATATCTTAGATGAAAATTGTTGACATAACAAACGGCCAAAATAAAATTTAAGTTTATTGTCTCATCAACGTAAGCTAATTTTTTGTTTCAACCATTAGACACGTCATAAATTTTCATCCAAAAGATAACAATATGGACTAAATTGACACGATACTAAAATGTTAGGGACCAAATTGACACAATTGAAAGGTTAGGGATCAAATTGAAATATAGTGTATAGAATAAGGACTAAATATGTAGTTTACCCAAGTATTTTTATTGAGTCTGAATTCGGTAATGATGGGGTGTAAAACTCATGTTTTACATCATCCAATAAAAAATTGTCACATCAACTTTTTACTTAAAACTCAATATATCTTATCACACATAATAATATCTCAATAAATTCATAGGTAAATTGAATTTTCAAATAGGTATTAGAATTGATTGTATGTGGGTGTTATTATTCTTTAAAATGTAATATGATAATGTGGGAGGTTGGGATTAAAGAGGTAAAATTTGAGTTTTACATTACATCCTTATAAAATTTAATTTCATGTTTATTTTGTATCAATCTCAAGAGGTCATGTTAACAAGAAAAAAGTGAAAAATGTTGTGTCCTTAAACCTTTTCTTTTTTATTTTTGGAAAAATTTCTTCTCTTTTTCTTTTAATTTAAAATGAAGGTGAAAGAGTTCTGTGGGGCCCGAGGGCCCAGAATCCCCGGCCCACCTTTAGGCAGGCCCAGGGCCCAAGCCGAGGAGGGCGATCTCCCCAGACGGTCGGCTTAAAGACCTTAGCCCTTCCAAGGTCCAAGCCGAGGACACACCCCTCCTCGGCACACCTAGTCTGAACTAGGTAGGGGGCAGACCCAGTGTGGACGGTCACATCCACACTTAACGATTCTGCCTGGCCCTCCAAGTCCAATTAATGATGACAAGACCCTTCACTGAGAAGCCCTGGAGGCAGCAACCCCCAGTATGGGAAAGGACCTGTCTGATGGGACAAGTCCTGAGCCATTAGCCCGGATAGCCAACAGCTGTAAGGCCAGGATCGAGCCAAAGAGGGTATATAAGGCAAAGAGCCCCCCTGTAGGCGGGGGGCCTCCTGGGACCCCAGCCGAGGAGCAACCCCGGACGTGGAGCAAACAGCGAGAAGTGCGGAGAAGACCGGCGAAGGGCCGGCCGGAGCCAAACCCTTTGCCCCACTCTCTACAAATTCATTGTCGGGGGCCCACCTCCGAAAAAGGAGCCCCCACAATTGGCGCCGTCTGTGGGAAGGGTTAGTGTGCCGGCCGGCGCAACCGGCGATCATTCTAAAGCAGTTGCTACTCAGAAGTTGGCGGTGCAAAGAAAAGAAAAAGAAAAAGAAAAGAGAAAGAAAAAGAAAGAGGAAGAGAAGAATAGCAGTGCGAACTCAACAAAAAATAAAAGAAAAATCCTTTATTAATTCGGAAGAGATTACAAGAGATTACAAGTACTACAATTCTCATTATTTCATAAAAGAAAAGCTACAAATACAATCAAAGGCTCAGACAGGCATGTTTTACAAGAATTCCTACCAACTAATCCTACAATCAGAGGCTCAGGCGGACCGGTGTTGGAACTGGCCGGGCAAGAGGCTCGCAAAGAATTGATGTCAGGAATGAAGGAAGTGTCAAGCCGTGCTTTTACCAGCGTCCAGAGAATGGGAGAACTGGACAGTAAAAGCACGGGAAGGGGGGCTAGGGGCTGGCTCACCTTCAAACCAAAGCTTGAACAAAGTGAGGAGACCCTAGACCCCGGAACACCCTCCCTCATGATGCTTCCTCGACCCCTTCCGAACTACACGAGCATTGACCGTCGGAGACGGCAATACTCGGGCACCGGCCATGACGAGAGTTCGCGTGCCCCCTTCATCGGAGGTGTACTCTAGGGGAAGACGTTAGGTATTTCAACGACGTCCCCCCTGGCCACCATGCGAGATTCGGCCAGTGTTACGCCTAAACTCTGCCGCGCCGGCAGCCCAGTGGGGATTGCGGCCACGGCGGCACTTAGCTCCAGGTCTACTAACTGCGGTCACACCCTTGGCGATGATATCAAAGGGGCTCAAGAGGGCGAAAGTGTATACGTTTGTTTGTGGAGGAGAACTCATGGAATGAGGAGAAACGCCCCCCCCCCCCCAGAACGCCTTTTATGGAGGGTGAAAACCAGCGGGAGTTGAACCGCGCGGAATTCGAAGGGGAATTGTCAAGGGAAATTAATTCCCACCCAGTTCCAAGGGGATTGCCAGCTGCCTGCTGCGTGTTAATTCACGAGGGCATTAATGGAGGCGCGTTACGGACACCGAAGCGTCAAACAGGAAGCGCGGAAGGCCAAGCGACGCCTCGTAAACCAGAAAGATGAGGAGCACGAACCAGAGGCAGGATCAGCCCCACGTGCGAAGTCACAAGCCGACCTGAGGAAAAACAGCTCACGGAAAAGACTCGAGGACGACCCCATACCAAGAACGAAGTCCTCGGATCCGAGGACGAAATCCTATTGAAGGCAACCGTGCAGTCGTGGTACAATGACTCTTGCTCCAGCATCCTACAAGGGGCTAGGGGGATGGACCCCTACCCGACGTGAGACTGAGTTGCCCAGAGAGGTGAACACTGTGTCCTCACGCTCGGGGCCCACTTGGAAACGATGGCAGCAATTGTACCTAGGTCTTGCATGGTCCTCGGACTCAAGCCTACGGGGAGCTGACCACTCGTACTCAAGGCAGCAACTGTACCTAGGTCTTGCATGGTCTACGGACTCAAGCCTATGGGGAGCTAGCCACTTGGAAACGATGGCAGCAATTATACCTAGGTCTTGCATGGTCCTCGCACTCAAGCCTACGGGGAGCTGACCACTCGTACTTAAGGCAGCAACTGTACCTAGCTCTTGCATGGTCTACGGACTCAAGCCTATGGGGAGCTAGCCACTTGGAAACGATGGCGGCAACTGTACCTAGGTCTTGCATGGTCCTCGGACTCAAGCCTACGGGGAGCTGACCACTCGTACTTAAGGCAGCAACTGTACCTAGGTCTTGCATGGTCTACGGACTCAAGCCTATGGGGAGCTAGCCACTTGGAAACGATGGCGGCAACTGTACCTAGGTCTTGCATGGTCCTCGGATTCAAGCCTACGGGGAGCTGACCACTCGTACTTAAGGCAGCAACTGTACCTAGGTCTTGCATGGTCTACAGACTCAAGCCTATGGGGAGCTAGCCACTTGGAAACGATGGTGGCAACTGTACCTAGGTCTTGCATGGTCCTCGGACTCAAGCCTACGGGGAGCTGACCACTCGTACTTAAGGCAGCAACTGTACCTAGTTCTTGCATGGTCTACGGACTCAAGCCTATGGGGAGCTAGCCACTTGGAAACGATGGCGGCAACTGTACCTAGGTCTTGCATGGTCCTCGAACTCAAGCCTACGGGGAGCTGACCACTCGTACTTAAGGCAGCAACTGTACCTAGGTCTTGCATGGTCTACGGACTCAAGCCTATGGGGAGCTAGCCACTTGGAAACGATGGCGGCAACTGTACCTAGGTCTTGCATGGTCCTCGGACTCAAGCCTACGGGGAGCTGACCACTCGTACTTAAGGCAGCAACTGTACCTAGGTCTTGCATGGTCTACGGACTCAAGCCTACAGGGAGCTATCCATTTACGACAAAGCCAAAGTACTGCTCGGTCCGAAGACCTATTCCCGTGAAGAAACTAACTGCCCAATGAAAAGCCTAAGGGTCGATCCGACCACTCAAGGAAGAACCAGCCAACCAACGGCCTTCTGAGCCATAGGGGCCGAGGTTTGCAAAACCCCCCTCCCTGTCCAAGGGTACGTGCAGCAGGGTTTTGAGGGGCTATTGTAGGGCCCGAGGGCCCAGAATCCCCGGCCCACCTTTAGGCAGGCCCAGGGCCCAAGCCGAGAAGGGCGATCTCCCCAGACGGTCGGCTTAAAGACCTTAACCCTTCCAAGGTCCAAGCCGAGGACACACCCCTCCTCGGCATACCTAGTTTGAACTAGGTAGGGGGCAGACCCAGTGTGGACGGTCATATCCACAGTTAACGATTCTGTCTGGCCCTCCAAGTCCAATTAATGATGACAAGACCCTTCACTGAGAAGCCCTGGAGGCAGCAACCCCCAGTATGGGAAAGGACCTGTCTGATGGGACAAGTCCTGAGCCATTAGCCCGGATGGCCAACAGCTGTAAGGCCAGGATCGAGCCAAAGAGGGTATATAAGGCAAAGAGTCCCCCTGTAGGCGGGGGGCCTCCTGGGACCCCAGCCGAGGAGCAACCCCGGACGTGGAGCAAACAGCGAGAAGTGCGGAGAAGACCGGCGAAGGGCCGGCCGGAGCCAAACCCTTTGCCCCACTCTCTACAAATTCATTGTCGGGGGCCCACCTCCGAAAAAGGAGCCCCCACAAGTTCCATTTTAGTTTTTTTATGCATTTAAAGGTATACATAATGTTATATCATTTACTTATCATTCCTTCTTAATAGTACGCCAACGGGTTAATTAAATATATATATATATATATGAATAAAATATAAAATGCATCAAAAACCAAAACTTCATTACAAATGGAACTCCTTCACCTTTTTCATCTTAAAGTAACAGAGAACAATTTTGTTAAATAAAAATACAAGTTTATTAGGGTACCATATTTTGCATATTTTTTTTCGCAACGAATCACATGACATGACATATTGAGGTCGGTATACGGTACATAATAAAAAAAGTATTAATAATAAATGAGCTAAAATCATTTTATTCCAACCTCATACGGGCCTTGCCAAACAAATGAATAATTTTGAATGTAGTAAAAAATGTTGGGTACAATATGCTAGAAAGTACCGTAGTTAATAGTTTTTAATGACTATTCTTTGCCCAATTTATCAGAAAAAATTTCTCAAAAAAAAAAAAAAATTCAGAAAAAAGACTATCCGAGACTATTCTTTGGTCACTTTATCAAAAAAAGACTACTCTCTGTCTCTGGTCAAAGTCGAAGAAAATGTACATTTTTCATCACAAGAGAGTCTGCATACAAATATTATCTGACGCATTCACTCACATCAGTAATTTTTCGCTACTATAAAACAACCTCACACCATGGACGGAGCCATGGTTGGACTTGGGGCAATGGCCCCCTAAATTTAAAAAAAAAAAAAATTATTATATATATGAGAACTAATTTTAGCAATTTTATTTTATAAAATTATACTTTTTCCTTTAAAAATATCATTGATTCTTTTAAAAATATTTTTATAGTCACAAATTTTTTTATAACATTTTTACAAACTGTTAAGGTAGCAAATTAATTCTTATTAATTTGTACATGGGCCCATCACTTACATTATCAGCAATTTGCAATAATAAAGTTTGTAGTTCAAACAATTTCCTCATTTTAAAGACCATTAAAAAATTTATAAATCTAAAATCTAAAAAAGAAATATACAAACTCAAAAAATTAGTACAACAACAAAAATTACCAATAGTAAAACAAAAAAAAAAAAAAAAAAAAGCTTAGTCAACCAATTTTACCCAAAACAAACAATCTAATCCTTAAAAAAATTTTAAACATTTAGCAGCTAAGCAACTAAGTAGCAGCAAAGTTGAAAGCCGAAGTCATTGCACAAAACCAATAACAAAGCCACCCCTTAATTCTAAGTTTTGGTTCCGTCTCTACCTCAAACATAATCGCAACATTTTAATTTTTGAAGACAGTAAAAGAAAAGAAAGTCTTAAACTAACCACAATAATTAATTTGATTTCATAGTAATCTTGTCTATTAACACTCCAAGATAGTAGTTGTAGGTTCTCCAAAAAAAAAAGAAGATAGTAGTTGTATGTTAGAGCTTAGTACTTTATTAGCGATTAATGGTAAGTGGTGGTGATTATAGTAGATACCTTGTTCCTCTCAGTAGCTCGTAAGGAACAAGGTATCTACTATACTTAAACTAATGAGATGCATTTTACTCTTCTCGGGAAGTGATCCCATAGGAAATTTCTATTAGGACAATCCAACTCTTGACAAACTTTTTAAAGTAGAGCGACACACTGCATAATATAATATAGTCTGGGATGGCTGAGATGGCAGCCTTGATCAACAGATTCGTTCTAGTTAAAAAGATTTTCCTTCCATCTTGCGATCTTTTGTTGCACCTTAATCACGAAGTTCAAATTATGAAGTGGACCGAAAAGAACCGAAGTGGACCAGAAGTACTGAATGGATGGAAATGAAGCGAAGTAGACAAAAGTTGAACAAAATGAACTATAGTGGACTGAAGTAGACTGAATAGATTGAATTGGACCGAAATAGAGTAAATTAGACTGAAAGGACCTAAATAGATAGAAGTGGACCAAAATTGACTGAAATTGACCTAATTAACCAAAGTAGATCGAATGGACCGAAGAGAACGGAATGGACCGAAATGAATCGAAATTCTACTAGCTCAATAAAAGCGTAACAACAATATATTCTACACTTTAGATTTTAGATATAATATAAATGAAATAGATTACATAAAAAGTAAATTACAATGCCCTATTGTTTGGCATGATTACAAATATAACCTTAAATTTAAAAAAAATAAATAAATAAAACCATGAACTTTAAAAATTGTTTTAATTTGCACTCTCAATGAGTCTTTGTTAACTAATTTCAAGATAACTTCACGTGAATGGTGACTAAAATGTATCTAAACACACAAAAAAAAAAAAAAAAAAATCATTTGATGTGAAATTATAAGATCTTTGATATATTATATTGAGAGCTGTGAAATTATATAATGAACTAGTTAATTATTGTCACCAAAAATTTGTAATAAAATTATAATTTTATAACCTCATGTTTGAATTTTATCACATCATATGCGGTTAAAAATGTTGTGTCCAATATGATTAGAAAATAGGAGGGTCGACTCTTCTACTAGGTGAGTTAGGTAGTCACTTAAGGCTCTTAAGAGTAAGAAGAACCTTGAATTTTAACCAATAGGGATATCTCTTTACCTACAAACATATTAATTAATCCTCAAATATTAGCCTATAGATTAAAAAATATTAATTTTTCATCCAAAAAAAAAAAAAAATCTTCATGGTATGTGCTCCTAAATCTTCATACTCTCTAGGTGAGAGATTTAGGGGGTAGACAAGGAAAAATAAAAGGAACTTGGATTGGGTCAGTCCAACACTCCAAAACTCCAGTACTTTTTTTTTTTTTAATAAAAGGCATTCACAATTTGGAGTGGGATAGACCGACAGTATAAGTTTTATATATTAAAAATATATATTATTTCTTCGTTTCTTTCCATATAATTATACACATACACACACTAGTTTTTAACAGAAAAAAAAAAATTAAGTTTAACATCAAATAAATATATAACTAATTATTAGTAGAGGAATCAAAAATATAATTTTATTAATTTTAAAAAAAATTGTTTAATTGATATTTAAATATACAAACGGATAAAAAGGCCTCAACTTAATTACTTATCTCTTAGACCCAAAGTATACATGGAACCGCCGCTGGAAAAGTGCTGGAGTGATTAATTAATGACTATTCTTTGAACAAAGTTGAAGAGAATATAAATATACCACAACTTAAACTCAAAAGAGTCTTTATGCAAATATTATATGACGCATTCACTCACATCACTTCAATTTTTTCCTTAACCCTGACGCATTCACTCACATCACTATCTACTATAAAATAAAACAACCCCATCCTCTTTGCAACAATTTAGTCAAACCAAAAACTTTGTTGCAACAATAATTTTGAAAACAAAGGAATAGAGCCTAAGCCAACCACATTTTGATTTCACAGTAGTCTTGCTCTTGTCTAGTTGGAGCTTTTTTAGAAATGAAAAGTGGTAATGATAATGAGCTAGTGAGGAACAAGCAAGTGATCTTAAAGGACTATGTGTCTGGTTTCCCTAAAGAATCAGACATGTTCGTGAGTAGCAATGGTACCATGAAGTTGAAGGTCCCAGAAGGTTCCAATGGGATTGTGGTGAAGAACCTCTACCTATCCTGTGATCCCTACATGCGTAGCCGTATGATTAAGAACAAGGCTATCACTGGCAATTATTACATTGACTCCTTCAAGCCTGGTTCAGTGCGTCAATAGACTCACACTTGTTCCACTTACATAGCTATGCTAATCTTCTTCTTCTTTTTCACAAAATTCTGCACAATATTTTATAATGTCACTTTCGCATAGTCCCATTATTGAAATGACTTTTATTAAAATAAATCACTACCTGTCATCTCAATATGGTAAGTTGTGATTCAAACAACATCCCTTTTATATAACCCTATCATTAATAATTTAACACGTTTTTATGTACATCAATCACAACATGTCACCTTAATAGTTATGAAAATGATTATAAAAAATTGTGTTGTACCTTAGATATTTGTTAATGTCATACTGTCTAATGACTTTAGCTATTCATTAATTACATAATTACGTGTTCTATTCTTTCTTACCACAGACCACCTTAGTCCATAACTCATATTCTATGTATAATTTCAAAACACACCCCCCCCCCCCCCCCAAAATATATATATATATATATATATATATTTATACATATAGAGTTATTCAAAGTAACAGATACATTGCTTGTAACTTGAACTTAGCTCTTTATCAACAAAAAAAAAAATTGAAATTAGCTGATCTCTTTTTCTATCGGAAAATTATGATACAGTACTGATAATTAATATTAATAAAGTGTTATAGTATAGTGACATAAATCTAATTCAGATTCTTATGAATTGTAAAGTTATTAGTCAATCAAATACATTAAAATTACCATTAGTTTTACTATATATAGAGATAAAGATATGTAGTGAATTTGTGTAGAAAATGTGTCAAGCTGCATTTTGTCCAATTTGTGGTAATTAGCTGCAAGTCATTGTCAATATCTAAAATCATTAATTAAATTGAACAAAATAATGATTTGATTATCATAGAACTTTTGGCAAACTAAAAGCCTAAATTTACATATGCTATGATTTTATGAAGAGGTTGTGTACTTTATAATGACATTGATGTTGAAATTATGCAGCCCATTCTTGGACTTGGTGTGGCAAAAGTTTTGGATTCTGGGAATCCAAATTTCAAGAAAGGTGACTTAGTTTGGGGAAGAACTGGATGGGAAGAATATAGTTTGATTACAGATTTTCAGAATATGTTTAAAATCCAACACACTGAGGTGCCTATGTCCTACTATACTGGCATTCTTGGTAAGCTGATTTTCTTTCCATATTGATTTTCTTGGGAGTTGAAATATACAATTCTAGGAAACTAATCAAGTATATGAGGTATATCCTTTCTTATGGGGAGTCTGATTGTCGAACGATACATTGCAAGTGGGACAAATTCTTTCAACTGCCAGTATTAACTCACCTAGCTGAAATTATATCTGGAGATTGAGGCCATCTCATTGTAATTATTACCATTGAAGGTCACACAATGCTAGCAATTTAGCTAGATTTTCTGATATGCTATGTTATGTCTTGCTTGGTGCCAAAAGCTAATTTAAGGTATTCAATATACGTAGGTATGCCTGGTTTAACTGCTTATGCTGGTTTTTATGGGCTTTGCTCTCCTAAGAAAGGAGAGAATGTCTTCATTTCAACAGCTTCTGGGGCAGTTGGTCAGCTTGTTGGGCAATTTGCAAAGCTGTTAGGTTGCTATGTTGTTGGAAGTGCTGGAAGCAAAGAAAAGGTGACTTGCTGAATATGAGCGCCAATGCTACAATTCAATTAATATGTTCTGTTTATAACATTTTTTGCTTGATCCAATTGGTTGTGTCCTTCAACTAATCTGCATTGCAACTGAATCAGTTCTATTGTTGAAATACTTTTTAATGCCTGACTGATAACTCTTCTCTAATATGGCTAGAGCATAGTTGCTTTTGTTGAAGTGTACGAAAAACTAGTGTCTAACGCAAATTTTTTTCCATAACAAATAGTAGGAATCTTTCCTCTAAAATTTGCCATGTCCTTTGGCAGCCAAAAGACAGAAAAAGAAACAAGAAAATTTGGCATGTTTCACAAGAGTGATCAGGCCACTGTTGTTTAGTCATCCCTAAGACTATTTGAATTGTAGAAATACTCTTTTCTTTACCTAATGTTATCACAGAACTATTTGGTTGTAAATTGTAATGTATTTTTTATATTAAGTATTAATGATTTTAAATTTAAATTTTTCTTGGTGTTGATGATTTGTATGCATTCAAACCGATGCTATAACAAGTATAAACATATATGTTTAACAAAATTAACATTCTTGTCTTGTCCCCTGTGTCTAAAACTTCGATAGTCACCATACCAAAGATAAAAGGTTCAGGTCATGATATGCCACCCTTGTCCATTTCCAAAAATCATAGTAGATATTGATCACTCTTGCTGGTTGCACACTTTGGCAATTTTAGATCTTATTTAGGAGTTGGTGTGCCTGACTAGAGTGAGTAGCTTCACTAACCAGCATTTTTTCTGTTTGCTTTTGTTTGTTTCCTTTATCCTTTCTGCAACAAGGTCGATTTGCTGAAGAATAAATTCAATTTCGATGAAGCTTTTAACTATAAAGAAGAGCCTGA
The DNA here is from genome assembly GCA_030445155.1 of Quercus variabilis. Classification (NCBI taxonomy): domain Eukaryota; kingdom Viridiplantae; phylum Streptophyta; class Magnoliopsida; order Fagales; family Fagaceae; genus Quercus; species Quercus variabilis. The sequence continues at coordinate 54,491,044 of CP129454.1, read as the reverse complement.
CTTGGATGCAGCTTTGAAAAGGTCAGTAATATATGTTCTAATTAGAATACAAAATATACTTTCAGTCTTTAAACAAGGCAACTTCTCTGATACTGAAGTAAACATTGGACATCCCATTCTCAAGAAAAAGGACATGCTTTCATATTTAGTGCCTTTGAAAATTTTGCAGTAAAAGAACATTGTTTATATTTTGGATAAATTTGTCCATTTTATGCCTTCATTAGAAATACGGGGATTCTCTAATAGGTTGACTAAAGAAATTGAGTTGGGTTTTGACTACCCTATTGGCAATAGACCTTTTGACAAATGTTTTCAATTCTGTTTCAAAGAAAAAAGTGGGGAGAGAAAAGGAAAGGATAGGGAAACAATAAGGCGTATGATATATTTAGTCTATTTACTCGGGAAGCCAGGACTAATTTTTTACTTCTATTTGCTGGTCTCTGTCTAGTATGAATGTTGTACTGTTTTTCCAGGTACTTTCCAGAAGGTATTGATATTTACTTTGAGAATGTTGGGGGAAAGATGCTTGATGCGGTACTACTCAACATGAGAGCCCATGGTCGCATTGCTGCTTGTGGCATGATCTCACAGCATAACCTTGACAAACCTGAAGGTGTGCACAATTTAATGCATCTGATTTACAAAAGGATTCGTATAGAAGGATTCTTTGTTTTTGATTACGATCACCTCTACCCAAAGTTTCTGGAATTGGTTCTGCCTCAAATTGCTGAAGGGAAGATTGTGTATGTGGAAGACATAGCTGAAGGCCTTGAGAGTGGCCCGGCAGCACTTATTCGCCTATTTTCTGGCCTCAATATTGGTAAACAGTTAGTTTTAATTACTCAGGAATGATTGAATTCAATGAACAAAAGCTAAAGTCCCTTGGAAGATTCCTACAGCAAATAAACCTTGTACTTCTATACCTTTTTAGGATGTGTTCAGGTATCCATGTTCATCAGGAAGTGTGTTTCCTATATAGATGTTTTGTCATTGAGGTAAAGGATTTCTTTCCCCAAATAAATGTTTTGTCATTGTGTTTCCTAAATAGATGTTTTGTCATTGAGGTCACAAACTAGCAGATGTTATTGACCTTGCATCCACAAATTTACTTAAACATATTTGGTTGCTGCCAAAATATTTTGATTTTAATGGTCTTACTCTATTTAACTCAATCATATATGTCTTTCGTCATTGAAGAATGTTGATTGCAGTTGCTTTCGTCATTGAAGAATGTTGATTACAGTTGCAAATTGATAATCGTGGCTATAATTCATGAATTTCTTGCTAATATTTGTAGGGTTGTAAAACCATTCTACTCAACAATTAGTTGTTTGTGACCTACTTGAATTTTTTTTAAACAAAACTTGAACAACCTCAACTATTCTCAGCTAGAGATTTCTTTAGTCAAGATTTTTCTATAAAATACTATTTCGAGATTTTTGAACAACAAATGTCTCCCTGAAACTGTCCAGATTACAACTCTAAAACACATGGAAGCCACCAACAGCCAAAATAAATCTCATAAATACATGACAAATGAATTGTTTGTCTCTAATGTTTTCTTTCTATATGCTAGATTGTCATTCTTTCCAAGGCAAGAAAAAGAAAAAGAAGCTAAAATCAATCAATCAATCAATATATATATATAAAAGCAGAGACCTCATGCGGGAGAGTATGAGGTTCTGCCATGTGGCACTCTATTAGAGTGATTTGCATTTAGCTTTTGCCGCTTTCTTCTTTTCTTTTTTTCCCCCCAAATTTGCTTTAATCAATTACAATTATTCAATATTTCCCTCTAATATTTCCAATAAACTCTCCTTCCTCATTTATTACTTCAACTCTCTATTAATTCTATTCAAGTGTCCCACATATTATATATTAGGCGAAAAGCACATTTTCGTCCCTACATTTTCACACGATTTCCATTTTGGTCCCTAACTTTTTTTTTTACCGCTTTTAGTCTCTATCCTGGAAAACGCCTCTCGTTTTAGCCCCTGCCGTTACATCAGAGACGGAAAATGATGACATGGCAAACAGATGGCACTGTTGGCTGACGTGGCCATTAAAATAATAATAAAAAAATGTTATTTGATATTAAAAAAATTAAAAAATTAATTTTAACTAGGTAAAAAAAATCAAAACAAAAACAAAAATCAAAATCAAAATTTATATGAATTAAGTAAAAAACACCAACCCAGCCAAACTCTGAATCTCAAGAGTTCCCCCACTCTCTCATCCTCTCAGCTATTGGGTTCCACAGGTGACAAACCCACAGGATCGGATCTGTCATGGGATGTCCGGATCTGTCAAAGGCGAGATTCGAGGATCTGTCATGGGATGTAGCTTTGGCGCTCCTCGAGCTGCTTCGCCGCGATCTCCAGAACCACCGTCAATGGCCCACGCATCGCTCGCGGCTGCTGGCTTGACGGAGGAACCGCGCGGCCTGGCGGAGGCTCTGGCGCTGCACGAATCAGTGAGATTCAGGGATCACCACGGGCTTCGAGTAGGCCCAGTCGCTCTGGCGCTCCTCGAGCTGCTTCGCCGCGATCTCCCGAACCACCATCATCGGCCCACGCATCACACGGCGGCTGCTGGCTCGACAGAGGAACCGCGTGGCCTGGCGGAGGATCTGGCGCTGCACGAATCAATGTTGATGATTCTGGGTTTTGTTGAGGATTTGTGGTCTGGAATTTATGGATTTTGGTTTGATGTTTGGGTTTTGTTTTGTTTTTTATGTTGGATGATTTAGATGTTTTGTTGTTTATTTGGTTGGGTTTTGATTTACAGGTTTTGGAGATATGTTTGGGATGAAATTCTATGTATTTAGTTGAATTTGTGTTATGAGAAATGTTGGAAAAGAAAATCTTTGAGTACTATGTTCTGTGTTCTTGTGATCTGGGGCTGTGTTCTTGTAATCTGGGTTTAAGTTCTTGTTTATTCATGATGAACATGAATAAACAATCACACTTAGATCTCAATTGATGTAATTTTTTGTTTTTATTTCTGTTTTTAATTTTTTACTTAGTTAAAATTAATTTTTTAATTTTTTAATTTTTTTAATACCAAATAACATTTTTTTTATTATTATTTTAATGGCCACGTCAGCCAATAGTGCCATCCGTTTGCCACGTCATCATTTTCCGTCTCTAATGTAACGGCATGGGCTAAAACGAGAGGCGTTTTCCAGGATAGGGACTAAAAGCGGTAAAAAAAAAAAGTTAGGGACCAAAATGGAAATCGTGTGAAAATGTAGGGACGAAAATGTGCTTTTCGCCTATATATTATCCATCCACTCACAAGACTTCTCATCTCCTTATCAAAACACAAAATGGTTAACAATTCTCCCTTTATTTACTTTCCCATTAAATCACATTCATCATTTTGGCCCTCCTTTAACTCTATCTTTTTGGGCTCTTCCTCTCCTTATCAAAACCTTCAATGCCCGCCCCTTTGGAATTAAAACCCATTCATTTGTTTTTTTATTTATATATAGAATTCCAATTCTCTCTCCACCCCTGCAGAAGTCGCCAAAGTACAAGCAGACTTGGAAAGTCCCTTTGAGGTGAGTTTTGCCTTTTCTGTTTTCCCCTCCATCTTCATTGGTTTGTTTAGTACAAATTGCATTTTCTCCCATTATGCAGGAGATTAAATGTTTGATTTTAACGCTATAAAAAACTCTAATTGCTCGCTGCTAGACAAAGGAAAGTGTTGTGGTAATACAGAGGATGCAAGTGTAAAGCGTTTGTAGGTGGCTTTTTGTGTAATGGGTCTTTCAAAAATATATTATTATTGTTTTACAAGGCTCACAGCATGATATATTATTATTCAATTCCTGATTCATTTGGAATATTAAAAAATGTGATAAAAATAACATAGATAGATAAAATAGGAAAGCAACTAGACCATGTTGATTTATTTTATAAAATGTCAATGTTTATGCATATTTCTTTTGTGTGTCTCTTTATATTCAATTTTATAAACATTTTAAATGTTCTAACAAACTCTTTAAATTGATTAGAATGGAGAAGGTTAATATATGAAGCTCAAGAAGTATTGCCAAGACAATAGGGACAATCTTTAGCGTTAGCAAATTAGTCAATACTACATTGCTCTTGAGTATGACTCAGAAAAATGGTATATGCATATAACTCTTTTGGTGTTTATTTATTTATTTATGTAAAGTTGAATTTTATCAACCATCTTGTTGGCTTTATTCCGTGCCAATTTGCTTGTAATTTAGCACTTAGTAACCCTGTATTTAGTTGGGAAACTTGTAAGGGTAGTGAGTGAGAGAGTGTGAAGAAATGCTCAAGATTGTGCAAAGAAATAGAGACTCGCGACTAGATCTTGCAGGTGGCTCGCAGCTTGCAAGTCACCAGAAGTTGCACACGTGCCAAGCATGTCAGAAGCTAAAGAGTCGCGCTAACTGTTGCACTACAGGATAAAAGTTCTAGGCTGACCAAGCCGTTAGCTCGCGGCTTGAACTCGTGACTCAATCCAGTCGCGAGGTCAAGTAGCCAAAATGCTCTGTTTGGGAAAAACTGACGTTTCACATTCCATTCTCATTCCAGTATAAATACTCCTCATTCCCACGAAATGTAAAGAGCTTCCAGAGAGAAAAATTGAGAGAGAAACCCTAGAGAAAAACAAGATTGCATCATCCCCAATCTTCACTAAGAGACTCCTCAAATTCCTCTACTCTCTTCCTCTCCATTGATACATCCTTGAGAGGCTATTGACCAAATTCTTATCTCACCACACCCACGTCTATGAGAAGGTCCTTTGGTGCTAAGGGAAGCAATTTGGGAAGGAACCAATGGTTATTGGTTGATGCTATGGGCTATAGCGGAATCCGGTAAGCTAGAAAAGAAAAAGGTTCGGCGCAACCTCGTTAGAGCCAGAAGCTTGGAGGGCTTAGGTACCTGGGTAGATTAGGCTTGGAGGGTCTATTGCTGTTCATGTATCCTAACTACATTTTCTAGTGGATTATTGACCGCTTGGAGGGTGGCGGAGAGGTTTTACGCCGAGGGCTTCAGTTTCCTCTTCGATAACACATCGCGTGTTGTCCTTGTGTTTGCATCTCTCTTCCTTTATCTTTGCCTTTTATTTTCTGCTGTGGATGTGATTATAATTGGCTTAGATAGTTTATCAATTCTGTGTTTAGCTTATGTTCATGTTTCGCACATTAATTGTTTGATAATAAACTTGAATTGATATTTTGTAATTTGGGGTCTAAACATTCATAGTGTTTTCAATGCTATTTGAACTTTCAATTTATTTATTTATTTATTTATTTATTTGTAGGAATTTTGATGTGAAGTAAGGAATAAGTTTTTCATGGCCATACTTCTTACTTGGATGTTTTCCAATGACTCTTTGTAATGTACACATTTTGATTACTTAAAATTTTTCTTACAGATGTTGAATTGGATCTGTAGTTAACTTTTTTGTTTAGGTTTGGTGCATCACAAAGAGGTCCCCTCTTCTCAACAATGTCCAACTCTCTATTCACAATCAATGTAACCATTTTCCTTTTATGTAATAAAAGAAGTGTTTGTCTTCAGCTTGCTAAGTTGCTAGGTTCTTTTTCTATGATCATAGGTTTAAATGTTGTGCTTTGGGTGAAAGTCAAATACATTGAAGAGGTAGGTAGTTCCAAAGCTACTAAATGAATCTTTAGAGAACAAGAGTAGTAAAGTTGCTTTAGAAGAACCATGATTTTCTTAAAGTCAATCAATGTCCATGTAACTAAATTTCAATAAGCAACGAGTAAAATGTATAAATTTTTTTGCTCATAAGTGCTTCATTTTTTTTTCCCTCTAACTTCTCCGTGAGATGGGAATTTGGCATATAGTTACAAATTTTCCGGGAAAATTAGCCCACCAAGAGTTGCCATTTCCATATTGCACATGTATGATATTCCAATTATGTGATTTTTTAGAAATTAAGATGATATTCCAATCAATACCTTAGCATATGCATGATCTAGATATTTAGATAATTTACATAACTTTTTTTACAAAAGTATAGACTGTATGATAATAAATTGCAAACTAAATCATGTTCAAATGTACACATCTAAATATTGCTTTGACCATAGTGTCATTTCTCTTTCCTAGAAAAATTCAGGTTACAAAAATGGACATTTATAAGTAGTTTTGTCTTGAATAAGTTTGCATTTTATAAAAGTAAACTGTTTATAAATGGAGTTTATAAAAGCAAACTGTTTATTATGCAGGTTAACAATTATTAACTGCTTAGCTTACAAAATATATATTACATTATATCAATTATGAATAATACTAGAGATATAAACTATTTTATAAAAAATTTTACAAACTACTGATGTGGTGAGTGATTATTAGTAAATGAAAAAGTGATATTAATGATGGGCCTAGATGAAAACCAATAAGAGATTGGCTACATCAACATTTTGTAAAAATATTGTAAAATAGTTTGTGGCTGTAGCATTACTCATCAATTATACTCCAGTAGAAAAATAATTATATAATTTTGAGTTGAAGGCTAATACTTATAATTTCCATGTACTTATTTCTTCTTTCACTTATCAATAAATAATATATAAATAGAAACAACGTCAAAATTTCCTGCACATTGCGCAGGTTTACGGCTAGTTTTTACTAAAAGAAGAGTATAATCAATATCAATATATATATATATATATAAGTAGAGACCTCATGTGAGAGTACATAAAGTCCTGCCAAGGGGAGCTCTAATTTGCATCAAGCTGTTTTTTTTTTTACCTCTCTTATTAAGTTTTTTTTTACTGTTATCCAAAAGTCCACATCATCTTATTTTACTGTTATCTCATTAATGTCTCATTAATTGATTAAACTTTTTTTTGAAAATCAATTAATTGATTAAACTTACACCACACATTTTTCTATTCTTCATGTCTTTTAGCTTACCCGTTTTAGTATTTACAAAAAAAAACAAAAAAATAATAATAATTAAGGACTAATAGTAATAACTAACTAGATAAGGCCCTAAAAAGAGATAAAAAGACACAAAAATGTTATGGATTGTTAAATAAAATGCATTGTTTCACTATATATCACCAAAATAAAAGACCTCAAACTGACAAAATATTTGAAAGGGAGAGAGAGGGGAATCTAAGAGGTCACTACCTCTGTTATGCCAGCCACCCACTACCATTAAGACAGTGAAACCCCTACAGTTATAAATTTTTTTTTTTTCCTTTTTAAAATTAGGGGCTTAAATATGATTTAGGTTTGGGTAATTTGGTTGGATGGTTTTTACTTTGGGTATATAAGGAGAGAAAATATTTGGTGCGCAATGTAAAGCCATATTCTACCATAATTTAATTTTAAATCATCTATAAGATGCATGCATATACACTTGCCCACATCATGTCTTAATGTTACACTATCGATGAGTAGAAGATGGTGAGAGAGTTGGGCATACTTTCATTTTATGATATGAAATATGTGAACACAACACAAATCAATTGATTTTCATGGTCCCGTTACTTTTTTGCATTTATCTTTGGTTTCATGATTTAAAAAAATAATAATAATCTTACCTTGAGAAGACTACAAATATTCAATGAAACTACTAATTCAATTTACTTTTTCTTTATAATATATGTACAACATTATCCAAAACCATCTTCTATAAAATATCTAAATGCATATATTAATTATCTATAGTTGTGTATTAATTATATATTTAATGAATTTATATGATTATTTTTTATAAACTTTATAAAAGAGATAATTATTAGTTGGAATAATAATAATAAATTTAGAATATGACATTCTTACTTATGTTTAGTTGCTCATCCTTTAAACTTCCTAACTCCTTTCATATATATATATATATATATATATATAAGCGTGTGTGTGTGTGTGTGTGTGTGTGTGTAATAGAATAAATATATTTATTTTGTTATAGCATAATGAAATTTTAATAGTCCCTCCCTCTCAATTTGTTTGTCCTATTTGAAAAGTCAAACTTTTTAAGGGAATATCATTTATTATCTTGTGTTTCCAAAACTATCCTTAAATAAATTTATCAGTTTTTGTTTTTTCAATAGCTATTCTTAAGGAGACAACTAAAACGGTGTCCCAATCAGATTGATTTTTTAAATATTTGTTAGTTTTCTTTTCAAATAATTTTGAAAATAAAGTAGGGGTATAATAAGAACTTTAGTACATTAATGACTTTTATTTTTAGAAACTGGACAATATTTGGGACATTCCAAAATAGAATAAAGGACAAACAAACTGGGACAGAAGGAGTATCATTTTTTCTTAGAATCATATGGGAAACAATTTTTTTTTTTTTTTTAATGTGAGAAACAATTGAAACACTATATTATGCAAAAATTAATGCAATGTCCAACAAAAAGGGGGAAAATTAGTAACACACAATCAAGAATGTTATAAAAAAAAAGAAGTATATTTGCATTTTTTTAGTAGGCATGAATCATGCTTATCTATATTAACCATTATATCATGTAATTTTCAATTAGTGAACACATATATATAGTGTGATCAAATCACTACACTACTCTTAGTGTCTTTCTATTTTGTCTATAAAATAACTAAAGATTATAATTTTTACAAGGAAATTTATTGAAATTTTTTTTTACACATCAATAGATGAGGGGTCTGAATTATAAATGTCTCTATTGGAAATTGAGTGCCAACCAGTTAAGTTACAATATTCTTTATAAAAATTATTGAAATATTGGAGAAAACTAATAATAAGTAGTATCGCATATCTTGCAGGAATTCGACTAGTTACTTAAAAGAGCACTTTTATAATAGTTGTTAGGAGCAAATTTTCCACCTGTGTATCAACCAATAGTAAGAAAATCGTACAGGTTCAATATGCAAAGCTTGCTATAGATACCAATGTTATGAATACCATTTCGATGCCCGTTCCGGTTTGTCTATTGGATCGGAATATTTCGGTACCGGCCTATTTCGGCGTACTGTTTTAGACCGTTTCGGAATCACCACTTTATATATGTAATATCATTTAATGAATGTAATATAGTGTTTTAAAAGAAATGCTGCCATAATAATAAATTAATTAGACCAATTATTTTAAAATTCAAATTTGGGTATTTTTGTAAATAAACAAACATTGATGGATATTTATATACTAGGAAGCCCTCTTTTCACCTAACCCCACCATCACCCACATGCAATGACTTTCTCCTTCACTCTTATTATTCTTCTTCACTTCAAATTCCCATCAGTTACAAGTTCTTGAAAAGTTTCAGAGGCCCAGAAGCCAAAACAGAAGTTTAAGTGCAGCATTGAAGAAGAAAGTTTTAAACGCAGCTAAAACTTGAGCTTCCTCCACAATGGCTCTAAATTTCTATTCTCTTCTTCTTCCTTTTTTTTTTTTTTTTTTTTTCAAATCATTTGGTAGCTCTGTAGCATATCTGATTTGAACTTCTTCAAGCGATCAATGCTAGGTGGAAACATGCTGTGCTGATGGGTTTGTTAGTTTAAGTTTTTTTTTTTTTTTTTTTTTGGCTAAAAACTGCTACCGGCTGAAATGTAATTGCTATCGGCCGAAATTTACCGGAATTGACCGGAATGGTCGGAATGACCTGAAAGGCCGAAACTATCCGAAATTGGACCTGAGGTGGAATGGGTGGCATTACGTTCCAGATTGCATCCTGGTACAAAATTTTCCGGCCATTCCGACCGGAACAGAACAGATTTAATAACAATGATAGATACAAATACAATGAGAGCTCAAAGAGTTGCCTTATTGTTTTTCCTGTCTTTTATGCATGAATGACAAGAAAAGAAAAAACCAGAATAGGATTACTAGTTGTTCTAATTTTTAAGGGCACCTTTTGCAAATTCAAGCATTTTAGAAGTGTTGACAAAATATTTTTTCATATGAAAGTCGTGAAATTCACAAAATTATGTTAATATAATACTCATTTTTTAGGAAATATAACGTATATGTAAAGAAAAAAAATTAGTAGCATAGGTAAAAAAAAAAAAAAAAAGCAGTAAAATTTTGTAGGGATAAGGGCCCAAATTGGGCCTTAGCCGAGGATGCTGGTTGGTCCAATGACGAATAAATAGTAGTGAGGGTATTAAGCTTAGAGTCCCATGAGTATATTGCAGATGGAAAGGTCGGGGGAGGTGGTCCAAGGAATAGTATCTCCTCGGATAAGCAAAGCACAGATCAAATGTATATCCTAATCCTATCATTTAAAGTGACCTTCCAGGAAATTCCACTGATAGGGACATGAATTATGAACGTATAGGGGGAATGGAAGCTCATAAATATCTAAGAGAAAACTCCTGTCATCGCATTGAATGCTCTGTAGCTAATTCTCTGGCCGCATTAATGAGAAAGTGATCTTTGAACAGTGTTTTTCAGCCTTACAGCTACCTTCAAAGACTTCAAGAAGGTGCTGATGGGATAGGCATCAACACCAACCATCTAGCCTGCACGTGGAGGGTAGAGATGAAAGGGGAAAGAATAAAGGGGCAATGAGAGAAAGGGATCGAAAAATCAAGAAAAGAAACACTATAGCAATTAGGAATCAAACTTGTAATCGAACCTTGTGAGAAATATATAAGAACTTATCTCCTCGGATTGTGCCGAGGATGATTTTCTTCAATTTAAATCATTCTAGCTTTCTGTTCTTGTCATCTGAATCCACTTTACTTGTTGTCCAATTCATTTTAGCCTAATTTTCCAACTCACTCTCTACAAATTTATTATTTTGAGCTTTATGAGCCTAAATCCATCCATCTATTGGGCTAGGGACTCAAATCTGGTTCTTACAAATTCAAACCCTTTAATAGTACTTTTTATACTTCTTAGGAAATATATATATAAGAAAAATACTTTAGGTGTCTAAAGACTAATATTTATAAATTTAAAAATATAAATAAAATAAAATAATTCCGGTCCTATTTGGTCTTATTTGGTCCCCTAGGTTCATTCGGTCCACTTTGGTCATATTCAGTCCACTTGTTTCTACTCATCTAATTTGGTCCCGTTCGGTCCACTTTAATCCTATTCGGTCCATTCTGTCCACATTCGTTCTATTCAGTCCGCAATGGTCCTACTCTGTCCAGTTTGGTCTTATTCGGTCCACTTCAATTCATTCGGTCCTATTCGATCTATTTTGTCCACTTTGGTCTTATTCGGTTCAATTTGGTCTTACTTGGTCCTATTCAATCCACTTCGGTCATATTCGGTCCACTTTGATCCTATAAGGTCCATTTGGTCCTATTCAGTCCAGAACAAATAGTAATCCTATGTATGTGCTTTTATATAGCGGGCAGCATCTCTAGAGATGCAAAATGCATACCTAAGTTATTCTCATTATTTGAGAGCCTTTTTGACTGCAAACTTTCATTGAAAAAACACAAAGTTACAAATAGCAGATGTAAAATTACAAATGACAGAAAATAGAGCAACATCAACCAAAAGTTGCAGACATAGCTCATCAAAAAATAATCAGAACTAATGAATCACCAATACTCACAACAAAGGAGCCAAAATACACCTGAGAAAACAATTGAGCTACAATTACTTTCAGTGAACAAGATTAAGAACAGAAAGAGGACAACTTGGATAATGTACTGCTCTGATCTTATTTGGCCAGTATGCACTCTTGCATAACAGCAGACACTGAATTTATCAATCTGACTGATGAGGTGTACCTGGAACTATTCATGCACCTTTCACTGCTTATGAATCGACAAAGTCAAGGTCGGTCCCCCCTCATTGGGGACCTAACAAAATTCTGCCTTTAAGGTTAAGATTCCTAAAATGAAGTACGCTTGTTGCATTCCTTCAGATCCAAATGTGATACATGACTGCTTGCCAACTCAATTTGCAGCTTAAAGCTCTGAAACTAGTAACCTTTGAACTATGCAGACCCCAACTAACAACTTCATCATAGCTTATCTTTGGATCACTCATCAAGCTGCATCTCATTACTTCTTTCCAAATCCTACCAGTAAATGAGCATTCAAAGAACAGGTGATCACTATGCTCCATCACCCTACAACAGAATAGGCACACAGAACCTCCATTATAACCCAATTGCAACAACCTGTCCTGAGTAGCCAGCCTATTTTTAACATTTTTCACTCATATGATCAGTTTCATCACTTCCAACATCACACTCCTCTCCTACAGTCCAACTTCTTGAAAACCATTTTGTTTGACAGAGTGCTGACTAATGTCATTTGTTTTACTAGATTGTTTGATAGGATCATAGGAGTAAGGTTTAGTTGAAGCAAAAGAATCTGGTAGTTACGGGCTATTTGGTAGGTGCATAGTTGTTTTGCGTGGTTTGGAAAGGCAGAGACAATTGTTCGAGTGCGCACAAAGCTGTTACTTACACCTAAAGAAAGTGTTACTCTTGAATCTTTACCTTTTTCATTTTCTTGACACCCGTTTGGGAGATGGGAAAATGGATCATATTTTCTAAAAATTTCTAGTGCCCAGCATTGGCTCCTTTGCTTGCCACCCTGAACACACGTTCAATGTAGGGAAATTGTTTAACAAGTTCCTGCATTCAAGAAACAGTAGCTTTAATTATTACATTCAGTGAGTGAGAGTTCCTGACTAGGTTAACCACCTCTAATGCGTCCATTTCTACTTGTAAGTTGCAAATCATCATTGAAGGCCATCTCTGAGAACCCAAAGTTTCGTCATCACACTGGTTGTCACGCCTCACGCCAATGGCTCTAGAAAAACCATGAGCCAGATCCCATTGCAGTCCCTCATGATTGTTGAATGATGCTCCATTTGTGCTTAACTTTCACCCAATCTTCCACTGGCTTGGCATAGTTCACTACAATAGCAACTTGGCCCAAAAAGGAAAGAACTCTGCCACCTTAAAGCAACAAATTTCAAAAAGGTTATGATCAATATTCATTCCTTGGAAAATCACTCTACTCTGGACCCTGGTGTAGCCATAAAAACCAATCTACCGGCATTAAATAAAAGATTTGCCTTCCATCGTGCGAGCTTTTGTTGCACCTTACTAATCACAATGTACTCATGACTGCCTTAATCTTCGTTCTAGGAAAATGATTATTTGTTATGTCTCTTTCTTGAACTTACCAAAATTCAAATATATAATTATTTGTCAGGATATTTATAGCTTAGTAGCATTGTTGGATCTCTCATGAGGAGAATCTGGTATTTGAAAAATATTACCTATATATGATTATTCTCCTGATACGGATGACAGGATGAGTTAATGATCAGATTCAATTTTTATAGGTTTTGTTTCAAAGGTCCATCAATTAGGGGGCTTTTGGGCAGATTATTTTGTAAAATTTGTGTTAATCTAAAACTCTTTGGGAAAGTGATACCCTTTTCAAATTATATCTTAAAACGATTTTAAGATGGGTGATGCTATGGATATATCAGGATATTGTAAATTTTATGAGATAAACTTTATAAATTAATGTGTCACTAATCACAAAAAATAAAATTCTTTTTTTTATTATAAGAAATTCTTAAATTCTTTTGTTAAGATTCTTGTAACCCAATGGCAGTATCTTGTGTTTTCAATGGAAACGTCCCCAACCTTCCTAAATTAAAGTATAAAAAAATCTGAAATTTATTTATTATAAGTTGATAAAGTGACGCTAATCACATTCATGAGTTAAAGAAGTTTAAAGTCATATCTAAGAGTTAAGCCTTTTTGGATATACACCACTGTCAATTTCTTTAAGACATTCTTCCCTCTTCCCATGTGTGTTAAATACTTAGTATTCTAAAAAAAAAATCATTATAAGATATTTTAGGTATAATTTCATAATTTCGTAATAATTTTAGTATTTTCCTTTTTGAGATTGATTTGAAATAATTAAAATATGAAAATTGCTAGAGTTACAAATTATTTTATAACATTTTTTACAAATTGTTGATGTGATGAGTGATTATTAGTAGAGGTGTTCACCAAACTGCATAAACCACAAAAATCGCACCAAAACTGCCTGCAAAATAGCATAACCGCACTGTACCGCAAGTAACAGTGCATCGCACCCCATGGTGCAGTGCAGTTTGCAGTTTTATAATAAGAAAACTGCATAAACTGCACTGCACCACACCCTCTCTATATATTAATATATTTATTTATTTTTAATATTAAATATATTATTAATTAATAGTTTAATAACCCTAGTTTTCAAAAAAAAATATATATATATATATATATATATAGAGTTTGATGACCCTAGCAAGTGTTGACTAGGAAAACCAACCCAAAATAAAGAAAAATTTGCTTAATAGATTAAAACTTAGCCAAAATAAAGGGAAAAATTAGTTTTAGGCTAGGTAGGCAAAGCCCAAAATTTGAAAATTATACCGACTTCAAATTGTTTAAACTGCATTTTATATACCGCACTATACATGTGACCGTAAAAATAAGATGCGATGCAGTTATGGTTTTGACTAAACCGCACCGCAAAGTGCGGTGCTAAAAATTGCCCAAAACCACACCGCACCGTGAACATCCTTAGTTATTAGTAAGTAAAAAAGTGATGTTAGTAGTAAGCCCATATCAAAACCAGTAAAAATTGCTTACATCAATAATTTGTAAAAACATTATAAAATAGTTTATGCTTAAAAAAAAATCTCATTTAAAAATATATACTATATTACGCCAAAAATTTTGATTATACATTAATAGGACAGGGATTTTCTCCAAACATGTTTGCAACAACTACTACAAACAAGAACAGGTGATCTGGATTTTAATAAAGAAATCTAAGGTGAGAAAAAAACTCAGATCTATTTTTTAGATATGAAAAAGAATGGGTTTTTTAATAAGAAAATTTCAGATATGTTTTTAGATGTGAAAAACTATGAGTTTTTTAATGATAAAATTTCAGAGCTGTTTTTAGATATGAAAAAGAATGAATTTCTAATGAGAAAATCTCAAATCTGTGGCGAATCAGCATTTTTTGAAAAATTAAGGTGTAGATGCGGCGGGATACGTTTATTAATAAATTATTAAATATATTTTTATTGATATTTTTTATATATTACTAAGCATATTTTTTTTATATAATGATAAACATATACCAATTTTAAGGTTTTTTTAAGCACATAAAAAAACACATAAATAAAGATAATGAGCAATGCACATTACCCATTTTAAGACGGGTGCTGTTAACCGTGTCCTAATTGGGCAATTATTGCCTAACGTATAGGCCTCCCAAAGTAATACTATAAAAACTAAAAAGTCCCAATTTAGACAACCTTAAAACAAACCACATTTGATTTCACAGTTGGCTTGTCTTGTCTGATCGAGTTTCTCTATATTTTATTAGCAATGGCAAGTGGTAGTGGTGGTGTTGATGATGATGTGCAAGTGAAGAACAAGCAAGTGATCCTCAAGGACTACGTGTCTGGTTTTCCTAAAGAATCAGACTTTTACATTAACACCAACAGTACAATGAAATTGAAGGTCCCAGAAGGTTCCATTGGGGTTGTGGTAAAGAATCTGTACCTGTCCTGTGATCCTTACATGCGTAACCGAATGAAGAAGGCCGTTGCTGGCAGTTACATCGAATCCTTCAAGCCTGGTTCGGTGAGTTTGATGAGTTTGATGAGACTCCCACCTTTTTCTACTACCTATGGTTATTTTGTTAGTCTTATCCTGTTTGTTTGGCTACAATTGAAAATTGAAACTTTCCCAATTCCCACCTTTTCTTTTTTGTTTTTTGTTGGTAAAATTTGAGTGTTGCCACTGCTTTATGTCGATCATTTCAACCCATTGCGCAAATCATTTCAACATATTGTGAAATTGGGTGTGCATTTAGTATTATTGTTGTTTATATGTGATGTAACTCTTTGGAATTATTATACCATTGAAACCTATGGATTATCCAATTTATTGTTAACATACACTATATTTCAAATATTTGTTTCTAATAAAATTAATGTTGTTTGTTATTTTATGTGATAATTTTAAAATACCAAAAAAAAAAAAATACTTGAAATTTATTATTTCATGATGAGGTAGTTATTGATGTATGATTAACTAGATATTTTGCACATAAAGGCTATAAGAAGACAATGTAATTTAATAATGGATTATCAAAACAATCATCTAATACCTAGCATTGAGGGATGTAACATTGATAAGAGTTACACACTTACACTAATTGCAACATGAATTAATTTTATATTTAGAGAAATGATATGTCTACAATATTTTTACAACAAATCCTAAGTGGCAAGTTGTTACTAGTTGTTATTATTGTGACCAAAAAGTAATCTTAGTGTTAGTTTTAAATTTGAACTAATAACAACTAACCACCTGTGATTTGTTGTAAAAATGTTGTAAAATTGTTATAGACATAGCATCTCTCTTATATTTATATGTGTGTATATATGTGTATATGTGTACACACACATATATGTACTATCAATTTGTAAATTAACAAGAGTTAAAAAAAAAAAAAAAGAATTATGAAAATTTTATGGATGAGAGAGCTTTTTAATGTCCAAGCATGATAAGCAATAGTAGGATACAAAGTCATATGCCTGTCGCATATATTCAGAATACTATATGGCCATTTTTACCATTTAAGATATAGAGGTGACAATTTGTTGTGAATTTCTGTTTTAGAATTGTCAACATTCATTTTATGCAATTTGCAGTAATTAGTTGCAGGCCACTGTCTTCTTTCTAAATAAAAGTTTTTTATGCAGAATATGTATAATGACATATAGATTATCATAGATCTTTGAGCCAACTGGATGCTTAACTTTTCATCTACCTTGATTTATGGAGGGTTTTTCAGACTGATCTTTTTTTAATTGTCTACATTTGATTTAAAATTATGCAGCCCATTAGTGGATATGGAGTGGCTAAAGTTTTGGATTCGAGGCATCCAGACTTCAAGAAAGGCGACTTGGTTTGGGCGAGAACTGGGTGGGAAGAATACAGTTTGCTTACAAATTTAGTGACTCTGAATAAAGTACTACACACTGATGTGCCTCTTACGTACCATATGGGAATTCTTGGTAATCTCTTTTTCTTTTCTTCTCATTTTTTTTTTCTGCTCATAAATTGTTTTTCATAGTAGATTTGTAGCAGTCGTAAAACAGAAAGAAGTTTGGTCACCATCTTTTTTTTCCTTTTTTAATGTACTTGAGAGATGCAATACAGAATGCTAGGAAACTGATTGAGTATATGAGGTAACTCCTTCAGTGTTAAGTTCACCTACATTGTTACAGTTATGATTTTATGTAAGACAAAGCAACCAAAGGATTTTTCTTCATGTTGAAAATCATCTTCCATAAAAATATTATAATCATGATCGTGTTCTTAATGATCAAAGTATGATTCTGATAATTAGTAAACACTTACCATATGTGTATGTTGCCACATGCTTCTGTTTTTTTTTTTTTGGTAATGATCTACCTTCATGAGATAACCTTGTAAAACCCAATTATTTGGTGTAGCCTACCTAGATGGCTTTCAAAATTCTTGGTCTTACACAATTGTAAAACAAACATCCAATCCTGTGTACCTCATCCATTTTGCTGAAGTGTTCAATTTGTTGTCCAAAATAAAACTTATCTACTGTTGATTCTTATGGTGAGTTTGATTGTAGAACTAAGAACTAAGCTAAAAAAGTTGCAATTGGGACAACTTATTTTAACTGGTAATATAGGCTTTCCAAGCTAAGCTGAAGTTATTTATGGAGATTGAGGCCATCCCATAGTCATTAAGCTGAAGTTATTTATGGAGATTGAGGCCATCCCATAGTCATTATTACCATTAAAGATCACATACTTCTGGTTAGCTAGTTGTTTTTTTTTTTTTTTTTTTTTTTTAAATTATGCCATGTTTTGGTTGATGCTAAAAGCTCATTTCTGGTCTTCATTATGTGTAGGTATGCCTGGTTTAACTGCTTATGCTGGTTTTTATGAGGTTTGCTCTCCTATGAAAGGAGAGTATGTCTTCATTTCAGCAGCTTCTGGGGCAGTTGGTCAGCTTGTTGGGCAATTTGCAAAGCTGATAGGGTGCTATGTTGTTGGAAGTGCTGGAAGCAAAGAAAAGGTGACTAGCTGAACATGTATGCCCAATTGTTCAATTCAATTAATATTGTACTCTACACAATGTACTCAATCCAATTGGTTGTATCCTGCTCCTAATCTTTGTTCCATCCAGAGCAGTTCTACTGTTGATAGACTGTATCTTAATTCCTAATTGAACAACTCTCTTCTCTAATAGATGGAGAATATCGGCATTCGTATGCCTATAAATACACATATTTTTACAAAAAAACTAGTGAACCATTGCAAGCTAGCTCAAATCTTTTCTTTCAATAGATGTTAGTCTAAAAATCATAGGATTCTTTTTTTCTTTTTTTGTTTCCTCATAAAAATTTTCATGTCCTTAGCGGGTAATAGGAACAAGAAAATTTAGCACGATAGACAAGAGTGGGCAGGAAACATTAGTCATTTCTAACACTGATTTGAAGAGTGTAGAAATTCTCTTTTCTTTACCTAAGTTAGTACAGAACTGTTTGGATTGTTATGTGTTTTTGTTGGTGAGTATATGTATGGTTATAAATTTGAAACAAGTTCACACACACACACACATATTTTGGAGAACTTATAAACATATATGTTTAATGGTAATAATACACCTGGCCCATGTCTGTATATTCTGGAGTCACTGCCAGAGATCAAATGTTCAGGTCAAAATAGGACACCTTTATCGGTTATCAATTTCCACAAATCATAACAGATATTGATAACTATTACTGATTGCACACTTCGACATATTACTGGTGTGCCAAACCAGAGTGGGACACTTTGCTAACAGGCATTTATCTGTTTTATTTTGTTTCCTTCCATTATACTCTCGGCAACATAAGGTTGATTTGCTGAAGAGCAAATTCAGGTTCAATGAGGCTTTCAACTATAAAGAAGAGCCTGACTTGGATGCAGCTTTGAAAAGGTTAGTAGTAATCAAATGTGTGTGTGTGTGTGTGTGTGTGTGTTTATTCTAGTCAGAACATAAAAAATATCATTTCAAGCTTTAACATGGCCTCTACTTACTAAAAAAAAAAAATAGCTTTAACATGGCTTCTAATTTGATACTGAAATAAAAATTGGACATCCCTTCGTAGTTAGTACGTTTGAAATTTTTTAAGGTAAAAAAAAAAAAACATTTTTTATATTGAGGATTAATTTCACCTTTGTATGCCTTCGTTAGAAATGTCAAGAAATACTGGGCTTCTCTAATATGTTTACTGAAGAAATTTCTTGGGTTTTGACTACCCCATTGATGATAGACCTTTTGACAAAACTTTTCTATTTTGTTAATTCAATTTCAAAGGAAAATGGGAAAAATGGAAAAAAAAGAAAAGAAAAAAAAAAAAGATAGGGAAACAGGAAGGATTATGATATATGAAGTTTTAGCCTATTAACTTGGGAAATCTAGAGAATCGCTGACTTTTCTATCTTATTTTCTGTTCTTAATTTACTAGTGTGAATGCTATATTGTTTTTTCAGGTACTTTCCTGAAGGTATCGATATTTACTTTGACAATGTTGGGGGAAAGATGCTTGATGCAGTGCTACTCAACATGAGGGTCCATGGCCGCATTGCTGTCTGTGGCATGATCTCACAGTACAACCTTCACAATCCTGAAGGTGTGCACAATTTGTTGCATCTAATTTCCAAGCGCATCCGCATGGAAGGATTCCTGGTTTTTGATTACTATCACCTCTACCCAAAGTTTGTGGAGCAGGTGCTCTCTTACATTGCAGAAGGAAAGATTGCATATGTGGAAGATATAGCTGAAGGCCTTGAGAATGGCCCAGCAGCTCTTATTGGGCTCTTCACTGGCCGCAATGTTGGTAAACAGATTGTTTTAGTTGCTCGTGAATGAATGTTTTCATGACCAAAAGCTTTAGGTGCCCTGGAAGATTCCTACTGCAGATACACCTTATACGTCCATACCTTTTATGGGGACAGTGTTAAGCTCTTGGTGTTCACCAGAAATTGTGTTTCCTAAATAAATGTTATGTTGTTGAAGTCAAGAATTTCAAAACTAGCAGATTCTATTGTGACGTTAATGATTGGAGTTTGAAAAATGAGCTACTTTCTGCAACTTGGCTAGATTACAATTCTAAACATTTGAAGTTCACCTACAGCCTATATAAGTCTCATCCATATAGGCAAATGACACAAGTTTGTCTCTAATATTTTCTTTGTGCATGCTATAGTTTGTCGATCTCCCAAGGGAACAAAACAAGCATACAATTACTTGGACGTCATCTATATAATATCTAAAAGTTTAAGAGTAACATTATTATTACTACGCTCTTATAAAGCCACATCAACATAGTATTTCGATTCACTTCAGCCTATTTTGGGATTCGTTTATTTTACTAAAATTAAAAATTTTTTACTGAAAATACTGTAAATAAAAGTAAAAGTTAGCTGAAACAGTACAGTGAGGCCCATGAATAGTACTAAAAAGTGGAGTGGGCCCATGAATAATAGCAAAAATAGGCTAAATAGTAAAATAAGTTGGCAAAAATAATTTTTGCCAAACACACACTTAGTCCATTTTAGTCCACTTCAGTCCATTTCAATTGTAAGATCTATTAGTAAATAATTAAATAACTTAATTTAATTATTTTATCCAAATCTATTAATACATGAAATCATTTAAGCTTTTTAAAAAAAAATTAATATTAATTAAACAATAAGACCTTTTAAATAATGCATCTTATCAACATTTTCAATGAAATTTTTAATAGTAAAAGAAATATTTAAACGATTTCATTTACTAACTAAAAAAAATTTACAAAATGACATGATTGATTAGTTTCACATTATGGTGGGCTTTTTTGTGATTTTAGGTTGGGCTACCTCCTGCCATACTATGACTCAAATGTTCTAGGTAGGAGAGTCAGGACCGGTCCAATTGCAACTCACCTTAGACCGGCTTGTGCGCAAACTACGCCATTTTGCTGAAACTTTAATCACGTGCCCACGGCAAGCGAAACTGTTACAAAAGAGTTATGGCAGGCAAATGCAATAGAACAATAATAACATGAATACGCTTGCTGTTAGACAAAATAAGTAAAGGATTTTTCAATCAAGATAAAGAAAAGAACAACACAACAACAAAGAACGTATTGTAAACAAAATGGCAAAGATAAGGGGAAAGATAACAAGCACACTTAATTAATGAAATCAAAGAAGAAATGGCTAGTCTGTCGTGCTCAGTTGCATTACGAAACTAAGACCAAGGAGAGAACCACTTTCTCAATGTGGGTAACCTCGCAAGAGGATCTTGCTGTTGAAATTATCCACTTTGAGAGAATGGGCCTGAATGACTTACGCCCAAAATTCTCAATTCTTAACAGAGGGTAGGCTTTTAGAGGGAGAGAAGGGATTAGTCTATTGGTGCATGCCTACCATCCTACTTTCTCGCTGTTTTTCTTTCCAACTCCCTTCATATTTCTTGATTTTGTTACTTCGCTTTCCCCTCGCTCTTTTTCTTTCTAATTCTCCCTTCGTGTAATGTTGTGATGTGATGGTTGTGATACTGTGATTCTCGTTGTGATTGTTGCTGTTGTTATGCCAATGTTTTTTTTTTTTTTTTTTTTTTTTTTTTTGTGCACGATGAAGGCTCTTTATATACTGCAGCCGTGACTGGTTTTTACCATTTCACCCCATAACCACTTTTGTTCAAGTGTGGGTGTCCTTCCAAACCACCCACTCGTTTGTCAATTGCCTAGCCACTGCCACTTACCTGTGCTGGCCGTGCCACCTCCCATTACCAGACAAAGAAATCTATTTTGTTTTCTTGTTCATCGTGGCATTCTTATCCACAACAGAGTGGGTATTTCTCTCTTACTATCCCTCATGGCATACAATTAATGGTTCTAACTCATCCTTTCCTCTTTTGATTGGTATGTCATCCTAGCTGGATATTTCCTCAAAAGAGTTTGAGCGGGAACCCTAAAATAAACTCTCCTCTTCTCGCTACCATCAGACCATACCCTCCCTTACCTCTGACCCATGGCCCACCACTTCTGTATTGGCTGAGTACAGGTTGGTAGTGCTTGGGTCTTGTGTGTGCTCCACTTCTGTGTATGTCCAAACCTTGTCTGCTACTCATGCGTTTGCCATGGCCTAGAGTCTCACCTATGCGTTTTGCTGCTTATTCTTGACCTCTAGTGGCGTGAACTAGTTTCTAATCCTTCATTCTGTATGGCTTACTTCCTTTAAGGGCTAAGCCTTGCTTAATTGTGGGCTTTTCTCTCCTTAGCCCACTCTTTGCTCCTTCCGTAGGTTTGCTAGTATTCCTGCCATGCCATTCTGTTATTCTTGCTTTGGTGTCATTTGATCCATGATTGCTGGGCCTCTTTTGAGCCTATTGTATGCTTTTTCTTTCACTTGATTACAATGACCTAGTATTGTCATTAGGTCTGCATCCATGCTACTTGGGCTTCCTTAACCCATTACATTGCTTGCGAGCTTCCTTGGCCCATTCCCTTCCCTTGGGCATCCTTAGCTCATTTTCTTTCCTCGGGCATCCTCAGCCCATTCCAATTCTGCACTCCTATGGGCTTTTACTAATTCTTTTAAGCTTCTCCGGCCCAATTACCATATCCTTTACCTTTGGGATTTATGAGCTTTCCATCAACCCCTTACTCACTTACTTTATTATTTCAGGCCTACTTTGGCCCATTCTTACTTTTCTACTGCCCATGGGTTTACTACTTCCTTCTTGGGGCTCCTTTAGGCCCGTTTTCTTTCTTCGAGGCCCATTTATCATTTTATGGGCCTATGATCCATTATTCCTGCCATTCGAGCTTAATGGCTTTTCTCTCAATTTACTAACTCTTTTCAACCCATATTATTGGGTTTCTTCCTGCTATCGAGCTTTTTCAAAATGAGCATCAATACACATCAACAACATAATAAAAGAAATTCCTAATTATTTTTTTAGTGATACTATAGTTAGTACATATTTTATTACGTAGAAGTCTTACAAATCTATATCTATATATAATATCTAAAAGATAAAACGTAGAATTTATTGTTGTTACACACTTTTTGAGCCATATGACTATAGCATTTCGGTCCACTTCGATCTAATTTGATCCACTTTGGTCCAATGCGATCCACTTTGGTCCATTTCCATTTGATTTGGTCCATGTCGGTCCAATTTGGTCCATTTCGGTTCGATTCAATCCATTAGTTCCAATTCGGTCCACCTAGTTCTAATTTGGTCTATTAGGTCTAGTTTGGTCTACTTTAGTCCATTTTGGTTTATTGTGGTCCATTTTGTCTACTTCGGTCCAATTTGGTCCATTTTTGGACTAAGTGGACCTTAAATTGATTCTTTTTCTTTTTCTATAAATTTTTTGGTTGAAAATTATGAGATTTTATTCTATTGGAGCCAAACTCTTTAGTTCTGAGCTAAAAAAATAGGCATTAGAAATTAGAGATTTAGGCCCTAAAAAGCAATAAAAATGATAAATATTCAAAAGATTACCTTAATGTGGCATTTGATATTGGGTAATATTTTAGGATTCCTATGAATGTTTAAAGATTCTCATGTTTGGTTACAAATTACACTAGGAAATCAAATGACAGGGGAATCTAGATTCTCCCTTTAAACCCCTCTTAATTGGAAAGTGAATTCCCTTTAAAACAGGTGAGTATTCAGATTCCTAAACTTAAAGGAAATTGTATTTTTTTATAAATTAACAATTTTAACCATTTTTCCTTATCATTTAAGCAATTAAGATAAAATATAAAAACAAATCATCAATATCTTTTCTCTTGTCGTATAGACCTAAACATTGTCAGGTCGTTTTGTTATGGATTAAGCTCTTTTAAAAATTATTATTAAGAATAAAGCATTTGAGAATTTAAATTGTTATTTTTGTATTTTACTTGTCATTTTAAAATTTTAATAGTTTATATTTTGTTTAATGAATTTAAATTAATGAATTTGTCATAATTAATAGTTTATATTTTGTTTTTCATTATTTATTTAAAGGAAGATTTTTCTTTTTAAAGGAATTGGTAGTTCACATTTAAATCTAAGGATAGAATGGGAAAAATAAATAATTCATTTATAATTCTTATGAATAGACCAAACATTATCATCTCACATTCCTAGAAATTTTAAGAGATTTTCAATAAAACCAAACTAGGAATAGCTACATTCCTAGGCATCCAGATTTCAAATAATCACATTTTTAGGAATTTGGATGCCAGGAGTAACGTGGATTCCCCCGTACCAAACACCACATAAATTGAAGTTTCAAATATATAGGCATTATACTTATATTTATAAAGAAAAACAAATGCTACAATTAAAATTTTATATAATATTGTAAATTTAATGTAACATGTTTCATGTGTTCCATAGAATGTAGGTATGCATTTCCAAGCCTTGTGTAATATTTTGTATAAACTTATTTCCAAGGTATTGGCCAATCGATTAAAACTTATTTTACCTGATATTATATTTGAATCTCAAAGTGCTTTCCAATCTAACAAGGCAATTTCAGATAACATACTTGTTGCTTTTGAGACTCTCCACCACATGAAAACAAAGAAATTAGGAAAAATTGGCTCTATGACTCTTAAGCTCGACATGAGTAAGGCTTTTGATAGAGTCGAATGGGCATTCTTGTTGAAGTTTATGGAAAAAATGGGCTTTGATGGAAAGTGGATAAATCTAATCTCAAAGTGTATCAGCACAGTCTCCTACTCAATATTAGTGAATGGTGAGCCTAGAGGGAGTATTATACCTTCAAGAGGCATCCGACAAGGTGACCCATTGTCACCATACCCCTTCCTGCTATGCTTCGAGGGTCTTAATGCCCTTATCAAATAAGCAGTCAATGAAGATAAAATCCGAGGATATTCTCTTTGCCGGTATGGTCCCAAAATCTCACACTGATTTTTTGCTAATGATAGTCTCTCTTTTTTTCGTGCCCAGATCAGTGATATCTAAACAATCCAAGGAATTTTGGATTTGTATGAGCACGCTTCTAGACAACACATTAATAAGGAAAAAACCACTCTCTTCTTTAGCAAATCAGTGACTACGGAGGTAAAAAAAATTCCATAAAAAACTTCCTTGGTGTTCCAGAGATAAAGGAGTACAAAAAATATTTGGGTCTACCATTGGTGGTGGGTAGAAATGGAAGTCCTAGCCTAAACTTCATCAAAGAGAGGTGTGGGAAAAATCCAAGGGTGGAAGGAAAAATTACTCTCCTAAGCAGGTAAAGAAATCGGTAGTGCAAGCAATTCTCACCTTTGCTATGAGTTGCTTTCGTTTACCCATAGGCCTATGCAAGGAGATTGAGATGGTGATCCGAAAATTTTGGTGGGGACAAACGGGAGACCAAAGGAAATTCATTGGAAGAATTGGGAAATTTTGTGCAAACCAAAATTGGAGGGGGGAATGGGCTTCAAAGACTTATGCAAATTCAATGAAGCAATGCTAGCAAAGTAAGTTTGGAGATTGGTACATGACAAAAATTCCCTTTTTTACAAGGTTTTCAAATAAAAATATTTTCCAAATGGGTCTATGTTTGAAGCTAAAGCATCCTCTAGCTCTTTCTCATGGAAAAGCATCCTCCATGCTAGAAACATCATCAAACAAGGTGAAAAATGGAGAATGGGAGATGGCTCCCAAATCAAAATTTATGACTTAAATTGGCTGCCAAGAGAAGCTCAAGGCCGAATAAAATCACCACCAGTCCCTTCCTTTGAAAATGCCATAGTCTCTGCTGAAAAGGGTAAAAATTTAGGTTGACAAATCTCCATGAAATGGGCCTAACAGTTCCACATCTGTGGGCCGATAGTGGATGGGCCCATTGCGTGCAAGGTCTGTTGTGGACAAATCCTGCATCAACGGATGCAACAGAGACGGATCAAGCACCCATGTGGCAGCCATAAACCCTAGATAGGAAATACTTGTGACACACACTTTGCCACCATGAAATCCCAAGGTAAATGGAATCCTAGCAAAAAGAGGATTTCGAAAGATACATGCATTAATGAAGATCTTCTCTATAAGGAAATGTCTTGTCCATCACGTTTGGAATAATTTAAGAGGATTCCTATAAGGAAAAGACTTCTACACCAAGGAAGAGATGTCAACCTTCTACTACTATAAAAGCCCCAATACCCCCAAAAAACAGGTACACATAATTTACCCTTCTCTAGCACTTTAGAGTTGTGAGAATAGTTCTAACTTAATCTTCGGAGGGTATTCAACCGGTACCACACTGATGCTCTCTGTTAGGTCTTCTTTCTTTGGTTGCGCAGGTATCGTTACGAGCGTAAGAAGATCGTGTGGCTCACTGGTGAGAAAAGGTCTTCTTCCTTTGGTTGCGCAGGTATCGTTACGAGCGTAAGAAGATCGTGTGGCTCACTGGTGATTTTCTCAGCATCATCATCTGCCTTAATTGATCCACTAACGAAATGCTAGAATGTAAGCACTATTGACAGCCTTTTCATGCCCTTTGAAGCCCAGAAAATTAAAGTCGTTCCCCTGTGCACCTCAATGCAACCTGACTGCCTATATTGGCCTAAGAGTAGAGATGGGTCCTATTAGGTAAAATCAGGTTATCAATGACTGTGCAAGACAGAGCTTGCTTATATGTTGCATTCCGATAGTACCAAGGGATTCCGGAAGAAAATCTGGAAAGCACAAATGCCAGAGAAAATCAAGTGGAAAGCCTACTCAAACGCTCTACCTACGAAGGACAACTTGTTGAAAAGAAGAATCATCATTGAAGACACATGCCATCAATGCTCCTCTCACTCTGAATCAATTCTACACGCACTCTGGGACTACGATTCTTTTCACCAAACTTGGGCCATGGATTTCCATTGGATTGATAGAAACAAAGCTTCTACAGGATCATTTAAAAATCTTGTGGAACTGATCCTAGAAAAACCCAGTAAGCTCGAGCTCTTTGTAGTCACCGCTTGGTTTCTATGGTCTTGGCGTAATAAGCTCAAGTTGAATATCGATGTGCTCCCCTTGAATCGGGTTGTGACAGAGGCAAAGAGATTTCTATCTCTTTATAAACTCGCCCCACAGACCAAAATGAAGCAAACCCGAGCTGCAAGAGAAAAATGGGCTACACCTGACAGGAATGGTTACAAAACAAACTTTGACGATGCCATTTTCCACGACTCAGGTGAAGCGGATTTGGGTATAGTCATCCGAAATCATGAAGGAGAAGTCATGGCAGCACTATCTGAAAAAATCACTCTACCACCCTCTATCACTCAACTAGAATTGCTAGCAGCTAGGTGAGCTGCCCTTTTTGTCCAGGAAGTATGGCTTCGCAATTCCATTTTGGAAGGAGACTCGGAAATATTCATTAACTCCTTTAGGAGAGGTGATATGTTTCAATCTACTTTTGGTCATCTTATTCAAGATACATTGGTTTATGTAAACTCTTTAGAGAGCTATAGTTTTTCACTTGTGTATAGGGAAGGTAATTCTGTTGCCGATAGGGAAGGTAATTCTGTTGCCGATGCCTTAGCAAAGAAAGCCAAGTTTGGCTCTTCTTTAACTATCTGGATAGAGTCTGTTCCTCCTGACATTTGTTCTCTTGTTTTGGCTGATAAGCCTTCTCTTGATTAATAAAATTTACCAACATGATTCTCAAAAAAAAAAAAAAAAAAAAAAAGGTATGCATTTTTTTTAATATTCTTAAATATGTTCAAATTAGTCAATTGATTATGGTATATTTAAAAAATTGCAAGATATAAGTAAAGTACTTAGATATTGTTCTTTAGGCTCCCTCTTAAGATTTTGCCATGTGACTTTTTTCTTATAGGACAGAAGTATATTTTTTTTAATTAAATAGTCACATTGCAGAATTTTAAGAGAGACACTTAAATAACAGTACCTAAGGTATTGTGCATAAGTTTCATTCCTTTAAAAAATATTCCTTTTAAATAATGTCTTCTCCATTTATACAAAACAATATTATAAGGGTAAATTACAAATTACACCTCTAAAGTTTGGGAGTGATTGGATTTTACACCCTAAAGTTTCAGAAATTAGATTTTACCCCCCGAAGTTTGAGATGCTTTGATTTTACACCCTAACGTTTCAGAATTTGGATTTTACCCCCTAAAGTTTAGGGGTGTTTGGATTTTACACCTCCAAATTCTGAAACTTTAGGGTGCAAAATTCAAACACTCCAAAACTTTAAAGAGTAAAATCCAAACACTCCTAAACTATAAGGGGTAAAATCCAAATTTTAAAACGTCAGGATGTAAAATTCAAACATCACCAAACTTCATGGGGTAAAATCCAAATTCTGAAACTTCAGGGTATAAAATCCAATCACCTCCAAACTTTAGGGGTATAATTTGCAATTTACCCATATTATAATAATGTAATTTAAATCTATATATTAAATTACATTATATATATATATATATATATCATTATGTATTGTTATTGAAGGCAAAATACATTATATTTTCTATTACAGAAAACTTATAAAAATAAAAATTCTTTTAGATAATACATATACTATTTAATCTACAAATTTTACATTATATTATTATTAAATAATTATATTTCATTTTCTCATGCATCGTCTAGGTTTGCAACTAGTTGATAATATTTGTTATGAACTAATTCTCTATCTGTGTATCAGCTAGGCAAACCAGGTGGTAAGATTTTCCAACCAGTGTACATAGCTTGTAGTTTACAAACTTACAACGAGAGCTCATAGAGTTGCCATGCCTTTTTCTTTTCCATCTTTCGTGTGTAAGAAAGAGAAAAAAAAAATAGAACAAGGAGCAATCATGTGTATGTACTTTTATGTAATGAGGCAACATCAGCTGAGAGGCATAAGCCTTGGTCGTTTATGCAAAGCAATGCCAAATAGATAGTAAGATACCTCAGCCAGCTTTTCCAACCCTTTCGACATTGTTCACTCTTATTCATCAGTTTCATCGCTTCTTACTCAAACTCCTATATTACAGTCCTGCTATATATAAGACTAGAATACACAAAAACTAGACCCCTAAGTGAAGTTCTTGCATACTTATATTCATGAGGAGAGTTTAACAATGGCAAGTCTTGGACAGGAAATGAGGAACAAGCAGGTGATTTTGAGAGACTGTGACTGGCTTTCCCAAAGAATCAGACATGTGCGTGACCACTACCAGTACCATAAAACTCAAGGTCCCTGAAGGTTCCAATGCAGTTTTAGTTAAGAACCTTTACTTGTCCTGTGATCCCTCCCAGCGAGCCTGTATGACAAATTATGAATCTCCCTTCTTTGTTCCTTCAAGCCTGGTTTGGTGAGTGATCATTCTGACCCAGTTCCTCATTTTACTTTAGTTTTGTAACTCTTGACATCTTTCATGTGAGGTTTAACCATCAAAATATAGAAGACTCTATCAGAGCCTTTTGCATGAACTTTTTCAACTATTCTTTAGTGCATATTATATGAAGAAATTTATATAATTTGGAAGTTATGGTCTAAAATGTTTAACTTGCATCCTAATATTCGCTAGTCGGTCATTTTTTCTTTTGGAAAACAAAACTAGGACAGATTTCAAAAGGTGCTGAAGATGCTACCATTCATTAAAATGTTAGGATTTTGTCTAACAATTAATGATTGTGGGGTTTAACGATTCGTCTAGTGGCAATATTGCGTGCTTGGATTGATGATTTTGACTTGAAACCAAGCAGCCAGTTAGAGGATATGGAGTGGCAAAAGTTTTGGATTCTGGGAATCCAAACTTCAAGGAAGGTGACTTTGTTAGGGGACAAACCAGGTGGGAAGAATATAGTCTCACTACAACAACCAAGAGCCGCGGACTAAAATTGAACGCACTGATGTGCCTCTATCCTACTATACTGGAATTCTTGGTAAGCTGCCTCTGTTTGCTATCTTTGAAATTACTAGTATGGTAAAAGTTGCAAATAATGATGATATATATGATCATAAGGACTATTATGATCATAAATAAATAAAATAAAAAATCATATGGAATATATAAGATATTTCTTTACTTTGATTTACATTCCAATGTACTACCCTCATTTATTCAGATACTGGTCAGTTAGTTGCCAAAAACTAATTTTAATTTATTTCTATTGAATCATTTTTTTTTTTTTTTCTGAAAATAGAACTTAGCCATTCCAACTAGTGATGTGTACATAGGTTTAACAGTATCAATAATTAATATCTTAGGTACATTGCTGGCTTAACGTTGGAAATCTAGCCAGGAGTTATGCCATCCTACAGCAATTCTAACGAAGGTTAATTCACATATTGCTAGTATGCTTTTTAAGTATATGTCCTATTTGATTCCCAAAGTTCTGCAAGGCATCAATTGTATTTAGGTATGCCTGGTATGACTGCGTATGTTGGATTTTATGAGGTTTGCTCTCCTAAGAAAGGAGAGTACGTCTTCATTTCAGCAGCTGCAGCAGCAGTTGGCCAGCTTGTTGGGCAGTTTGCAAAGCTGCTGGGTTGCTATGTTGTTGGGAGTGCTGGAAGCAAAGAAAAGGTGAGTCACTGCTTATGAGTTCTCAAAGTGTCAATTCTAATAATGCTGTGGGGTAGTTAATGATTGTGACTGCAACTTGGTTTGGAGTGATTAATGATTGTTTAGTGTTGAAGGTAAAAAAGAAATATGAGCGAGTTGATATTCTTTATAATATAATGTACTTGACTCTGAAATAAAAGTAACAAGATTGTCATGCTTTTCTGCCCTCAAATCTAGTATGCACCACAGGTTGAATTTCCCAACTTCTTTTAAAATAAACAACTTGGAGTCCAGATTTTTTTAGGATTCCCACATTTAAATTATTTGGCAGATATACTAATACCCTACCCCGCCCATTTGGAAATCTTGGTTCAAACCTTTCACTACCAGGTGAAAGACGCCTTTTATTTGCATTTATTGTGGTTCTTTCTTCATGAGTATTCTAATTGTAACATTCATATTATTGCAAATAAATCAATTTCTATTTATTTCAAAAAGTAATCCAAGATTTTTTTTGTTCCCATATAATTCACATATTAGTTTTACAATATATTACTACATGCACACACCCAATTTGGACAAATATACACATGTTTAATGTCATAAATTTGCAAATATGGACATTATACAATTGAGTAATGTTTGTTTGAAGGCATAAAACTCCTGACTCCATCAAATTAGGTATTGATTGTCTTACCAGAGTGCACAACCTCATTAACCAGATTCGTTTTTACTTTGTAACTTTAGGTCGATTTACTGAAGAACAAGTTTCAGTTTGATCGTGCTTTCAATTATAAAGAAGAGCCTGACTTGAATGCAGCTTTGAAAAGGTCAGTGATAATACATCTTCCAAGCAGAACATAAAGCATCATTGTCTAAGCTTTAATCAGAGTTATGAGATTGATAGTGAACAAAAGGGTCACCAATTTGGATGGACTAATAATCCTATAAAATGCATTGAATTTTATTTGGTTAGGAATATTTTGAAGGTTTTAATTATTGTTCTTCTATTTTAATTTTTCCGGTCTCTGATTCTATGGCCAATATATATGCTGCATTGTTTTGTCAGGTACTTTCCTCAAGGTATTGATATCTACTTTGAGAACGTTGGGGGTAAGATGCTTGATGCAGTGCTACTAAACATGAGGATTGGTGGCCGCATTTCTGTATGTGGGATGATCTCACAATACAACCTTAGAGTATCCTGAAGGTGTGCACAATTTATTGCAACTGATAGTGAAACGGATCCGCATGGAAGGATTCCTGGTTCCCAATTACGATCACCTTTATCCAAAGATTTTGGAGTTGGTTCTACCTTACATCAAAGAAGGGAAGGTTACATATGTGGAGGACATAGCTGAAGGCCTTGAGAGTGGACCGGCAGCTCTCGTTGGACTCTTCACAGGCCGCAATGTTGGAAAACAAGTTGTTGTAGTTGCTCAAGAGTAACTTACTTCATGTACAGCTTCATTCTCCTAAAGCTACAGGTCCTTGGAATGCTATCACCTGTAAAAGTATGCACCATATTCTTCCAAAAGTTTTGCACGTTAGTGTTTTGTTACCTTGTGAACTAGAAATATGTTTCCTCAGCAAATGTTAAATTTTAGAACAAGCGCTCAGTCTTTCAACCATGATACTTTTACATTGGAAGTATCAAGTTCCTTTAAGATCTAATTTTCTAAATAAGGATGATGTGTGATCAGAGCAATATCTTTTTACACGAGTCCACAGCTGAAACCACATTTATTAACACCAATCACACCATGCCAACTCAAGAGTGATGAAAAAGACTGAAAATTTGTCTCTAGACTAATTGTTGTTATTTTGCATAGAATTATCTTGTGAAATGCCAGCTTACTATCCAAGTGAGAATCAACAGTAGAACATCTGTGCCTGGAGAAGCATCCTTAAACAGAAAGGCCTGCTTCTAAAAGTATCATAGATGAAAAAACCAATTATCTACCATGAAAGCAAATAAAATTTGGTGTTTTTTTCTCATCAAAAAAAAAATCAGAGTTTCTTTGGGACAGACCAACTATGGTAGAGTGAAGAAACAAATCAAAACAATCACGTACAAGAGATCTAACATGAAATTCTGGCCTGTTCTCTTACAAAATTTTCTGTTGCAAAGCAAAATTGACAGTCTGACATGACATATATAATAACAAACAGCCCTGACAGGAAGCCAATACAAACCCCCACAAAAAAATTAAAACATATTAATCCAATACACACAAGCTTCACACTAGTACCTTGAGGCTGAATTCCTTTGGCCCCAACTTCTTTCCATTTTACCCTTTCCTTGGTCAGACAAATATATACAGAGACTGAATGCGCAGATGGATAACTCACTCAAGTTTCTCTAACACTGCCAGAGATGCTTTCCCAAGTTCTCAAATTATAATGGAAATGAATATCCACGAAGGTGCTTGGAATCCACACCTGACTCCCGGACAAGTGCTATCCGCCCAGTTCGCGCCACCTACAAAGAAGAGGAAGAAACATCACAAAAATCAGTACAAATTTGTCACATCGCATGAAGGCACATTGTAAAGATACAACAGAAAATCATAACACACCACAAAATAAATAAAACCATTGAAGCTACAACTGAAAATTCATTTCCAGTTAATAAAATTTATGACCTCAAGTGGATCCAAATGAAATCAGAATTTTTGGAACAAACACTTTCAATGGATGTTGTAAAGGAATTGATCTTGGCCGCTTAAGACAGAACAACTGGCTCAGATAATAAAGTCAAAATTCAAGGCCCCTAGAAAATTCTAGAATACACCTAAAGTTTAAAGAGTGGAAGACAAACCTCACAAATGCCATAGGGCTCTAATAATCTCTGCAGCGCAACCATCTTGTCCAAATCCCCCGTAAGCTAATATTCAAGTACCAGAAGCAAATTTTATTAGTTTCAACAGTTAAAAGGGCCTAAAAATAGTAGAAGAAAAAAGTAGAAAATTCATTTTATATTAACAGCAGGAAGATAAACTCCAATAACACCTTTTTTAAACTAACATCCATTTTCTTTGTAGCAATCACATATATTATTTATTAAATCTTCATAACGGCCACTAGATTCATCTGACATGCAGAAAAGTATAGAAAAAGAAGAGTAGGGAACTGCAAAACATGTCATGCTAGTAACATTGTAAAGGCATATGATAAAGCTTCTGATAAACGACCTGTAGTAGAGCTGTGACAGTTGGCTAAACTGCAGGTAGCTTAAGTTAGGTGTGAGGAGTGGAGTTAGTTATTGATGTAAGTCCATGTGTCAGCATCTAATCAGTCTATACGTGTCAGTATCTGATGTGTTTGTGTTAGAGTTTGTTAGGGTTCCACACTCTACGGAGGTGGTTATTGAATACATATTGGGGTCTGTAACCAGAACCAATGAAATCAAGAACTAGAATTCCATATATCAAATTCTTCTTCCTTTACTCTGTTTTTCTTGTTCTGCATTTCCTTTCTTCTTCTTGTATTGCTTGTCAACAATAATAATTTATGCAGTAAATCAAATAATTCTCATTTTGGAATAAATGATAGCATATTTAGCCAAAGAAAAGAATTATGATAGCCTTGAAGAATAATGCATGTTATTACTAATCGCATTAACCAGGGAAAATGGCACATAAAGTGTGTGCAAACATTATTATATTTATACCTTTCAATCTGAACATGGATTAAACACTAACAAAGATAAATTTCTTGCCTTTCTTCGGGATCCTTGGGAATTGGCTGACAAATTTGACCAATATATGGCAAGTTGGGTTTGGCCAGTATTAATAAATTAATTTTAGGCAAAAATACAGTGTTAGTCCCTGAAATTTACCAACTGAGCGCTTTTGGTCCCTAAAGTTTCAAATGAGCACTATTAGTCTCTAAAGTTTTAAAAACGAGCATTGTTGGTCTTTTTGTTACACGTCATGAAACACATGACACATTTATTAACCAAAATTAAACCCCAATTTCTCCCGAATCCAAAATCAAACCCACCAACCCTCTCCACACTCTGGCAGCGGCTCGTCCAAATCTGGACCTTTGACAAATCTCTGGCCCGAGAGATAGCAAATCCTCCCCCTCCGACTGTCACACATATACGAAAAACCCAACTAGAGAAGGGAATAACTGGAATTTAATTAAATTTGATTTAGTGAGGTACAGAGGTTGGTGGAAGAAGGATATGGATAAGGGAGAGAGGTTTTTGTTTTTTGTTTCAATGGAGAAGATTTTATTGATTTGTTTGTTAAATTGTTTTACTTTTCAACAATAATTATCTGCGGAGGAATTTACAACTTAAGTTTGTAACTTCATATCCTGATTGTGATTCTTCTTAGAAATGCAAGGTAAGATCTAACGAAAAATGCCCAAGTGGTTATTAGTTCTTTGACTTCTTTTTATTTTTTGTTTTTGTTCTCTTTCGGATTTGGTTGACGTAAGAACTACAATGTTTAAATGATGTCCACGACAAGAGGATGGTGAGTTACACAGATCAGACTTTTGTTGTCTTGTACTCGTCTGTAATGGGAGGGCCTGGGTTGACATGTATGTGTGTGATAGCTGGATGTCCAGATTGGGGAGGAAGTGGGTGGGTTTGATTTTGGTTTGGGGAAAAATGGGTTTGATTTGGGTTAATAAACGGGTCATGTGATTTGTGACGTGGAGGAGGATGATAATTTTTAATATTAAAAATGGTGCCACATCACTTGAAAAATGGCATGTCTGTCAATGTTTTGTTAGTCGCATGGGTAAAGATTAACGGTAGTTAAAAAAAGGAGAAACAGCAATCATTTTTAAGACTTCAAGGACTAATAGTGCTCACCTAGTAAAGTCTAGGGACCAACACTGTATTTTCGTCTTATTTTTAATTTGGACCTTTTCCACTTATCCTTTAAAAAAATTATTAAAAATAAAAAATAAAAAAAAAAAAGCCATTGCAGCTAAGAGTGATAGGATAGCTATGCTTTCTATCAGATCTCTGCACGTGCATCTGAGCGTTGAGTGTTGTTTGGAGGCCCTTAGAGAATAACTAAATAAAAAATTAAATATTTAAAAAAAATTAGAAGAGACTTCTTTGTCATTACATCTCTACAACAGCTGCAGATTACTCTTTTTTAAACAATCTGTAGGGCATAAGTGTGGACTCTGAATTTTGACCAATTACCTCCCTACGAGGAACTAACGAGCTACAGACATGGACTAATGCAAAGAGTCAACAACCCCACCTCTTCACTCTATCCTAATTAGCATGCAACTTGCAAGGTCTTCGGTGCAACTCTTACTCAACAAAAAAATCTCACATTCTCTCATCAAATACTTGATGGCATCAACATATATGGTCAAGAGATACAATAAAATAAAACTTGAATGGAAATCAGTGTAGGAATAACAAAAATTACCTCAAGGGTTACCGTGTGATCAGACACATCAACAGCTTTGGCCCTAAAAATGTTGGCAATGTCAAGTACATCCCGTCGAGCAGTAGCATTGACAGCAATCTTTATCAACATCAATTCGCGCTCAGCAAATGGCAAGTTGGTAATATCATGAACCTGAAGGCAGCATTAGTTAGAAATTGGACATTGAAGGAATCACGCCATAAGAGTTTAGAAAGGCCGAAATTTATGAATCCTTCAAGGAGACATCCTCACAGCTAGTCCAAATTACCAAGATAACAAGACCAGCAAGAACCACAAAAGCATCAGGACAAAGGTTCCAAGTGGAATTTGTCAGATATAGAGTGATCCACTATGATTGACCATTGTTATCATACAAGTAAAAAGAACAGGAACCTACAGAAAATTAACCTCATCTAAGACATATATGCATACTTTAACTTGGGATCTAGAAGGTAATGGTGAAACTTTTAAATCACCATAGCAAGGCAAGGGCAAGTTCTCTTCCTTGGAAGATCGTGGATAGGTACCACATCATCAAATATGTGCAGCATACTTAAGTTTATATAGTATATGTGCTTTATTAGGTTATTGGGTTTTAGTAGCAATTAGTTTGCGCTTAGTAGTCAAAGCCTTGGGAAACTGTGGCATTACATGCAATCCTTCCATATATGTTAAAACTATGCCATATTACATAAGTATTTACATATTTAATGCAATGCATCCTTCCTCATAGTTGAGTATCCCCACCTCATGAAGATCTACTAGCTTATAAAGTTGCAGCACCAACTTGCTAATTGATTCATCTGTTCCGGGAACAACAGTTGTAATGCGAGAGAGCCCCTCAACTTCAGCACGTCCAACAGCCAAACTCTAATATGAAGAAATAAAGGAAAGTGAGCAAGCAAGGAAACCTTGCAAACAAAAGCATTATTAATTATACAAGAAAAAAGGAAAGAAAAAGACACAACTTACCTGAATGTTATAGCCCCTTCGAGCAAAAACCCCAGTAACAATGTTGAGAACTCCAGGACAGTCATTTACAAGCAAGGATAAGGTGTGCGATCGAAGTCCATTTGTCTGAAAACAGCCCCGGAATAAATTTGCATGACATAAAACAACTAATGCTAGTAACCACTTTATTTCAATATCACCAACTGACAGATTGTCACATGGCTAAGTCTCAGTAATAAGCAATAGGCAAAAAATGTATGCAATATATAGCCATTTGACATCAAATTCAAGTATGAATAACCACTCAAAGCTAAAGTCAAAACTTGTAGAAGACAGTGTTCCACTAAGCCTCACTGTAAATTCCTGAAAAAGCTCATAAACCTTTCAAACTCAAATTATGATATCACGAGCTTTTTAGCAACGAAGGTTGTTGACTAAGATGCCAAATTTTGTATCAGATTATGTATGAGCTTCCAACTAGAATCAATTAGACTCAACTTGGCGTTTCTTCAAGTTAGATAGTACACATAGCAAACTACCCGTTGCAATCAGGGTTCCTTAGAAAGACAAAGGTAAAGAAACTCAAGCAACAATTTGATAGTTTACTTGTTGTAATACATAAATAAAAATCAAATTCAAAGTTGATAATGTCATCTACAAAACATCCCACAAGCATCAGCAGCTAGATTCACCCAGAAGGTACCAGAATGCTTGGGAGAAATCTTGTCTTTCGCAGGCATGAAAAGGTGTAACACAATGCAATCAAATGCATATTTCATACCAAGAAGCGCCATAATCATATTTTCTTAGGAATTCTATGGGAGGCCCAAGAACAAATTTGATGGCTCTAGAATGCTGTGCAGCAGTTAAAAGTGAAGTGGTCCATAGCAGCTTTACCATGCGTTCAACTCAACTAATTAATTCAAGTCAGACTATGCAACCGTGATTAATTGAGTTCCCCAACTGGCCTGTTCTTCAGTTCTCAAGAACTAAACTAAGGTGGCAAATATCACTCAAAACTAAAATTAATAGCCTCTAATTAAGAAATCAACTATTATATTTTAACTTCCAAAATAAACAATAAGAACAGATAACACAAACAAGTATTACCGAAGTTGGACTATGATTCCAAGAAGAAGATGAAGAAAAGAAAAGGATCATAACTATCTATAAATTATCTTACGTCTTCATCATTGAGAACACCCCAGTGAGCATCAAGAACTTGATTGAATGCAAATCCATCTGATGTCTCCACAGGGTAAACATCACCCTTCATGAAGAAAAAAAAAACATATGAGATATTGAATAAAAATTCAAAATGATATGTACTCCCTCCTTCCCATAATTAGTGACTCATTGCATTTTGCTTGCCCATTAAATATGTCTACATGCAATAGTAAAAAATTACTTCTTTTTTTGACGATCTGGAACCTCATCAAGGTAAGGCCCCTTGGATCCACCTCTAGGGAGTAAACCATAGATACCTGATCCCACCTGCCGGAACCATGTATAGCTCATCCCAAGCCTCCAATCACTAGGCTACATCCTAACAGGTAAAAAAAATTACTTCTTTTTTATCAGCAATTTAGGAAATTTTTATTTAAAAGTTTGAGTTAGTCTTGATTGTTGTTAAAATTTGTGCAAATATCAATTGAGCCACTCATTATGGGATGGGAGGAATTAATAAGTAAACAAAAAGGAGAAGGAAAAGGAATAAATTCAGAATAATAGGACAAATAATTAATTTCTTTAGTAGCTATGCCATGATAAATGTGTTGAGACTGTGGTTTGGATGTACAAATATTATTAAAAAGTGTCAAGACCTTCATGCAGGGACATAAATATAGAAAGAAAAAAAAAATAAATAAATAAATTGTACACTATACAGTGTGCTTAACAAGGCAAATGTAAAGATATATTTATAAATCAATTACAATGGTCTCTATTAAGGATAATAAATATACAGCCAATAACAGTGTAATAAAAAATAATGCTTAGAATCACTACTTACCATGAATCAAATCATAAAGTCCAATCTGAAACTCTAATTATTACAATTTTGTACCAATGTCAGATTTTAAAAATTATCTATGCAAAGTATTCAAGCTAACATCATACAGCATACCCCAAACAACAAATAGGTAAATACCAAAATTATTCTTTCTTAGGTACTACCCACCTTTCCCTGCAACAACCAAAAATAAAAAAGGTAAAGCTCAGACAAGCTCATACCCCTGCAGATATGTCATTTCCACCATTGAGTTCTGCATGTTCAAGAGGACCACGGCTAGGCATTGTTACTTCAAGATCTGGATATGAAGCTGCTGAGAATCGCCAAAATGGAGCAGATGCACCCATTCTTTCCCTTCTTAATGCAATCTACTAAGTGAAACAGTTTCAAAAATTAAGACATGGAATGCATGTTCAAATAATAAAAAACCAATGTTTCATAAGAAAAGAGAAAAGAACAATGACTTTCAAGGGAAGTTCTGAACCTTTCCAGTTCTGGCGATTTCTTTGATTCCAAACTTGCTTAAGTTCCTTTGCATAGCAACCATCTTCCCTGGATCTCCAGTTACCTTTGTAATATTCAGAATAAATAATTTGTATTAAGGACCTTATAACAGCAATGAAAATAAGCAAAACTGTATACAGATGCTTAATTAAATATGAGATCTAATTAGATCCAAAAAGATGCACACACAATTGACATTGTCTACCTCCACTAAAAACCTCAAACAAGTTATGCACAAAAAAGTATGCATCCAGAAAGCATCATGAGTCCAATAGAGTGAGATCAAGATCAAAGATACAGAATTACACTCCTGTCACATCATGCCAAGTTTAAAATTTTGCAAACATTCAATTGTAATATTATTGTATATCCAGTGACAAAATACCTCAAAGTTTCATTTGCTAAGTTGATGTGCACTACCAACAATAAAAGCTGTCCTGGATGTGATTTAATGAATGTTTCCCAAATCATGAAGCACAACTTCCAGGATTCCATAGAGAGGATCATTTAACGAGCTGCAGCCCAAGAACTTCCCCACCAGTTCCAATTTGTTAACAATATTCAAACTTTAAATGTTAAGTTATGATTTTCCAAGTTTTAAACAAAGCCTACTAACCAATAACCACACTGATATGCACTCTCTATCACACACAAGCACACAAAATTATAAATGTCAAACAATGTAAGAGTTCAAATTTTTGACTGCTCAGACATTGTATAGATAATATATGATATAAAAGGGAAGAGTTGAATAACGCCAATCTTCACCTCAATTGTTAGAAAGTGTTCTGAGATATCCACAATCCTTGATCTGAAAGTGTCCACTAACCACATAATCTGAAGATCAACCAAGTAACAAGGTTTTGTTATCAAAGAAAATGGTAACAATTAAACGCATAAAACTTCTATAGATTCAAGAAAACTCTCAATGTTCAGCATTTAGATAATTACTATGTAACTACCTCAGCACGGTACTCTGGATTTGCATTAACTTTTATGAGCATTAGCTCACGTTCTACCTGTGGCTCATTTGATATATCTTCAACCTGGTTATCAAATCAAAAGCCACAGGTTAAGAATTTTGGGATTTGATACAGGTAATAAACTGAAAGACCAAAAAAATAAAGTAATAAAAGACGGGGAAAAAAACAGATAACACAAATAAGTCAAGAGCTACCTTTTTCTTCATAAGGAATTTTTTAGAAAAGTGTAAAAGGGGCACAACCCATATACACAGGGTATATACAAGAAATACACCAAAAATTATCAATTAAAACTATAAAAATCAATAAATTCAAGTAAATTTTAAAAAAGAAAAAATTTTATGTGGAAGTCATCCAATAATATAAATTCCTCAAGAACACAAGCTTTACCTCGAAGATTGATTTCTCACACCCTGAAAAGCTATGAGTGCTTCTTTCTCACCAAATGCACCACATAAAACATAAAGGGATTGCATTCCGTGTCTATACATTATGATGTCAACCACTTTCCTTTCCAAGAAGCCAATAACTCAACCTCACTTCTCGGCATGACCCACTGAATTCAAATGAACGTAAACCATAGCACATAACTGTCTAGAAACAGAACAATGGACGAGTGCGAGCGATATCAGTAGTGTCTCCATTTTCCTTGCACGTAACACCAATCTACTACAATAATCAGGCGATACCTCAAATTAACCATCATTATGATTTTCTTCCCAATGCCATTGTCCAACTAAAAACGCCACTCTAGTTGAGACATTGGTCTTCCAAATGCCTTTCCAAGGAAAAGACAACCTCCATTCGAGTTTAAGACTTACAGAAAGTCTTCAACTCAAACACACAGTGTTTTGAATAGTACTAACACAATGTATCCCCTCCACTCTTCCCCACTTAGTAGAGTAGAGAGTGTCTAGAAAAGAGACTAGAGACTCTAACTCCTAATTGTTCATTGCTCTAATAAAAATGACATCCAAATGAAGATTTCCAATAGAAGATTTCATGTAATCTTCTACTGAAGCCTCTTTATTCCAAGAAATTCAAAATAATTCTGAAAAGGCCTCCTTCTAGACCTACTCCCCACACTATAATCATGCGAAAACTTATTGCTAGTGTTGTCACTCACCTCAAATCCATTGAACCTAGAAAAGTTTCCCAACCCTGCCTTCTTTTTTGTCATAAGCTAACCCCATATTTCCCATTAGCTACATTTGAAACAACCCTGCCCCTCTTCCCCACCCATTTAAGCCTTAGCCATTCCCACATCAATGCCTGGTTAAACATGACCAGATTCCTAATTTCCAAACCTCTAGATTGAATCAATTCACAAATCTTCCATTTGACAGAAAACATTGACAACTTTTAGGGGTTGATTGTGCCAAACATGATTTTACATATCAGGAAGCCAGTTTTACACATAATTCTAAAGGATAATCTTAAATCTATACATGATTCTAAAGATAATGATTTTTTATGGGTAATTACAAACACCCAGGTGCTTAAACCCATGACCTCCCGTCCACGTTGCTTTTAAAAGGGGAAGAGCTGCCATTTGGGCAAGAGCTTAGTTAAAAGACAAAGTGCAAAATAAAATTCAAGAGTTAAGTTTTAACCTTTATAACATTCACAAGCTTCTGAAGCTGCTCCACAACTTGTTGTAGCACACTTTCAGTTCCAGACACAACTATTGTGAAAAGTGCTTTGTCCCTGTTCAGACCAACAGCAAGGGACTCAATGTTATATCCCCTCCTTGCAAAGACCCCTGCAATCCGATTTATCATTCCACTTTCATCTCCAACAAACACTGAAATTGTGTGCCGTCTCACCCTGGATCAAGAACAGAACGCAGTAGTGTAATTAAGTAAGGAGACCAATTCAAGTGTACCACAAACAAGCAGAACTTAACTACCTAATGATTCCATTTCACCCAGAACATGAGTAATCACATTGTAAATCATATAAGTTCTATTGAGAGCAAAAGATTAAAAGAAGTGAAAAGCTTCCTATGTAAGGTGATAGAAACTTTACATTTTGAATATATCAAAGAGGGAAAAAAAAAAAAAAACAAAAGCACAGATGCACAAAAGATAAATCCATTAATTATGAGGTAAAATTTAATAATGTTACATTTGTACCATACCATCGTAAAAGAAACTGAAAATCATATCTTTCTTATTTTTCATAAGTTTGACAGTGCCACTCCTTATACATAAAAGGGATATTCTTGGATTATAAAAATTTTATTTAAAAAAAAAAAAAAAAACACGACCCACCAAAGGAAGCAAAAGCCAAAACATATTTACAGAGCCAACACATTAA
Organism: Quercus variabilis; assembly: GCA_030445155.1. Lineage (NCBI taxonomy): Eukaryota > Viridiplantae > Streptophyta > Magnoliopsida > Fagales > Fagaceae > Quercus > Quercus variabilis. Next base: position 54,448,307 of record CP129454.1, on the reverse strand, counting down.
ATATATACATATTTTCTACTTTTGACCACATATTTAATAGAAAATAATGGAAAAGATATCAATTTAATAGAAAAAAAAAATGACAAAGATATCAAATTTAATAAAAAATAACGGAAAATATATCAAATTTAGCAATATTCAATAGAAATCAGCACAATCCAATTGAACAACCACACATATACCACAACCATATAACCAATTGACATCACCTATACATAGAGAATACAGAAAATGAATGACCCACAAACCAAAACAAGAAAAATTCAACAAAAACAAGCAAACCCCAGATGACCAATCACATTCAAACAAATGCAACCACAACCAAAAAACTAAAAGATTAAAAAAAAAATTGATATCAAAGCAAAAAGTGAATTTTTTTTTTTTTTTTTTAATTGTACAAACTTTGATCGGGACGAGGAAGGATTAGAGCCATTAGATGAAAATGCAGAGTCAGCGATATTCTCGTCCACGTTTCTTTCAGAGACCAACACCGCCGTACTCCTCCTTGACCTTGGCTCATAGTTCAGAGGTTTTGAGAGAAACCCAGAAAGCTTTGATGGGAAAGCTATGGCCGTTGAGAAAGCTGGGTTGAGAGAAGCGCCTGAACGAGGGTTCAGAGTGTGAAATGCTGAGGGTTGTGTTGAAATGGACCAAATGGTCGCCATGTTCAACTAGAGAGCGAGAGAGAGAGAGAGAAGACTAAGGATTTGAAAAAACGACAATGGAGGTGACAGTTAAACTATTTTATAGTAGTACCTCGCTAATCTACACCTACGCGTATTTTAGACGTGGCATCATTGGTGATCGGGTCGTGCCATTGGGATCCGGGTAAATCTATTTTCCTTTTTATTATGGAAAGACAGATTTTGGTTTTCAAAAATCTCATTTGAAATTATTTTTTCACATCTTTCAATATTTAAGTAGTAAAAAAAAATTCTCATTAAAAAAAGTAGTAAAAAAAATTTCAAGAAGTATCGTTTAATTATATCAAAAATGAGTTCATGTTAAATGAAGCTAAATAATAGAAATTAAGTGATAATTTTTTAACTAATTTTAAAGTGTTAACAAATATAGAAAAAATTTTGGAAAATAATTCATTTAAAAAAATTTAATATTGAAACAAACAAAATGCCATATACATAAGATCATCCATAAATTTTATGAACAGATAATATGGTGGATTGAATATTTTATATATTTTATAGTAATAATGGATTGAACTTTAAACTTTTGGATTTACATCATAGTTTAGTCTAATGAACTTATCGTTTAATTATATCAAAAATGAGTTCATGTTAAATGAAGCTAAATAAGAGAAATTAAGTGATAATTTTTTAACTAATTTTAAAGTGTTAACAAATATAGAAAAAATTTTGGAAAATAATTCATTTAAAAAAATTTAATATTGAAACAAACAAAATGCCATATACATAAGATCATCCATAAATTTTATGAACAGATAATATGGTGGATTGAATATTTTATATATTTTATAGTAATAATGGAATGAACTTTAAATTTTTGGATTTACATCATAGTTTAGTCTAATGAACTTATCTATCACCAGTATCCTCATAGAAGTTCTAAGAGAAAACACCACCAATCATGATAAATAAAATGATATAATTTTGTTAATATTAGCGCAATAACCTCTATTAGAAAATTAGTTACACTTGAGTTTATTGACTTTGCAAAGTGACTATATGACTATCTACGTATTTTAAATTATATAATTTATTTAGTCATCTAAATAAGTAGCTTATTATTAGAAATACATATGGTTAGTCATTTCTCTTTATTTTATTTTTTATTGAAACCCATATGGTTACTCAAACAAGTAATTGGGTTAGGAGAATTTTTTTTATTTTATCCAAATCAAGCTGAAAGAAAATTGTATCTGTAGTCTAAAACGTTTCAATTCTCAAAGAACAAACTAGTAAAAAATAATAATAATAATATATTATTAAGATACCTTAAATTCATAAGAGGCCAAGCTCATTTTTAACATATTTGAATAGAAAAGTAATAGATTTTATGTGACACATTAGTGGTAATAGGCTAATAGCTTTTTTTTTTTTTTTTTTTTTTTTGCCACATGTATGCAGTTTGAACCTCACTTTCACCTCCCACACTATCTATCCATAAAAATATAAATATAAAATATAAAAAAAAAAATTTATGAAAATATAAAACATATCAGGCAAATTATTAAAAATTTCTGTTTGACTTTTCAAAATGAGTAATGTTTTAAAACCTCCCTTTTCAAAATGAATAATGTTTTAAAACCTCTCAAATATATAATGGACAAATAAATTGAGATAGATGAAGTATAAAGTTCCTAGATAATAAAAAAAATTAAAAAAAAAATACATTTTAAATCCTATAATTTAGGAGTGTGATAAATTAAACTCTCTTTTTTTTTTTCTTTTTTCTTTCTTTTTGGTGAAATATCAAATTAAACTCTATAGTTTATCAAATTAAACTCTCAAATCATAGCTAACCTCAAACACAATGTCACTCCACTTAGATGAACTAATGTTTAATTTGTCTTTGATAGGGTTTAATTTGTAACTTTTTGAAATCTTAGGGTTTAATTTTGTATATCCCTAAACTATAGGATATAAAATGTTATTTTTTCTATCGAAAATAAGTAAAGATAAGAATAATATTTTCATAACAAATCTCAAGTGACAAACTATTAGTGGTAAGTAAAAAAAAGTAATGTTCGTAGCAGACCCAATTTAGAACTAGTAACAGATTATCATCTAAGTTTTGTTGTGAAAATGTAGTGAAAGTAACAGTACTCATTAAAAATTATAAAAATTGAGCTAATTTTTGGCAAGTTTAGGATGTCTTAGTTAACATATTCATGATGGCAAAAATTTTGTGCAGGCTTTAAACAATTAGTCCTATGCTTGATATCATTACTGATGGTACTACAAGACATTAGGCCTCCAAGCCCAATGAAAATAATGCTAGGATTAAACTTCAGTGGGCCTTTAAGCCCAATAAAATTTAAGGATTTCACTACATGATGTTGGGTTACTTGCCTAGCAAGCCGAGTTCATTCAGTCTTATGGGTCCTATCACCTATGTCACCAGCAAACAACTCAAGTTGCACAGGGAAAGCATATGTTGCCTAGTTTCGGGCCTTTCCAGTGTTGCTTGATCCATCATCAAATGGCCAACTCATACGAGTGGCCCAACTCCCAAGCCCACATACCAATTGTAATCAGGTGAACGGGGTGGTCTGGCTATTAGAAATTTAGAACATGATTCTCTCCATCTCAAAAAAAGAGACCAAATTATTACTAAGATTTAATTTTAGAGAAAGTCCAAAGACACTATGTGTGCGTTTAGATTATGATTAAAAATTAAAATTATTTCACTATTCAGCTTATTTTTATTACTCTCAAATGTATAACTGTGAGTGATGGAGAAAAAATGATAGATTCATGTGAAAGTGATTGTCTATCGCTCACAATTAAAGAATTCATCAAATTGTGAAAAAAGTTGTTATAAAAGTTGTGGACATCAAAGAGATGTTTAGTTTATGAGTTTGATAGGGTACTACAAATTGTCATGTCATTTAAATTTTAAATGACACTTAGAAGATCCTATGTCTAAATGTGTTTTGAAGAAGTGGCCACCTAATATGCTCATGTAGCTTTTTTTTTTTTTTTCCTGGCATGGAGAATGAATTAAGATAGGATAGGTCCTTGTACTAGTCAGATATATGCTTTCCATAATTAACGTCCAATTTTACCCATTCTTTTCAGCATAAATCCATATTTGAGTAAATTTATTTCAAATCTCTTTTTATATATTATTAATTTTAATTAACTAGAAATACGAAAAACTTCATTAAGCTTTTTTTTTTAAATAATAATAATAATAATAATATTTACAACATATAGCTTGAATTTATAATATTTTTATTTATTTATATTTTATAATAATTGTTCTGTACTGTCATATCAAAATATCAATTAATGTTTTATATAAAAGGTAACAATCTATAATTCTTAAACTAGTAACACACCAAAAAAAAACAGAGTCTAGATAATTGCCACCAAATAACATTGGCACCAACTCTACTTTCTCTCTTCAATAATCGATAATTCCAAGTCAGGTTGAAAGCATCAAACCACCAGCTGGGGTCGGAATATCGTTGTCCTGTAAGAAAAATCTTGAACATAATGCCAAACTTTGTCAATAATACTAATGGCTAAAGGACGAGTTTAACGGATCACCCTGATCCTCGACCTAGACTCGAGCTGTTGGTGATTGCCGTCTAGCTATATATTCCTAGTGGCACTAAACCTAACGTGTCGTTTTGTATGAACATTGCAGAAAGACAAAGTCTGCGCAGTGGAGAAGACCCGGTCTTTTTGAAATGCAAAATCGTTTGTTTGGTTGCTGAGTAAACGGAGGAAAAGAAAAAGAAAATGAACCCTTATTTTTTTCCTAAATCCTATTGGAAAATGAAAGACAGCGATTATTCAATTTATTAAGGCTGCATTTGAATTGGGTGAAAACGATTTCAGAAAATCGTTTTTCATATTTTTCGCGTGTTTGGCTGTTACGGAAAATAGAATTTTCCGGAAAATCACTTCCAATTTTCCCTTACACAATGGAAATGATTTTCACTACCTATTTTCACTTCAAAGTACTGAGAGAGAGAGAGAGAGAGAGAGAGAGAGAGAGAGAGAGAGAGAGAGAGAGAGAGAGAGAGAGAGAGAGAGAGAGAGAGAGAGAGAGAGAGAGAGAGAGAGAGAGAGAGAGAGAGAGAAATGAAGAGCCTAGATCGAAGAGAGAGAGCCCAGATCGTCGGTGCGAGTTCGCCAGCGAACCCATCTTCATGATCTCCACGACCCACCGATCTTCGAACCAGAGCCGGCAACCCACAAACCCAAAGCCCAAAGCGTTCAACCCAAACCTAGGCGTTCGACCCAGACGTTCGATCCATCGCCTTCGACCTTCGACCGACGACCCAGACCTTCGACCCACATCTCGTCGTCGACCCATCGCTGAGACCCAGACCCAGACCCATCTCAGTTTTGTTTTTTTAAAGTTTGATTGTTGTTGTTGTTGTGTTGTTGTTGCCGGAATTTGCTACTGTTGTTGTTGTTGTTGTGTTGTTGTTGCCAGAATTTGCTGTTGAAATTTTTTGTAATAAAATTTGTTTGGATGCTGAGAAAATGTGAAAAAATTGTAGGAAAATAGTATTTTCCTAATAGAACCAAACACATGAAAATATTTTTCACAACAATTTTCATAATACAACCAAACACATAAAAATATTTTCCTTTTCCAGAAAATAACATTTCCGAAAAATAGGTATTTTCCGGGAACCAAATGGACCCTAAGTCAGGTTTTGAACTAAAAACAGAAGCTGTTAACCAGTTAAGTTACTAGCTGAGTTTTGGTATTACTGGGTCTTGGGTTTTATATTGTTTATATTAGTCAATTGCTTGAATATGTGAACTGAATACATCTTAGTCTTGCAGCAAGACGCTTGCTGCATAGGACCATAGTCCATGTAAGTGGGTTTGTAATTATCAACTTGGATTTGACTAATTCTTGCACTCATTTTGGTTTTGTGACGGCACTTTTGTTACCTTTGCCGACATACTAATATATAAATATAATCTTAGAAATATAAACCTACTATATTTGCTCCATAATGATTGTTTTTTTTTTTCACTGGGTCAAGATACTAAATGGTTTTGGTGTAGGTGGGGGCTCCGGCCTTATGTCTTGTGTGTTCAATGCCGCAATAATTAGAATAAGAAAGATCTCTTTTGCTTCAACTTAAGTGGCTTGTGTATTGGTTTAAGTTGTGATGCGGGTTTGTTTTATCTTGCTTAGTTTGTGTGTGTTGCAACTTGCAACCTTGGTTTTGTGTGTGTGTCACAAACTTGCAATTAGTATAGTGAGAGATCCCATTGTGTGGTGTGTAGTAATTTGAGCTAGAGAAGATATATTGTTCTTTAGTCCTTGTTCTTAGAGATAGCTATTTGGGTGCATTGGAATTTTGAGTTTGATAAGAATGTTGTTGTGAAAGTAAAAGCTCTGATATTAATTTGTTTTAGGAAGGCCAGAAAGGCCTCCAAATAGAACTCCCATATAAGATTAATTGTGAAAATATTATAACTTGTGAACACCCTCGAAACAATTAACAAGAATGAAAAAAAGGGCACAAATGTTCAAAAGAAAACACCAAAGATCTACGTGATTTGGTAATAGTGTACATTCACGAAAAACAAATAATTAGTGCCAAGGTGGTCATTGATTTAGTGAGGAAAGAATCTTGCGATCTTAACAACCTAGGTGCTCTTGTGGCTAATTGCAAAGAAGGGCTGAAGAAAATTCCTTATGTTAATGTTATGCACCGTTTCAAAGAAGCCAATAAGTGTGCAGATAACTTAGCTAGGCATGGTGCTCTTTTGGAGCAAGATTTTATTGTATTTATCCATCCTCCCACAGAGGTGGAGCTGCTTCTTAGTCTAGATGTCGTGGGCACCATGTATGACGGTTTTGTTCCCTCTTCTCTTGAGGTTTTTTAGTTTGTTAATGAAAGTTCCTTTTTACCACCAAAAAAAAAAAGTGCACTTTATCAAAGAGACATTTCAAAGTTCTAACACACTTAAAAGGATAATTCACAAATAATAAAATATCTCTAGAGCTCTCGTAAACTAATTCAAAGTCTCTCCCCATGTGCGAGGACCTATGGGCAAAGCCGCCAAACCCTTATTCAAACTAAGAAAACCCAAATTAAGCGTGCACTTGGATTAGAATTATAAATGAAAATTATTTTATTATTCAGCTTATTTTTGCTATTATTTATAGGTCTCACTGTACTTTTTGGCATTATTTATGAGCCTTACTATACTATTTCAACTAATTTTTACATTTATTTACAGTACTTTTAGAAATAATTTTTCAATTTTAGCAAAATAAGCGGTATTCAAACACACTCTAAATAGGAATTTGAGACAATATCTCACAAATCTTCTCTTTTGACTTGCAAATTCCACAGAGCAAGAGTCACAAGCTAAGGTGACCTCTACAACAAATTAATGCTTCTACACCATCTTTGTTGAGGATGATGTATGTCCCGCCATTCTGCTTTCTAAATCAAACAAGCACTGAGAATGAAAACATTTGGATTGTCCTTATCTAATTTGATTCTTGAAAATGAACCGTTTTGATTTGCGAAATATTGGCCATACAAAAACAATTGACTGCATATGTTGAAAAAGTTGCAATTAATTTGCTTTGATTTTTTTTTTTTTTTTTTGGTTATAATTTGACTTATACTCGTACTGCTATTTTACCGAAAGAGAAAGATTGCAATTTTTCAATGGTGGAAAATTCATCATTTTGAAAAGAAAAAGACATTGATAAATACTGAATAGAGTCAGCTGGAACAACGATGGTGTTTTCATTGGTTATACGTCAGCTCTTTGTTTTGCCCAAATGAGCTCTGGCCTAGTTAAACAGGCCAATGTAACTTGATTTGAAAAGTGCAACCATATTCTTTAACCAAGTGTAACTACAGCGATAATTGTGGAAAATAATAGTAATATTCTCACAAATTCTAATTCTTTTATTAATTACATAAAATCAATTGAGAGCTCAAGGATCATGGTGGTTTTTAGAATATTTTAAGATATTACTGTATATCAGGATACTGCGGTACCGTAAATAATGTATACTATGAATTAATCAATTTTAACATATTTTTCTTTTTCAGTTGGAGATTTAAATCTTACACATTTTATTGAACATTAAGAGTTGCTAATTATGGGTTTCAATTAGCTCATCAAAAACTAATACCATAGGTTAAAATGTTATAAAAAAAAATGTATTACGTTCACAATATTTTCACAACAAATCATAAATGGTAATTTGTTATTAATTCTAATTTGAACCTCTCACTGAAATTACTTTTCTACCCTATCGATAACAACATGCCACATGCATATAAGATTTGTTGTAAAAATATTTCAAACGTACCATTTCTCTTTAAAAAAAAAAAAAAAAAGTTGCTAATTTACCTCTTATTTCTCTTAAAAGTTAAAACTTTAAATTTAAAAGCATATTCTGCCTATACGAATAATCAATTTAGATTAGCTATAATTTATTTGACTTTTACTCATAGGTAAAATGATCATACACAAGAAAGCAAATGATTCTTAGTTTGCTATTGAATGGAATTTCTTTTCTTTTCCTTTTATTTTTGTCACTTTGACTGTTATTATTATTTTGGTAGTCACACTCACACTTTGACACTTTTTTCACAGACTCATTTTGTGTCGAGTCACGCATGTACAGCAACTTCTTTTTCAACATAATTTTCAAATCTCTCTCAATCAGAACTGTCATGTTCACCGATTAAATAACCTTTCACCACTCAACTTCGAAGATTTGCTGGTGTAATGGGATATAATCAAAGTTATAAAAATAATTTGTTCAAAAAAAAAAAAAAGTTACAAAAATAATAAAAGCGGTGATTTTGATTGTAAAGCCCTACGCTTTTGAAAGGTTTTTATTTCTAGCAGCCACGTGCTTTTCCTGAGCCCCACTTGATTTTGGAACTACTCTCTTTTTCGATGTTAGGTACCCACCAATAAAAAAAAAACCATTTTTTTATGTTTTGTTTTCTTCTATTTTCACTCTTTTATCTCCAGAAGACACGTAACAATCAAGAACATTTTATCATAAAATAAGAGTCCATTAGTATTAAAAATTAAGATTATGACTTATGAGTTTGAATTAGTGAAAAGGAGATTGCTAACCATCGGGGATCAAATTGGGGGCGGCGGCAAGTGAAGGTTTAGGGTTCAAATGAACCCACTAAGCTTGCAAAAAAGAAAAGAATTATGTATAATAATTTTATTTTGACCTTTTAAAATAAAACTTTGAATCCTTTGGCCCTTTTTTTTTTTTAAGTTCAATTGAAATAAGCTTGAATATGAGTATGGTTCAAAAAAAAAAAAAAAAAAAAAAAAAAACCAATATGAACTAAAATCTGGGGAAAAAAATAGTAAGCCCAACATCAAATTAGAAATTTGTTGATCTTAACTTTCAAGAAAATCCTATTTAGATCTTAATAAATTTGACAAAAAATTACTTATAACTTCTTTACTTTGACTAATAAATTTAATTATATTATTTGTTGAGTGGGGCCTAGGGGCATAAGCTAGTCAGTTAGTGGGTAACAAATGTTAGAATAAAAAACAATTAAATAATTAGACAAGAGTGATTTAAAAAAAAAAAAGAAAAAAAGAAAAAAAAAAGGGGTGTGAGACAAGGAAGTGATTGAGTGAAGATAAATGCAAATGTTAATACAATAAAAAATTTCTTAATACAATTACAAAGACCAATAGTTGTCAAAGTTAAGTTGAATTGGTGAATAAAATAACTATAAAGAGTAAAGACATAAACTAAAAGATAAAAACAAATTAAAATTCACTTAACAACAATGATTGATACGTTTAATGTATTTAGAAACAATAGATAATTTCTAAAATTTAATCTTAGTAATAATAATCAATATGTTTATTATATTAAGAAACAAAATATCAAATGAATTTATAGTTTGTCTTTTGTTCTCTTGCTAGCAATGGACAAATTTGTAATAAGAGAACCATGTTAACCACAAAATCCATCTATTACTCAAAATTCATCTTCTTAATTCTTACTGATCTCCTAAAAAAAAATCTTGAAATCGCTACTAGATTAAATTAAACATCAAATATAGGGCTCCCTTGTGAAGCATCACAAATTAGTGTGGAACACTTATCACCAACAATAATGTGCACTTTTATAGTGAATAATGAGATCCTGGTATCTTAGAGATAATATACAAAATTAGAAATTTATGTACTAGAGATTAGTAGAATGGACTGGATTGGACCCTTTCCGGCCATAGGATTGATTGCATTGGATAATGCTTTAATGGCAACTCCAAATTCATGAATTTCTTAGGCTTGCCCATTATGATGTTTTAATGGCACCTCCAAGTTCATGTGTTTCTTACAACATTAACATAGGCTTGCCCATTATGATGTTGAACTTGGAGGTTATTCTAAGTGAGCAACAATGAGAATAAGGTTTCAAAAACTGTTGTACTGTTCCACCGTGATAGTTAGGAGATAGGATGCTTGTATTCCTCCATATAATTACTTAATTTGTGTGAGGTGGAATACTAGACACATGCTCAGGGGATAGTCAAATGTTCGAATAGCTTTGGATACAAAATTTCCAAAAACAATTTTGTATTTTATTATTTTAGTTTATGTTGAATAACTTAAATTACAATTCTAATTATAGTAGTTTACTTATAAAATCACACATGTTTTCAAGTGTTTAACTATCAAATATATTGAAGTATTGAATTTGAGATCGACTTTAGACTAATATCTTATAAATCTCATCTACTCATACTTAATATTTTTCCTTTCACTCACTTGAAATTAAAGCAAATTAAACATCGTGGTCCAATATTGGTGCTTCAATTTTTGAAATTAATTAATTTGGGTTGTTATCTCCATGAATTTCCTCAACAGCATTTTGGGACTCTTGAATTGGTGGGTAAGAAGCTCCCGGGAAGATGGGCCACCTTAACCCTATCTCTATGCATCAATTTGGCAATTTGGCACATGGTTTTTGGAACATGACATGACTAAAAGACATAAAGGACCAAGGCCCATAACATTATAAATCCACATATGATGATGCATATGATTGCAGCTATAATTTAATCATTTGCCAATAGATTTTTTTTTTTTTTTTAATTCTTTTACTGAGATTTTCCTTTTCTGCTTTCCTTTCTTTATTAATTACGGTGAGAGAGAGATCCATTCGCGTGAAGATAATACAAAAAATTGCATTAATAGCATATTTTTGTTGCTCAAAATGGATCAACTTTAATAATGGATTTTGTCATGTCACTCACATCAAGTTTAGTTGCATGAATGGTTCTCTCAAGAAAAAAAAAAAAAAAAAAAAAAAAAGGGTTGCGTGAATGGCGGACACATACGTTTGATATATCACACTACCTTCTAGAATTGATGTTGCATTTTGTATTATTAGATATTCCTTTCTTTCCTTTTCTTCTCTTTTGTTGAATTACGAGATTCCTCATTGATGCGCACATAAAAGCAGGATAGTGATAAGTAATATTTCCATACTCTAAATCTTTGTTTTCTTTTAACTTGAGAATACATCTGTTCGTGCAAAAATACAATACTTAACACTCTTGACGCTTAGCTAGGTTTGAGACTTTTCTAAACTGATAAATTTGGTTCTAAATCTCTATGAAAAAGAGGAGAAAAATGAGTAACGGTTTATATACTAAGCTAAATTTAGATACTAAATTAAATAGTTTTAAAAAGTTTTACACCTAATTAACATTAACCCAAGCCTTAAGGATATTAATTATATTTTATCCTATTTGTTAAAGACTTAAGATTCTTAAGGTATTGTACAGACAAGTCAATCCAGTGACATACTTTTCTACTTTTTTCTTTTTTTTTTTTTTTTACTTAACTTAGGATATTTGATCCTTTTGCCATTGGATTCAACTATGTGTGGTTATATCCTTTTCTAGCAGCCACATGCTTTCCCTGCGCCCCACTTGATTTTGGAACTACCCTCTTTTTCATCTTAGGGTTAGGTATATAACCTATCAATCAAGAAAACTATTTTTTTTTCCTTCTATTTTCATTCTTTGTCTCGAAAAGACATGTAACAATCAAGAACATTTTATCATAAAATAAGAGTCCATTAGTATTAAAAATTAAGATGATGACTTATGAGTTTAAATTAGTGAAAAGCATTATTGGGGATCAAATCAGGGGCGGCAGCAAGTGAAGCTTTCAGGGTTCAAATGAACCCTCTAAGCAAGCACCCCAAAAAAAAAAATATGTATAATAATTTTAAAATAATTTTGTTTTGAACCTTTAAAATAAAATTTTGAACCTCTTGGCTCAATTTTTTTTTTTTTTTTATTTAAGTCTAATTGAAATAAGCTTGAATATAATAACCTTGACAATGTCTTAGCCTTTTTAAACAGAAATGGAAAAAAAAAATTGAACTAAAATCTAAGGAAATTAATAGTAAGCCCAACATCAAATTAGAAATTTGTTGATCTTAAATTTCAAGAAAAACCTATTTAGATCTTAACAAATTTGACAAAAAATTACTTATGTCTGCTTTACTTTGACTTATGAATTTAATTATGTTATTTGTTGAGTGGGGACTGGGGTCATGGGTCGGTCAATGGGTAGCAAATGTTAGACTAAAAGACAATTAAACAATTAGATAAGGGTGATTTTAAAAATAAATAAAAACTAGTCAAGGAGTGTGAGACAGGGGAGTGATTGAGTGAAGATAAATGCAAATATTAACGCAATCAAAATTTTCTTAATACAATTATAAAGACCAATGGTTGTCAAATTAAAGTTGAGTTGAATTGGTAAAAAAATAATTGCAAAGAGTAAAGACTTGAACTAATAAATAAAAACAAATTAAATTTCACTTAATAAAAATGGTTAATATATTTACTGTATTTAGAAACAATAGATAATTTCTAAAATTTAATCTTAGCAATAATAATCAGTATGATTATTATTAAGAAACAATATATCAAATGAACTTATAGTTTGTCTATTGTTCTCTTGCCAGCACTATGGACAAATTTATAATAAGAGAACCATGTAAACCACAAAATCCATCTATTACTTAAGATTCATCTTCTTAGTTCTTACTAACCCCCTAGAAAAAAAAAAAAAAAAAAATCATGCCATACTATTAAATGTTGTATTCGAGATTACTTTCTTTCCTTTTCTACTCTTTTGTTGAATTACTAGATTCTTTGTTCATGCGCATATAAAAGCAGGATAGTGATAAGTAATATTTCACCCCTCTAAATCTTATTTCTTTTCTTTTAAATTGAGAATACATTTGTTAGGGTAAAAATACTGTTAACATTCTTCAGGCTTGGGTTATTGTTAGAAGGTTAGGTCTAAGACTTTTCAAGACTATGAAATAGAAGAAAAATGAGTAATAATTAAGGGACAAAGTTGGATTTAGGCATCAAATTGATTAGTTTTGAAAAGTTTTAGACCTTATTAGCATTAGTCCATACCTTTGGAATATTAACTATTCTACCATATTTGTTAAAGACGTAAGATTCTTAGGGTACTGTACCAGACAAATCAATTCAATGACATACTTTTTCTACTTTTTTTTTTTTTTACTTTACCTAGGATATTTGATCCCTTTCCCAATGGATTCAACTATGTTTGGCTTTATATTATGTTGATCTTGACTATCATTTAGGGATGACAAAAAAAATTTACCTTACTTATCTCGTCCTATGCATCCCAATAAATAAGTTATAGAATGCAATTAGGATTTTTTTTTTTTTTTTTTTCCAACCTGTCTCATGTGGACTATGAATGCGTACACGTATATTTTTTTATTTAATAGGTATAACTTAATTTTATTATTATTATTCTATTTACAATTTATAATAGTATTACCATCCATCAAAATACTTTTTTTCTCTTTTTGTTTCTTTGAAAACTCTCGTGATTATTCTTTTATTTCTTTCTCTTTCGTATTTACCTTTTTACTGTTGAAGTCACTTCATTAATAATAATAAAGTACAATCTCATTTTATCTCAATGTAATCACTATATTTTCTAATATACACACAACAGGGGATGAGAGAAACAATGAAAGACTCTTAGATGTGAGAAAAATGAAATTCTCATTAAAAAAAAAAAAAAAAACATGTTTTATCCCAATTCCCATAAAACAAATGATTGAAGACAGCGTTTGTTTTAAGTAATTGAATTTAGAGTCTGACAATATCATATCAATTGCTTCTAATTATTACTCTTTTCGTCCCTTTTTTTTTTTTTTTTTGTCCTGTTTGAAAAGTCAAACTTTTTAAGGGAACATCATTTATTGTCTTCTCTATCTTTTAAAAATGTATAAATTTTCAAAAATATCCTTAAAAAAATTCATTAAAAAATTGAATTAGTAAATTAATAGGGGTATAATAGGAACATTAATAAACTAATGACTTTTATTTTTAGAAATAGGACAATATTTTAGAACATTTCAAAATATAATAGAGGACAAAAAAATTTAGGGCGGAAAGACTTGGCCACTTAATCAACTACGTTACTGTTAATCCATGTGCCCTAAACTAAATGTTGACTTGATATATGAAGTATTGCATGGGACTTTTGAAAAATATTTCTCAACTTTTAATTAACTCGTCAGCCGACATGCAAATTGAATGACAGAAATTAGTGTAGCTGTAGCTGGATACCACAGCGCGGACAAATGTTTGGAATTCTTAGCGCAGAAGACAAACTTCAGCACCAAGAACCGGACGTACACGTTGCCGCATTTTACACCGCTAATCGGTATTTGAAAATAAACAAAATTTAACTACAAAATCGATTGTAATCTTAAATTACAAATTTGATCACTCAATATTTTTTTATTGGAAGTAAATTGTAACAAATTCACCATTGGATGTCATCTTCTTTTTATATCTTCCATGTTTGTAAAATTTCAAGAAAATTAAAGATCAATAACTATATCATCAATAAATTTTTAAATTGTAAGTTTTTATAATTTAAAATTATGCATAAAATATAAGATTATAGATTATATAGTAAATGATATTCGATTGACACAAAAATTAACATGTGCATTAAGAGTGTAAAAAACATATAATTCAACGGTTAGATTTTCAAAATATGCAGTAATATTTTATTTTATTGAGTGAGTTTGTAGCCTAAGGTTACAACCAATTTTGTAGCTAAACTTTATCTTTCAAAAATTATTACTAACGGTTCTCTTTGGATTTTTATTTTTTTAATATTTTTTTATAGAAAAAAAAAATCAACAAACAGAGTATCAAATTTGTTGGAATGTTGACACGTGACAAATATTTGATACATGGTTAACTTCTTAACAAATCCAATACTCCTGTGCACGGGACCCAAGCGGGTCACTAAATCCGTGTTGCACATTGTATAAAATTCCTGCATATATATATATGTATGTATGTATGTATGTATGTTTGTCTATATGATACTCAAAGCCAAATAGTGTGCAAATAATTCTTAAGTTAAAAGGATAGAGGCAGCCATATAGTGTGCAAATAATTCTTAAGTTAAAAGGATAGAGGCAACAAAGGTCAACTATCTTTATGCTTATATATATATATATATATAAAGCCATAAAAAAAAAAAAAAAAAAAAAAAGGAGTCTGGGCATTGCCCCACATCAAGCGTGTATCTTGGAGTGTGTGAGTTTATATACTGCTCCACAGAACTAAGTGTTGCATGCACTTTTGATTTTGATGCTTAATACTATTAAGCAAAAAAAAGAAAAAAAATTATACTAGTATATATATATATATTTGAACATTAATTTATTGATAATTAGAGGAGTGAGTCTATTGACTCTCTTTGTGAGGATTTAATTCAATACATTAAAATTTAAGTTGATGAGTTAAAACAAAATGATATTGTATTAATTATTCACTCATTGTATATGGCTGATACAATGAGACTTAACTGCTCAATTAATTAAATAAAATTATCTTCTTCTTTTAAATAATTAATTAAG
The DNA here is from genome assembly GCA_030445155.1 of Quercus variabilis. Classification (NCBI taxonomy): domain Eukaryota; kingdom Viridiplantae; phylum Streptophyta; class Magnoliopsida; order Fagales; family Fagaceae; genus Quercus; species Quercus variabilis. The sequence goes on along the minus strand of CP129454.1, from coordinate 54,432,638 downwards.
ACATTCATAGAAAAAAAAAAAACCTTTTAAAGATGCTTATTAACATGTTTTGTTGCTAAATAATACAGAAAAATATTCATTTACGTGTTAGGTTCAAGTAACATTAATTACTCCTTCTATCAAATGTTTACTATTGAAAATATTAATCCCCCCAAGTCCACCTTATTGTCTTTCCATTTTTTTTTTCTTCCTACTAATCTGTCATCCTTTTTTTTTTTTTTTTTTAAACCTACATTTATGCTGAGAAATCAGTCTATATATCTCGGACCTTCTAAACCATGTGGCATTGTGCCCTAAATCTTAATTAGATATTTGGAATGTTTTCTTTAAGATTTCGCATAAGAGGTTGGAAAGTATTCTATCCAAATTCCAAAAACGTTAATTGGGTGAATTTAGAGTTGACAATATTGTATCAATCACTTTTATCATTATTATATTACCGTGAGACTTGACCAAATCAACTACATCACTTTTATTAGATTTACTTTCAAATTTCAACTAATTATGTACTTGACTTTATTTAATGCTTGGTCATTGTGCAATTCTTAAATTTGTGCGTGGAAATCACTCTCTCTCCTACCCACAATAAATCTTAATTTGATATGAAGTATGGCCGACATGCAAGGCTACTATTGTATAACTCGTTTATATGCAATGTGATAATAAAAACAATCACAGTTATATATATATATATATATATATAAGTTCAAATTATATCTAATTACACATTTTTTAAAGTTATATATGAGTTTTACTCTAGTCTTTATCACTTTCTTTTATTTTTAATTTATTTTTAATTTTTTTGATATACCCGAATTTATTATTTCTTCATTTTTTTTATTGGATTTTTGATGATTTATTTATATAAAACTATTTGTCTTTTGCACAACATTAACTCACCTATAACAAAAAAAAATTAAAAAAAAAAAAGTAAATATGACATATGGTGCAAAATAAGATAACAATTGAAATACAAATTAGAATCCAATTGGATTTTCTCTCAATTTTTCCTATAATTATATATATATATATATATATATATAGAGAGAGAGAGAGAGAGAGAGAGAGAGAGATTATTTGTAATTCACTTGAACTTGAAAAATCTTTCTGTAGTTGTAAGTTTAGTTGGGTTAGGAGAAAACTAAATTCTGCAATCCATGCTATTGCTAAGCTTAATTGTTTTTAGGCTTTAAAGCCAATTTTGCCGTAATAAGCATGAAGCCCCTAAAGTCATCTTGGATACTTGCATGCATTTAGGTGTCTTTGTTTGACTTAATTAATGAAGTTTGCAGGTTATAAAAATTAAAAAAAAAAAAAAATTGTTTACCTAATTACTTCTTCTTTTTCATTCCCCTAGTGTCCTTTCAATTTTTTTCCTTTCTCACTTTTCTATCTCTTCCTTTTAAACCATGTGCCCACCATTAAAATGTTAAGTAGATATTAAACATGAACTCTAGTTTTCTAAGACCCATGTGCCTTGACTCTGCAGGCGACATAATAATACCGCAATTGGTACTGTTATAATGGGCAGGATTTAAGTATAGTACTTAGGCGCTATTTTTTAAGTTTTTTTTTTTTTTTTTTAATTTTTGTCATGTAAATTTTTTCTCATAGAATGGAATACTATTTTTTAGTTAAATAGCCACATAACTAAATCTTAAAAAGAGAACTTAAATAACAACCCCTAAAGTACTGTATTTGAGTTTTGTCATATTATAATACTATTTGGATAAATTAAAATAATTTTTTTTTAATTTTATAAACATAAAATGTTGCAGAGAACAAAAATGTCACAATTCGTAAGTGAGAGAAATAGTAATTTTAATGCCATGCAGATCAATTAAAGGATTTATAAAAAGGATAAGTATAGAACACAACACTTTTGGCAATATTTTTGTTTAATAATACTATATATTCAATAATATTATTGAATTGAAAATTATATATGAAGCAACAGATTATACCTTTAAAATCTAATCTTGATTCTTGACCATAAATTAATAAACTAGACTAGATTTGAAAATAGAAACGAATCCGTAAAACGATTTTTTATTTTTATTTTTGATGAACGTAAAAACGATATTGACGTAACTGTTGTGACTGAAGAATACAAAAGTTGACGTAAAACATGGATTCAAATTCCAAAAACAAAAATCACACGACTGTTTTCCACTCACACAAAAAGACACCATATATCAACGTTTGCCGCGTTTACAACTCCGGTTCCAGCTCCTTAAAAAAAAAAAAAAAAAAAAAAAAAAAAAAAAAAAAAAAACCAACACTTATTTAACCCCAAAAAAAAAAAAAAAAAAAAAATTGCAAACAACATTCCATCAACGAAGTAAACATCATTCATCACAGTCACAGATTCACAGATTCACAGATAAGAAAAGTAATGTAAACAAAATATGAAAAACATGAACTTTTATATTAACCACCATTAAGTTGATGATATGCCACAAACAACAACGTACATTTCGCTTGTTAGTCTTTGGTGCAGAAATCTATACGCGCAAATATCTGCCAATATAGTCGACCACCCACCATCTTGATCACATGATCTAGGAATGAAACGTTGTACACCATCTCTTTTTCTTTTTCTTTTTCTCTCTTCTTCTTTGCTTTTCAATATGCAGGAAATGAGTGGTATAATTAAGTTGAGTTTATATAGGCTTAAGCAAATATGGGAATATTTATCACTCATTAATTTTCAGATATGCACTGAAAAAATAAAAATAAAAATAAGAGGGGATGAGAGAAACAATGAAAGAGTACTCTTAGATGTGAGAAAATGAAATTCTCATTACAAAAAAACATGTTTTATCCCAATTCCCAAACAACAAATGATTGAAGACAACGTTCGTTTTAAGTAATTGAATTTAGAGTTTTGACAATATTGTATCAATTGCTTCTAATTATTATTACTTATATCTACCACAAAGACTTGACCACTTAATCAACTACGTTATTGTTAATCCATGTGCCTTAAACTAAATGTTGACTTGACATATGAAGTATTGCATGTGACTTTTGAAAAATATTTCTCAACTTTTAATTAACTCGTCAGCCGACATGCAAATTAAATGACAAATATTGGCGTAGCTGTAGCTGGATACCACAACGCGGACAAATGTATGGAATTCTTAGTGCAGAAGACAAACTTCAGCACCAAGAACTGGACGTACACGTTGCCGCGTTGTACACCACTAATCGGTATTAAAAAATTATTACTAAAGGTTCTCTTTGGAATTTTTTTTTTATTTTATAGAAAAAATATTAATACATGTACAGAATATTGAATTTGTTAAAATATTGACACGTGACAAATATTTGATACATGTTAGCTCTTTAATAAATCCAATATTCCTGTGCACGAGATTTAAGCGGGTCCCTAGATCTGTGTTGCACATTGTATACAATTCCTTTCTTTATTTATTTATTTATTAATGAACGTATACAATTCATGCATATATATATATATATACACACTTTTGATTTAACTTGTCTAGCATATATATATGATACCCAAAGCCAAATAGCGTGCAAACAAACTACCATGAGTAAGTTTCTTAAGTTAAAAGGATACAGGTAACAAAGGTCAACTATCGTTATGCTTTTATATATACATATATATAATATATTAAGCCAAAAAAAAAAAGTCTGGGTGTTGTCCCACATCAGGCGTGTGTGTGTGAGAGTTTATATATTGCTCCGCGGAATTAAGTGTTAATGCACTTTTGGATTTGACGTGTAGTACTATTAAGCAAAAAAAAAAAGTATATATATATTTGAACATTAATTTCTTGATAATTAGAGGAGGGAGTCTCTTGACTCTCTTTGTGAGGATTTAATTCAATACATTAAAATTTAAGTTGATGAGTTAAAACAAAATGATATTGTATTAATTATTCCCTCATAGTATGTGGCTAATATAATATGAGACTTAACTGCTCAGTTAATTAAATAAAATTTTCTTATTTCTTAAAATAATTAATTACAACACTCATAAAAAAAAAAAAAAAAAACTTTCAAAGATGCTTATAAAGATTTTTTGTTGCTAAATAATACATAAACATATCCATCTATGTGTTAGGCTCAAGTTACATTAATTACTCCTTCTATCAAACACTTACTATTGGAAATATTAATCCCTCCCAACCCCACCTTATTGTCTTTCCTTTTTTTTTTTCTTCCTACTATTCTGTCATCTTTTTTATTTTTTTTTAACCTACATTTATGCTGAGAAATCAGAATCTCAGACCTTCTAAACCATGTGGCATTGTGCCCTAAATCTTAATTAGATATTTGGAATGTTTTCTTTAAGATTTGGCATAAGAGATTGGAAAGTATTCTATCCAAATTCCCAAAACATCAATTGGGTGAATTTGGTGTCGACAATATTGTATCAATCGCTTTAATTTTATCTTTATTGTATAACGTGAAACTTGACCAAATCAACTACATCACTTTTATTACATATACTTTCAAATTTCAACTAATTATGTACTTGACTTTATTTAATGCTTGGTCATTGTGAATCTCTTAAATTTGTGCGTGGAAATCACTCTCTCTCCTCCCCGCAATAAATCTTAATTTTATACGAAGTATGGCCGACATGCAAGACTAGTATTGTATAACTGGTTTATATGCAGAGTACAATAAAAACAATCACACTTATATATATATATATATATATGAATTCAAATTATATCTAATTACACTTTTTTTTTTTTTAAAGTTATATATGAGTTTTACTCTCTAGTCTTTATCACTTTCTTAATTTTTTTTTTTTTGATATACACGAGTTTTTTATTATTATTTTCATTTTTTATTGGGTTTTTGATGATTTATTTATATAAAATTCTTCATCTTTTGCACAACATTAACTCACCTATAACAAAAAATTTTAAAAACTTAAATAGGACACATGGTACAAAATTAGATAACAATTGAAATACAATTTAAAATCTAATTGAATTTTCTCTCAACTTTACCTTTATTTAATATTATATATATATATATATATATATATATATATAGATTATTTGTAATTCACTTGAACTTAAAAATCTTTCTCTAGTTGTAAGATTGGTTGGGTTAGGAGAAAACTAAATTCTGCAATCCATGCTACTGCTAAGCTTGTTGTTAGGATTAAAAGCCAATTTTGCTGTAATAAGCATGAAGCCCCTAAAGTCATCTTGGATACTTGCATGCATTATTTTAGGTGTCTTTGTTGGACTTAATTAATGAAGTTTGCAGGTTACAAAAAACAATTGTTTATCTAATTACTTTTTCCTTTTTTTTTTCCCCTATTGTGCTTTCAATTTTTTTCTTTCTCACTTTTCTATCTCCTACCTTTTAAACCATGTGCCCGCCATTAAAATCTTAACCAGATATTAAACATGAACTCTAGTTTTGTAAGACTCTTTCTCAAAAAAAAAAAAAAAAAAAAAAAAAAAAAGTTTTGTAAGACTCATGTGCCCTTACTCAGGAGGCAACATAATAATATTGCAATTGGTGGTAGTTTGGTACTATTATAAAGGGGCAAGACTTAAGTACATATTTTAAGTGTCTTTGTTTGACTTAATTAATGAAGTTTGCAGGTTATTAAAAAAATTGTTTATCTAATTACTCTTTCTTTTTCTTTCCCCTAGTGTCCTTTCAATTTTTTTCTTTCTCACTTTTGTATCTCCTACCTTTTAAACCATGTGCTCACCATTGAAATCTTAATCAGATATTAAACATGAACTCTAGTTTCGTAAGACCCACGTGCCCTTACTCAGAAGGCAACATAATAATACTGTGATTGGTATTATTATAATGGGCAAAACTTAAGTACAGTACTTAAGTATTATTCTTTATATTATTTTTTGTAAAATTCTGCCATGTAGATTTTTTTTAATAGAATGGAAGACTATTTTTTAATTAAGTAGCTACGTAGTTAAATCTTAAGAAGAGAATTTAATTAAAAAACGGCACTTAAGGTATTATACCTAAGTTTTGTCCTGTTATAATACTATTTGGATAAATTAAAATAATTGTTTTTAGTTTTATAAACATAAAGTGTTGCAGAGAACAAAAATGTCACGATTCGCAAGTCAGAAAAATAGTAATTTTTATGCCATGCGGATCAATTAAAGGATTTATAAAAAGGATAAGTATAGGACACAACACGTTTGGCAATATTTTTGTTTAATAATACTATTCAATAATATTATTGAATTGAAAATTATACATGAAGCAACAGATTATACCTTTAAAATCTAATCTTGATTCTTGACCATAAATTATAAACTAGACAAGATTTGAAAATAGAAACGAATTCGTAAAACGATTTTTTTTTTTTTTTTTTAAATTTTTGATGAACGTAAAAACGATATTGACGTAACTGTTGTGACACAAGAATAAAAAAAATTGACGTAAAACATGGATCCAAAAACAAAAATCACACGACTGTTTTGCACTCACACAAAAAGACACCATATATCAACGTTTGCCGCGTTTACACTTTACACGTCTGGTTCCAGCTCCTAAAAAAAAAAACCAACAACACTTATTTATCCAAAAAAAAAAACACTTATTTATCAAGATAGTTTGTTTGCATGCTATTGGCTTTGAGTCTTTTTGTGAGGATTAATACAATACATTATAATTTAATTTGATGATGAGTTAAAACAAAATGATAATTTAATTTGGCTGAGTGGGTAAGGTTCAGACGCTTCGTGTAACACACCTATGTTTGAGTCTCGCTGCCCGCAAGCTTTCGTTGGTGGGTAAACTTAATAGTGAGGTGTGCTCACAAAATGTGAGGTGACTCCCACACAGAGGGTACAAAATGGGTATCGACTCCGGATTTCCTGACCGAGGCCACTAGCTCCCTGCCCAGGGATGTAATATGACCTTAAAGATCTCAATTTTTTGATTCTCAAAAAAAAAAAAAAAAAATAGTACGTGGCTAGTATAATATAAGACTTAACTACTCAATTAATTAAAGAATTTTTTTCCTTTTTTTTTAAATAATTAATTAAGAAAATCATAAAAAATAAATAAAAAAAATAAAAAACCTTTCAAAGATGTTAACCTTTCAAAGATCCATTTTTTAAGTTCTTGTAAGGTATGGGGGGCAATAGTCGGAGTTCAAGCCTTTAGGAAAGAGTTTCATACACCTATACACTTAGATTAGGGTAAAGTAGAAATTTTATTTTGTAAAAAAAAAAAATACATAAACATATTCATCTTAGGCTCAAGTTACATTAATTTATTCTTCTTAAAAAACACTACTTACTTGATTCTTTAAAAAAAAATCACACTAATTACTTTATTATGTAGAGTAGACCCCAGAGATAGATGCTTAAACTCTATTGTCTTTTCTTTTATATATGTGTGTGTGTGTGTGTGTGTGTGTATATAAAGGTTATACCTATGTTACACCATAAACTTGTTTATTGAGTTAATATTCTAATTGGACTATACATTCCATATTTTTAGCATATACACTAAGGGTCCATTTGGGATAAGTTTATTTTGTTGAAACTAAAAACATTTTGCTAAAAGTATATAGATAAAGGTAAAAGTTAGTTGAAATAGTACAGTGAAATTTATAAATAGTATCAAAAAGTATAGTAGAACCCATTAATATTAATAAAAATAAGCTAAATAGTGAAATAAGTTGGCAAAAATAAACTTTAATTACCAAATGGATACTAAGCATGGATGGTATAAGAAAAAAAATGTAATTCCATGTGGGATATTAAAAAAAAAACATTTAATAATCTTTCATCATTGTAAAATATATTAAATAGCTTAATATTTAAAATGTAATATAATACATATGCGTTGTTTTCTCTCTATATTTCCATCTCTTTTATCAAACACTTATTGTTTTTCCATTTTTTTTTCTTCTCACTATTCAGTCATCCTTTAAAAAAAAAAAAAAAAAAAAATTAAACTACATTTATGCTGAGAAATCAGTCTATCTCGGACCTTCTAAACCATGTGCCGTTGTGCCCTAAATCTTAATAAGATATTTGGAATGTCTTCTTTAAGATTTGACATAAGAGTTTAAAAAGTATTCTATCCAAATTCCAAAAACGTTAATTGGGTAAATTTACAGTTGACAATTTTGTATCAGTCGCTTTTATCAATATTATATACCTTGAAAATTGACCAAATCAACTACATCACTTTTATTAGATATAATTTCAAATTTCAACTAATAACGCACTTGACTTTATTTCATGTTTGGTCATTGTGAAATTCTTAAATTTGTGCGTGGAATTCACTCTCTCTCCTCTCCACAATAAATCTTCATTTTTTGGTAGAAGACCATAAATCTTAATTTGATACAAACAATGGGACTTCTTAATAATATCTCAAATTTAACTCATAAGCCGACATGCAAGTGACATATAATTATTACTATTTACTAGTAATTGCTTACCCAACCTATTATTATTATTATTATTATTATTATTATTATTTATAATTCACTTGAACTTAAAAAATATTTCTTTAGTTGTAATTAAGTTTGGTTGTGTTTGGAGAAAACTAAATTTTGCAATCCAAACTACTGCTAAGCGTCTTGTTAGTCTTAAAAGTCATTTTTGTTCTAATAAGAGCATCCACAGCAGTGGAGCTAAAAATTTAGCTTTTTAGCTTCACCAAAAGTTACTTTATCTATTATACCTATACCCATGCTGCAGCAGTGGATCTATTTTAGCTTTCAATACAATAAAATAATATAAACATCATAATAAAATAATATATCTACAACAATAAAATAATATATATACTACAATAAATAACAATCACAACCACCTGTAACCGCCACCGCTACCGCCGCCGCCGCCGCCGCCGCCATCGACTCTTCCACCACCGCCACCGCCGCTGCGCCGGCATTGACTCTTCCACCACCGCCGCCGCCGCCACCGCCGCCACATAATAGCAAATAATCGTCTAGTGTTAACAAATAATTTTTTTAACCCCAAATTATACTTAATACATTTTTTGTTACTAAAATAATTTTTCAATCATCATGATAGCCTATTATCGTCTCAATTGTTCGGAAGTAATCTTGGAATAATGTGAACTATAAAATGCAAGAACTTTATAAAAAAACATATAAAATAAAACACATATTATAGCAAGAACAAAGTAGTCCATACATTACTCACGTACATAACTCAAACCAAATTACAATAAAACTCACACACTCGTACAAATTCCTATGACTCATGCTTCTCAACATACAAAAACGAAAGTTCCTACGACTCGCCTTGCAATTGCCATAAATGTTCAATGAGGTCCGACTGGAGTTGAAAATGAATTTCTCGGACTCGAATGCGTCCATGCCTCTCAATGTATGACATAAATCCATCACTTTGTTCACGTAACACTTGCAGAGGAGGATTATCCATTCCATCAATTTGTTCATAATCCAAGTCTACCACTTCATTATCATCCCGCTCATCTTCTACAATCATGTTGTGGAGAATTATACACGCTTTCATGATCTTTTGGAGTGTTTCAAGATGGAAAAATCGTGCAGGTCCACGGACAATTGCGAAACGTGCTTGAAGCACTCCAAATGCACGCTCAACATCCTTCCTACATGCCTCTTGAGCTGCTGCAAATAATTTATACTTATGTCCTTGTGGAGCTGGGATTGTTTTAACAAATGTTGCCCACTTTGGATATATGCCATCAGCAAGGTAATATCCCATTGTGTAGTCATGACCATTGATTGAGTAATGTACTGCAGGAGCACGTCCTTCAGCAAGTTCATTAAATACATGAGACCGCTCTAACACATTAATGTCATTATTTGACCCAGGTAACCCAAAAAATGCATGCCATATCCAAAGATCATATGATGCTACTGCCTCCAAAATAATAGTAGGTTCACGAATATGACCACAATATTGACCTTTCCATGCAGATGGACAATTTTTCCACTTCCAATGCATGCAATCAATTGAACCTAACATACCTGGAAAACCTCGGCGTTCTCCATGAGCTAACAGTCTAGCAATATCTTCATTGTTTGGTTTTCTCAAGTATTCCTCAGAGAAAACATCAATTACCGCAGTAACAAATTTTTTCAAACTTTCTAATGCAGTAGTTTCTCCAATTCGCACATATTCATCTATCAAATCACCCGATACTCCATATGCAAGCATTCTAAGTGCAGCAGTTATCTTTTGTAATGAAGATAAACCAAGTTTGTTGGCACTATTTCTTTTTTGAACAAAGTAAGAGTCATGAGCTTCTACCTTAGATTGAATACGGAGAAAAAGAGAGCGCTTCATCCGAAACCTCCTACGAAATAAAGCAGGTGGATATACTGGTGTGGGAGCAAAATAATCCAGAAAAAGCCTCTCATGACCCGCCAAATGATTACGTTGGATTGAACGTCGACGTTTAAGTTGTGATGTTTCCATAACAAATTCTTCGATGATCTCATCTTCATCTGAGTCATCAAAAAGAAACTTGCGAACCAAATAGTTATCCATGGATGCAACCTTCAAGACAATTGGAAAGCAATTATTACTATAAATGCAAGATTAAAGCCAAGTGATATAAGCCACATCAAAATGAATATAACCAATTTACGCACAAGTCACAACATAAACACAATTTTGTGCTTACTCTCAAGCATTAAGTAAAATAAGAATGTTCAATGACTAAAAATAATTGGATCAAAGACACTGATAGTGGCTGTAACAGCAAGATATATAATTGTTTCATTTTTCAGTCTACAAAGAATTATATCAATGCCTATCACAAGACCAAATAGAATTTAACAAAAGAAAAAAGAGATTGCACTTCAAAGTCTTTGTTAAATTGCACTTCAAGTCACAACACAAATACATACATCTAGTTTAAGATTAAAGTCAAGTGACATAAGCCACTATTGAATACATAAAGTTACTACCAAAATACATAAAGGCCTACATAAGCCACTACAAAATACATTAAAGCCTAAATTACATCCAAAATACATTAAAGCCTACAAAATACATTAAAGCCTAAACCCATTAATTACGTGATCTTCGTTTTGCCATGATTTCCTCTTGGAGTTGTTCATAAAAAGCTTTTTGCGCTTCGGTCAAGCCATTTGTATCTTTCATCATGATTCTCTCCTCCTCTAACCTTTCCGTTATCTCAAATTTTTTCTTCTCAATCATGATTTTTTCCTTCTCAATCTTAAGTTTTTCATCATTTTTTTCCTTCTCAACCGCAAGTTTTTCTTTCTCAATAAACATTTTCTCCTCTTCCAATCGAGTTACATCTTCAATCAATTTCAATTTCTTGCTCAAATATTCCCCTACATCTTTTCCGGTGGCTTTGTTCTTTCGAATGGCCTTTTCCGCCTTCTTACCAATAGGTCTCTCAAAATTAGAAGAGTCACCAAGTCCGGACCCACAATCCCCTTCGCCAATAGATATTGACTCTGGAGTTAGAGGCACAGATGATCTTGATCTAGCATTACTAGGATCGGCAAACTTTGGTTGGTCCTTTAACATGAGCCAACAATGGTCAAGAAGAAAGGGTTTCTCGTGCTTCTCTACAAATAAAGCCTTTGCATCTTTAATCTAAAAAAATTAAAAGAAATATAACATAATTAATATCTTCAAACTATTGGTGAATGGACATGTTAACACTATTGCAATATAATTTATACCTTATCTTCTTCGGTTGTACCACTTTGATGAAGTGCACTAACTTGAGCCATACACCCAGCAAACTTATTTACCCTTTCACTAATCGCTCCCCAACGACTTAGCAAAGAGACAACAGTACGTGTAGTACCGGATGTATTGTACTTCTGGAAATACTCCCAAACTTTTTTACGAAATGTATTTGATGTTTGTTCATTACTACTTACGGCATCAACACTAGAATTGAGCCATGCTGCCACTAGGAGTTTATCTTCCTCTACACTAAAGTTAGAGCCTCGTTTTCCTTTTGCAGAAGAGGCATTTTCAACTTGAGGTTGAGGTTGAGGTTGAGGTGGAGGTGGAGGTGGAGAATCAGAAACTGACAAAGGAGTATTTTGAGCCGTTCCCAAAAATTGCGAGTCAATTTCTATATCCCCATTCATGATACCCGTAAAATATGGTAGGTTACTATGCGACTCCATAAAATTAGAAAAAAAAAATTGCAAACTTCCCTGCACACAGAAAATTCCCAAACCAACATTTATATCAAAACTCAAATCCAAACTAACAATTTCACATTAAAATGACCACAAGAATTATATGCTCTGTTTCTAGTTTTGTGCAACAATATATCCAACAAAGTCCGCCCAAATCAGATGTGAAACATTAAAACAATCATCCACAACAGAGAGTAGAAACACCAAACAATCAAATAATAATAACAATAATCAAATAGAATCCAGGACAACAGAGAAACAACATTTAGGACCACATGAACAGGACAACAGAGAACAACATAGAATCTAGAACAACAGAGAAATCCAATAAGTTGTTCAATGAAAACATTTAGGATATAAATATTTCTTTCATTCCTAATTATTGGTGTAAAATAAAAAATCAAATTACGTGGAGCTTTTTGAATGGTTGAACAAGAATTTTATTATACGGATGAAAAAAAATCTTCAAAAAGAACAAATCAAATTAAAGCTATCATTTTCGTATCAAGCCAACACATCTGCAAATTTCATGTTTCCTTCTATTTGTATGTATGTTTGTATGTTTGAAGTGAATCCAAATCATAATACCCAAAAAAAAAACCCAACGGCGGATCGGATGTTAATAGCCAAATAAAAAACCCAACGCAATCACATGTTCAACTAACCTGAAGTGGATCGGCGGAAGCGAAGAGCGTCTGAGGCAGATCGGCGGCGTGAGTCTGAACGTGACGACGGCGGCGACGCTGACGGTGGTCGGATCGGCGACGTTGAGAGAGTGAGCTTGAGAATCTTGAGATGAGATATGACAATGAACGAGAGAGAGAATCATGAGACCAGATTTGATAAAATGAAAAAAGAAAAAAGAAAAAGAAAAAAAATAGAAGCAGGTTCCATACCGGAGTTGACGAAGACCGCGACCGCACCGGAGTTGAGGACGGCGGTGACAGAACCGGAGTTGAGGATGGCAGTGATTGTACCGGAGCGTCTGTGGGTGAGCTTGAGAGGCTTGGAGCGTCTGTGGGTGAGCTTGAGAAGCTTGGAGCCTTGAGAGTTGAGAGATGAACGAGAGAGAGTGAGAATACAGTGGGAGAATAGTGGGAGTTGAGAGCTGAAGAAGAAAGTGACCGGTTTTGATAAAAGAATAAAAAAATGGAAGCAAGTGGATCGGTGGAATAAAAAAGCATTTTTTAGTTTTAGCTTCATGCTACAGTGCACATCTATTTTTAGATGTGCACTGTAGCAAACCATCTAAATATTTTTGCTTTAGCTCCACTGCTGGAGCATTGTTTTAAAGAAAGTGGAGCTAAAATTTAGCATTATTGCTTTTTAGCTCCACTGCTGTGAATGCTCTAAGCACGAAGACCCTAAAGCTATCTTGAATACTTGCACCCATTATTTTAGGTTTGCAGGTTATTAAAAAAAAATTGTTTACCTAATTACTTTTTCTTTTTCTTTCCCATAGTGTACTTTCAAATTTTTTTTCTTTCTCACTTTTTTATCTCCTACCTTTTAAACCATGTGACCGCCGCAATTAAAATCTTAATTAGATATTAAACATGAACTTCAATTATGTAAGACCCATGTGCCCTGACTCAGCAGGCGACATAATATAATACCGTGATTTGTACCATGCGGATCAATTAAGGGATTTATAAAAAGGATAAGTATAGGACACAACACTTAACATTGAATTATATGCCTAGAAGAAGGAAATCTCTGCATTCCATGACATTTTATAACTAGTATTTCCTAAAACAATTAAACATAAAGGAAATCAACGATTGAATTATTAATAGAAATAAATGACAACCTAATGAAAGCGAAAGCAAATATGAAGTGGCGAAATGTTTGATTCCGTCTTCATGTTAGCCCCATCGTCAATTTCTATGCGTATAGTGACCGTTCATTTTATACATATCTTTGCATTTCACAACATTTTAGAACTAATATTTCCTAAAGTAAATAAACATGAACACTCAACAATCAATCATTAATGGAAACGGATGACAAACCAATATGAAAACAAAAGAATCTAGTTTTTTAGAAGAAAAAACAAAAGCAAATATGAAAAGGCAAAATAAAGATTTTAAAACATAAAAGTCCAAAAAGAAAAACAATCCTTTTTTTTTTTTTTTTGGAGATAAAAGATAAAAAAAACCATCAAAATTTTAAGGTTTAACTATACTTTTTTAACTAAGCATATCCTTTTATTTTAAATACACAATAGCAAGGGGTAGTAAATTTTGATCTCGAGTGATAGAACAGTCTCTTATTAAAATAAAATGATATTCTTTTTTAAAAAAATACTGGAAGTAAACGAAATCCCAATTTTTAAAGACCAAAAATATATTCTATCCACGTGTCCATTCCAAATACAATCTATTTAATACACTTCTGGACACAGAATTATTAATATTTTTTAAAATATCCACTAACACCCATATTAAAAAACTGAAAATTGTAATGAAGTATATATACACACCATTTAAATTCCTAAAATCTAATATTGAAATAGAAACGAACCTGTAAAAACGATATTGATGTAACTGTCGTGAGTCGGGACCCAAGAAACAGTACAAAAGTTGACGTAAAATATGGGTCCAAAAAACCAAAAACAAAAAAAAGTCACGACTGTTATCCACTCACCCAAAAAAGAGACACCATTATCTACAGTTGAAAATTTTAATAATTATACCAAGTCTATTACGACCCATTAGCACCCATACATGAGGTACGGCATTGCAAGTAACACGAAGAACCGAACGTCAACGTTTGCCGCGTTTTACACGTCCGGTGCCAGCTCCTAAAAACAAACAAACAAAAAAAACAACACTTATTTATTAACGGCCTTTTTTTCCGCTCCATTTGTGTGGAACTAACGAGTCCAAAAAATTAAAAACCATTTCTCTCTCTCTCTCTCTCTCTCTCTCTCTCTCCTTCAACCGCTTTACTTGGATCTCAAAACCACTCCACTTTCTCAAATCTTGTCTAAATTTTTTTTTTTTCACAAACTCAAACTCTCCCATTCATTCTCTCTCGGTATCGAGAGCTCGAGAGAAATTAATACTCCATAGCTCTCGATCTGAGTTTAAATAAATAAAATATCATATCATATTATATTATGTAAGTCTAAAATTTGTTGTTTGTATTTAAGTATTGGAATTAGAATTTTTAAAAAAAAAGATAATGGAGAATTTAGCGTCGCAATTGAAGCGAGGGATATCGCGGCAATTCTCGACGGGTTCGCTGCGGAAGACGCTGAGCCGGCAGTTCACGCGGCAGGCTTCGCTGGATCCGCGGCGGAACAACCAGCGGTTCAGCTTCGGGCGGCAGTCGTCGCTGGATCCGATACGGCGTGGGGGAGGAGAGAGCGACAGCGGGGACGGGGAGAGCGCGGAGCTCGCCGTGCCGGAGAACTTGGACGCGACGATGCAGCTGCTCTTCATGGCGTGTAGAGGCGACACGAAAGGAGTGGAGGATTTGTTGAATGAGGAAGGGATTGACGTGAATAGCATTGACTTGGATGGGAGGACTGCGTTGCATATTGCGGCGTGTGAAGGACATGTTGAGGTTGTTAAGCTCTTGCTCAGCAGGAAGGCCAATATTGATGCTCGTGATCGTTGGGGGAGTACGGTACTAACTATTCCCATTATCTTTTACTATTAGTTTTTTATTTATTTTTTAAATTAATAATTAAGCAATTAATTAATTACACGCCCACGCATTTAATGAGTCTTGAATTCACAAACTGGTTGAGGAGGTGTCATTTGAGTCAGAGCTCATTCGCGGTTTTTTTTTTTTTTTTTTAATTACATTTTATTATTATTATTATTTTTTTTTGGTTTGTAGGGGTGGGTAGGTGGCAATTGGTTAATTACATTTTGTTTATATGTGGTTTGGGTTGAATTTGATTTGTGGAAACTTGGTTTAAAAAGTTGTACTTTTGGTAAATTTTCCTTTAAAATGTGGGTTTTAATGATTTTGAGCTAATTTTTGTTAAGAAATTGTAGATGGAGTGAGCAAAGTGCATCTTTTTAAATTATAGGTTGGCACACCAAGTTTGTTCTAAACTATAGATGGGTAAAACATAATTATCCTTTTTTTTAAGGTGGGGGTGGGGGATTCAATGAGTATTTTTGTGTATGTATATGATTGACAGAATTCTAAGTTTGGATTCTTCACAATTGGGTCAAGGAGCATGTATGTATTCAGGTTCTAAAGACTACATTTAAATTTAATCGGTTTTTGTGTCTATGGTCTTCATGCTACTGCATATTGAACACCTTAGGATACGTTTGGTACATTGAATGTAGATAACATTAGGAATAGTAATCTTTATTACTAGGAATAGAAGACATTGTAATGGAATAATTATTACTATTCATAAGTTTGGTTGTTACATATGAAAAACTTGTAAAAGATGATGTATAAGAAAACTTTATATTTTTGAAAATATATTAATTTTAAAACCTATTATATACACTAAGGAATAGCTATTACATCCATTTTAAAAAAAAATAGCTATTCTTCAATTTAAAGAATAGTTATTCCAATGTAATAACTAATCCATGTAATAAAGATGCAACCAAATGACCGAATTGATATTACACATGAATAACTATTTTATTATAAGAGCTATTACAGCGTACCAAACGTACCCGTACCCTTAACGACACAAAGTTCCCAACTCGATCTATGTTCTGTGCATGGGGGGGGGGGGATATTAATTTGTTTATCTGGCCTTGCAGTCTTTACTGTTGTTGGGTTTCATTTTGTCTGTCAGCTCGTATGTACCTAGCACGCGCACACCCACGCTCAACATACATTTGTATGTTATTCTGAGTTGCTTTCATCTTTTACTTTCCGCCTTTTGGCCATTCTATAGATTGAGGGAGCACTAAGTGTTGCTGCGTTATGAAAGATATACAATTAATGTCTTCTCTGCTGTCTTTCCTTAAAATATGGCCTTTATATTAAGCACTCTTTATCTGGACAGGCAGCTGCTGATGCTAAGTATTATGGAAATATGGACGTTTACAATATTTTAAAGGCCCGTGGAGCCAAAGCACCGGTACAATATGAATGTTTTATTTATTTACTTTTTATGTTAGACTTTATGCCTGTTAGAGATTTATAAATTAGTATTCTGCATATTTTTAGAAAACCAGGAAGACACCAATGGCTGTTGCGAATCCTCGAGAAGTTCCAGAGTATGAGCTTAATCCACTAGAGCTTCAAATTCGGAAGGGTGATAAAATTTCAAAGGCATGGTCCTGTTCCCTTAACTATCAGTAGATTGGTGATGTTTTGGAAACTCACATGTAGTTCTCTTTAATTAGCACTGATTTGTATGGGAGGCATAATGATGCATATAGGCCACTTTATTTATTTATTTATTTTTTCTGTTTTCTGAGGGAGGGCAGGGGTCTCTTTTGAAAAAAATTTCCAGGAATAATTTGTTCTTGGTGCATTGCTCTATATCATGCACAACTCTTTGCATCAGTTTTTGTAAATTTTGTAAGTGGTTAACAAGCTGCTAATTTGTCATACGTTGAGATATCTATTGAGAAATCATATTTATTTTAACTTGTGCAGCATGTTCCATATGTCAGAAATGATTTCTCTTGTTAGTCCTCGAAAGTGATAGTCATTGTTTGATTTAATCATGTAGTAGACAACTTGTCCATGATAACCTGGAATGTAAACTTTAGGAGATATATACCTATTCTTCCTGAAGAGTGTATCTGGTTATTACCTGTAAGTCCACTATGCCAATGATGGTGCGTGAACCTAATAGCTTGATGTATGCTGCATTGCTAAATTGTCAGACAAATCTTGCTTGTATAGGTGATTTAATTCTTTCCTTTTCAGAGTCATATTGTGTTATGGTATAATGTTTGCTTGCTTCTTCAATATTATCCTTAGTTCTACTGTCCGTGGACTGAAAATTCTTTAAAAACATTTGCAAGGAGAATGCTTTGTATCTTGATAAATCTCTGGATGTTTCTTCAATCCCTTCTTTTCTTGAATGTTCTGTTTGTGATAATTATTCTCTCCCTTCAATATTATGTTAAAATTGAGCTAATGATGCCATCTGAAATACTTTTATGGATAACTTCGTTCATTTATCTCTTTGCAGGGAACATATCAAGTGGCTAAATGGAATGGTACAAAGGTATCCGTAAAGATACTTGACAAGGACAGCTATTCTGACCCTGAGAGCATGTATGCTTTCATCCAATTTTGAGTGTTTTCCTCCTATATGTAGGATTAGTCCTTAAAGTAGCTTATTCAAGTATTCTTTAAATCCTAATATAAACTATTAAGACTCAACTTCACTTCTGTTCCATTCTAAACTATATAGGATCTCACTTTATAGCTAGCATAATTACATTATTCATTTTTGTTCTGACAAGCACCTCTGTGTTGCACCTGATTCTTGTCTAGATTTTCATGTACATTGCAAAATTATTTTTGCATTTTGGGAAGTAGGAAGGTCTAATAGAGGTTTAAGTTGCAAAGGATCAAAGGCAGATCAAAGTTTTTATGGGTAGAAGTGATTACAAATGATATGGTCACCAAAGATGTAACCAATTGGATGACTTTAGATAGAGTTGAGTGGCAAAATAGAATTCAGGTAGTGGAACACAATTAGTCAGAGGACTCATGTAACTGATGTCAATCATTTAAAAGAAAAGCTTAGTTGACTTCACATGTCACAAAGGATGGGCTAATGCTGCTTTTGTGTGTAAATCTGATTTCTGATAGTGAAGTGAAATTTTTGTTCTCTTGCCTCTTCAGATTACTAGGGTGCCTTGATGATGTACATAAGTAGATTACTTGCTCATGCTATGCATGGATGTGGGATACTCCTGGAATAGGGGAACTAATATTTTGACATTTTATTTTTGCATTTAAACCAATCAAATACTGGTTTTGATTTACAATTATTCCCTTGTTTGTATGGATTTCTAAAGAATGAAAATCTGGGGAAGATTTTGAAAGCCAAAAGAGCCAAACCATGAATGCATATATCCTTCAATCAATGGAAGTGGTAAGGCAAATTCATAGGATCTTTGGTGCTATGGAAGCTGATGAACTACATATTTATGTGGATTTTTTAATGACTAAGTGTTGGTGATCTTGTCTCCCCCAAGGAATTTCCAAGGGACAGTAAAAGAAATTATTTTCTTCTTGTTCTTCTTCCCCCCCTCCCCAAATGAATATGAACTTGCTTTGGGGCCAAAAAACCTGAAAAAGGGGAAGAGTATAAAGCCTTCAGTTACTTTCTGGACATACAACCACTTGTTTTTTTGTATCATCTAGGCATCTAAAAAAGTGCTATCATGACACATATTTTTCCTTTAGGAGTCAGTTAAGGACTTGACTTACTGTTTATTTTCTCTTATGTTCTTTTCTGGCGTTGTTTGAGTCATTCTCTGGAAGTTGGCAGTATTGTCATCTTTTTGGTCGCTATGCCTTTTATTGATAACTCAGTACCAACTGATAGAAAGCTTTAGATTAGTTACTCTCCTGATCTAACTGATTGTCACATTCTTCACCTTGAAGTGACTGAACATGTACTTAAGTCTCTATACGCAGCACACTCTTTATTTTTTGTCATGAGTACATTAGCTATCCAGTGTCATGGCGTACATACTGTTTTCATCTTATTTGTCAAAGTATGCAACTTTGTTCAGTCAAACCATTCCAAATAACATTACTTATATTGTTTATACTTTTTTTTGTTAAAGTTTATTTATGGTGAATTAATAGAGTTTGGTTTGGCAGGATTATTAGATTTCTTGGTTTTTTTATTAGGTAGTTGTAGGACATTATTTTGACATCCTTCTTTTTCTTGCTTTTAACAGAAGTGCTTTCAAACATGAGCTTACATTGTTAGAAAAGGTCCGGCATCCTAATGTGGTTCAGTTTGTTGGAGCTGTTACCCAGAACATACCCATGATGATTGTTTCAGAGTATCATTCAAAAGTAAGCAAGTATCTCTCTCTCTCTCTCTCTCTCTTCCCCACCCTCCTAGGGTGAGGATGGGAAAAATGCATGTGTTTCTGTGTAAAGATTATTTTTTGGTAGCATATGAGCACACTGACTAGAGTGGAGAAAAGTAGAGTAGAGAAGGGGAAACTTGAATAGTCTCTCCCTTGCTAAGTGGATGCTTATCTAATACATTCAACTCTTATGGTTGCCATGTTCCACAACTACTTTCTGTTTTGAATTGTAAGCCTTCTTATTTGGAGGTTGTGATATTTTATTGTTGCATTTTAATTGTCACGTTGCGCTAGTTTTCTATTTTTCAGTTGTGGCCTACTCTAGGTTTAACTCCCTTTTTTCCTCTCTCTCACTCTCTCCTGATCAAATCACAGATTTTGAACCCATAACATTCATTCCATACCAGTTGCAGATAATTCCTGGTCCAGGACACCTGTGGATTTCTGTGAAAATGAAAATCTTTTGGGAGGAGTTTTTTCTTGGGTTAATTAATTTTTCTCTACCCAGAATAGATTTAACCTACTTTTAAAAAACTCTTGAGGAATTCTGCATTGATTTGTTAGAAATTTTCACTTTTTTTTTTTGGTTGTCTCTTTGAATTGAAATATTTTAATCAAAATTTGACATTGCTTTTAATGGTGGTGATTTTCAGGGTGACTTGGCATGTTACCTTCTAAAGAAAGGGCGTCTGTCTCCATCCAAAGTTTTAAGATTTGCTCTTGATATTGCTAGGCATGTCCATCTTGCTGTAATCATATTCTAAAGGCTTTGTGGATGTTATCTTTTGAATAAAAAAGTGACCCCTGCTTCTTGCATATATCATACACATACTAATTTTCTAAGTGTGCCTTTTGTTTTTAATTGGCACATATCTATGAAATTTCTCAAACTGTTTATACTTACTTAATATTTTTGACATAAGTTTCCAGCTTATTCATGTTCTTGGTCAAATTTGTCTTATCAGGGGCATGAATTATCTGCATGAATGTAAACCGGACCCAATCATCCACTGTGACTTAAAGCCAAGGTAAGGCAACCAAATGCAAAAGTTGATTTGATGGGTATTGCAATTGTAAACTGAAATTGAGTTTTTCTTGTTGGGATATACTTTAATATTAAAAATTTTGGTAAGGTGCCAGAAATATTTTGCTGGATAATGGGGGTCAGTTGAAGGTTGCTGGATTTGGATTGCTCAGATTATCAAAAATGTCACCAGACAAAGCAAAACTAGTGCAGCCAGGGGCTGACCGTTCAAGTAAGTTCTTGCATACACCATATCATGAAACTCCTGCATTTGATTTTTAGTATACTTTATTGGACAGAGCATAATGTGCACTCTAGATAAAATTATCTTTTCTTTTGACAGTATGAATATTAGAGTGTAATCTTTTTACGGATTCAAAATCCATTTGGTTTCTTAGACTCTGTATTTTGAACATCTCGCTGGCCTAGTGTAGGATATACACTCCTTAAGCTAATTTAGAAAGATGAAAACAGAATTTGAACTGATAGAGGTGTCTTGATTTAGTCAAGTATTTGAACAAACCAAGATGGTTTGTAAGGTCCCATTTGATTTGTTAAAAAGAGTTGGAATTGTTACCGTTTTCTGCTCAGGAGTTCTTTGTCATGAAAAACTATTTCTTCTATGTTTTTGTTTGTTTGTTTTTTATTGGATAAGTAACAATGTTCTATGGATTTTCTTATGGATATTGCATGTTCTTGCTAAATTGAATAGAATCACAATTTAACACTTGTAGCCAAAATGCCAACTGTGAACAATTATGCTTTTCCAATCTGGTGACCCAAGACTACAATGTTGGTAAATGTGCTGGGTGCACTTAAGCGCAAAGGCCTCTTGGAGCCTAGGCACAAAGTGTAGTACCTGATTAAATTGAAAAGCGCATTTTTGAAAAATAATGTAATAAATTTGAAATTAATTATTAGTGGGCAATATAACAATCAAGTTATGAAATAATCTTATAAAATTGAAATATAATATTTAAATGATTCTCTTGTGCTTTACACAATATATACAAATATGTTATTTGATAGCCATAATCAAAATCAAGACGTGGATTTAATGGTTGAATCCAATATACCCAAAAGAAAAAAGCAAAAAAGTACTAGAATGGTAAATAATTTTTTCTATGCCAAAAAAAAAAAAAAAAAAAAAAAAAGAAGAAGAAGAAGAAGAAAAAAGAAATGCGTTGCAATCCTAAAAGAATATAATCATCATCCTCATTAAGCATAGGACCATTATCATTAGCATCATTAGATTTGTAACGCTCATTATCTTCCTCGTATACTTCATATAAATTAACAGCCTCTCTCTCATGAGGAGTGTTGTGAACTAGAACTTGAAATTGTTGCCCTCCCTAGTGACTTCATTCCTACTTGAGTCGCCTTTGACTGGGATGAGCCATATGTGAAGTGTGTTCCCCGAATGCATTTTACTGTCTAGAATTTGTAAAGATGTGGAGGGGTGGGCTTAGGACCTTAGGTGAATGATATGATACCATAAAATTGACTTGTATATGACAAATCCATGGTGTATATCAACAACACCAAGATCTTATAGCTACATTGCATCTGGTTAATTTTTTAAAAATAAATAATATTATTCTTTCACGCTGTACTTCCATTTTGGATTTCCAGCATTCTATTAGTTTCTCTCTTTGTTTGGTTGTAATTGTTTTAGATACTTTGTGTTCACCATCGTGAACATAGGATTTCTTGTTTCTTTTTTCTATTATTTCTTATTACTTATCAAAAATAATAATAATAATAATAAGGTGCACTTTAGGTGAGCTTTTGCAAATGTGCTTGTGCATAAACACACTTTTACCAACAGTGCAAGACAGGCAATTTGTTATTAATAGAATCTACCCAACCTGGAATATTAAATATATCCCTTCTTTAAATTTTTGTTATTCTTTCAATTCCATTGATGAAAATGCTATTTGGTTTTAATGTATGCACTAATTGATGAGTAATTGGTTGTAGATATTAGTCATTAATATATACTTGATGTACAATACTAAACATTAATTACTTGAGAAAGTCTGGGATTAGCTGCTATGGGCCTAATTAATTATTTGTTTTATTGGTTCAGACTTATATATGGCACCTGAGGTTTACAAAGATGAGATATTTGACAGAAGTGTGGATGCCTATTCTTTTGGTCTCATTTTGTATGAGGTACTTTTCTTTTCACAAACTTGTTTACGTTCTAAAATGCTTAATAGGTTGTCATGTTTAAATACTTAAATCCATAGAAGTATTTGAGATAATTTTCACTTTCTCAATTTCTTATATCTTCATACCAGGTATGTTTTGCTTTTTCTTTAACCCATTTTCTAGCTGTGAATGACTTCACTTGTAATATATTTGTAAGTTTACATATTTGATTCTATTTTGGGAAATTTAATTGGTTTGGTATGCATCTGCCTCTACAACGTGAAGGTTTTTTTTTTTTTCCCCTCCCTATTGTTGAATGTGTCAGTAGGATATTTGTCTCATAGTTTTATGTTGGTGGCTACTCATTATTAACCACCTGTTTTTTCTACTTTTTTTTGATGGGCTAGATGATTGAGGGTACACAGCCTCTCTGTCCCAGGTCTCCAGAAGAAGCTGCAAAAGTTTTGTGTTTAGAAGGAAAGAGACCACCGTTCAAGATCAAAGCAAAAAGTTATCCTCCAGATCTAAAAGAGTAAGTTTGATTGTCTAGATAACTCACCAAATTTGCAATATGTCAAGATGTTTAACTTTCTTCGCTGAGATGCCCCTTCCTTATAATTCTGCATTTGAGAATCGATTTTCTTTTGCAAGTTTGATGAAATTTGTTAACCCAGTAATAGGGTCTTTTAAAATTGGGGCAATTCTTGAACATTCAGTAAGCTTGTAAGGTTTTTGTTGGCTATGCTTTGTTATTGGGATTTAAACTGCATAGACAGTTGCTTGAAAATCCAGGTTTGGTATGGGTCTTTTCATGGATGAGAGAAGAAGGGTTTATGGAGTTAGTAAGATCATTGGGTGCTTGGCACTTCATGGATATTCTGTGTAACTCCCATTCATGGAGTTCTATTTGATATCCTTCTTGTTACTAAGAAGATTTCTTCTAATTTGACTTCTTCAATTTAACGAGTTCAAAATATGTGTTGGAATTTTAGTGCAAGTCATGCTTTCAACTTATATATGCATCAAATTATGAAATCTTGCTGAGCTTTCATTTTCTTTCAGTATAAAATTTTTATGAATGTGATGAATAATCTTTGACAACCTCATATGGTATTTATTTTTTCTTGTTAAATTTGAGAAGGAGTTCTGCCTTTTGATACGTAATTTTACATATGCAGGTTGATTGAGGAATGCTGGGATCAAAAAGCAGTTGTTAGGCCAACTTTTTCTGAGATCATTGTACGGTTGGACAAAATAGTAGCAAATGGGTCAAAACAAGGATGGTGGAAAGATACTTTTAAGCTTCCTTGGTATGTTTCTCCTTCCAATTATCTCTAATAAGTAATTTGTTGTATTTTTTTGACATAAATAATCCATACCAAGAATCTTGAAATATTTGATAACCATTGTTGAGCTTACAGGCAGAATTAGCCTTCCACAGTTATTGAAAAGCAAATAAATCTTGCACGTGCTTAATGAATATCCAAGGCTCCTGGATGTGGGTCAATTTGTTGTAAAACTTTTTTGTTTTTTCTCTCCCTTTCGTGACACATTGAATTTGAGATGCAGTATAATAGAACTGGTGTGGAATGTATAATTTTCCAATAAATACGTTCTCCCAGAAGGAGGAGCTAGGGGTCAAAAATAGGGTTTTGCATATCAAATTCTAGGATTGGTACTTTAGAATCAAGCTTGTTTGCAATACTTATAGGGGCATTAGAGTTGAAGAATGAAGTGAGGAAGTTGTATTTTTGGATTTTGTTTATACGCAGATGCAGTATATATTTGAACAAACCCAAGTGAGGGTATTTAGTCATTCGCCTGATAAATTGGGCCACTTGTACAAATTACTCATGGACAAATTTCACTACTGAAAGTTGAAACAGGCTCTTCAAGATAAGCTTAACAGATTTTCAGGTGACCATGGTAATCAAGTAAATATTATAAAATGTGTGAAAACACAAGCAAAGCAAAGGAGCCCATTGAATATTCATTCACATGATACACAGTACAATGAAGTATGACAAATGAGATGGTATCTGTTAACTTATTCAGTCTCATATCTATTCCTAAACTTACCACCCCAAAATCTCCACATACCATGACTTTTAGCAATAAATTATCTATCTCATTCAACCAAACTAATAGTCATGCTCAGGACATATCCTCTCATGGGAAGGGAGCTCTTAAACCATGATATGGATGTTGGAAACATTTGGCCAATGAGCTCTAGCTTAAATGGCATCTTCTCCCACTGGGAGGTTTGGTTTTGGGTTCAAAACTGACCATGTGCATGTTTAGCTTTCCTAAAAAAGAAGCTAATATGTGGAAAATATGACAGGAAGATGTAGTTGTCTCTAGGCAATGAATCCCCTGTTTCGGCAACCTCTTATATATATGATTATTGATAAGTGAAGGCTGTGTTCTTAAACTTATCTTATTTGGAGTGTAGGGAATGATTGCATGTATAGAACACTGATGTAAGATGTGAATTCTTGTGGATTACTCAATGCACTTTAGCTTATCTGTAATTCTAGAGGTTTTTGCTTTTGATTTCTTCCCCTAACATATAATGATGCAATTATGTGCAGGATATAAGAGGCGGCACTCAATACCATAGGAAAAGGAAACGAGAAAAACATTAAGGGATTTGGACTCGGAAGAGTTTTGGAGCTTACTATTGCACTATTCCCATTTTCAAATTTATTCAGAGTGAGAGAGCTTGAAGAAATCAATTGGATAAAGATTGGATAAAGATCCATAAAGGGGATTAAAAAAAGTCCCTCATTCTTTGTCCTCTTCAGGAGCCGGGACAATCCCTTTCTATGTATAATGTGTGAAAGAGCTTTGTTTTAGAACATATGTTTACATACACAGATAGTAATAAATTATGTTGTTGCATACAGAGACTTTTTACTACCATAATTTGCAGTTAAAGGAAGAAAATCTAGAATACTAATCAATTGCTATGAATTGAAAACCTAGACCGGGGAGTCGTAAGAGCAGAATTTGTAATCTAATCATTTTTTTTTTCAATTGATAAGTTAATCACACACCCAAAAGGTCATATTTGATCACCTAGACAGCCTAGACTCAATTTGATAATACTTGCATTTTCACTCCATATGATGTTAAAACTTAAAATTCAACTTAAAACAAAAGAATGAGGTTTTAGTTGAATCATTAGAATGTATGATAGAAGAGGAGCAAGGAACGAGGTAAAGAGGGGGAGCTGTAAGAGTTTCTGGAATACATGCTTCTAATACTCTCGGATGTGATCAAGGATTAGTACTGTTTCACATGTCAAGGCTTTCAATTTTAGCACTTCGGTAGAGCAAAAAGTGTTCATATCTAGCTTTTTTGTCCTTTTTGTCATTTAATTTTTGCTGGAAATTGATTATTGATTATTGATTAAAGTACGAATTCACGTAGAAAAAATTGAGTTTCAAAAAGTTGTATGGCAAAAAATAAATTAAAAAGGTAAATGAAAAAGTTGATGGTAAATAGAATCTTTCATTTCAACTTCTTTATTTATTTATTTATTTATTTTTGTTGAGAACTCAACTTCTTTATTTGATATTACTCTTTTATATTCTTACAAAAAGTGTAATCTACTCTTTTTGCTTCTACAAAAAAAAAAAAAAAAAAAAAAAAAAAAAAAAAAAAAAAAACAAAGTATAACTTATGATTTAGTTGTGATTTACACTATTCTTGAAAGTTTGAAGGGAGAGGAGTTGAGGCTTGAGAGAGAGAGATGAGAAGACATGAGAGAAGTGGGGAGTTGAATAGATATGAGATACTCTTCTCGTGTTTGAATCTTTTAAAATTTGAAAAAAAAAAAAAAAGGTTGAAGGGTGGAAAAGATAAGAAATGATAAATATTAATATAGGAAGAAATTGACAAATATACCATTAATTTGTTGAACTCTGTGTTTATGAAATATTAAGGGCAAAATAGGAAGTAAATATACCAATTCTTTATTTTACCAACCAACAAACTAGAATATCCCTCCTCCAAATTTCTCCAATTTAGAAATTAAAAATAAGAAACTATATTAATACCTTTATTCTTCCTTTTATAAAAATAATAAATATAGGAATACAATATTAAAGGCAAAATAGGAAGTAAATATACCAGCCAACAAACTAGAATCTTTATTTTACCAGCCAACAAACTAGAATATCCCTCCTCCAAATTCCTCAAATTTGGGAAATTAAAAATAAGAAACTATATTAAAGCCCCTTTATAAAAATAATAAATATTGGTATACAAAACAAAATGTTCACGATTCTTGGTGTGATATGTTGTGATTGTTACATAATAAAAATAATGTCAGTAATGGATCCATATGAAAGTAATGTTGATTCAATCACAACTTATACCAAGTTGTGAAAATTTTTTCCTAACATTATTATTTTTTAAAAATAAAATTATTTTTTTTCGTTAATTTTTAAGCTTGATACGATACATGAGGCTCTGGATTTAAGTTTCTTGACCATTCCTGTTCCCAAAATACTTTGCTCTAATATGTTTGGACTATTGAATTGATGGTTGAAGATTATTGAAGTTACTAACTTAAGAGTTCTTCCATAACCATAACTTTTGTGCCACAAACTCTAACATGCAAATTGTTAAGTAGTGGCAGCTCCACTTGTAAGTGCAGGTGGTCATAAGACTATCCTAATTGTCAATAAAATAAAAGTTTAAACTAATTTGATTTTCCTAACCCACATGAGAATATTAAGAATTGGAGTTTAATAAAAATAGAATAATATTACGTTCACAACATTTTTACAAAAATTTCACAATTAATCTTAGGTGGCAAATTATTACTAGTTTTAAATTAAACTCATCATTGACATTACTTTTTTATCCATCAATAACAATTTGTCACCTATGATTTGTTGTGAAAATGTTGTAAATGTAAGATTTCTCACAAAATAATATTAGTGCCAAACTTAATCCTTGGCCCTTTGAATAAGAAAAATAAATGTCTAAATAAAAAAATAAAAATTATCTTAAATAACAACAAAAAAGACCTAGCAACAAAAAGATTAGGTCAAATAACAACAAATGAACAATATATTCAACAAAAAAATTATAAAAAAAATAAAACATTTAATAATTGAGTTTCATAACTCATTCAACCCATTTCATAAAAATAATATTTAATTTCATTTTCTTTCTCACTTTAATACTCTTATCTCAAAATTTTCTTTTTGCATTTCCATTTTGCAATGTTAGCAAAAAGAAATTATAAAATTTCATATATTTGCATGTTTCGTTTTTGTGCGTGATGATGATACATTCAATTTTTTTTATATATAAATATTTTGTATAATTTAAGTTTTTTAATAACTATCCTAAAAGAAATTCCTAAAACTGTTACAAAAATTACATATTTGTCTACCAATAATAACTTGTAACAACCAGCCATTTAGAAATTGTTATAAAAAATATTGTAAATATAACATTTCTCATCATTTTTATATAAATTTACTCTTCCTTTTTCATCCCTCACAATTAATCATATTAAAATTGTGATAAAAATTGTGTCCCTAGATTTTCTAGATAACCAAATAAACACCATTGACCACGTGACAAAGACAAACTGAAACAACCTCTCATAATTTTTTCTTGCAGAGCAAGTATATAGCGATTCCACCTGGATCCATTAAAAAAAAAAAACCCAACAATTGTCAACACATAAACGCGAGTACGTTTCTCCAAAAAAAAAAAAAGAAAAAAAAAGCGCGATTACTCCCCTACACGACGTCGTTCTATAACACACACAAACACACAAAAACTCATTTTGATCTCATTCCTCATAACCCCTTCTAAAACCTCACACTTCTCTCCTCTCAGACCCTAAAATCTCTCTCTCTCTCTCTCTGCGCGAGATCGATCATCCACCGTCTGATTTAACCACCAACGGCCCTGATTGCTCACCAGAAAAACAACAATGTAAGTCTATGATTCCATCTTCTTCTTCTTCTTCATCTTCCTGACAATTTTCAACAAAAAAACGCACCGTTTTAGTGTCGTAAAAGAACCGAAAATTGTCGATGTTTCTTGCATAACAAGTTGTTGTGTGCATGTAATAATCGAAATTCTCGTAGTTGAGTTGCGTGGTAAAGTTTTGATTTTTTTTTTTAAATTCTGTTTGGCTGCGTAGAAATTAGAAGGAAAGGAAAAAGAGAAAATGAAAAATGTGTTTTGGATTTCATGTTATTTTTAATTTTTATTATTATAATATCGTTTAGCTAAATTGACGTTTCATATTCTATTGCAAATTAATCGCACATATTTTTGATATATATATATATATATGTATGTATTTGGTTTTTTAAATTTTGTTTGGTTGCTTAGAAATTAGAAGGAAAGGAAAAAGAAATATGAAAAATTTGTTTTTGATTTCAAGTCATTTTTAAGTTATTTTTATTATTATAATAATAATAATATTATTATTTAGATAAATTGCAGTTTCATATTCTATTGCAAATAAATCGAACACACTATATATATATATAAAGTCTACGATTAGTTTATTAAAAAAATATTATAATAATCGCCTATTTATTATTTTATCTAGCGCTTATTTATTTATTTTTAATAATTTTGTAAATCAATCACGCATTTTTTTATTAGAATATTTATAAAAAAATATACAAGTTTGTACCGATTTCATTTTGTTTTACTTGTTCTTTTTTAAAGAGGCATGTAGTTTTGATGTTTGTACAAATGATTCTGTACAAATTTGTACAACAAAATGTCATTTTCTTCCTCTTGATTTTTTGCCAATGAATTCTAGCTCAAATGCAACTAAATGCAAATTTAGCTTTTATATATATACATATGTATAGATGGGACCATTTGTAGACCGTGGATTTGTAATTGATCTAATAGTTACATCATTTACATATATTACTTTTTTTGCCAATGACTTTACAAATATATTTGCAATACTTTTTTTTTGAGTTCGTACTACTATTTTCTTTTTATTTAAAACCTTTTACATATATTCCTTTTTGTTACTTATTATTTAAGCCGGTCATACTCTTATTATTTTTTTTTATACAAGATAGAAATTCTACTTTAACCTAATCTAAGTATATATATATATATATATGTGTGTGTGTGTGTGTGTGTGTGTGAAAACTCTTTTTTGAAGACTTAAACCCTAGCCCTTGTCCCTCACACCCCACACACCCCACAAGCACTTATACTTGTGGAGTGACCATCGCACCAAAGGTGTGCAGTGGTCCGGTCATACTCTTATAGTCTTATCAATTGTGAATATGTATCTTGTCTCCTTAAAAATAAATAAATGGCGAAGTGTTGTTTAATGAGGTTTTAAATAACAAGTTTCTCAAATAATAATTAACACAAATACTTTTTTTTTTTTTTTGGGTTGAATGACTTTACAATTATATCTGCAATTCTCTCTTCTTCTTTTTTGGGTGTGCCTGAGTTTGTAATACTCATGTCATTTTCTTTTTTTGGTTTCTGGATCCCAAGTTTATTGTTTGATTGTAGAAGTCAAATGCTTGAATAAATTGGTTCGGTGTAAATTTATAATTGAATTAACAGTTGGACTTGATCATATATATATATATATATATATATATTCAAATCTGATCAGTTGACAACGTTAACAATTAAAAATAGTAATTATCTATTTATAGCTATATGATCTTTGGATAATTCAAATCCTATGTATATGTGTTTTTTATTTTATTTTAAATTCATTCAATATGAGGAAGAAAAATTCAAATCATAGGTTTGGCCCCCCCAAAAAAAAAAAGAAAAAGGTAACATGATGCTTAC
The DNA here is from genome assembly GCA_030445155.1 of Quercus variabilis. Lineage (NCBI taxonomy): Eukaryota > Viridiplantae > Streptophyta > Magnoliopsida > Fagales > Fagaceae > Quercus > Quercus variabilis. The sequence goes on along the minus strand of CP129454.1, from coordinate 54,401,467 downwards.
TTTATGGATAACTCAAAACTATATATATATATATATATACACAGAATGGCTAAGTAAAGTCATTGGCAGAAAAAGGAATATATGTAAAAGGTTTTAAATAATAAATAGGAGAGAGAAACAAAATTGCTATTAATTAAATGAATGAGATGTAAGTCAATTAGTATTTGATGCTATTTTTTTAACCATTAGATCAATTACAAATCTACAGTTTACAAATGGTGTAACTCTTGTCAAGTTACACTAGGTGTAACTTGAACTCATCTCATACATATATATATGGTGAATAAATTGTTGAGTTTATTGAAACATGGTAATTCTTCTCAGTGATGTAATTATGCTTGGGCCTTGGTGATTATTTTACATAATTCTCTTTGATAAAGAAATGTATTATATGAGATTATAGTGCAATGCCTTCAATTTTTATTGATTAAGAGTTTATGGCATTTTAATATATTTGTTTTTTTTGTTGTTGTTGTTAATGATCTAGCAGCTTAACTGGGTGGTTTTTTAATTTTCAGAAATGTGAATCTGTTTCTCTTTGTAAAGAGAAAGGTATTTGGTAATGGCTTCTCGAGCAATTTTGAGGAGGAAGAGACTTATTTCTGGTTATGTGAATGGCTCCACTCGCTCAATTCAAAGTTTCCCATGTATCGATCATGGGCATGCTATGCAAAATTCGGATTCACGGGGTTCTAGGTCCAGTGAGGATTACCCTTTTACATATTTTAATGGCAGGAGTGGTGGGGATAAAGATTCCATGGCAAAAGAGGGATTATTAAGCTTTTCAGGTTTAGGACAAATTAGGCATAGATATTATGGGACCATGGTTTCAGGTTTGGGAAATGTAAAATCAGTGTACTTTTCTCCAATGGGGATCAGAATGTCAGCACTGTTGATTCGAAATGCTTCTACAGCTGCAGCTAAACAGCCAGACACGGGCAATGATGATGAAGAAAATGAAGAACTGATAGATAAAAAGAGAAAGGAAGCATCTGCGGAGGAATGTGATCAAGCTGTTGAAGGTTTGAGTAGTGCAAAGGCTAAAGCGAAGGCCAAACGGTTGCAAGAATCTCAGAAGGCTAAATCTGTTTTGCAAAGAGTATGGGCCACATTTTTAGGGATTGGTCCTGCTCTGAAAGCTGTAGCTTCTATGAGCAGGTTAAATTCTTTTTCTGAATGATGCTTATATGTATTATTCAAATGAAAAACTTTAACTAACATGATTTTACTAATGCTGCTGCTTTTGTTGGTTTGACTATTTCTTCCTGCAGGGCAGATTGGGCCAAGAAGCTTGTTCATTGGAAAGATGAATTTATATCAACTCTGCAACATTACTGGTTGGGTACTAAGCTACTCTGGGCTGATACAAGGATCAGTTCAAGATTGCTATTAAAACTTGCTGGTGGGAAGAGTCTCTCCAGAAGGGAGAGACAACAACTAACACGAACCACAGCTGATATTTTTAGGCTAGTTCCTTTTGCAGTTTTTATCATAGTGCCATTCATGGAGTTTCTGTTGCCAGTATTTCTTAAATTATTTCCCAACATGTTGCCATCAACCTTTCAAGACAAGATGAAGGAGCAGGTACTGATTGAGATGGGTGTTGCTAGTGTTTTATCTTATTTTTCACTTAACTCACATGATGTTTTGATTTTCTCATCTGCTTTTTTTTTGCACTTTTTTTTGGAACTTGATATGATGGTTCCTGTGTGGAAATTTTCTTTTTAAATCTAATATAGTTGTCAAGTTTTGTTATGAATTAGTATTTATTCATTCCCAAATTATGAAGATCATAGTTCCTGGATGCAACAATAGGATGTTTCTGTGTGTGTTAAACTGTGAACTCTGGGAGCTGTTGTGCTGTAGCAGAATTGAGCAGCTGACCATGGAAAAACATAGAAAGTCTATGCTTATGCTTTAATCTCTAAGTAAATGCAACAAAAGCTGATTATAGTGCATGAGATTCATTTTCCCCTGATGAATGGAGTGTATGACATTGCTAACCATGAATTTGAGCCATTTCCTGAGGGGAAGGAAAAAAAAAATTGAATATTTTGTTTTTCCTGACCATAAGTTAAGTGGGCAACATACATTCTCTTGCTCTCTCTTGTGGCATGTTTTTCTGTTATTGTTTGTCTGTGTCTGCATCTTTCATAGCTTGTACTTTATTATTTATTTATTTATATATATATTTTTTTGTCTTCAAGGAATTGCCTGTGTCTGTAAACACATAATTATTTGTGAACCCCTTGTCTCTTAAAATTAGTACCTTAGCTCTGAAGGAGACAAGTCCTTGGGCAGTTGTAGGCAGACACATGAACTTGCATCTTTAGATTATGTTTCTGTAGAATATATTGATGCACACTTAGGTTCATTAAATTCTTTAAATTGACTATTTGGTTTAATTTAATTGCTCAATATGTAGGAAGCACTGAAAAGGAGGCTAAATGCAAGAATAGAATATGCCAAGTTTCTCCAGGACACAGCGAAAGAAATGGCAAAAGAAGTTCAGAACTCACGGAGTGGGGAAATTAGAAAAACAGCAGAAGATCTTGATGAGTTTTTGAACAAGGTTAGGTGCTCAATTTCATGATCCTCCATGGTTTTCCTCTCTCTCTTATTATTTTATATAAATGTTTTAACATTTTTGCCTTTTATTTAAATGCAGGTTAGAAGGGGTACCAGTGTCTCTAATGAAGAAATTTTGGGCTTTGCTAAGTTGTTTAATGATGAACTTACTCTAGATAACATCAGCAGGTTGTTATCATGATCACTTTGAGATCTGAAGTTATATCCCCATGCACATCCTTTTCTGGAACTGATATCAATATTATTTGGCTATTGTGTGAGATGCAATCATGACTTTTCTGCTTATGCTTCTTTTGCTCCTTTCAGGCCTCGTTTACTCAGTATGTGCAAATACATGGGAATCGACACTAAATTATTCAAATTTAGTTTTTCAGATGCATACTTACGTTACATGCTCCGAAAAAGACTTCAGAGGTGAGATACACACTTTTACATAATCAGCATATTATTTAATTTTTTTAAAAAAAATATAAAAGAGTCATGTGGTTTTGAAATTGAACATAGTGAGGGTCAATGGAATAAAGGGTTCAGAGCATAGGACTAAGATGCAACTTTTTGTTGAATTTTGACATTGTAATAATATGAGTATGGATAACTTAATTTGTTGGGAGCTTGTTAGCTCACCCCTTAGCTATGGGAAATTATTGAAATCCTTAGTGCAGGTGATTTTCTTTTGGCAATGAAGACTTTGTTTCTTTAACTTTTTAAATTTTTTAAAAGTTTTTGCAATGTGAGGTCCTCAGTTATGTGTTAAAGGAATCTCATACATAATTTGTTAATTATTATTAGAGTTGGGTCATCATTTTGTTGTTTGGGGATCTTGTAAAAACTTTACAAAATCATTTCTTGAAAATATTTTCATAATTATTACTCTTTTTGATGTCTTTTCATGATTGACATTTGACATCATCAGTGAACTCCAAAAACTTATATTTTTATCTCTAAATGTAAATATCCTGGTAGGTTTTTAAAAATTCATTACAAGAATATTCAACTTTATGTGATAAAAAAATTAGGCTTGTATTACTTAATGTAAGCGTGAATTCATTGAATGCCCCCCTCCCCTGTCTATTATTTCAGGATTAAAGCTGATGATAGATTGATTCAAGCGGAGGGTGTGGAATCCCTTTCAGAAGCTGAACTTCGTGAGGATTGTAGGGAGCGAGGCATGCTTGGAAATCGTTCAGTGGAAGAAATGCGCCAACAGGTTTTTTTCTTAAGCTGTGCCTATTTATTTCATTCCATTCTCCTACTTAGTCACTGAAATGTTGTGTAAGGTTTGCAAACTTGAGTCTGAATTGTGTTTACACTGTTAGGTGATATTAGTTATACTAAATGTGCCAAGAGCCTTGTAGCTCAGTGGCATTCCCTGATCTACTCTATAAGGAGAGCCAGGGTTTTGAATTTCCCTACCCCCACTTTTTGTAGCTATTAAATTATCAAAAAGGTTTACTAAGTTTCCCCACTTCCTCCGCTGTTGTGTATTGAAAGAAAAGAAAAGTAGGGGAGTTTGCGTAGTTGTGTTGAAGTAGATAGTAGCTCTTTTCTTCTTATAAACTGATTTGAATTATATCAAACATATTTTTGTTCAGTTTATTAATTATTGTATGAATATTTAACTTCTCTGTGCAGCTTCGTGATTGGTTGGATTTGTCTCTCAATCATTCTCTGCCATCTTCTCTTTTGATCCTTTCCAGGTAATTTGAAACCTCACCAGTTAATCTGCTCACCCTCTTTGCATTCTGTACTCTAGGACATCTATATTTTGTTGATACATATGTAGGGCTTTTGTTGTGTCTGGGAAGTTGAAGCTAGAGGAAGCTCTCCAAGCTACAATCTCTTCTCTGCCAGATGAGGTTACAGATACAGTTGGTGTTACAGCTTTGCCATCTGAAGATTCTGTGTCAGGAAGGAGGAGGAAACTGGAATATCTTGAGATGCAGGAAGAGCTAATCAAGGTTGATTTTTGTTAATATTTTTCTCCACATGCTTATATGAGCTAGTTTTGGTGTTTGTCTAGTGTTTTGTGAACCATAAAATAAGTTATAGATTAACTAAATCATTTAGGAATAAGAAAATGGTTATTTAAGTTAAAGTAATATGCATAGTATCTGAATAAAATGGTGTCTAGTGCACTACGAGACTTCTGTCTCGAGGATTATTCCTTAGCAATTTCTTGAGCCTCAAGTACTTATCTTGAATTACTTGATTTGTATTAACTTGAATTATAGGAGGAGGAAGAGAAAGAGGAAGAAGAGCAAGCCAGAATGAAGGAATCTAAAGCTAGTCAAGAGGACCTGGCACTGAAAGAGATGACTAGTCCAACAGCAAGAGAAGCACACGAACAAGCAAGAGAAAGAACATTAGAAAAACAAGAGCACCTCTGTGAACTCAGTCGTGCATTGGCTGTTTTGGCTTCTGCATCTGTAAGGATCATGAATTAAAAGCTTTGAGTTGTTAAAATACTGTTTTTCAATTTATTTTCTTAACATTGTCTAGTATTCTTGTGTAAAATGTAATTTATTTCATCCCTTTTCTGTTTTTCCAGTCAGTAAGTAGAGAACGTGAAGAGTTTCTGAGCCTAGTCAATAAGGAGGTATTTATTTATTTTAAACCTTATGTGGAACTTGATCAAGATTAACATCTTTTCTGCACTTTTGTGTATTATGTTGGCTTCAAAGTTTCATTCATGGTAGTTATTAAGGATGTTGCACATAGAGGAGAATGTGGATAAAACGAAAGAAAAAAACAGTGAAGGAGAGAAAAACTCTAGGCTTTGTTTTATCTATCCATAAGGAGCAATTATACTTCTAGTTCTGACTATTGACATGCTTCTCTTCCTCAATAAGGAGGTATTTATTTATTTTAAACTTTGAATATCTATGATGTGGAACTTGATCAAGATTGGCATCTTTTCTGCACTTTTGTGTATTATGTTGGCTTCAAAGTTTCATTCATGGTACTTATTAAGGATGTTGCACATAGAGGAGAATATGGTTAAAACAAAAGAAAAAAACAGAAAAGGAAAGAAAACTCTAGGCTTTGTTTTATCTATCCATACGGAGCAATTCTACTTCTAGTTCTGACTATTGGCATGCTTCTCTTCCTCAATGTCTTGCTTGTTCAATGTTTGCAATACCTTTGATTGCTTTTCTTTATTCGTTCAATCATGTGTGTGTATATATGTATGTATTTAAAAAAAAAAGGTAATCCTGTATTCTGTATAGCATTGTCTACAAGGAAAAAAAAAAAAAAAAAACTCTATACTTGTTTATCCATAAGGAGCAACCATAGAGTTCTATTGACATGCTTCACTTGCTCAATGTCTTGCTCATTTAATGCTTGCAATACCTTGATTGCTTTTTGTTATCTGTTTCAATCCTGTATATGTTTTTTTTAACAAGTTAACCTGTATTCCGTATAGCATGTCTACAATGTTTGTAAAATCAATTTATCTCTTGACTAGCAAAAAGGAAAAAAATAAATTTCTCTGTAATTGAGTAATATTATGTTTTTCTTTATTTTCTTTGTTCATAGGGTGGATATGAATTTTGTTATGGGATAGGGTCATATGATCTTTTATTGTTTGATTCTGATAACCTGAACGATTCACCAACTAATGCTCTTTATTATAGCCAGCTCTGTCATGTATATTTGTCCTTATATTAGTGCTCGCAGATGATCATATATCCTAGGATTGTTATTTATCTTTTGCTAACATAGTCATATGTGATTGCCTTGATGTTTCAGATAGAACTTTATAATAGCATGGTAGAAAAAGAGGGTACTGATGGTGAAAAAGATGTTATGAAGGCATATAGGGCTGCTGCAGCTGCCCGAGAAGAAAGTGATAATGCTGATGAAGTGGCTGAAGGTGAAGAGGTTTCATCAGCACTCATAGAGAGAGTAAGAATATTTCAGTTCCAAGTAATTTTTTCTTTGTGTTTATCAGTTCCTGGTATAAGCATTACCAGTGCACACAACATGATACTAACTATCTGTATTGTTTGTATTCTTCAGGTTGATGCTATGCTCCAAAATCTTGAACAGGAAATTGATGATGTGGATGCCAAAATCGGTGATCGTTGGCGACTACTGGACAGGTTTGTAATTGTTTATTGATCATGCTTCCATTGTTGTTCTTTTCCATGCGTACAATTAATGAAGATTTCCTATGGTACTTGAGAAGTTTTCTAGTAGTAATTGATATCGTCTCATATCAGTCAAGTGGGTAAAGTTCCAGACGTAGAACCTTGTATGTGGATATTGGCAGCATACCAAGGCTAATTCAGAAACAGAAAGTTTGTGGGTATCATGGCTAAGCTTATGATTCTTAATGAGTTTTGATTTTTATATGGCAATGAAGGTCATTGAGTTCAGATTAAGAATGGAGGTTTGGTTGCGAAGGTAATTTGATTTTATCAGTCAAGATGGATAACTCCTATTAGGTCATAGGCAGAGGTTCAAACAACATTTTGATTTTGTAGATGGTAAGGTTTATAACCAGTGTTGTTGTAAGTAAATCATTGTGGTTATTTAATATTTATTTATTGATTATTGAAAGAGCACAAAAGGGGCACAACTCTAGTACACAGGATGTATTCAAGAGAGACTGTCAATTAGTTTGGGCTAGAGACACAGAGAGAGAGAGAGAAACAAGATTTTAAGAAATACATGAGAATAAAGTGATATTGCTTGGAATCAGTATTATTTTTAAAGTATAAAGAAGTATCATTATAAATTTTCCGAAGAGCTTTTACAATGACTCATTCTAATATCCCTAAAGCTAAAACTTGATTGCAACTTTTGACCCCAGACTTATAAACATCACTTCAACCTCCAAGGCATTTCTACTGTGGTAGCTTTCACCTTTTCTCTATCTTCATTTACCTGTTTGCATCGATAAGCTGCTTATGTGACAGACTACTTCCATATGGACAGCTGGGAGACGTTTGTTACATCTTCATAGTCCTTATAGCTCATTTGCATTGCTAATGCCTGGTCTCTCCTAAAGAGGAGAGTCCGGGTTTGAATCCACTGTACCTTAATAGGGGTTCAAAGGAACAAATCTTGTCTTAATATGGGTACTTCAAGTAGTCAAATGGTATTAATGTTTCATGTGTGCAGGGATTATGATGGCAAAGTAACTCCGGAGGAGGTTGCATCTGCCGCTATGTACTTGAAGGATACATTGGGCAAAGAGGGTGTCCAGGAACTCATTAGCAATCTTTCCAAAGATGGAGGTCGGTTTCTTTTCCCCTCTTAATTTGTGATGTTCTGTGATGTGTATAATTCATTTATAAAGATTATCAACTGTTCTTGTGCAACATGAATTTTCCAAATAACCTTATTTTACAGGTAGTAATAGAGTTGCAAGGAAGAAGATGAGTCCTTTATTGCATAATATTTTTTACAAGTTTCAGCATATGCATGTTTTTAAGTTTCTCTTTTACTGGTTAACAGTTTTGAAGATAACACTTTTACACATTAAAAAAATGAACTCTTCCCCCATCTAGTGGTTAGGGGATAATTGCCTTCCAAGCAATAGACTGGGTTCAACTCCCAGCAAACGCATGGTTACAAAACGTGTGTACCAATGACCAAAAAAAAAAAAAAAAATAAAAACTCTTCCCTCTGCTTTTTGATTTTCCCCCCTGTAGCATATAATTCTATCCTTTTGAGGAGCGGATTTAGGAAAGAGATCATTTTGTCCAGGGTAGTTATGCAGTATTAGCTATCTGGCTTGTTCTATTTACACATGAATTCAAAAAGAAAAAGGAAGAAAGCTTCTGATCAATTAAGGGTGCATTATTAAAGAGAGTAACTGAATTATTGTCAACTTCATTGCAACAGATGGGAAAATTCTTGTAGAAGACATTGTCAAGCTGGGTAGTAAGGCAGAAGATGCAAATTCAGCTGAAGATGGGGGTTTGTAGAGGGTGATATTCTAGTTTGATTTCCTATTGTAGATCTTGATAGATGCTCTCAAATCTCACTTCTAAAATGGTTCTGAACCAAATTCCTTTTGCTTCAAGTTCCAATGGATAATTTTTTGTGGAAGTTGCTGTTTTTTCTCGTGTAAAAAAGGTTTTTAAGACTGTTGTAGCAGTCTGATGCAAAAGAGATGCTTGCTAGTGTAGTAAAAGTACGTCCTGATAGATAGAAACAATATATGTACACACAGAATAATACTAGGGCCTTCTAGGGTATCCTAGCTATTTTTTTGCACTTGAAATGAGAAAAAGAAAACCCTCTCTTATATTAGATCTATGTATTCAATTGAAATAATACGTCTATGATGTTGAACTTCGTTGAGTAAAGGAATAAAGTGGTATGGATTGAGTAAGTTCTTTTGATAATTTTTTAATTATTTATTTTGATAATATTATAAAAATAAAAATCTTATTTATCCAACTTACGCATGAAATGGAATTAGGAACGTTGGGTTGGGAGGTTGCAGTGCCTGTTATTTTGGGATGTTATAGTTCAAAGTGGTGTGGTATTTGAAATCAGTCTCCAGATTTCAAATTATGGTTGAGCGTACCAGTTAGACTCGGCCAAACTTGGGAAAAGCGATTGGAAGATATTAGTTTTGATGTAGAATGATGAATTTTGATGATTGGGTGCGATTTTGAAGTTACTTGACCTTTGGTTAATTAGGTCAAAATTTAACAGTCGAAGGCCATTTAGGTCATTTTAACAATTGGATTGTGGAATCGACTAATCCAACATCTTATTAGGATAAGGTTTAACATTTTTGTCATCCTCAAGGTCTTCATGTAAAAAATATGATCTTTTGAATTTACAAAGTGAAAATTAGTATTTTTCTTAATACTTTAATTTTTATTGTGTCCATAGTATTACTCTATTAACAATTTAAATCAAACTCAATTTTTTTGTTACATTTTTGTTGTGGACACAACATTATTTTTGTTGTTACTTGACGTATCGATTTTTTTTATTGTGTTTATACTTATTTGTAATTATATATTTAAAAAATATTATATATAATTTAATTTTTTTTCAAGTTCTGGGTTTTCAAATGAACACCCAAACCATAATGTGGAGCTGCCACTGCTTGCATATGCCTTCCTCATATTGAGTTCAAGCAATGCATAGCCTTGATTTCCCTTCTGTTATTTTTCATATATTTTAGGGTTTCAAAAGCTATCTAAAGGCTATCTGTAATTAGTTTGTGAGGGATACACTCATTTTTGGATCTCTAAAATTATATACAAAAGGATCTATTTGAGTCTCTATGTTAATACTTTTGAAATAATTTTGTATAATATTGTATAGGTAGATAGTTCTATAGTATGTGGTTTCTTTTGGGTTTTTAATTTTTGGGAGAAATTATATTTTACCGCTTTAAATTATGCAATATGTTACACTTTGCACTATAAACTATCACACTCATCACACTTTGCACTCTGATGTTATTTTTGTTGTTATATTTAACAAAATTCTACTACATGTGACAAACATATACTTCTTGCTTAGGTAGAACAAACTTAAAAGACCAAAATACTCTTCTTCAAAATAAATTAAAACAAAATCCAAAATTTTCCACATCTCTTGCGTGTGTGCCTCTCCCAAATTCAGATTCTTGTAAACCCTAAATCGAAAATTGCTTTGGCTCCACCATTGCTCCACCATCCCTCTACTATCACACTCATCACACTTTCTCACTTTTCACCCAAAAAAAAAAAAAAAAAAAAAATCCTGAAACCCCAACCTTTTTTCCCCAGATTGAACCACAATCCACCATTGTGACGAAGTCCTTAAGTCACAATCACACAGCTGTGCAGGTGCAAACTCTGGGTCACATACGTCGGTCAATTCTGAGAATGGAGTTAATTGTTGGTAAATGTCTAAATGACATAGCTGAATTATGTTGATTCAAATTTCACGATGCATGTGAGGATGCCAATAACGTATACATAGTCATGGAGTATGTATTTTTTTACATCTGATATGATTTAACTTTTCATGCTTCCTACATGATGGAGGTCTTGATTAGGTTAATCATATTTATCAAATGTATTTATAAATTTATCAAAGTTATAAATTTAGTTTATAACTTTTCATGCTTCCTATAAGTGCTTCCTACAGGGGATTCACACTCTTTTATCCCTTACTGTTTAATAATATATATATATATATTTTTGGCCGAATAATTGTTTGATAAACTTGATAAATTGATTTGATTTCCAGTGGATGTCTACTTATGGAAAAAAGAGGGTACTTTTTGAAGAAGGCTGAAAGTGCTAATTATTTTTGTTTTAATTCATTTGTCCCATACATGGTTGTTATGTGCAGATGAAAGACTCTGATATTGTTGAAAGTGCAGACTATCTTGTACCCGAAGTCCTGCATACCTCGTATAATCACTCTCTTCCATGCTTTCAATATTACAAGTGTTGCATAATATGTTCTATACAGTGTGGGGACCAATTGAAGACACCACCTAAGTCAATACAAACACATAATAATATTCTATTAAGTGTTAAAAAACACACACACACAATCCCTAACTACTAGTAGTCTCAGCACTCGTCAGTAAACATTATTCCGTCCATAATCATTGCTTCCCCTCAAAAAAACAACTAGTCATGATTAATAATTCCAAAAAGGTGACCCAACGGTCAAGCTCTATCTACTGGTCCCAATCCACTTTTCGTCAATAATATTCCCATTCGGACCCATCACACAACCCAACCATTATAAATAGCATTATTCATCAACCAATGAAGCGAGATAGTGAAACTGAAGACACAAGACACACATGCAACGAAGCGAGAGAGTGAATTGAGTGTGACTAAAAATTACTTGAGAAAACACTTCTTCTTTGCTCAAAAGATACGACTTACACGAGAGACTGAGTGGGGTTTCAATTTGGGGGAAAACAATTAGGGTTTCAAGTGTTTATTTATTTATTTACTTTTTCAGTGAAAAGTGACAGAGTGAGAGAGTATGATAAGTGAGAAAGTGTGATAAGTGAGAGAGTGAGAGAGTGCAAGGTTCCGATTTGGAATGGTGGATAGATGGTGTTGCGGTGGTGGAGGGACGATGGAGAGATGGTGGAGCGGTGGTGGAGTAGAAGCAATTTTCGAATTGGGGATTTAGGGTTTACAAGAATATGAATTTGGAAAAGGCTAGTATGCACATTAGACAGGGAGAGAGATATGGAAAAAAAATTGGTTTTTGTTTTAATTGATTTGGAAGAAGGGTGTTTTAGTTTTTTTAAGTTTGATCTACCTTAGTAAGATGCACGTGCTTGTCATGTATAGTAGGATTCCGTTAAACATAACAGCAAAAGTAACACCGGGGTGCAAAGTGTTATAAGTGTGATAGTTTATGGTACAAAGTGTGCATTTGAATAGTTTAGGGTGTAAAATGTAACTTAGTATAGTTTAGGATGGTAAAGTGTAATTTTTCCTAATTCTTGGGATCAATACAATACGTGTGTAGTTGATATTTATTAAGATATGATCTGTATTTAGAGTAGACAATAAAATTTTCATAATATCATCCCCAAAAACTTTCTCATTAATGAAAACACAAAATTACATTAATGCAACAACTAAAAAAAAAAAAAAAAAACCACAAAAATGCAAATGATGTAAACCTACATGAATATATAAAGGGAAATGTTAACAAATGTTCTTAAGATATTGGTTAATAATCTATTTAAAGAAAGGTTTATGGGAAAAGAAAAAAAAAAGTAATTAATGTTTTGACAGCTTTATTCATTTTTCATAAAAGTAGTGTCAAAGTTTTTCTAAAATGGATTGTTAACTAATGTCCTAAGGGCACTCGTTAGCATGACCCATATATAAAAGCTATCTTTCGAGATTTCCAACAATGACCTTGTTTTACATAACTTTAGGTGTGCATAATTTTTTCTACAAATTCATTGATGTTCTTATCAGAGCTTCCACCTTCATCCAAAGCCTCATTAGCTAATTTCTTCCATTTTGTTGCATTCCTTTTCAGCTCCTCCCTCTTTTCTCCCATAGCCTCATTAATACACAGCTCAATTTCTTCTTTTGTGACCATGCCTTTGGCATCCGCCTTAACCCTAATCCCGACCTTCCACACATCCATGACAAACTTAGAGTTGGTGGTTTGGTCAGTCCATTGTGGCATGGTCACCATTGGCACACCCAAGCTCAGTGCTTCGAGTGTCGAGTTCCAACCACAGTGAGTCACGAAGCAGCCGACAGCCTTATGAGACAAAACTTCTAATTGAGGGCACCATGACACCACCAAACCTCTCTCAGTTGTCTCCTTTATAAAGTTGGTAGGAAGTTTCTTTGTTTCTGTCTCTCTAACTACCCACAAGAAATACTTATTACTCCTTTTTAGGCCTAATGCTAGTTCTTCCATTTGCTCTTCTCCTAAGGCAGCCAAGCTTCCGAAAGATACATAAACAACTGTGCCAGTATCCTTCGAGTCCAGCCATTTCATGCAAGCATCGACATTTGGTTTGAAGAGGCTCAGATCGTAATTCTTGTCGTCCTTCAACCTCTTGTCTAAGTACATTGATGGAATTGTTGGTCCTATGTTCTTGATTGGCCATTGGCTTGAAATCCAGCTCACCACCTGACGGAATTCACCAAAACATTTACAACATATAGATTTGAATAAATTACACCTAAACATCTTGAACATAAGTTCATTGGAAAACAATTGATCGAAAATAAATTCATCATGTGTATTTATATCTTTTCATTTTTCTTCCCACTCTGAATATGAATCTGAAGTCACAAACCTATGTTTTTATATGGTATATATATCCCTAACCACCGGTATTTAATAAAAAACAATGGAAAGATGAGTTTTATATATGCAAGTGACATTACTTTCTTTATCATACATGGATAGAATATTTCTCAAGAAACATTTATTGTTTATCTAAAAACTATTTAGGGTCCGTTTGGATATAGCTGAAAACTGAAAACTGAAAAACACTATAGCAAATAATTTTTAAATGTGTAAATAGTACTGTGGAACCCATTTTTAATGAAAAAGTTGCTAAAAAGTGAAATTTGTGGGTCCATAAACAGTAAAATTTGTGAGAAAAGTCAAATATTGTAGCTACTGTTCATGAACAGTAGTTGCAACAGTAAATGAACAGTAAAAATTGATTGAAACTAGTGAAAAAAAAAAAAGCTGAATCGCAAGTGCGCGTTTCAGCTATTCAGCCCAAGCCAAATGGGCACCTAGTATCTAGAAACATCTTGGTCAGGGTAGCAATTTAGACTGTTCATGAACAGTAGCCGCAATAGTAAATGAACAGTAAAAAATTGACTGAAACCCATGAAAAAAAAAGAAGCTGAATCGCAAGTGCGCGTTTTAGCTATTCAACCCAAGCCAAACGGGCACCTAGTATCTTGAAACACACACACACACACACACACACACATATATATATATATACATATCTCTTTTTCATACATCTAAGGAAAAAACAAATCTTGGTCATGGTAGCAATTTTGAAAGAAAAAATCATCGTCATGGTAGCAATTTCCATAGATACGCTTCAACCGAATTTACTCTTTAACAATAATCAAAACTTTGTTTTGAAGAATTAAATACTCAATTTTTTGTCAAACAATTGTTACCCCCATAAGAATGTCAGTCTAGCTCGATTAACTAGTTGGCTTGGTAGGATCTATCATATATGATATATATTCTCCATGTACCTATAATTATGAATTTTAAACCAATGACCTTTAAATCAAATGACATATATCCTAGTATTTCTAATGGAGAGAGATTTCGAAGTTTGTATCTCCCTCAATCATTTAAAATGCATATTAAAAAAAAAATTGTGTTCTGAATGTTTGCACGCAAGCAAATTAAAAGATACATTTGGTGGAATTATAGAACAAACTTACCTCCTCTTCCAACTTATCAAAAGAGCTGCAAAATACCCAATTCACTTCATGGAAATTATGGAACTCATCCACGCAAAGTCTTAGTAGAAGTGGATATAAATCTGGCTGAGAAATGAAGGACGGCATGTCATCGATCCTTAGCAGTGGCAGTGAAGGCAATGATACTTCAGGCACTTGTACAGGAAGTGTAATTCTCCCCTGAAACAAGTGGTAATAGATGGCAGCAATTGTGCATGATTGAGTTATAAACGGAGCTACACCAACACCATGTTGTTTTGCTACCTCTAGTGCCCAAGGTAAAATGCTATCATAGACAACTAATTTAGTAGCATATCCAATGCTTTTATTTCTCTCAATAAGGTCTTCCAAACTATGTGAAAACATGACTTTGAAGCGATCGATATACGCTTCCATGGTTTCTACTGTTGGATACTCGCCAGAGTCATCAGCAATCGGCTCAATTGTGACAGAGCTGGCTTGACCATCCATGGATTTGACGAGGGAGTTGGTGGAAAGTAGGGTCACCTTGAGACCCTTTGAAGCTAGGCGTTTGGAGAATTGGAGCATTGGGTTTATGTGGCCTTGTATAGGGAATGAGAGTACAACAACATGGGTAAGAGTAGCTCTTTGTTCTCTCTCCATTTTCTTAAGCTTGTTTTTGTCTCACTCAATGAACAAAAAAGGACTTGTTATAAGCAAGAAACAAGGAGATTATGATGCTTCAATGTTGATTGGTAGGTTTAAGATACATATGAGTTACATGTTTATAGACATTATTGGTGATACATAAAATGCATGGATGACGTAATTAAGTATGTAAGATCAGTTTGATTAGTTCTAAACTACATGAGCATTGGGACTTTCTAAAGATAATTACGTCAAAGCATGTGTCTAGTCACTGGAGTAGACACTTGGAAATTGGAACTAGTTTGGCAACCTCCGTTGAACTATCCTTTTTTCACATTTGGCAACTAAAACCTAAGAAATTTCAATGGTTAAATAGTTCAAAGTAATGTGGTATTTGGAATTTTTTTCCGAAGATTTCAAATAATTAATAGTGAGAATACATAAGTCTATGCTAAATCAAAATATTATACAGAATTAAGCAATTATCTAGATTGAAAAATCAATAGAAAACACAACAACAAAAACTCTAAAACCATAAAAATATTTCTCTAAAAAAAGCTATAAAAATATTGCTAAGACTACCATAAAAATTAGTGTTTTAAAATATTGTTGTTTTCCTCAATATAATTTATTTTACCAACCCAATCATACTTTTTCTTTAATTAAATTTTATTGTTTTAATTTTATTTTATCTTGTGGTTTACTAATCAACTCTATTGAGTATACACATGTAAGTAAAGTCTCATATTACATATTAATAAAAAAAAATGAGTGGTTAATATGATATAGTTAAGCTTAAATCCATTAGACTTTAACCTTTTGGGTTAAATGTGTGTCTCTAGGATAAAAACACTGAAAATACTATATTTTTTCTTGCATTTTCTCACTTTTTCAATTTTTTTAAGGTATAAGTATATTTTAGCACACTTTCAGAAAAAACTAAATAAAATGTTTTCAAATAAACACTTAAAAATTTATATTTTTTCCTTTTAGAAGACGTTTGATTCGCTGTGATGTTAAATTATATTACATTATAATATTAGGTTATTGTAATATTATATTAATGTAATTTTATACAAGAATACAACATTACATTGTTTATAAAAATAATAAAATTAAAATAATACGGTATATTTTGTAATTTTAATATATGACAATATTATAAAAAAATAAATTTTTTTAATGTCAAGTCATATCATATAAGTATGTTACAGTAAACTAGGCGACACTAGCAATAATTGATCAACTTTTGAATGTGTGTCCGGTTACGTAGGCGCTGAGGGAATAAATTTTTTTTTTTCTTTGCTGAATCACTGAGGGAATAAACTTGTGATTAGCCAATAGCATTCGACGACATCATTGCTTAAAGGCAAAACATACGTGATATGTGGGGGCAAGAAATTGGTGTAGAGAGATTTTTTTGGTAGAATTGGTGTAGAGAGATAGATACACAGACAAGAGACAAAATAATGTATATTCTACCTCTATGTCACATGATTCACATCCCTAAAATCAGACGCCCGACCGACTCATGATTTTAATCTCTTTTTAAATGTAAAAAAACTAAAAAAGTAAATGGATTTTCTTTAGCTCCTTTAAATATTTTTAGGCTTATGCGACGTGACTCACATTACACCAAAAATATTAAAGGAGCTAAAGAAAATCCATGTGCTTGTTGAATTGGTCTTTCATAAGTAAAATATATATATATATATATATATATATATATATATTTTTTTACATTTCTATTTATTTAAAGTTTTAGTCTTAGATCTCGATAGGTAGTTTAAGTAATTATTTGTCATATGGGACTATAAATGATTATGTACATGTGGGGACACTTTTCTACCAACTATAACTCATCACATGGGTGAGTTGTGGCACAAATTGTGACACCAGACTTATTCTTACAATTTAATTTGGTTTGTACTCTGTAGTCTCCTATCCTGCATTAACAATTACTTATTTAAGGTGTAACAATTCTATTTAGGGCTTTGATAATACACACACACACACACACACACACACACACACACACACACATATTTAGGGTTTTTCTTTTTTAATAAATTTTTTGGATAAAGGTTAATAATTTGTATCAATTATAATTTTGAAATATATATTTTTATTTTTCAAAAAAAATAAAAATGACAAAATTTAGAAATAAATAGTAACGGTAATTTCTATTTTTTTTTTAGGAGTTCTCTAAGTTTTTTTATTTTTTAAATGGTGTTTTACTTTTAATAGGATGAAAAATGAATTAAAAAAAAAATGCTAAATTTTAGGAAATAAAAAGATGAACATGAAAGGAAAAAATTCTAAATTTTAAGACTTCTGTTTTTGAATTGAAAATAGAATTTGTTATATGACATTTATGACCTTATTTCTAATAAATGAACATGAAAGGAAAAAATTTTAAATTTTAAAACTTCTGTTTTTGAATTGAAAATAGAATTTGTTATCTGACATTTATGACCTTATTTCTAAGAGAAGTTGTCTTTTATTAATGAGTGTATTTTTGAACTACAAAAAAAATCCAATTCAAAGAGGAGAATCTTCTTATAAATAGTATAGATAGATTAGGTTGGCCAAAATGAAGTTTGTAAGAGAAAAGAGGAGATCAATACAAGTTTAATGAGAAAATAAACGTTCTTGATGGTAAGGACTAAGGACTTCTTCAACAGTCTCTCATTCCCTAGCACTCTGATTAATTTCTTTCTCCACAAACTCAATACTGAGGCAAATCTATTTCTTCAATGTTGTTAAATCAATGACCAAAATTCAACATTGGGCCTTTGGATTTTGATTATTTTCTTAATGGATATGACACCGTCTAATTTGGGATGGATTGATTAAGTTAACCAGGCCTTCCATGCCTAGTTGAATTGTAGATCTCAAATGTTTTTAATTTATTTTAGTTTTAATTTTTAATTTTTTAAAAATAATTTAGGCCACTTGGCATCTTACTTGGAATTGTAGATGGCACTAAAATTAATATTTTAATATCACATGTCAATTTTTTTTTTTTCATCCACAACTTAATGGTAAGGACTATTTTGACATGATATTGAAGAGTGATGGACTAAAATGACACATTTAAAAAGTTAGGATCAAATTGAGACATAGTGTATGATTAGGAACCAAACTTGTGATTTACCCAATTTTATTATATTTAGATCTCACTTGCAATTCACTTAATAATAATACTTAATATATTTATTGTATTTAGAAATAATAAATAATTTCCAAGATTTAATTTTAGTAGCAATAATTAGTATGTTCTTTGTATTAATTAAGAAACAATATGTCAAATGAACTTAAAATTTATCTTTTATAAAAAATGCTATGTTCACAATATTTTTACAATACTTTGATTACAAATTTTAAATAGTAGATTGTTACTTGCTGTTAATGATGGACAAAAAATGTAATTCCAATAGTTGGTTTAAATTAGAACAAATAACAATTTATCATCTAAGATTTTTTTTGAAAATATTGTAAAAATATTATGGACATAGTACTTTTTATTTGTAAAACAGAAATCACCTAGACCACAAGACTCATCTTCTTACTCACCTCCTAAAAAAATTCCTGAAGACTATGTGTAGCTGATATTCTTTAAGATATGATTTAGATTTATTTTAGAGTAGGTAGATCGACAACAAAATTTCTGGAATATCATCTGTCCTACAACAAGCTAATAATTTTGATAAAAGAAAACTGACCTTGGTTGACAAATTCTAGTGATTTTTGTGGACAATTGGTTGACATTCGAAAATTTTGGATCCTACAATTGATGACCTTCTATATTATAAATTAATTTTCTTATTCACCTTCACTTTTTTGAGAAAATATTTATTCAAAACTTTTTCATTAATCAAAACACAACATTCAACGAATACGAGTGATGTAAACCTACATGAATATTGAGAAGCCATCTTTCATGGTTTCCAACAATGACCTTGTTTTACATAACATCAAATTTGTACAATTTTTTCCACAAACTCCTCGATGTTCTTATCAGAGCTTCCACCTTCATCCAAAGCCTCATTAGCTAATTTCTTCCATTTCAATGCATTCCTTTTCATCTCCTCCCTTTTTTCTCCCATAACTTCATTAATACATAGTTCAATTTCTTCTCTTGTGACCATCCCTTTGTCATCTACCTTAACCCTAATTCCTACCTTCCACACATCCATGACACACTTAGAGTTGGTGGCTTGGTCACTCCATTGTGGCATGACCACCATCGGCATGCCCAAGCTTAGTGCTTCGAGCGTCGAGTTCCAACCACAGTGAGTCATGAAGCAGCCGACAGCCTTATGAGACAAAACTTCTAATTGAGGGCACCATGTCACCACCAAACCTCTCTCAGTTGTCTCCTCTATAAATTTTGTAGGAAGTTTCTTTGTTTCTGACTCTCTAACTACCCACAAGAAATACCTATTACTCCTGTTTAGGCCCATTGCTAGTTCTTCCATTTGCTCTTCTCCTAAGGCAGCCATGCTTCCAAAAGATACATAAACAACTGTGCCAGTATCCTTCAAGTCCAGCCATTTCATGCAAGCATCAACACTTGGTTTGAAGAGGCTCAGATCGTAATTTTTGTCGTCCTTCAACCTCTTGTCTAAGTACATTGATGGAATTGTTGGTCCAATGTTCTTGATTGGCCATTGGCTTGAAATCCAGCTCACCACCTGATGGAATTCACCAAAACATTCACAACATATAGATTTGAATAAATTACACCTAAACATCTCGAACACAAGTTCATTGGAAAACAATTGATCGAAAGTAAAATCATCATTTGTTTTCTTTTGTTGTGATTTTTTATATATTTATTATTTTTCCTCCCATTTTGATTATGAAATTAAACTTAATTTTTATGAGTTATATTAATGGCTGCTCTTAAGATAATGATTAATAATATATTTAAGAAAGTTTTGACATCATTATTCTAAAATATACAAAAACAGAAATGCTTTGTTTACAACATTTTTACAACAATTTTACAACAAATCCTAAGTGGCAAGTTGTTACTGGTTATTATTGTTGGGACAAAAAAGTAATCTTACTATTAATTTCAAATTTGAACCAATAATAACTAACCACCTATGATTTGTTGTAAAAATATTGTAAAATTGTTGTAGACGTAGCATCTCTCATAGAAAATTGTCAAAATATTAATTTTTTTTTCCATAAAAACTTTCTTAAAGTAGTTTATTAACAATTACTTAAAAACATCTGTTGACATTTCCTTTTTTTTTATATAGTACATCTCTTACCACCTACTTTTAATAAAAAACAATGAAAATATGAGTTTTATATATTCAGGTGACATTGCTTTCTTTATCATAAATTGATACAATATATCACAAAGTAACATTTATTATTTCTTTAAAAACCATTTGTTGTTTGGAATTGATGATAAATATATCAAAAAATTAATTGGTAGCTTGGTTGAATAGGTTAAAATCCGTTGACATTTCCTTTTTTTATATAGTACATCTCTAACCACCTACTTTTAATTAAAAAAAAAAAAAATGAAAAGATGAGTTTCATATATTGACATTGCTTTCTTTATCATAAATTGATACAATATATCACAAAGTATCATTTATTATTTCTTTAAAAACCATTTATTGTCTGGAATTGATGATAAATAATCAAAAAATTAATTGGTAGCTTGGTTGAATAGGTTAAAATCCTATTGTGTGTGTATCATTGTCATGGTAGCAATTCAGAAAGAAAAAAAAAATCATCTTCACGGTTTCAATTTCCCTTGATGTGCTTCAATCATATTTACTATCTAACAATAATCAAAACTTCATTTTCAAGAGATGAATACTGAATTTTTGTCAAAAATTGCATGTCACCCCCATAATAAGAATGTCAATCTAGCTAACTAGACTAACTTTTTGGCTTGGTAGGAATTATTATGATGTATATATCTCCGTGTACCTATAATTATGTGTACTGAATGCATGGGCCAATGACTTTTAGTTCAAATGACATATATTATGGTATTTCTAATTGAGAGAAATCTCCAAGTTCAAATCCCTCTCTACCATTTAAAATGTATAAAAAATAAAAATAAAAATTTGTGTTTTGAATGTTTGCACTTGCAAATTAAAAGATACATATGCTGGAATTAAAGAACGAACTTACCTCCTCTTCCAACTTATCAAATGAGTTACAAAATGCCCAATTCACTTCATGGAAATTATGGTACATTTCCAGGCAAACTTTTAGTATAAATGGGTATGATGCCGGCTGGGAAATGATGGACGGCATGTCATCCATCCTTAGCAGTGGCAGTGAAGGCAATGACACTTCAGGCTCTTGAAGAGGAAGCGTAAATCTCTCCTGATACAAGTTGTAATAGATGGCAGCAATTGTGCATGATTGAGTTATAAACGGAGCTGCACCAATACCATGTTGTTTTGCTATGTCTACTGCCCATGGCAAAATGCAATCATAGACAACTAATTTAGTAGCATATCCATAGCTGTTATTTTTCTCAATAAGGCCTCCTAAACCATGTGAAAACATGGCTTTAAAGCGCTCGTCATACGCTTCCATTGTTTCTGCTGCTATAAGCTCCCCAGAGTCATCATCGTCATCAATGGGCTCAAATGTGATTGAGCTGGCTTGGCCTTTCGTGGACTCGACAATGGACTTGGGGGTGAGTAGGGTCACCTTGAGACCCTTTGTGGCTAAGCGTTTGGAGAATTGGAGCATTGGGTTTATATGACCTTGTAAAGGGTAAGGGAGTACAACAATATGGGTAAGAGTAGCTTCTTGTTCTCTCTCCATTTTCTCTCACTCAATGAACACATAAAAGTATTTGTTAGAACTTAGAAAAGCAATAAACAGGGAGAGATATTTATGATGCTTCAAAGTTGACTGGTAGGTTTGTTTTTTTTTTTTTTTTTTGGAGAAAAGTTCACTGGTAGGTTTGAAATATTGGTTTGCATATATATTTAATGATTGGTGATGGACTTTATAAAAAGAATGCATGATGTAATTAAATATGTAAGCAGACCTGTTTGATTAGTTGGTTTTGACAATCACGAGTGGGGTAGCTTTCTAAAGCCATGTCATAGCAGCTATATATGGATCACTTGGAAATTGGAACTAGCTTGTGAAATTCTACCAACATTCTGTAAGTTAAAAAAAGTGGACCAACAAGTCTCTAGACTTAAGTTCATAAGTTCATACCTCAATAACTAGTTATGTATTGGTCTTTTTTATATTTTATTTTTATTTTAAACGGTTCAAAAAATAATAAGTGAGTTTTTATAAACCTTTTGTCTGGAAATAGATAAGGTTCTACTATAGTCACGTCTAAGTAGGGAAGTCATATTAGTCCCCCCTCTACCCCCCTTTTTTATTTTTTAAAAAAAAGAAAAAGAAAAGGAAACTCTGCTGGATTTTCCTTTTTTGCACATGTGACCTAAAATCAAAGAAATTTCAATGGTTAAAACGAGAATTTCAAATAGAAGTCATAAAAGTTATTAAAAAACAAAAAAAGGAAACTCTGCTGGACTTTCCTTTTTTGCACTTGTGGCTGCTAAAACCAAAGAAATTTCAATGGTTGAAACGAGAATTTCAAATAGAAGCCATAAAAGTTAGCTTTATATATATATATATATATACATACATATAAAAGTTAGAAACATATAACCATGCACTTTAAAAAAAATCCAATTATTATAGAGAAACATATCATAGCCTGGAAATACTTTCCTTCTTGAATATGTTTACCTGTTGAATATATATATTACTTATATAAATTTAAATTGTTAACGTTATTGGATTTCAGCCTGATTTTGTTTTAGCGTGTTGAATATTGGATTTCAATCAGTTATTACAATTTGGGTAAAAACTATCTATAGCTTCTTAAGTGCCACACGAGCACAATTTTATGTTTTATTGACTATATAACCAATGCACTTTCTTACTATAAGTAGTTAATTACAAGTCCCAAAATCACATTTGAATTTGATTGAAAAACTTAAGATACTATACCTAAATAATTTTATGGTTTTTCCTAAATTTTAACATTTTGTGTACTTTCATATATATAAGTCTTGTTAACGAATGCTCTTAAAATATTTATTAATGAATCATTTTTAGAAAAATTTTAATATTACTTTCACAAGAAATATATAAACTATCAAAAAAATTAATTGTATTTTCTTTTTTCATAAAACATTTCTAAAACTAATCCATTAACAAATGCTTATATCATCTATTAACTGTATACTACTTATATATACATATATATATTTTAAAGTTTTATAGAAAAACTATTTTTTTAAAGCTCTTTATATCTTCCATAAAAGTAGTATAGAAATTTTCGGAACAACCTCGAAGGAAAACTCCTATTAAAAAGATACCACTTTATCAGCTTATTTTTGCACACGTGGCTTGTTTTACAGGTATTAAGGAAATATATTATAAAAGGCCAGGGATTAAAAAAAAAAAATTCACAATTTTTACTCTAACTTGCCACTTGGGTGACCTTTGAGCAGTAAAAGTAAAATAATAGATCTTTTGAGTAAAAGAAAAAATTAATAAGTTCATAATTTTATTATTTACGGTTTGCCATGGGACAAAAATTGTTTTTTATTTTTTAGTACTTAGCATTGATGAATGATGTCATCAAATTGCTTTTGCATTTTTGTGATTTTCTTTGATGACATCATTGCTTACGTAAACGTATGTGCTAACAAAATGAATGATACAAGGGATTTAGAAAAGTATACTTTCATGAGGAGCCAAGAGTAATACTGTGTCACATGACTCACATGTCCAAATCAGATTGCATTTTCCTCTATAATATCTGTAGGGGCTCCGTTTTCGAAAGGGCTCCCCCGACAATAAATTTGTAGAGAGTGGGGCAAAGGGTGTGGCTCCGGCCGGCCTCTCGCCGGTCCTCCTTGAGCTTTTCATTTTTTCTTCTCCATTTGGGGTTGCTCTTCGGCGGGCGTCCGAGGAGGCCCCCCACTCACGAGGGGGGCTCTTTGCCTTATATATGCCATTTGGCTTGATCTTGGCCTTACAGCTGTTGGCCATCCAGGCTACTGCTTCAGAGCTTGTCCCATCAGACAAGTTCTTCGCCATACCGTGGGTTGCGGCCTCCAAGGTTGCACTGTTTAGGGGTCTTGTCATCATTAATGTGGCTTGGGGGGTCAGGCAAACTCATTAAGTGTGGATGTGACCACCTATTCTGGGTTTGCCCCCTACCCAGGATTAGACTAGGCATGCCAAGGAAGGGTGTGTCCTCGGCATGGGTCCGAAAAGGGCTAAAAATCCTTTGGACGGCTATCTGGGACATTTATCCTCCTCGGCTTGGGCCTTGGGCCAGCTGGACATCTGTCCTCCTCGGCTTGGGCCTTGGGCCAACCTAAAGGTGGGCCGGGGATTCCGGGCCCACGGGCCCCACAACAGCCCCTCAAAACCTTGCTGCACGTTTCCTCGGACGGGGAGGAGGGTTTTGAAAATCTCGGCCCTTGTGTTCCGGAAGGCCTTCCACTGGCTGGTCCTTCCTTGAGTGGATGGATCGATGCTCAGACTCTTCAGTAGGTAGTCAGTTTTTCCACAGGACTGGGTCTTTGGACCATGCAGCACCTCGGCTCCGTCGTAAATGGCTAGCTCCCCATAAGCTTGGGTCCGAGGACCATGCAAGGCCTAGGTAAGATTGCTGCCTTTAGAGCGAGTGGCTAGCTCCCCGTAGGCTTGGGTTCGAGGACCATGCAAGACCTAGGTACAGTTGCTGCCCTCGATGGTAAGTGGCTAGCTCCCCATAGGCTTGAGTTCGTAGACCATGCAAGACCTAGGTACAATTGCTGCCTTCAGAGCGAGTGGCTAGCTCCCCGTAGGCTTGAGTCCGAGGACCATGCAAGACCTAGGTACAGTTGCTGCCCTCGATGGTAAGTGGCTAGCTCCCTATAAGCTTGAGTCCGTAAACCATGCAAGACCTAGGTACAATTGCTGCCTTCAGAGCGAGTGGCTAGCTCCCCGTAGGCTCGGGTCCGAGGACCATGCAAGACCTAGGTACAGTTGCTGCCCTCGATGGTAAGTGGCTAGCTCCCCATAGGCTTGAGTCCGTAGACCATGCAAGACCTAAGTACAATTGCTGCCTTTAGAGCGAGTGGCTAGCTCCCCGTAGGCTTGGGTCCAAGGACCATGCAAGACCTAGGTACAGTTGCTGTCTTCGATGGTAAGTGGCTAGCTCCCCATAGGCTTGAGTCCGTAGACCATGCAAAACCAAGGTACAATTGCTGCCTTTAGAGCGAATGGCTAGCTCCCCGTAGGCTTAGGTCCGAGGACCATGCAAGACCTAAGTACAGTTGCTGCCCTCGATGGTAAGTGGCTAGCTCCCCATAGACTTGAGTCCGTAGACCATGCAAGACCTAGGTACAATTGCTGCCTTCAGAGCGAGTGGCTAGCTCCCCGTAGGCTTGGGTCCGAGGACCATGCAAGACCTAGGTATAGTTGCTGCCCTCGCGGTTTCGCCTTCGTCCTTAAGTGTGAGGACACAGTGTTCACCTCTTTGGGCAACTCAGTCTCACATCGGATAGAAGTCCCTTCCACTAACCCCTTGTAAGCTTCTGGAGCAAGAGTTAGTGTACCACCACTACATAGTTGCCTTCAATAGGAGTTCGTCCTCGGATCCGAGAGCTTTGCTTTTAGTGTGAAGATGTCCACGGGTCATTTTCTGGGAGCTGTTTTTCCTCAAGTCAGATTGTGACTTCACACGTGGGGCTGATCTCGCCTCTGGTTCGTGTTCCCCGTCTTTTTGGTTTACGAGGCGTCGCTTGGCCTTCCGCGCTCCGCGTTTGACGCTTCGGTGCCCGTAACGCGCCTTCATTAATGCCCTCGTGAACTAACACGAATCAGGCAGTTGGCAATCCCCTTGGAATTGGGTGGGAATTAATTCCCTTTGTCAATTCTCCCTTCGAATTCTGCACGGCTCAACTCCCACCGCTTTTCGCCTTCCATAAAAGGCGTTCTGGGGGGAATGTTTCTCCTCATTCCATGAATCTTCCACCACAAATAGAAACACATACTTTCACCTCCCTAAGCCCCTTTGACACCGCCGCTAGGATTGTCACCAAAGTTAGGAGATCTGGAGTTAAGAGCCGCCATGGCCGCAGCCCCCACTGGGCCGCCGGCGCGGCAGAGTTTAGGCGTAACACTGGCAGGGCCTTGTACGGTGGCCAGGAGGGACGTCGTTGAAGTACCTAACGTCTCTCCCCAGAGCGCACCTCCGACGAAGGAGACACGCGAACTCTCGTCATGGCTGGTGCCCGAGTATTGCCGTCTCCGACGGTCAATGCTCGTGCAGTTTGAAGAGGGTCGAGGAAGCATCACGAGGGAGGGTGTTTCGGGGCCCCTGGGTCGGCTCCTCACTTTGTTCAAACTTTGGCTTCAAGGCGAGCCAACCCCCAGCCCCCCTTCCCGTGCTTTTACTGTCCAATTCTCCCATTCTCTGGACGCCAATAAAAGCACGGGTTGACACTTCCCTCATTCCTGATATTAATTCTTTGCGAGCCTCTTACCCAGCTAGTTCTAGGATCGGTCTGCCTGGGCCTCTGATTGTAGGATTAGTTGGTAGGATTTTTTGTAAAACACGCCTGTCTGAGCCTCTGATTGTATTTGTAATTTTCTTTTATGAAATAATAAAGATTGTATTTGTAATCTTTCTCTAAAATAATAAAGAACTCTTCATTTTATTTGCTGTTGAGTCTTCTTTTCTGCTGCAGAATTTTTTCTTTCTTTTTCAACTTTTTTTTGTGCCGCCAACTTTTGCGTAGTAACTACTTTAGAACGACCACCGGTTACGCCGGCCGGCACGCTAACCCTCCCCACAGACGATGCCAATTGTAAGGGCTCCATTTTCGGAAGGGCACCCCCGACAATGAATTTGTAGAGAGTGGGGCAAAGGGTTTGGCTCCGGCCGGCCTCTCGCCGGTCCTCCTTGAGCTTTTCCTTTTTTCTTTTCCATCTGGGGTTGCTCCTCGGCGGGCGTCCGAGGAGGCCCCCCACTCACGAGGGGGGCTCTTTGCCTTATATATGCCATTTGGCTTGATCTTGGCCTTACAGCTGTTGGCCATCCAGGCTACTGCTTCAGAGCTTGTCCCATCAGACAAGTTCTTCGCCATACCGTGGGTTGCGGCCTTCAAGGTTGCACTGTTTAGGGGTCTTGTCATCATTAATGTGGCTTAGGGGGTCAGACAAACTCATTAAGTGTGGATGTGACTACCTATTCTGGGTTTGCCCCCTACCCAGGATTAGACTAGGCATGCCGAGGAAGGGTGTGTCCTCGGCATGGGTCCGAAAAGGGCTAAAAATCCTTTGGGCGGCTATCTGGGACATCTATCCTCCTTGGCTTGGGCCTTGGGCCAGCTGGACATCTGTCTTCCTCGGCTTGGGCCTTGGGCCAGCCTAAAGGTGGGCCGGGGATTCCGGGCCCACGAGCCCCACAATATCTTATATTTTGTATTAGTCGTGTGCAATTAATTAATGGCCTATTTGGATGGAGAGAGGAAAAGATGAGGAGTGGATGAGATTAGAGTAGTATTGGCTAAAAAAAAGTTAATTTTGTACTAAATCTACTCTATTCCTCCTTAATCCAAATGGATTATAAAAGATCATTTTATACTTACATCGATTTTAAATTATATATTTTAGATTTTTTTTAAGTTAATAATTTGTCCTCTAGGATTATAAATTTTATTATAGCTTCATATTAAGTGTTTGTTTGGTAAAAATTATTTTTGTCAATTTATTTTACTATTCAGCTTATTTTTGCTACTATTCATAAGTTTTACTGCACTTTTTGATATTAGTCATGAGTTTCACTGTACTATTTTAGCAAATTTTTATTTTTATTTACAAAATTTTTTAGCAAAAAAATTGTAATTTTAACAAAATAAGCGAATCTCAAATAGACCATAAGTAGACA
Organism: Quercus variabilis; assembly: GCA_030445155.1. Classification (NCBI taxonomy): domain Eukaryota; kingdom Viridiplantae; phylum Streptophyta; class Magnoliopsida; order Fagales; family Fagaceae; genus Quercus; species Quercus variabilis. The sequence continues at coordinate 54,373,372 of CP129454.1, read as the reverse complement.
TAGAATTACTTAATTAACATGCAATTGTTACAAGCCTCATGTTCACATAATTTTCACAGTTCCCTTTTTACCTTTTTTTTTTTTTTTTTTTTTTTTTTTTTAACTGGGATATCTATGCCAGGGAGATTGGGGTTTATTAAAAAAATTTAAAATATTAATAATAATGGTATATTACTGATATATTTTCTTTCTTTCCCTTTTTTTAAGGAAATAAGTTTATATACAGTAGGCTGCGAATATTGTCAAGATAGACTAATATTTTATTAAATGATCAAAATCAAAATTCCAATCATAAAATTCTAATATTTTTATATCATTATATAATCATGACCCCTTTGATTGGTGAATTATTATTACCTCAAGGATTAGGTAATAATTAATTTGTTAACTAAACACATAGCATAGGGGTCTTTTCTAGATTTTTCAAGTTTATGTCATACAGTGACTTAGTTGGGCTATTCTATTATAGAGGGGATAGATCAAATAGAAATCCATATTCTTTGATTTATGGTTTTTACCAACCATAGAGAACCTGAATATTCTTAAAGTAGAGAACATAATTCTTGTAACTTAGCTTGATTAGTTAATTTTTACTCCTGTGTCTTAATTCGATTGATTTTTCAATTAAGATTTTCTTTTCTATGGTAAATTAAATTAAATTATATATATATATATATATTTTTTTTTTTTTGGTATTTTCCCCGACATGATTAAAATAATTTGGGACCGTGATTGTCTCACGCTCCTGATAAACACACTCCATACACTTTGTATTAAAATTTTACACAAGGTGTCTATACCAAAAAATGTGAAACGATAATTTTCCAACAATTTGAGGAGACATTGTATTGTTGGTACTGATAAGTCCACAAATACATGATTTTATCCATAGTTCAAATAACCAGATATGTCTGAATTAGCTTATAGGTCCTTTGTTTTATTTTGTTCTTGGCGAGGTACGTATTACAAGGCAACTACATTCACAAAATCTTTTTTTTTTTTTTTGGGTACATTTTGCATAATGTGGGGTTTTTGAAAAAAAAAAAAATTTATTTTTTATACTTTTTAAATCAGGGGTTTAACATTTGATACATGGATTCACAGGACTCTTAAATGTTGTATCGTTTTTGTTACAAGAAGATTACACAGAAAAAAGATGATCCAACGTATGTCCTTAAGAGTGCAATCACACGACTTATTTAAAAGAAGTTCTACTGCAAACCATAAATTTCTTATAAACCATTATCTGAATGAAGAGTTACTACTTACATTAACATTAGGTAACATTAGGAATGTGAAAGTTTTGTCACAAACTCCTCTATATTCTTATCTGAACTTCCATCTTCGTCGACTGCCTCTTTAGCCAATTCCTTCCATTTCATTGAATTCCTTTTCATCACTTTTCCTCTCTCTCCCTCAATTACTTCCCTAATGCATAGCTCTATTTCTTCTTTGGTACCAATGCCTTTTTCATCCACTTTAACCCTAATTCCTACCTTCCACACATCCATAATGTTCTTTGCATTAGTTGTTTGATCTGACCATTGTGGCATCGCAATCATTGGCACTCCTAAGCTCAATGCCTCAAGTGTCGAGTTCCATCCACAATGAGTCATGAAGCAGCCAATGGCCTTGTGAGCCAATACTTCTAGTTGAGGGCACCAACTCATAATTAGTCCTTTCTCGGCTGTTTCTAGTAAAAAATTATTGGGAAGCTTTTTCTCTTCAGATTCTCTAACAACCCACAAAAAGTAGCAATTGCTATTCTTTAGGCCCCATGTTATCTCCTCCATTTGCTCTTCTCCAAGGGTTGCCATGCTTCCAAATGATATATAAACAACTGAGCCAATTTCTAATGTGTCTAACCATTTCATGCAAATGTCCATGTCAGGCTTGAAAAGGTTAAGGCCATATTCTTTGTCATCCTTCAATCGCTTGTCTAAATACATTGATGGAATTGCCGGTCCAATTGTTTTAAAAGGACATTGGCTTGCCATCCAATTTATTACCTATAGGAATTTAGAAAGTAGAAGCATATATGTGTACGTAATAGAATCAGGTAAAAAAATTATTAATAATAATTACGAAGACGATGAAGTACTCTTATGTCATACCATCATGGTTCAATGATATACTAGAGATGGAGAGAATATCATTCTTTTATACTTCCATCATTTTTATTGGACAAAAAAGACCACACACAAGCATAAACACTATAATCTATACTTACAGAGACACAACTACACCACACAAATATATATATATATATATATATATCACATAAGTTTCTCAAATATATATTATCACATAATTTATTACATATACATATTCTTTTCCTATATATAAAAAGTTTTATTCAAGTCAGTTTTATATGATTCGAGATCAATATTTTATTTTGATTAAGTCATATGTAATTATATTTTAAATATACATCTCTCTAATATGGGACAAAAGAATTTAAGCCAAAAGCAAAGTAAAGCAATCAAGCCAAAAAACCCAAAGTAAAGGCAAAGAATTCTTGAGTAACTACAATAAAAGGAAACCCACTTAATAGTACTCTTGCTCCATTAATTCATCTCTTTTAAAAATAGAGAGAAGGAAGACATCTTTTCAACGTGGGCCAAAAGAATTCAAGCTAAAAGCATGGCAAAGCAAGGCAATAAAGCCAAAAAAACCAAAACTAAAGGCAAAGAATTCTTGAACACCTACAATAATAATCGTGATTAAAATTCCTTAAATATTTTAAATAAATTTTTTTTTATGAGAAAGGTCTTTTTAAAAAAAAATAAACATTACACATTAAAATATAATAATATTTTTAGAAAATATAAAATTTATACAAATCATATCTTCGTCTCTTATAATTGAAAAAAAAAATGTCATATATATATTCTAAAGTTTTTAATAAAGACATCAAAATTCAAGTCATAATTATCACCTGGCTCAATAAGCATCTCCTGATATTTTTAATAAAAACATGACAGATTTAAATCTTAATTGTCACCCAACGCTATCGATTTTATGAAAAAAAGAAAAAAGAAAAAGGAAAGAGAAACCTACAAATACAAAATGAGAAAATGAATTGTTTTTAAGAAAGAAAAGGGGCTTTTACACAAGATATTTCCTTGTAGATTTTTGGAAGCTTATTCATTAAAGGCTGTTAAAGTTAATGAATTATGTGTCAAGAATATGGAATGTTTCACCCAAAATAAAAAAATAGAGATATTAGTATTAATATAAGTATTCCTACCATTTTTTTTTAATGTGAAAGTGGAAATTAAGATAGCATCTCAAGAAGCTTGAATATATGTACTCTTTTATAAAATAAAATTAAAAAGAAGAAGAAGAAAATTGAATATATGACATAGATGGATTATTGAACCTACCTCATCTTCCAACTTGTCGAAAGTGTTGCACAAGAGCCAATTCGATTCCTGGAAATTTGAGAATTGATTCACCACAAGGTTTAACAAATCTGGGTACGAGCACGTATCAGAAAGAAACGTAGGCATATCATTGATCCCTAGTGATGGCATCGAGGGCAATGATATTGAAGACCCTTCTTCTAAGGGCATCTGAAGTGTTCCTTGATGTGCATGGTAATAGATGGCATTAACCACACATGACTGAGTGAAAAATGGAGCTCCATCTATTCCAGATTGTCGAGCTACGTTTAAAGCCCATGGCAGAACTGAGTCATACACAAGAAACTTTGGAGGGTATTTGGAGCTATTATGTTTCTCAATGAGCTTTGGTAAGTTTTGTGAGACTTTAGACTTGAAACGCTGGAGTTTTTCATCTATGGTTTCCAAATCTTGGGCTTCTTCAGAGCCATCAGAGATGGTCTCAAAGTTGATAGAGCTGCTTTCATGGGCTTGTATAGACTTGCTAATACGACTAGTAGCGATAAATGTTACTCTAGGACCCTTTGAAGCAAGGCGTTTTGAGAATTGCAGCATTGGGTTTATGTGACCTTGTAGGGGATAAGGAATCACCAAGATATGAATTTTCCTCTCCATTTTCCTCAACACTGAAGAAATTGAATTGGAGAAGAAATGATTCACCGTGAAGAAATAAAATGTCGTAGTACATATATTGTTCAATGCTGCCAGTGATTAGGTGAAGGACTAATCAAACCGACACTGTTAAGTGTCTTGTATGTTTGTACCGTTGTGAGTGAAAGTGGCCACATATCACTTTTGATTTTACATATATTATAAATTATGCAGGAAAAAATAAAACTTATAATTAGTGTCAGAGATTCAGAATTGTCATGATTTTATTTCGGCCTTTTAGGGTATGTTTGGACGCTTATGGTTAAAAATTAAAAATTAAAAATATTATAATAAAATAAACCGACACTGGTAAATGTCTTGTATGTTTGTACCGTTGTGAGTGAAAGTGGCCACATATCACTTTTGATTTTACATATATTATAAATTATGCAGGAAAAAATAAAACTTATAATTAGTGTCAGAGATTCAGAATTGTCATGATTTTATTTCGGCCTTTTAGGGTATGTTAGGACGCTTATGGTTAAAAATTAAAAATTAAAAATATTATAATAAAATAAATTTTAAATACGTGAGTAATACAGTAAGGTTCAATTTTAAAGTTAAATTTGTATTTTTTTTTTAAGTTTTAAAATTAAATTTGTATTTTTTTTAAGTTAAGGGTCTCATAAATAGTACTATTAACTTACAAAAATAAAATGTAGACATTATGGATAGCGCAAAACGCTCTATCCAAACTCACACTTATTCAAGTTTATCAAGAAATGAATGAAATTTAATAAAAATTGACACATAAATAAGATATGAATTTGGGTGTAAGACTCAATGCATCCCTCACATATAATCGATATGTCTATAGGTACTTGCCGACTATAGTAATATCAATATCAAAGTCTTGTTTCTAAACTGGATAACTATTTATTTTCATAAATAGTATTATGTAAAGTAGAAGTTTGTATGGATACAACTCATTTTTGTTGAAACTGAAAATTGAAAATACTGTAATAAAATAATTTTTAAATATATAAATAGTATTGTGGAACTCATTTTTAATATATTTTTTTAATAAAGTGGTTGTGGGTTTCATAAACAGTACATGAACAGTGCTGTTACAGTACATGAACAGTGCTGATATAGTGTCTGAACAATGATAGTTGTCCCTAAACAGTACTACTACATGTCAACATATGCGGTTAAAAAAAAGAAAAAGAGGAAAACGCTAAAAGTTGCAAACGCAGACACGCAAATGCGCTATCCAAACAAATATTATATATTGTAAAAAAATAAGTGGTCAATTTTTGTCACTTTAGAAAAAACGGTTCATTTTACATGCTACTATTCATGCAAATTAATAATTTTCCTTCTAAATTTTGAGGTGATAATATATTTTAAATTGATTAGTTAGAGTTAGATTGCATGTTTTCATATTCATTTAATTAACTTTAAAAATGTTGAAGTGATAATTAATCAATAAGTCTGAGTCGAAATAGATTCTCAAAAAAAAAAAAAAAAAAGTTTGAGTGAAACATAATAAATTTAACAACAATAAAAAATTTAAGGATAAAAATAAAGTAGTGTTAGTTACGGTGAAGTCAATGAGTCTTTTGTTAAAAATGGCAAAAACCGAAGTTTATTTGCGTTATGGGCATAATTCCAATTTAATTAGGAAATTGAGGAAAGAGAGTGAATTTCGGCAATGGTGTTACCGAAATTCTAACAAAAGTATGAGAGAGAGAGAGAGAAAAAGGGGGAGAGAGAAAATTTTGAATTTCAGCAATAGTGTTGCCGAAATTCCTACTGCCCAAACATGATGACCGAAGTGTGCGAGTGCCCAAAGGAAATCAATTGTGGCAATGCAATTGCCGAAATAGGAAAAAAAAAATTGTGGCAATTGCCATTGCCACAAATCCATTACTTTTTTTTTTTTTTTTTTTTGAGAAATGATAAATGCACACAATTTTTACAACATTTTTATGACTAATTCTAAGTGACAGGTTGTTACTAATTGTTATTGTTAGATTAAAAAAGTAATTTCAGTGTTAAATTCAAATTTGAACTAATAGTAACTAATTACCTGTAATTTGTTATAAAAATATTATGTATGTAGCACGTTATTTTTTTTTTTTTTAATTCCTCCCCAGATTTTGGCATTTACTTTTTTTTTTCCCCTCCCATTTTTTGCAATAGCATTGCCACATATATTTTTTTTCCCTATTTTGGAAATGACATTGCCACAATTGATTTCCTTTAGGCACCCGCTTAGCAATGGCTTCGCCACAATTGATTTTCTTTGAGCACTTGCACACTTCGGTCAGCGCAACAATACTATTGCCGAAATTCAAAATTTTCTTTTTCCCACTTTTTCTCTTTCTTTCTCATACTTTTGTTAGAATTTCGGCAACATTGTTGCCGAAATTCACTCTCTTTCCTCAATTCCCTAATTAAGTTAGAACAGTGCCCATAACGCAAATAAACTTCGTTTTTTGCAATTTTTAGCCAAAAGACTCAAAGTCAATGCCATGCTAAATACAGTTTCGAATTTCGATTTAGGCTAGAAAATGAAAGAATGTACCAGTACCATACTTATTGCTACTTAATGAATTTAATAGTATATATATTATTTACATGTTTATATTATATAAATTTAATTGTTTGAGAAAATTCTATATAATATGTTATAAATGAGTTTATACCTAAATCAATACGGCTAAGCCCTATAGCGGCGTTTTTAACGAGCCTATAGTAACGTTTTTAGGACCCATAGTGGCGTTTTGTAACTTAATCTCCATGAAGTCGAGTTATAGGTAAAAAAAAAAAAAAAATTTGCATGTAACTCGAGTTTATGGAAATCGAGTTACAAAACGTCACTATAGATCTTAAAAACGTCACTATAGGCTCCTTAAAAACGCCGCTATAAGGCTTCAGAATTTGTTTTTTTTACAACTCGATTTTAAGAAAATCGAGTTTCAAAAGAGGGACATTTTCCTAATTAGTTTGAGAAAGATAGCAAAATACTGGATTTTTTTTTTTTTGAAAGGGGCATTTGCCCATTTTCTCCATGAGATATGAGATAGTCACGTCGGTGGGATTAGTTAGTAAACATAAAACTACTTAATAAACATGCAATAGTTACACGCATCATGTTCACATTATTCACAATTCCTTTTTCACTATTTCTTTTTAAAAAAAATACAGATATCAATAAATGGAAGATTAGGGTTTCTTAAAATTTTGGTAAAAAATATTTATAAGAATGATGTATTACTGATATTTAGTTTTTCATTTAATTTTCTTTATTTTTTTAATAAATTTTTTTTATGCAATTTGTACATAGAGTTAAATCAACCTTTGACTTTCATTGTCTTATTAGTAGGCGGTAAATTATCGAGATAGATTAATATTTTTTTAAGTTATCAACATCCAAATTCCAATAATAAAATTCTAATATTTTACCCAGACACCTTTGATTGGTTAATAACCTCTAGGAATAAGTAATAATTAATTTGTTAATCAAACACATAGCATAGGGTCAATCTAGATTTTTCAAATTTAAGTCATACAACGATTTAGTTGGGTTATTCTATTATAGGGGGGATATGTCAAATAGAAACCATATGCTTTGAATTATTGGTATCCATAAAGAACTTAAGAACTTGAATATTCTTAAAGAGAACATAATTTTCTTACCTTTCCCTTGAAAGGTTCTGTTCTAATTTTTTACTTCTGTGTCTTAATTTGATTGATTTTGTTTGAATTTAGATTTTTTGTAACTTAAATTATATTTTGTTGTATTTTAATTGATATGATTAAAATAATTTGGGACCGTGATAGTCTCACATTCCCAAAAAACAAACCCTATATGCATGGTATTCATATTTTACACATTGTGTGTATAGAGTGTGTATACCACAAATGTGAAATGATAATTGCAAAAATCTGTAGGTAAGTCAACAAAGAATGTAATACGATATTTTACACATTGTATTGTTAATTGGCATAAGTAAGTCGAATGATTCAATCCGTAGTTGTAATAACCTGATATGTCTCAGGTTAGTTCAGTTGATGCAAATCCTTTTCACCCAAAAAAAAACCTGGTATGTCTCATTGTCAGTTAACACATTTTCTGGATTAGCTTAGGTCCTTTGTTTTATTTGTTTTTAGGTAGGTACCTATCGCAGGGCAGTTTCATTCACAAAATCCTTTATTTATTTTCTATTTTATTTTTATATCAGGCTATGGTTTTCTTACAAGAAAGTTACACACACACACACACAAAAAAAAAAAAGAAAAAGAAAAAGAAAAAAGATGATCCAATGTACGTCGATAATAAAAGGTGCAATCACGTGACTTTAAAATAAGAAATAATGTTACAGTTACAAACTATTTTACAATATTTTTACAAAATATTGATATAATCAACCTCTTATTGGTTTTCCTCTAAACCCACTATTAATATCATTTTTTCATTCATCAATAATCACTCATTATATTAATAGTTTGTAAAAATTTTTGTAAAATAGTTTATATCTGTAGCATTATTCTAAAATAAGTTATTGTGCAAATCATGCATTTCTTCTTGAGGTTATTTGAATGAAGTTACAGAGAAAATCATGCATTTCTTCTTGACATTATTTGAATGAAGAGTTACTGCTTACATTAACATTATGAGGAATGTGAAATTTTTGCCACAAATTCCTCTATATTCTTATCTGAACTTCCATCTTTATTGACTGCCTCTTTAGCCAATTCCATCCATTTCATTAAATTCCTTTTCATCTCCTTTCCTCTATCTCCAATTACCTCCCTTATGCATAGTTCTATTTCTTTTTTGGTAGCAATGCCTTTTTCATTCACTTTAGTCATAACCCCTACCTTCCACACGTCCGTAATGTACTTTGCATTAGTTGTTTGATCTATCCATTGTGGCATCGCAATCATTGGCACTCCTAAGCTTAATGCTTCAAGTGTCGAGTTCCATCCACAATGAGTCATGAAGCATCCAATGGCCTTGTGAGCCAATACTTCTAGTTGAGGGCACCAACTCACAACTAGCCCCTTCTTTGCTATTTCTTGTAAGAAATTACTGGGTAGCTTTTTCTGTTCGGATTCTCTAACAACCCACAAAAAGTAGCAATTGCTATTCTTTAGGCTAGATGTTATCTCCATCATTTGCTCTTCTCCAAGGGCAGCCATGCTTCCAAATGAAATATAAACGACTGAGCCAATTTTCTTTGTGTCTAGCCATTTCATGCATGTGTCCATATTGGGCTTGAAAAGGTTAAGGCCATATTCTTTGTCATCTTCCAATCGCTTGTCTAAATACATTGATGGAATAGCTGGTCCAATTGTTTTAAAAGGCCATCGGCTTGTCATCCAATTTATTACCTAAAGGTATTTAGAAAGTACAGCATATATGTGAAGTATAATAAGGTAAAAAAAAAAAATTAAAAATAATAATTAGGATGATGAGGATGAAGTGGATAGCATTCTTTTATACTTATTATTTTTATTGGACGAAAATGACCACCTACAAGCACAAACACCTATTTAATTTATGCTTAAAGAGACACATCCATTCGCATGATTTGCTTACCATAGAACTCATAAATAGTATAGTGTAATAAAACTAATAAATAGCGGTAAAAATTAGTTAAATAATAAAATAAACTGATTTTAAACTTTAATCCGAAACATAATCTGTTTATATATGAATATAAAATTTTCCTATATATAAAAATTTCCTCAAGTCAGTTTTATAGGATTCAAGGTGAATATTTTATTTGGTTAAGTCATGTGTAATTATATTTTAAATTATATTAAGCACGGTTAAATTCCTTAAATATTTTAAATCAATGGTTAAATAAATTATACAATATTACACATTAAAATATAATAACATTTTTATAAAATATAAAAATGTATACAAATCAATTTATTTAAAATAAACTAAATAAAAAAGTCACTTTTATATGCCTTAATAATTACAATATAATATGAGAAAATATAGAAATAACTATACTAACATGAAAACTTTCTTTTGTTGATGGATGACAAAACAAAACGAAATTTGATTTTGAGAGAAGACTTACAATACTTATCCACACAAAAGGGCCTAACTCTTGTGGGAATAAGCAAGGCTTATAAACTACACACACACTTTATTTACTCGATGTGGGAAGCAGGTACACAACACACACCACACACAACTATTGATTGAAAAAATCTATAAATACAATGAGAAAATAGATTATTATTAGAAGAGAAAAGGAGCATTTAAAAAAGAGAGTTACTAATATATTTTTGGAAGCGTATTCTAATTAAAAGGCTCTTAAAGATAATGAATAATATAATGTTAAGAAAATTGAATGTTTTACAAAAACTTAGATAGAGATATTAAATATTTTAAATATGTATTCCTATTTTTTTTTTCTTTTTGAAAGTGGCAATTACCAAGCCTGTATAATAGAAAAGAAAAGGTACCATATTTTAGTTAATTAAGATCAAAATTCATTCGTATGTTATCAGTATATACAAAATTGTGTAAAAATACATTATTATCACATTAATGGTATAAATTTATACTGAAAATATTTATGTAAGTAAAATAGAATAAATTCTTACGTTAAATAGACAAAAAAATATCTTGCAAAATGCAAATAATCTTCGTAAGAATTTTTTTTTTTTTTTTTTATAGGAATCTTAATAAGCTTTGAATATATGACTCTTTAAGAAAAGAAAGATTGAATATATGACATTGATAGATTAGTGAACCTACCTCATCTTCCAACTCGTCGAAAGTGTTGCACAAGAGCCAATTCGCTTCCTGGAAATTTGAGAATTGACTCACCACAATATTTAACTCACCTGGGTACGATTCCATGTCACGAAAAATCGAAGGCATGTCATTGATCCCTAGAGATGGCATCGAGGGCAATGATATTGAAGACCCTTCTTCTAAGGGCATCTGAAGTGTTCCTTGATGTGCATGGTAATAGATGGCATTAACCACACATGACTGAGTGAAAAATGGAGCTCCATCTAGTCCAGATTCTCGAGCTACGTTTAAAGCCCATGGCAGAATTGAGTCATACACAAGAAATTTTGGAGGGTATTTGGAGCCATTATGTCTCTCAATGAGCTTTGGTAAGTTTTGTGAGACTTTAGACTTGAAACGCTTGAGTTTTTCATCTATTGTTTCCAATTCTTGGACTTCCTCAGAGCCATCAGAGATGGTCTCAAAGTTGATAGAGCTGCTTTGATGGGCTTGTATAGACTTGTTAAAACGACTAGTAGCGATGAATGTGACTCTAGGACCCTTTGAAGCTAGGCGCTTGGACAATTGCAGCATTGGGTTTATGTGACCCTGTAGGGGATAAGGAATCACCAGGATATGTATTTTCCTCTCCATTTTCTTTTAACACTCTGAAGAAGTTGAATTAAAGGAGAAATGCTGACTGTAAGTGTGAAGAACTGATGGTTTCCTTTTAGGAAAGTACATATATTGTTCAATGCTGTAGCGGATAAGGTGCAGGACTAATCAATTTGACAATGGCAAGTCATGTCCTGTATGTTTGTAGCATTGCGAGGTCCACTCACTTTTGCTTTTACATATATTACTTGTAAATTAGTGTGAATTGTCATGATTGCATGGATCAACGTTAGAATTGTCATGATTTTGAGTCTTTTGAGATTGGCATTTAGTTTTGAGTTTTTTAAAAGTACTTGTTTCAATGACGTTATATCCGGTTAACTCATTTACTTTTAAAAATATTTTATCGAGAATTGAAAAAATTGTCAATATTTTTTTAATTTTTAAAATTTTTTTTCATAAATAAAAATTAATATGTGCCCTTAACACACACATTAACAAAATCCTTTTAACTTTATCAAAATATAAAAATAATCATACAATAATTGAGTTAAAGTTATTTTTTTAGCTTTATTGTTACGTGTATATCTATTTATGGATGTGTACATCTATCTATTAGGTGCAAGACTAATCAATTAGACAATGGTAAGTGTCCTGAATGTCCCACTCACTTTTGATTTTACATATATTACTTTTAAATTAGTGTGAATTGTCATGATTGCATGGAAAAACGTTAGAATTGCCCTGATTTTGAGTCTTTTGAGAATGACATTTAGTTTTGAGTCTTTTTAAGAGCAATTGTAGCAATAGAACTAAAAAATTATATAATTATTTTAGTTTTATCCAAACATAAAAATAATCCAATAGTATCGTAGCTAAATTACTATAGTGTATATTTATTTATGAATGTGCACGGTAGTTTAGAGCTAAAAAAAAAAATTATTTTTTGTCCAATTATGTGTGTGGTTGTGATGGTTGTGTGTAGTAGATATATTATTTTATTATAGTAGATATCTTATTTTATTGTAATGTTTATATTATTTTATTATGTTATAAGCTAAAATAAATCTACTGCTATAGCATATATATAAAGAAAATACATAAAATAACTTTTTATAATATCAAATAGCTAAATTTTTAATCCACCTGCCATACATGCTCTAAACAAAAGCAGTCATACTATTTGATATCATTGACATGTTGTGAATGTATTTATTCATAAAAATGAAAAAGAAAAAGAAAAAAAATAAGAGAATTGATTCACGCATAAGACAAATGAGATGAAAAAACAGTAAAGTTGTATTATTTTTCTCTCTCTTCATTTTGCCAAATAACTTTAAACAGTACCTATAACACCAATAAACTCTATTTTTTACAATTTTTAGCCAAAAGACTCTAATCCCAGGTATTAACAGTTGGCAAGTATTTCTTTCAAAGAAAAAGCTGTAAATAATATTTTCTATCAATTAATTTAGCATCTAATTGGATATAGATTATAAGTGTGTTTAGATACCGTTTATTTGCTAAAAATATTATAGTAAAATAATTTTTAAATGTGTGAATAGCTGTAGGACCCAAATTTACTTAAAAATTTGTGTTTTGCTAAGTTTGGTAGTACGTAAGCAGTACCCATGAGACCCACTAAAAAAATGCAGAACACATTGATTGGGCAAAACGCCCAATCCAAACGCATGCTATAAATGAAAATTATTTCACTATTTAGTTTATTTTTGTTACTATTTATAACCCAACTGCATTTTTTGGTACTATTTATGGGCCCCACTGTACCATTTCAACTAACTTTTACCTTTATCTACAATATTTTCAGTAATAAGTTTTCAGTTTCAGTAAAATAAGTGATATCTAAACAAACCTTTAGTCTATGTTATTATCAATTTATAATCAATTTAGTTCCTACAATTAATTTATTAGTGAAAAATACTTTTTTTTTAAGAGTTTCTATTTATGGCGTCTGCTTCTAATAATAACTATTTATCGTCATATTAAGATATTAGTCGTTTTTTGATATAAGCGAGAAATGAATTCTAAGTCTCTTATTTAAGGATCAAAGACATTATTAATTGAGTTAACTGAAATTTATAACAAGAAATACTTATTTACAAACAGTTAACATTATTAGTATGTTTAACGTTAAAATATTAAATAAGATGAAACGTGTCAAAATTTAAATGGCATGTCAAAATATTATAATAAAAAATACTTACGTACAAGCTGTTTACATTATTACCATGTTTATTGTTAAAATATTAAATGAGATAGAAAGTGTCAAAATTTTAATGGCCACCTCAATATTTAGATGTCAAAAAATCACATCAGCTTTTAAAAAAAATCTTTTCTCTACCAAAATTTTTCCTTTTAATTTTCTTTTAGTCAATTAGAATTTTATTTTAAAGACTTATTCACTATTCTTCTTCCCTAAACCCAGATTCAACAGTTTAACTAGATTACAAAATTTCAAACAGCATCAAGGGATCAAAGTGAACTTGAAAACTAAAAGCGACAATCTTGCTTGTCTATTCAAAACCATTCCTGGACCCATTGCTATCTCTATGAAGGTGATAGATCTAGTTGTTTATCTTTTATGTTTTCGATTTTTGTTTCTTAGATCATCAAGGATCGTGAAATCTATATATAGAACTAGAGGGATTCAGATTCGTCACTTTTAGCAACAAGAAGTCGAAGGGACGGCGAAGTTTAAACAAAAATCTAACTTTGTTTAGACTTTAAAGTTTAAACCCAACAAAGGGGTTTAAAAACGTACGAGGTTGTCTTATTCTTCAAGGGCCGAGCATGATTTGATTAAAGTCGAGTTTGGATGATGGATTGGTTGGAAAAGAGAGAGAAGGGGAAGTAACGGAAGTGACTTTTGAAGTTAAGCGATTGATCATCAGTGATTGTGTTATTGTTAGGGAGTGAAGGTGGATCACATGTTAGAACTTGGGAGTGTGAAGATATTAAAGGTGAAATGAAATGAAGATGATGTTGGAGGAGGTAAGTTGAGCATGAGATATAGAGTGATATTCCTAGGTTTCATTGTAACTCAAGTGTGGGATTTTTGTAGTGTAGACACATCATTATCTCACTTAATATTTTAACATTAACCATGTTAGCCATACAATCTATTTGCCATATAAGCATTTTTCATTAGAGTAGGGACTAAATTGGATGTAAATTGAAAGTAACATGGACTAAATTAACTTCTGCTAAAACATAAAGACCAAATTGACCATAACTCCAAAATGTAAGGATCAAAATAATGATTTCACCAAATAAAAATAGAGATAATTTGGTAAGTGTATATAAACTTCTCAACCCGACTCATGCACACTCCTAATCTTTTCCCTTGAATAAATATGAAAAAAGAATACACTACTTATACATGAAAAAGTATACTATAAGGGTTTGTTTGATTGGAAAGGTGGATGGAAAAATGAGAGGATAGAAAAAATTTTATTTATTTTTTTGTTTGGTTGTGAATGGAAAAGTGAAAGGATAGAAAAAGCGAGTTTGAATAAATTTACTTAGATGCCCAATTAAAACAAAAAAAAGTGACAAACAACCAAAAAATATTACAATCACCCAAATTTATTAAAAAAAAATCATGTTCTAGAAAAAATATATATATAAAAAAAAAAAAAAAAAAACAAACAAACAAACACTATCACATCCTAGCCTAAGGAAAAAAAAAAAAAAGAAAAAAGCAAAGAAGAAGAAGGAAGAGGCAATGTCCAATGGGAAAGCAAAAGAAAAAAAAAAAATGAGAAGGAAAGCCAAACATTTTTCTTTTCCAAAAATAAAAAAGCAAACATTTATTATCATTGGAATTGAAAAAGAAAAAAAAAAAGGCCCATGTGCCATATGGGTATTTTTGTCATTTTTTCCTTTGAATTTTTCCCCTTATGGTTATTTTTGTTATTTTCTCGTTTAAGTTTTTTTTTTTTTTTTTTTTTTTTTTTTTTTTTTAAAGAGAAAATTTATTGAACAATTTTCAAAAAAATTTCACTTCTCATTTTCTCTTTTTCATTGTCTTTAAAATTCACTCTAACTTTATAAACTACGATTACTGTGAAGTAAAGTACAAACCAACACCTTTGATGGCTAAAAGTAAGTCCCAATTAGAGAGAGAAAGAATGAAACGCTCGGAGGAAGAAGAAGATGTGCTGGCTCGCAGCACCAAGAAATTTAAAGACAGCCATCTGCCATCAGCAAAGCTAGGAGGGAAGGAGAATGAAGTGCGAAACAAAGGGAAAAGCTACAAGGACAAATTAGTGGGAGCGATACCAGGAGCCTTTGAACAAGCCTTTGGCTTTGAAAGTCTTATGCAGGAAGATATTGTCTCTGATGATGATGAAGAACAAGAGTAGGTGGGCAGTACAAGAGTTTGCTTCTCAAGAGAAGAAAAGATTCATATGAGAGACCCATGGAAAAAGGCGATTATCATCAAAACATTTGGGCGTAGACTGGGTTTCTCTTTTCTTGTGGAAAAAATCCGTAGCATGTGGAACCCAACTGGGAATATGGATTGTATTGATTTGGGCTATGACTTCTTCTTGGTTAAGTTTGAGTTAGCAATTGATGTGGATTTTATACTGAAGGGAGGCCCATGGTTCATTGGGCAACATTTTATTGCAATTAGGCAGTGGGAGCCTAAGTTTAAAGCGTCCACTGCAACTTTATCATCGGTGGCAGTTTGGATCAGATTGCCAGAATTACCCATTGAATACTATGAGACAAGCGCTCTTCTAAAAATTGGTAGAGCCATAGGACCGGTATTACGTATTGACGCTCATACAGCAACTGGGATGAGGGGGCGATTTGCCAGGCTTTGTGTTCAAGTAAATCTGGAGAAGCCGCTGCTAAGAAACATTCATATTGGCAAGATTGTGCAGAGTATACAGTATGAAGGGTTAAATGCATTATGTTTTACGTGTGGTAGGATTGGGCATAAGGTAGAAACATGCCCTCATGTTGTTAGAGAGTATGCCATAGAGTCTAACAAGGAGCAAGAAATTAGTACGGGAGAGAATTCCAATGTACAGTTGGCCAAAGGGATAGATGCAGAGAAAACCAAGATTGAAGAATACGGTGAGTGGATGGTGGTTAATCGATGGAAGTATAAGGGTAGGATGGATAATAGACCTCAGCATTTTGAACAGAGTCAGACGAGTGAAATGAGTCCTAAAGCTAGCTCCACAGCCATGCCTAAGGTGGCTGAACAGTACACGAGAGATGGCAAGAGGAAGGCAACGCACACGCAACCTGGAATGTCTTAGTGGGAGACAGGCAGGACTTCAGAGTCAAATCAGTCCAGAGGAAAATTGGGAAAGGGAGCTAAGAATGCAGGTTTACGTGCTAAAACTAACCAAAGAGCTAAAGGAGTAGTTGGAATTCAACAGGATAAAGTGGGCCTAGGGGAATCAAAGGGCCTATTCTCTTTTGGGCTGAACCAAGGTGTAGTTTTCAGTGAGGGGGCTGGTCCAAGCCCGTTTCTCTTTTCAAGCCCAGCAAACACAAGTAATAGCCCTAAATTATTAGGGAAAGAGTCAGGCAGGAATAATACTGAAAGGAACCGAAATGGAAGGGAGAGAGAAATGGGGGATTTTCTACAAAGGAAAGGTGATACCAGTGGGAGACGAGACCATACGATGGATACGACAGGACCCAACCGAGATTTGGGGTTGGTTCGATGCGGAGTTGATGGGAGCTTGGAAAAATGTGTTCCCGTTGACGGAGTCGAGCAGACGGGTGGGGTTCTTGCCATTGAAGGACGAGGCTTGGATAAAAACTCCAAACCCATGGTGGAGGATCCTGACGGACAAACCACCGGTGCCAGCCACACCGCCGACAAACTCAAGGCCATTAGCAACAGAATTAGGAGCGCTGAACTCGGAAAAATTTCTGTCCGAGGCAGAAGCGGAGAGGCTTCAATCAGCGGTTACTGTGTGGAAGAGACTTCAAGAGCGCCCAGTGGAATGAGTGATGATGGGCAACCTCCACCGGATGGAAATGCTACAATCTGCCGAACCGAAGATCAGTGGCACAGTGTTGATAAAGGTAACGCAGGAGTTGATGGGGGTGATCAAGCACTCAATAACTCTCTTCAGAGGAGTGTGGGAGTCGAAGATGGAGCTTTTGGAAGCATGGAAGTTGAGGGACAATGAAGGTGTTTCCTCACTGACTCTTACTGACTCTGTTTTAAACTAAAATAAAATCATGAATATACTGATATGGAACTGCAGGGGTGCAATGAAACCCCTATTTCGAAAAACAGTTATGGATCTTGTGGAATGGCATTCACCATTGCTCATGGTGATTACAGAAACTAGAATGAGTGGGGCCAAGGCCAACGAAATCATTGAGTCACTTCCTTTTGATGGTGCTGCTATGGCGGATACAATCGGGTTTGCTGGAGGCATTTGGCTGCTGTGGTGCACAAACTTGGTGAATGTGGATGTTATGGCAGCTACCGAGCAGGAGATTCACGCCATTATCCGAGTAAGATCTCAAACCTGTCATTGGCTTATTAGCGCAATTTATGCCAGTCCCAGATTTGCAGAACGTTGCATTCTTTGGAATAATCTTAAATTATTAGCCGCCATGCATGACCTCCCTTGGGCACTTATGGGTGATTTTAATGAGGTGCTTTCTGAAGAGGAAAAATATGGAGGGAATCCGGTGTGCCAAAGAAGGGTGAGAGCCATTACAGAATGTATGGATGTGTGTCATATGATGGACTTAGGCTTTTCAGGGCCTAAGTTTACTTGGACTAACAAGAGAGAAGTTGGTGATCTCATCCAATGTAGACTCGATAGGTGTTGGGCTAATCTGGAGTGGAAAGGTCTATTTGAAGAGGCCAATGTTACTCACTTGGCAAGAGTTAATTTTGACCATTGCCCACTGTTACTAAAGCTTAATTCCAATTTGGGTAATGTGGCGGATAGACCTTTTAGATTTCAACCGGTATGGCTCAATCACAAGGACTTCCTGGTTATAGTAAGAGAGGCTTGGGAAGGGCAGAATGATAGACTAGATGATGCTATCTCTTCCTTCAAAGAGAAAGCTCTGAGGTGGAATAAAGAAGTGTTTGGTAATGTATTTTTCAGAAAGAAGTAGATTATGGCAAGGTTAATAGGAACTCAAAAAGCTTTGGCTTCGAGGCCAACTGAATTCTTGATCAATTTCCAAAATCAGCTCTCGGAAGAGTATAACCTTATTCTTCAGATGGAGGAGGAGATTTGGGCAATAAAAGCAAGGACGGATTGGATTATTATGGGGGAAAGAAACACATCGTACTTCCATATGGCTACTATGGTCAGAAGAAGCAAGAATAGAATTACTTGTATTCAGAATGCCGAGGGGGAGTGGATTCATGACATTGATGAAGTGAAGAATTATTTTTTGTTAAGTTACAAGAAGCTTTATCAAATAGAACAATGTTGCTGTCCTATCATCCCTCAATGGAACTCGGATTGGTGTGCCAAACTTAATCAGGAGGAAGCAAATGGGCTGGTTCAGGTTCCTTCTGATGGAGAGATTTGGGCTGCTTTGAAGTCTATGAAACCATACAAAGCCCTTGGTATTGATGGACTCCATGCCGGGTTTTTTCAAAGGTTCTGGCTAGTGGTTGGGGAATCTGTGAGAAAGGAGGTTAAAGAAGTGTTCCTGAGACAAAAGATACCTGAGTACTTGAACCAGACTCTCATTGCTCTCATTCCTAAGCAGATTGGGCCAGAATCTGTCAGTCACTTCAGGCCAATCAGCTTGTGCAATACCGTTTACAAGATTATTTCAAAAATTATTGTGCATAGAATGAAACCCTTATTGCCTACCCTTATCTCTCCCATGCAGGCAGCCTTCCTTGAAGGTAGAAGGAGTTCAGATAATGTAATTATAGCGCAAGAATTAATTTACTCACTGAAAAATAGGAAAGGGAAGGATGGATACATGGTTATCAAGATTGATTTAGAAAAGGCATATGACCGCCTTGAGTGGAGTTTTGTAAGAATGGTTTTAGATCATTTTGGGTTTCCTCAGGAATTGATTCAACTTATTATGAGTTGTATATCATCAACAACCACAGCCTTATTGTTTAATGGAAGTAAGTTGGAAGCGTTCCATCCCTCAAGAGGTATAAGACAGGGTGATCCCATATCACCATATCTATTTCTGCTGTGCATGGAGTTTCTTGGAGCGCAGATCACTAATATGTGTGAAAGTAAAAGGTGGGATAGGGTGAAAGCTTCGAGAAACGGACCGAGCTTCTCTCATGTGTTCTTTGCAGATGATTTGATGCTATTCGCGAAGGCAAACCATAAAAACTGTGAGGCTATCATTGAGGTGCTTGATAATTTTTGCAACCTTGCTGGCCAAAAAGTTAACCTTGCGAAGTCTAAGATTCTATTTTCTCCTAACGTAACTAGTAGGTGGAGGAGGATTATATGTAGAAAATTGGGCCTAACTGCTACTAATAGTCTAGGAAGATACCTTGGGTTTCCATTACTAACTCAGGGAAGATCAAGAGGTGCCTACAATTTTATAGTGGAAAGGGTTCAAAATAAGCTTGCTGGGTGGAGATCCAAGCTGCTGTCTAGAGCTGGAAAACTTGTGCTAGTTAAGTCGGCAGCGACCCTTATAGCTGAATATTTCATGCAATGTCAAGCTCTTCCCAGTCAAGTGTGTGAAGCAGTGGATAAAACTATAAGAGATTTCCTTTGGGGTTCAACGGAGGAAGGGAGGAGAATGCATATGGTCAAGTGGAGCACTGTTACTCTTCCTAAAGACCTTGGAGGTCTGGGGTTGCACTCAATGAAGGATAGAAATTTAGCAATTCTTGCTAAACTTTGCTGGAGGTTGGCTTGTGATATGGGTTCCCCATGGGCTGCAATGTTGTTTGCGAAGTATCTTACACCTAATAGAATGACTGAGGAAGGGAGGAAATTACCTTGTTCTAGTATATGGACAGCTTGTAAAAAGGGAGGCCCAATCTATGTTAAAGGGCTCAAATGGGCTGTTAGAAGCGGAGAAACTATCAATTTTTGGACGGATTTCTGGCTGGCTGAAGGGAAATTGTGCAGTCTCATCCATGGACCCCTTCAACGGGGTGAGGAGAATTTATCTGTAAGGCAATATCTTGAAAATGAGACTGATGGGAGGGCCTCTAACATTTCATTTGAGCTTCTTGACCAGTTGCTAAATGTTATTAAAGCTACTCCTCTATCTATTGATCATAATACAGAAGATGTGCTTCAGTGGGCTTACTCTAAGAATGGAAATTTCTCTCTAAAGTCCGCCTATCTGCTGGCAAGGGGATTAAATCCCATGAACCGAGTAACTAATCCAATTGATTGGGTTTGGAAGGTAGAAGCGCCGCCAAAGGTACATTTCTTTCTATGGTTGTGCCTCCATAATAGCATTCCCACTGGAGAAGTTTTGGGTTCAAGGGGTTTAAACCTTGACCCCATTTGTAGTTTGTGTAATAAGGAGATGGAATCCGTGGAGCATCTTATGAGGGGTTGCGAAGTGGCGAAGGATTTCTGGTAGAAGCTGAAAGTGCCTACTGTATGAAGCACACCTTTAATTTACCTATTGGAAAATGGATTGAATCCAACTGCAGAAGTGAGACCTGCTCTTTGTTTATGGACATTCCATGGAAAATTTTGTTTCCTTTGGGGGTTTGGCATCTGTGGCTACATCGGAACAATTATGTCTTCAAATCAGGCAAGGTGGAGCTCCTATGGTTCAAGAAATGTATTAAGGAGAGTGCTAAATTTTATGCCATGGGTTTTAATGCTAAAGTGGAAAGGAATAGAGCTGTAATACCGGTTGGCTGGTCGAAGCCACCTGAGGGATGGGCTAAACTTAATACCGACGGATCAGTTATGGGGAATCCAGTGAGGGCTGGAGGTGGAGGCGTGATCAGAGGCAGAGAAGGCGAATGGTTAGCTGGTTTTGCTAGACCTCTCGGACAGACCAATAGCTGCAAGGCTGAACTATGGGCATTAAGGGATGGGTTGCTGCTGGCTAAGGAGATAAACATTACTAGTCTTATAGTTGAGCTTGATGCTTTAAGTGTGGTTCTACTATTAAAAAACAACACTTGCAACTTGCTAATGGAGCCCCTTCTAACTGATTGCAGGAACCTATTGAAGGCGTTCTCTAATACACAGGTGGTCCATGCCTATCGCGAGACCAACCAGTGCGCTGATGCATTGGCAAAAATGGGAGCTACTTCCCTTATCTCTTTTGCTGTTTTTTGGACTCCACCGCCTGCGGTGGATGGTATTATAGCTCATGATAGAGCTAATGTTTTGTGTAACAGACTAGGAGCCTGTTTGGTTTGTCATTTTAAACAGCATTTTTTAGTTTTTAAACAGCATTTTACGTATTTCAACACACTTTTTCACCCACACATATTTCAAAAAATTACAAACAACAATTTTCAAACTACTTTACCAAACACCCCCTAGTTTTTCTTTAATTTAATAATAGTTCATGGTTTACAAAAAAAAAAAAAAAAAAAAGTACAAACGAAAATGTGATTATACAAGGTAGTTTGTGTTTATTCATTAAAAAAAAATAAAAATAAAGGATAGATTGTGTTTAACTTGATGGGATCGTGGCACTTAATGGGTGTAGCCCAGACTTGATGGGATAGCGCATTAAGTGAGCTGCCTATAAAGTCTCCAAGGTCAGCCTTTAATTTAAAGCGACATGACAACAATTTAGCAGTGTCAGAGACTCAGAGTCAGACACACTGAAAATGGCTGAGGAAACATTAAGCGCGTTGGACTGAGATCATTGCACATGATGCAATATTATATTAAGAATTTATTTGAATATAGTTTATTAGTGGAAATTAAAAATTAAAAATTAAAAATATTATAATAAAATAATTTTTAAATATATAAATAGTATTATAAAACTCAATTTTAAAATTATTTTTGTTAAAAAAGTATTTGTAAATCCTATAAACTGTACACTAAACTCACTATTTAAACACTAGACACGCTAAACGCCAGGTGTCAATCGAATCTAAACAATTACTAAACTTTCAATTTTAACTATTAAATTAAAAAAAATATTAAAAAGTCAAAGTATAAAAATAAAATAGTAAAATTGATGTGAGAGTAAGTTGGTGAAATTGCACCCGGTCCAAATCTAAGGCAGTTTGGCCATTTGTTGAATAAAAAGAAAGTTATGCCAGTGTCACATAAAATGGTATAATTTATGTCACAACTCGTTTACGTGTTGAGTTGTGAGTGGTAGAGAAGTGATCTCACATGAACCTACCATCATCTCTCTACTACTCACAACTCGCCACGTAGGTGAGTTGCCACGTAGGTGAGTTGTGACACAAATTGTGCTACTTTCACAACTCGCCACGTAGGTGAGTTGTGACACAAATTGTGCCACTTTATGTGGCACAAGAATTTGTGTCACAAGAATTATTCTAAAAAGAACCTTAGATTGTTAGAGAGATACTGGTATACAGAGAACTACAAAACGTAGTCAGAAATAGAGAGAGAAAATACACATCCTATTTTAGGTATATACTTCCTCATAAAATAGAAAGAGAAACTACAAGGAGGAGCATTTAGTTTGTTTGATGTTGGATTTGTTTGGGATCTGTTTATTTTGCTAAAAATGAATTTTTTTTTACTGAAAGTGAAAACTTTTTACTGAAAGTATTGTAGATAAATGTAAAAATTAGCAGAAATAGTACAATAGGACGCATGAATAGTATCAAAAAGTGCAATGAGACCCATGGTTGTCAAAATCCTAATTTGGATATTACGATTTTACGATTTTACGATCTCACCTACTCAAAACAATTCAGATCTTTCAAGGATCTTTGCAATGTTCAGGATTGTATGATTTTAACGATCCTGATTTTTTGTTATCTTCTTTGACTTAACAGAAGGTTCAATTGAACTTAAATGAAAAATAAAATCCCAATAAATCAAGTTTTACTATTTTAATGTAGAGAGAGTGTTAGTTGGACCCAAATGAAAATAATATCCCAATAAAATATCACGTTTTGAGATTTTTGGCCTCTTTAAATGATACTTACAAATAAATGTGGTGATGTGTGGTAATTACATCAAATAGATGCAAATTTATGAATAAATGTATAATTTATGTGATTATTTAACATATCAATGTGTTTTTTTTCCTTAAATAATGTAGGATCTAACAATTTATGATTAGATTCTACGATTCACGATCTCACTTATCTCCCACGATCCTACATAAGATTCCGATTTTGACAACCTTGGTGGGACCTATAAATAGTAGCAAAAATAAACTGAATAGTAAAATAAGTTAGCAAAAATAATTTTTGCCAAACACAACATGATGTGATATTGTAATGTTTGATTATTGAAATCTTTTAATCATGCAATTTGATTATAAAGGGAAATACTAATAGATGCCCTTAGGGTAATACTTAACAATTCATTTAAAGAACATGACATGACGTGATATTGTAATGTTTGATTATTGTAATCTTTTAATCATGCAATTTGAAGGGAAATGTTATTAGATGTCATTAGAGAAATGGTTAACAATTCATTTAAAAAAAATTTTTATGGGGAAAAAAAAATTAATATTTTGACAGTTTTTTTCATTTCTCACAAAAGTAATGTCATTTCTTAAAATGAATTGTTAATCATTGCCCTAAGAGCACTCGTTAACATAACTCATAACATTATAGTGTTTGGTTTGGCTCCTAATTATCTTTACATTTATTATATTTTTTGGAATGAATTTCAAAAAATGCGCATGAGAAATAACTAAACAAAATTATATTTTTAATTAAAAAATCACAAAATAATTAAACAATTTTTCCTCCAACCGAACTACTCAAATCCCTTTAAAAAAAAATAAACAAATTTTTTTCACTTTCTCACCAACCAAACAATTACAATCTACTGTATTCATGAACAAAGAACAACAAAAAAACTAAACAAAATTCTCTCTCTCCGACACTTTCTCACGAGCCAAACAAGTTAGATCCACTAATAAATAAAATAACATAAATGAGAAACCAATTCAAAAATGAAATCAGAAGTCAAGATCTCCAGCGCTGAAGCCGATGAGGTAGAAGTCGGTGACGAGATTTACGTTTTTCTTCAACAGAACTACAAAATCTTGTACGGTGAAATTGCTTTTGACTGGTCTTATTATCATTCTAATGCAAGGGACACACTTAACTACAAACCATTATCATCTTGTGGGTTGTACAACTATAATCTTCCAAGTGGAATGCATATGTAAACTATGCCTCAAGGCATAGTTTACACATGCATCTGTTGTATTCAGCTTCTTTAGTATAATTATTATTATTATTATTTTGGTGAAAAGGAGCTTGAAATTAAAAAAAAAAAAAACTAAAGAATACAATGTCTAGGTTATGCTACACCCCAAGCATCAGTTATGCTAATAACTGGTACAAAATACTGGAAAGAGGTTGCAAATACAAAGCAAAATTATCACTACTAGAATATCATTCTTTGGCCATAAGATTCGCACAATGATTCCTTTCGCGGTAGGTATGTTGTATTCAGCTTCTTTAGTATTTCCCTAACAACAAAATTAACTAGAGCAATCTCAGTTATTAACAGAAGAATTTTCATGTTAAAAGCAAACAGCAACAATGATATGTGTAAACTATTACTCTGTTGTAAACTATAGCATAATTAAGGTTGGCCTTTGATGATGCCAAAAAATTGTCAGTTGAATTCCTCGTTAGTACAAATGAACAAAGTCAAGTCAGCAGCTACGGCATGCTGCAAAAAGGAATAAGTAGGATTGGAATACACCGGTGTGTGACGAGCTAGTCAGTAAGATCAAAACTTAATTATATAGAGAAATCACTATTTGGTTAGAGAGTTGTTGTACATATCTTGCATAAGTAGGCTTGGAATACACTAGTGTGGTGTGTGTCAAGGAGTCTCTGACGAGCTAGTTAGTAAGATCAAAGCTCAATTATACAAAGAAATCACTTTTTGGTTAGAGAGTTGTTGTACATATGTTGCGTAAGTGTTGCCTACCTTTGTTGTGATTCTTTGTTCCTTTTTATAGGTGTTTGCTCCTCAAAATGGGAGTAAATGCATCTCTTTATTATTATAGATCCGTTGGTAATGAATGCGGAGACATTATATATTTTAATGTTCTTTTACCCGTTGGTTCGTCAGTTATACTTTTGCATGTTTGGCGTGTTAACCGTTACTTATGTCATTTATGAGAAACTCACTTAATGTATGTTGTAGTTGTCCATCACATGAATGATGCCGGCTTCAGGGGAGCCACTACTTGACATGCATGCATAGTATTATCCTACATTAATAATTATTTTTTTATGTGACATTAATAATTACTTGATTCAATATAAAAGTTATTAAATAGGTGATTTAATTTAGATACGATGATGATTGGAGATTGGCAATATAGTTTTTATAATGAAATGGTACACTCTTCTATATTGATGATCCGTATACATGTGGCTTCATAGCAAGAGATTAAACCGAAATCATACATTTCTTCTTAACCATTATTTGAATAAAGAGTTTTTGTTTACATTAAAATTGAAATTAAAAGATTTGGAGTTCAATTACTACCTACACTAAAATTAAGAGTGTGCAAGTTTTGCCACAAATTCATCTATATTTTTATCTGAACTTCCACCTTTATCCATTGCCTCTTTAGCCAATTTTTTCCATTTCAATGAATTCCTCTTCATCTCTTTCCCTCTCTTTCCCTCAATTACTTCCCTTATGCATAGCTCTATTTCTTCTTTGGTAGCAATGCCTTTTTCATTCAATTTAATCCTAAGCCCTACCTTCCACACATCCACAATAAACTTTGCATTAGTTGGTTGATCTGTCCATTGTGGCATTGCAACCATTGGCACTCCCAAACTTAATGCCTCAAGTGTCGAATTCCATCCACAATGAGTCATGAAGCACCCAACTGCCTTGTGATCCAATACTTCTAGTTGAGAGCACCAACTCACAACTAATCCCTTCTCTGTTGTTTCATGTAAAAAATGTTTGGGAAGTTTTTTTACTTCAGATTCTCTAACTACCCATAAGAAGTCACAATTGCTATTCTTGAGTCCCCATGTTATCTCCTCCATCTGTTCTTCTCCTAGGGCTGCCAAGCTTCCAAATGATGTATAAACCACAGAGCCAACTTCTTTTGTGTCTAGCCACTTCATGCAAGTGTCCATATTAGGTTTGAACAAGTTGAGACCATACTCTTTGTCATCCTCCAACTGCTTATCCAAATATATTGATGGAATTGTTGGTCCAATTGTTTTGATAGGCCAGTGACTTGCCATCCAATTTACTACCTAAAAGAATTTGAAAAGTAGAAGCATGTATGTGTAAAAGAACCAAGAAAAAACAAAAAAAGATAAAGAAGAATGATCAAAATGTAATATAAATTATTCGATATAGGTAAAGGAAATGTATGAGTTGTGTTCTATAACATTTTCTTCAACTCAAATATACTTCCTTCTATTTTCTTTTTAAGGACACTTTCTCTTTTTATTTTAATGGAATGCATGCAATTTTGGCATTAATTAAAAAATTCATGCATAATAAAAAGTGTGAATATAGTAATAATTTTCTGGATTTCAAGTCTTAGGATTGGAAGCCGTCATAACTATATTAGATTCAATGTATTAGACTTGTAGTGCAAGCAAAATAATTCTAATACTACTTTTAATGCAAGAAAAGTAACTCTAGAATTAATCTAAGTTTTTGTCTTTTATACATACTCTCAATGAAGTCATCGTAACACATAATTCAAAAAAAAAAAAAAAAATGTTGTCATTTATCAAACCATAATTATTTCTTTTGTTTATCAAACCAAACTTTTGTTTTTTGGTCATGCTAACGAGTGTTTTTAAGGCACTCATTAATAATTTATTTTAGGAAAGTTTTGATACTACTTTTATAGGAAATGAAAAAAACTGTCAAAATATTAATTATTTTTTTTTTCATTTCCCATAAAAATTTTCTTTAAATTGATTATTAAGAAGTGCCTTAAGGGCACTTGTTAGCATTTTTTATTTTTTTTTTCTAATATTAATGGAAGTCGTTTTTATAGGATAATAAATGACTTGATTTGATATTAAAGGGTTAAATACAAAGAGCACTAATCAAACATGCATATTGTTCTACAGAGTTAAGTATTAAAATTTTATGATAATTTAACTAGGACAAAGATTTCTTAAAAGAAAAAATCTTGGAAAAATCCCTCTTAAGTGAAAAGAAACATTATTACCATTTCTTAATATAATCCACAGAGTAAGAGTTGATCGATATATATATATATATATATATACATACACACATATATGCATATATATGGAATAAGATTTTGGTGCATGTCCTAGACATCTATTTTTATATCATGTAACTATCATCTATGCATGGATTATTAAACCTACCTCGTCTTCCAACTTGTCGAAAGTGTTGCACAAGAGCCAATTCACATCCTTTAAATTTGAGAACTGATTCACCACAAGCTTTAACACATCTGGGTACGACCCCGTATCATGAAGAAACGAAGGCATATCATTGATACCTAGCGACGGCATCGTCGGCAACGATATCGAAGACCTTTCGTCTAAGGGCATCTGAAGTGCTCCTTGATATGCATGATAATAGATGGCATTAACCACGCATGGCTGAGTGAAAAATGGAGCTCCATCTAGGCCATGTTGTCGAGCTACGTCCAAAGCCCATGTCAGAAATGAGTCATACACAACAAATTTTGGTGGGTATTTCGAGCTATTATGTCTCTCAATGAGCTTTGCTAAGCTCTGTGAGACTTTCGACTTGAAACGCTCGAGTGTTTGATAAGTGGTTTCCACAGTTTGGACCTCCTCAGAGCCATCAGGGATGGTCTCAAAGTTGATACAGCTGCTGGCATTGGCTTGAATGGAATTTCTAACAGAGGTTGTAGTGATAAATGTGACTCTAAGACCCTTCGAGGCTAGGCGCTTTGAGAATTGGAGCATTGGGTTTATGTGACCTTGTACGGGGTAAGGAAGTAGTAGGATATGAGTTTCACTCTCCATTTTCTTCTAATGCTCTCTTTCTCTGCTCTCAAGAATTTGGAGGATGAATAAGAAAAATTCTTTGATTATAAAAGAGATGAAGTGTCGTAATATGTATTTGCTTCTTCAGAGGAATTACGCATTCAATGTCGTCATTGTTCAACTTTGGAGGAGTTTACGTGATGATTGCGTTAAAGACGTATTTCTTTTGCACGGCATATTGTTTTTCTGTAAAATACAAAGCCATGTGAAACATGTCTCCATTGTCCATTGAACGTGGCTCCCTTGTCGCATTTGCCATTTTAGGCCGCACAATTATTTATATTATACAGGCTATCAATTTTACACATTATTTATCTCCCAAAAAAAAAAAATTTACACATTTTGAAATCAATATTGTAATACATATATTTTTTTTTTCTAATGAGTTTCTATTCTATATTTAAACCTTCACTTATACAATATTGTTATATCATATTTTCTTCAATTAATAAAATAAATAGTTTTATATAGAAACACAATCATAATAATTATTTACTAGTAATAATTAATAATTACCATAATTATATTAATAAATATCATAACAAATAACAATTAATTGTTTTTAGAATATTAAATAACTATTAATTATTATGGTAAATATCTATTAATAAAATTTATTATTAAATATCTGCAAAACACAATTATAATAAGTACATATTAATAACTATTAAATTTCATATTTAGCATTTCTTACACAAACACAATCTAAATAAAATTTTGTTAATTATTTTTGTAATTATGTTTTTATTCTATATTTAAATCCTCAATATCATTGTGTGCTTTTAGCGTGATGGTTGCTCTGCAAATATAAGTTCTTGTGAGGTAAGAGGGAAGGATTGGAGTTCAAGTTTTTAGGAAGGAATTTCACACATATAAACATTTTGATTAGGTTGGAATATGATTTCTATCACATAAAAATAACCCTCCATTTAGAATCAAATCACATATTATAGGTTACAATATGTATAAATAATTGATAAATCCAAAATCTCGAGGTCCAAGTAGAGCTATACCAAGAATTTTTTTTTTTTTTTTTCACATTGAAAAATGGAGAATTTGTCTGTATTTTGTCCCTTTTTTTTCTTTATATATATATATATATATATATATATATATTAGTTTGTGAAAAGCTTTTGTCACTTGCTATATATTTTAGTGAGAGGAGATAGTTAGGAAAATTCTATATAAATAAGAATAAATTTTAACAAGAACATGGGAGCACAACCACACAAGAACACATGGTTTTAAGTGAAACCCCCCCACCCCCTCCCCCCCTTTTTTTTTTAAAGAAAAAAATCACAAGACAAATTCCAAATTATTTCATTACATAAAATAGAGATTACAACACTCAAACTAAAAGTGAGTTCACAATATATTAGGGATACAACTTGAACAAAGAAAAAATCTTTTTTAATTTTTTCTTTTTTCACTCATTGATCTCTTCCTCACTATGTATCTCTCTCTCTCTCTCTCTCTCTCTCTCTCTCTTCAAAGACTGCTGCCTCCACACTGTCCTCTCACTCTCTGGGACTTCACATAAGCCAATGGCCGAATGGCCTCTCTTTATCTCTTCCAACTTGTTGAAAGTGTCCCACAAGAGCCAATTCGCATCTTGGAAATTTGAGTATCGATTAACTACAAGCTTTACCATGCTACGTATAAGCCTTTATCATGAAGAAACGAAGGCAGATCATTGCTCCCTACCTAGAGATGGCATCGAGGGCAATGATTTGAATACCCTTCTTCTAAGGAAATCTGAATTGCTCCTTGATGTGCATGATAATAGATAGCATTAACCACACACGACTAATTGAAAAATGGAGCTCCATCCAAGCCAAATTGTCGAGCTACGTTTAAAGCCCATGGCATAATTTTGGAGGGTACGTATTTGGAGCTATTAAATCTCTCAAGGAGCTTTGCTAAGTTTTTTGAGACTTTTGACTTGAAACTCTTGAATTTTTCATCCATGGTTTCCAAAGCTTTGACTTCCACAGAGCCATCAGAGATGGTCTCAAAGTTGATAAAGGTGCTTTCATGGGCTTGTATAGACTTGTTAATACTACTGCTAGCGATAAATGTTACCCTAGGACCTTTTGAGACTAGGTGCTTGGAGAATTGTATATAGCTGCATTTTTAAAATGCGGTTTTAACTAATAAAAACGTGGCTATAGGTCCATTTGATCTATAGCCGCATTTAAAAAACGTGGCTATAGGTTGGACCAATAGCCGTTTATAGCTAAATCAAAATCAAACACAAACCTAAAAAATTCAAAATTAAACATAAAGCCAAAAAATTCAAAATTAAACACAAACTTAGGAAATTCAAAATCTAACACAACATACTCACAATACAAAAACACCTAGAAAATTCTAAATCAAATATAACATACTCACAATACAAAGACAACATGCTAACACAAACCCAAAAAATTCAAAATTAAACACAAACCCAGAAAATTCAAAATCAAACACAACATACTCACAATACAAATACACCTAGAAAATTCAAAATTAAACACAACATACTTACATTACAAATACAACATGCTCCAAAATACATGAACACAAACCCATATTGAATCTCCTCTCATTCAACAAAACCAACCCAAATCCAACACCAAATCTATTTAAGGAACACAAAAGCACAAGCTCAGAAACACAAAAGAACAAGGTTAATATTAGCAATACAATAGCACAAATTCAAGCACAGATCTAAAAAATTCAAAATCAAAACTCAAATCCAAATGAAGGCATAGACACAAATATTGCTAGAATATCCACTTCATTCAAAATTTTCAGCATTTCCTCCATTTTCTTACTAACCAAATATAAAATAACAAAAAAAAAAAAAAAACACTAGATCTATAGACAAAAAAAAAAAAAAAAAAAAAAAAGAAGCAAAGAGAGAGATAAGGGGAGGAAAAGAGGAAGGGAATGGGATAATCGGTGTGGATGGCAGCGGCATTGGTGGGATAGCGTGGTTGGGTCGGCAGCATGGGTGGGTTGGCGGCATGGCTTCAAATCAGTGTGCTTGAGATGAAGAAAAAAAGAAAAAAAAAAAGAAAAGAAAGAAAGACAGTGAAAGAAAAAAAGAAGCAACAGCTCCAAAGAAACATTAAAAAAAAAAAAAAAAAGAGTTGCGTTGGAGTGAAGAAGGAAGAAAGAAAAATGCGGCTACAAGTTAAGTCTTTAGCTGCATGTGTGTGTGTGTGTGTGTTCAACACTCTCAAGAAGTTGGATTGGAGAAGAGAAATGCTTAACAATCAAGAACTAAAATGTTGTAGTAAATAATTATAGACATGGCAAAACGGGTCAGAATTTTCTGACCCGACCCGACCCGACCGGACCCGACCCGCGACCCGACCCGAACCCGAACCATTTTTTTAAACTTTTTTTTTTGGTAAAAAAAAAAATAGTAAAACTAAGACAATATTGGTTTAATTGTTTATTGTGAACTTTAAGGAAACAATTGATACATTTACATAACTATATGCAAATTAATTGAAAGATTAATGGTTGAACATTCTGTAATGAGTGAATATTTTTAGATATCAAATAGTAAAGTACATGCCAAGATAATTTGGTTACAGTAGAGTTAAAAATATAGATTTAAAATTGTAGACATGTAAGAAATATTCACAAGTGTGAAAATAGTGAAGCTAAAGTATCAAATTAGCATAAATTATGAATACTTAGACCTATTTTTTAATAATTTATGTCCAAAATAAACAGTTTTTCAAAATAAATTATGATATATTCTAGAGTGTGTGTTACTTAACAATAATATGATATTCATAAAAGAGACCATGTATGAATAAGTAAGCAATTAAATTTTAAAGTATATCTTAAATTGAAATAGAGTGTCAACCACAACTGATAATAGATTATAAAATTAATTTTCAAGATTGTAAATTTCTTATATATTTTTACTCTTTATCAAATGAGTTATCCAATAAGTCATTTGTAATTTTGTTTTATATTTGGAATGTTGATATTGTGTAGAAATAAAACTTGTGTATTTGTTTTACTTATCTTTGTGTTATTTTGTTTTAGATAGTAATGTTAGGATTTGTATAATTTTAAAATTGTTGAATAAGTATTAATAAGTTTAATTGAGTTCATTCTTGATATAAGTGGTGAATTCAAAATAATGCATTTTACATTAAATAATTTATTGCATAACTTTTCAAATGACATATACATGTTGTTTTCTATATAAAAATTAAATAATAAAAAAAAATTCATGTGAAAAATACGGGTCAACCCGACCCGACCCGCAACCCGATTGACCCGAACCCAATTTTGACCCGCTTAAAGTGACCCGTTTTTGACCCGTGACCCGTTTGACCCGTAACCCGATTGACCCGACCCGACCCACCCGTTTTGCCATGTCTACATAATTATTTCTTTTTAGGAAAGTAGGTATTCAATTTGTCAGGTAATATCTTTGGAATGTGCTAGATTGATCTATTCATTAAAAGTGAGATTCATCTATTCAAAATTTTAGTGATGGGTAAAGTAGATTCATCTATTCAATATCCATGCAAGGTAATTAATATCTCCTATTTTTTTTCCTCTATTTTACGGGAAATTATAATTTCTTTAGAGTGTTATTATTTAAATAATATTTTCAAGATTATAAAGTTTATTTTATTTATAACTAGTAGTGGTATAGTGCGTTGCACAGTTTTTATCCAATTCAGTCTATTCAGCCCACTTGCGCCAATTAGGTGTTTGGTCTATTGCAAGCCATTCAGTCCAAATCAGTACATTGGGTCTATTTTGGTCCATTCGGTCCAACTGAGTTCATTCTATCCAATTTGGTCCATCTTGTTAATTTAGCCTACTTTGGTTCATTCAGTACACTTAAGAATTAGAAAAGACAAGTTTGGATTGACAAGTATTACCTATACCTTTGTTATTAGTTAGGGTCGACAAGTATTTCTAAAAAGGAATTTAGAAATATATAATGTGGTCGACAAGTATTACATATACCTTTGTTATTATATAATTCTTTTTTTCTTTTCTCATAAAAAATTTCTAAAAATATTTGCTAAATCAATGCCTTAGGGCATCCTTTAACTTTTTCCTTAATTTAACTACTTTTAGTCCTTTTAATAATATTACTTGAAATTCATTTAAAATAAATTCTGATCCACTTGTAAATAAATTTTTCCTACCAAAATTAATTATTAAATAAAAAAGAAACCAGAAATTTCTTCTACCATGTAGTGAAAATTTGACTATTCATTTTTTATATGTTTCCATAATAACTCAATTTTTATTACTTCTTTGAGAAACATAAACAATAAATAATCAAATAAATTACATCAAAGTATAAGCATCCCATTTCCATTTTTTCCAACTTTTTTAGCACTAGGGATAAAATAGTAATCTTCTGTAAGTGAAGATCCTCTAGTTCTAGATGACCCTAACCCTAAAATCCATATCAAAGCGGTCATAGTGCAATTAAGGACAGAGAGACCCTTTTTGTGTGTGTGATTATTAAATCAGTGCTAGAATCATTATTCTATAAATGCTTGAATCTGTTCAATCTGTGATCTTCCTATATTGATATGCATGCATCGGGTTACCCAACTTTAATAACGATTTGATTCTATACAAAAGTTATTAAATAGGCGATTTAATTTGGATACGATGATGAATTTGAGATTGACAATATATTTTTATAATGAAATGATACCCTTTTTATTGATGATTTGCATACATGTGGCTTCATAGCAACATATTATAGTGAAATCATGCATTTCTTCTTATCCACTATTTGAATGTAGTGTTTTCACTTACAATAATATTAGGAGTGTGCAGGTTTTGCCACAAATTGCACTATATTTTTATGTGAACTTCCACCTTCATCCATTGCCTCTTTAGCCAATTCTTTTAATCTCAATAAAATTCCTCTTCATCTTTCGCCCTCTCTCTCTTCCTTTATGCATAACTCTATTTCTTCCTTGGTAGCAATGCCTTTTTCATTCAATTTAATCCTAAGCCTTACCTTCCACACATCCACAATGAACTTTGCATTAGTTGGTTGATCTGTCCATTGTGGCATTGCAACCATTGGCACTCCCAAACTCAATGCCTCAAGCAATGAGTTCCATCCACAGTGAGTCACGAAGCATCCAACCACCTTGTGAGCTAATACTTCTAATTGAGGGCACCAACTCACAACTAATCCCTTCTCTATTGTTTCTTGCAGAAAATTTTTGGGAAACTTTTTTACTTTAGATTCCCTAACTACCCAAAAGAAGTAGCAATTGCTATTCTTTAGTCCCCATGTTATCTCTTCTATCTGTTCTTCTCCAAGGGTTGCCATGCTTCCAAATGATACATAAATTGAAGAGTGACATTTGATCAGCATACCTTCAGTGAAGTTGATCATTTATAAGATTGCAGACCATCAATAAAATAGGTCGTCAGTAACACTGATGACTGTTATGCACATTAATGATCTGGCCCTAAATCCTCTCCTTAACAAGGTTTGAATGTTACGGGCTCCAGTAGAAAGCCTTAGATAGCTAAGTTGACCATTGTAAAACTGTTACAAGACTTTAAACAAGGATATAATGGCATTCAACAAGCCATTCAAAGCCTCCAACATCTGACACAATAAATGCCCCGAGCATTTATTCATAGACATGCTATATAAGGCAAACAACAAGAAGTAAGCAGGGGATCTACGGATACACTTACACACTATGCTCAAACTATCTCTTACATTATTTTGTTTCTCAAGGAGATAAACTGACTTAGGCATCGGAGGCTCCTCTGGGACCCCAGATGCCCTCTTACATTGTTTCTTTGAAACAGGTATTGACGGTCGTCCAAACTAGTGTCGAGGAGCATACCAACGAGCGGCAGTTTTATGCTTCATCATAAACCATTGACTGAATTTCTTTTGTGTCTAGCCACTTCATGCAAGTGTCCATATTAGGCTTGAATAGGTTAAGACCGTAATCTTTGTCATCCTTCAACTGCTTGTCTAAGTGCATTGATGGAATAGTTGGTCCAATTGTTATAATAGGCCATTGGCTTGCCATCCAATTTACTACCTAAAGGAATTTAGAAAGTAGAATCATATATGTTTAACAAAACCATGGAAAAGAAAAATAAAAGAGTATGAAAAAGAAGTATTAAGAACTCCTATACCATGCCATCTTTGGTCATTGATATAAAAAAAATTGTAACTAAAGATGGAGAGGATAGCAGTACCAGTACCACAAATAGGATGCAATCTAAAATTATAAAGGAAATGTATATGTTGTGTTTGGTAATGTCCATTTATTCTAACTCAAATGATACTTCCTCTTTTCATATTATCTAAATGCATGTAGTGTAATATTCCAAAAAAAAAAGAAATCAGAAAAAATGCATGTAGAGTAATTATGACATAAATAAAAATATTCACTCTTAATAATAACAAAATAAGGGCATGAATAATTGAATTTAACAATGTTCAAGTTATAAAGGCTCATGATTTGAAATCGCTGTTACTGGGTTAATTAGATTCAATGTACGCAAAATAATTCTACTACTACTTGTAATGCACGGTTTAGTCTACTGTACATAACCTCAATGAAATTATTGTATCACATACTTTAAGACAATAAAGATTTAGTTGCTGAAGTGCATTTCATTGTATATGTTGTCCTCCTATGCACTTTGCTCTCTAATTTTTCTATCTACTATAACAATTATTCTAACATGGTATGAGAATTATCTCTTACATTCAATTTTAACTTGGATTCAAAGTTATCTGTATCTCAACAATTTCAACAAAAAAAAAAAAAAAAAAAGGTAATATTTAAGCACCGCCACATAATAACCATGTCTATCCTCTTAAAAATTAAATAAATTATTAGGTGTCATCACCGGCCCCATCTTCAAGTGTTCTCCATAAAGATATCTACTTATCCCCAATTTATATTCCTTTTACATTGTTAGGTTATGTTTCCTTTTTGTTTTTGTTAGGTTATGATTCCTATTTATAAATAAAGGCACAATTTTGTTTTCTCTAAATACAACTATTAGTTTGATAGAGGTAACAAAGAGTCCATGAAATGATGAAAGTTCTATTTATAGATATTATAAAATATAAATATACCGGCCACGCAAAATTGTTTAGGACAAATATTAATAGACGTAAATTTTCTAGGATGATAAATGAATTGATTTAAAATTAAAAGGTAGGGGTTGTTATGAAACACAAATTTTGTTCTAAAAAATTTACTTTCTAAACTTTTTATGTTGTTCAAAACAAGATAGAGTTTTCCACCAAATTAAGTGAAATCAATCTCCTACTATCTATTACGTGGGGGATCATAAAAGCATGCATATGTATTAAATTACATAATTTATGAAATCATTTTTAAAAATCTCACATGACTACTAAGTAAATCATGTTACTAATAATTCATATGGATGCTCATTTTAGTTGCGATGTAATACTTTTAAGAACTTCCCCTCAACCATTTTAGAGGAAGCTTTTGTCCTCAACGCAATTGAGCACTCTTTTAAACTTCTGCTATTTTTATTGGGCAAATATATATGTTAGGTAAGATTTAGTTATTTTGTACATATCTTGGCTCATATGATACTCACGTGGTCATTTTTTGTCCAAGAAAACTAATATTAGTATAACATGAAGGTCAGTTGAGTTATTTCAAATAACAAAAGGATTTAAAATGTCAATTTTGTAACAAAAAGGATGTTTTTAGCAACGATCCATACCACAAGGGCCTTTTTGCATTTAAGCCAAATTTAAATATTTTGATAGAAGAAATTTTGCCAATTTAAAAAGAAGTGATATGACATGTGTGCTCATTTCTTATAGAGAATGGTATATATTGGTCAATCGGCAGATACACTACAAAGATAATTTATATTGAATCCGTATGCTATATTTAATAATAATGCTCTCTCAATATTTGATGATCGTAATTACAAAATATTTTCACACTGTATAGCTCTCTCAATATTTGATGATCGTAATTACAAAATATTTTCACACTATATATTTTCCAAATTTTAGGATTAAAGGGTTGTAAGTTGTAACTTAATTAACATCATTACGATCTCACCAAGTCTAATTCTACTATTTCATTTTTAGTGTTTCATTTTATACTTCTTCTAATTGTAATATGTGATATAAATATTTTTCAAAGTCCCTTCTTTAAAAAAAAAAAAAATTAATATATATTTTGAACATTTTAGAAGAAAATAAAACAAAAAAGTGACAAATTGTGATTGATGTCTCAAATAGTATAACATTCACTATAATACTGAAAGTGTGATAAAAGATTTTTATTCTAAGTTGTGAACGTACGAGTTGATATTTCATAACTTATTCTTAATGTAATCAATTTATAAATTATACTAGAAATCTATATGAATAGCATGTACGTATTATTGAACCTACCCCATCTTCCAACTTGTCAATAGTGTTGCACAAGAGCCAATTTGCATCCTGGAAATTTGTGAATTGATTCACTAAAGGGTTTCGTAGAGCTGCATACAAGCCCGTATCACAAAGAAACGAAGGCAGATCGTTGCTCCCTAGTGACGGTATCGAAGGCAATGATATTAAAGACACTTCTTCTAAGGGCATCTTAATTTCTCCTTGATGTGCATGATAATAGATGGCATTAACCACACGACTGA
Source organism: Quercus variabilis (assembly GCA_030445155.1). Taxonomy (NCBI): domain Eukaryota; kingdom Viridiplantae; phylum Streptophyta; class Magnoliopsida; order Fagales; family Fagaceae; genus Quercus; species Quercus variabilis. The sequence goes on along the minus strand of CP129454.1, from coordinate 54,335,178 downwards.
GTGAAAAATGGAGCTCCATCTATGCCAAGTTGTCGAGCAATGTTTAAAGCCCATGGCATAAGTGAATCATACACGAGAAACTTTGGAGGGTATTTGGAGCTATTATGTCTCTGGATGAGCTTTGCTAAGCTTTCTGAGACCTTTGACTTGAAACGCTGGAGACCTTCATCTATGGTTTCCAGATTTTCGACTTCCTCAGAGCCATCAGAGATGATCTCAAAGTTGACAGAGCTGCTGGCTTGGGCTTGTATAGACTTGCTGATAGAAGTGGTAGTGACAAATGTGACTCTAGGACCCTTTGAGGCTAGGCGCTTTGAGAATTGGAGCATTGGATTTATGTGACATTGTAGGGGACAAGGAATCACTAGGATAAAAGTTTCCCTCTTCATTTTTCTCTAATGCTCTCTCAGTCTGAGCTCTCAAGAAGTTGGAGGAGGAAATTTTTTTGACAATTTGCTTTTGAAGAAATGTATGACTATATATATATATATATATATATATGTTGTGTTCAAGTTACATCAGGTGAAACTCTAAGTAATGTTACACCACTCAATATTCTTTTAATTTGATGCGAATTTTGACAAATCAACTATTGGATTACATTATCTTTGTATATTCTCTATGTTTGCAAACTTTTAGGGTAATCAAAAACCAATAACCATGTTAATAATCAATTGTTTAAATTCAAGTTTTTGTAATTTAAAATATTGTATAAAATATGAGTTTATGGATTGAATGATAAATAACATCTAATTGGTATAAAAATTGGCATGCATGTTAAAAACTTACAAACCATGTAAATTGAACCCAATCCACGTTGCTTAGAGTTACACTACCCAAAAACTTGTTACTGAATTTATATTTTGAAAAAACAACTGTTGGATTACATGTTCTATATGTTTTTAACTTGCATGTTAATTTCCATGCCAAATGGATGTAATTTACCATTCAATCCTTAAATTCATTTTTAATGCATTATTTTAAACTACAAAAATTTGAATTTAAATAATTGATTAATAACATGATTTTTGATTATCTTGAAATTTTGTGAGCATTAAGAATATATGAAGATAATATAATTTAGCGGGAGATTTATCAAAATTCACATTTAATTAAAAAATATTAGGTGATGTAACCATATATAACTTGAACTCAACCCCTCTCCCACAACACACACACGTGTGTGTATATATATATATATATTCAATGTCATCAGTAGTAAACCTTCGACCTATAATATTAGTGACACTGCTCGTTGTTTGTTTGTATGTCTAAGTCATTTCAAATTTGTAGTTTCCATTGAGATTTGAGAGTTAACGTGACTCACTTGTCTTTTTTTAACATATTTTTTGTATTTTACTAAGGTTTTAGTTTTAGTGCCACCCGTTTAAGAACTATTTAATCTCAATAATTAAGAAGATTAAGCAAATTAGTTATAATATTTTTTTTAATTCCCAAAGTATCCCTAATTTAATTAGCTTAACCTTACTTCTAAAACAAAAAAAAAAAAAAAAAAAAAATTAAAAACATAGATCGACAAAAATTAAAAAACCAAAAACCTACCCCAACCCAATGTTCTATAAAACTCCCCCATGTTCAATAAAACTTCCCACTACCCATGTACACAACCAAAATCATCTCATATTTTTATTAAAAAAAGGTAGTGTAAATGGAGTCAACCTAAACAGTAGAGTGCCCGTTAAAAAATAACTTTATGTCAAATTATTTTGTTTCAATGTCAATTTTTTTACCAGCTTTATAGGATGTGAAGCCGATAAAACTAATTTTTTGAGTTTTGCTTGTTACTTTAATACTATTTTTAGTCACTTCATCAATTTATACTAATTATTTATTAAATAAGCTCTACAATAAATCATTTTTAACTGTTAAAATGTCTGCTAACATTTTCCTTAAAAAAGAAAAGAAAAAAAAAAAGCTAGTCCCCAAAAAAAAAAAAAAAGAAAAGAAAAGAGCTAATGTTAACTTATCCTACTTTTTCTGACAGCTAAGTTAACTTTGACCCAAAATTGAGTCAATCTTTCTGGAACTATAAAAAAAAAAAAAAAAATTTGACACGCCAACTTTTAGTAATAAGACTTGAGACCATATTACCTTTTTCCTATTTCTCCACAACTCAAAAGTCAGAGAAGTTGTTCTAAACTTTCCAGTCTTGACTCGTGAATATTATAAACTCATCCTCTCTTCCTAGAAAAAAATACTTTCGGTTGTATGTTTCTTCCCATAATACAATCTGCCGTGTCACTAATATTTAAAAAAGAAAAAAAAAAAAAGGAACATCTTCTGTTTTAGTGGTTCATTTTTTACCACTTGTCCACGTAAACTCAAAAGGCAAAATGGTTTTTGAATTGTTTCACTGTCAACTTCTTTTCAGTTTTTCTATCTTTTAATAAAATAATAATAAATAAATAATGAATCTTCTTCTTCCCTTCAAATAATCTCATGTTCTTCGTATTCACTTATTTATGGATCTCACCCGCTATAAAGGAAATGAAATATGCACCCAGAATAAGGTATACTTTCTCCTCTTTTTGACTAGACGTGAGATGAAGTTTTTTATTTATTTATTTAAATTTTAAAGTAAACAAGTGAATTTGAAGGACATGAGATTTTTTGAAGGGAAGAAGAATATTCATTATTTATTTATTATTATTTTATTGAAAGTGAGACAATTTAAAAACCATTTTGCCTTTTGAGTTTACGTGGACAAGTGGTAAAAATAAACCACTAAAACAGGAGGATATTCCTTTGTATTTTCCTAAGGTTTTAGTGCTACCCGTTTAAAAATCATTTAATCTCAATATATTAAAAAGATTTTGAAAATTAGCTATATTATTTTTTACTTTCAAAAATACCCATAATTCAATTAATTTAACCTTATTTCTAAGGCATAAAATATGAAATTAAAACTGTAACTCAACAATTTTTTTTAAAAAAAAACCTACCCTAACCTGATGTTCTATAAAACTACTCCTTATTCTATAAAACTTTCCACTACTCGATTTACACAACCAAAACTACCCCATGTTCCTATTAAAAAAAAATAGTGTAAACTGAGTCAACGGACACCGTAAGGTGCCTATTAAAAAACAACTTTATGTTAAATCATTTTGCTTTAATGTCAAATTTTTTTACTAACTTTATAAGATGTAGAGTCAATAAAATTAATTTTTTGAATTTTACTTATCATTATAATATTATTTTCAATCACCTCATTAATTTATACTAATTTTTTATATTTAACTTATTGTTACTGAAACTGAAAACTGAAAACACTGTAGTAAAATAATTTTTAAATGTATGAATAGTATCGTGGGACCCATTTTTAATATTTTTTAGTGCGTGAACAGTGATGAACAGTTCGTGAACAATGATTTTTGTACCCTGCACAGTAAATTCATGTTATGTTACTGTTCACGCGTAGGAAAAAAAGAAAAAAAAAAAGAAAAACGTGAAACGCAGATGCAAGATTCAGTTGAATCCAAACACATACAAGATGAATTTCACAATAAATCATTTCTAATGAATACGGTAAAATGCCCGCTAACACTTCTCTTTAAAAAAAAAAAAAAAAGAAAAAAAAAGCTAGCCCCTAAAAAAAAGAGCTAGCATGAATTGTATCGTATTTTTTCTTACGGTTAACTTTTACCCAAAACCGAGTCAATCTTCTTGGAACTATAAAAAATATTTTGACACGCCAACTTTTAGTAATGAGATCATATTACCTTTCTCTTATTTCTCCCTAACTCAAAAGTCAGACTCTTGAACATTATAAACTCATCCTCTCCTTAGAAAAAATATACCCTATTTTGGGTGTATTTTTCTCATAACTTGTGGAACTCATAACTGAAGAATCCCACTAGCTATAAGGGAGATAAAGCGTACACTTGAAATAAGGTATACTTCTTCTTTTCTCTAACCAAACAAGGGATGAAGATTTAAAAAAAAAAAAAAAAAATTAAAGCAAAGAAGTGAAAACGAAGAACATGATGATTTTTGAAGGGAAGAAGAAGATTGATTATTTATTTATCTATTTATTATTATTTTATTAAAAGATAGAAAAACTAAAAAGAACTTGAAAGTGAAACAATTCAAAAACCATTTTGCCTTTTGAGTTTACGTAGACAAGTGGTAAAAAATGAACCACTAAAACAGAGGATGTTCCTTTATTTTTATTTTTATTCTTTTTTTCTTGGGTAAACCATATTATCACTACGTTATCTTTTTGATAAATGCCAAATCTTAAGTTAAAAACTTTTAGTGGTAAGTAAAAAAAAAAAAAAATTAATAACAAATTACCCCTTAAAATTTGTTTTAAAAATATTGAGTTTTGTACAAGCTTCGAAGACTCATCAATGGAGGAATGTAAACACATTGAGAGAAAAGATTGAACAATACGAAACTTGTATGAAATGAATTCAGTGTATTAAGCTTAACATGCTCTGTTCTTTATATAGTGAGAACAGAGGCAAGAAAGGAAAATAGAAAGAATAACTAACTGACTATCCAATCCCTGTTGTACACATGTAATAGACTTGTAACTAACTCTCTTATCTGTGGACTATAAATGACAGTCGTTTTATGACTACTTATTCTATGCTACATCATGCAATTGTAGTTTACTCCTATATATACAAACTACAAGTAACAGATACAGAATTCATACAAACATTAACACTATACAAAGCCTCAAGATGAACCATAGATGTTGATGAGATTCATCTTGGATAAAAGGAAGTAAAATTGTTTGTATCTGAGTGCCTTTGTGAAGCAATCAGCAATCTGGTGTCTAGTAGGAACATGAAAAGTTTTGATCACTCCATCTTGAAGCTTACTTCGAATAAAATGACAGTCAACCTCTATATGTTTTGTGCGTTCATGAAACACTAGATTTGCAGCAATATAAAGAGCTGCCTTACTATCACAATACAATGAGGCAAGCTGAGTGTGATATAAACCAAAGGTCTTAAGCAAGGCCAACAACCAAACAACTTCACTTGTGACAGTAGCCATTGCTCAATACTCTGATTCTGCAGATGATCTGGACACCACTTGTTGCTTCTTGCATTTCTAGGATATAAGAGAGTCACCATGGAAGACACAGAAGCTGGAGACTGATCTTCTGGTATCTGGACAAGTTGCCCAGTCAGCATCACAGTAAGCCTTTAGTCTTAATTTAGAACTTGCTAATAAGAATAAGCCTTGGCTTGGTGTCTTCTTAAGGTACTTAATTACCTTATAAGCTGCTTGTAGGTGTGGAGTTTTAGGATAACTCATAAACTGACTCAATTTATGCACTGAATAGCAGATATCAGGACTAGTTAGAGTCAAGTAAAGCAGCTTGCTAATAATTCTTCTGTATAAGGATGGATTAGGAACATCTTCCCCCATTGAGCTCTTATACTTAGCTGATTGATCCATGGGCACATTAGCAGGTTTACTTGCTAGCATACCAATATCAGAGAGTAACTCTAGAATAAACTTTCTCTGACATAAGTTGATTCCTTTTTTAGTCCTTGCAACTTCAAGGTACCAAGATCTTTGAGTTTAAACTTGTTATCTAGAAAGACTTTGAAGGTGTTGACTGCCTCCACGTTATTGCTTGCTATTAGGATGTCATCCACATAAACTAGCAAGATAAGAATTGAACCCTTGCTGACCTTAGTGAAGACAGAATAGTCTGACTTAGATTGGAGAAAACCATGATCAAGAAGAGTGGATGAGAGCTTGGCAAACCGCTTTCTACTTGCCTGCTTCAAACCATAAAGTGATTTAGTGAGCTTGCACACCTCCCCCTTGCTGCCAAATCCAGGAGGAGGAACCATATACACTTCCTCATGCAACTCTCCATGCAAAAAAGCATTATTTACATATAATTGAGACAAGTGCTAGCCATACACAGCAGCCACAGCCAAGAGTGTTCTAACTATCATAAACTTAACAACAGGAGAGAAAGTCTCATAGTAATCAATCCCCTCGGATTGAGTAAAACCTTTAGCTACCAGCCTGGCCTTGTACTTCTCTATAGACCCATCAGCTTTAAGTTTGATTTTATAGACCCACTTGCACCCAATTGGCACTTTACTAGGAGGCAGCTTGGTCAAGACCCAAGTTCTAATAGCCTAAAGAGCATCAATCTCAACCTTCATGGCAACTTGCCAAAGTGGATCAAGGAAGGCTTCAGCATAGGAATTGGGTTCTTTGGTAATAGACAATGCAACATAAAAGGCTTTGTGGGCAGTAGACAACTTAGAATAAGAAAGAGTAGAGGAAAGTAGGTAGAGAATACCTAGACTGGCAGTGGAATCATGAGAAGGTATGAGTGGATCTGAGACCAAATTGCAGTGATGATTAAGAGTGTTGGTGGAAGCCAAATGACAGTGATAATCATGGAGATATGAGGGAGGTTTATGAGACCTAGTGGATCTTCTAATAACAGATAAATCAATTAAGGAAACAGGAAAACTAGAAATGTCAAGTGGAGCAGAAAGAGCAGGTGGAAAAGGAGCTAAATCAGGATGAACAAGGTGTTTCAACAAAGCTAATCTTTGTGAAGATGGGTGACCCAATCTATAATGCCACAATCTAACAACATTGTTTGAAGTATCAACAGCATGAGAAGACTCAAGATTACAAAGATTGACACTTTTATTACAAAGGAAAGAAGACAAACTGGATAGAACCTCTGAAACAGAAGTAGGTAATGTGAAAGAATCAGTGCACTGTAAAATGTATAGACCTCCATGTCTCTTACCCAGCCCAATCATCTTCCAATGCGGTAAGTCTTGAAGAAAACAAAATTGAGAAAGAAAAATACAACAGCAAGAAGGATTTTAGGTTAGCTTACTGATGGAGATAAGATTGAAAGTAAAGTTTGGAATACAAAGAACATGTTCTAAAGTTAAAGTTGCTGAGACTTTGACAGTGCCAATGTGAGTAACTTTAACCATGTCACCATTAGGAAGTCTAACTAAAATCTGAACAGATGAAGTAATAGAAGTAAAAAAATGGATAGAATGTATCATGTGGTCTGATGCACCACTGTCAAGAATCCAGTCATATGGACTAATGTGAGAAGTGTTGACCCTAGAAGAAAAAACTAAGTGTTCAAGGGAAGGGAAAAAGCAAATACCTAATATGGTTTAGGCTTGGAGATCCAATGAAGGCTGAGTAATGATGGTAGCAGCTTGGTAAGCATTGTCTAAGCATATCTCTGTTGGTGCTTGAGTGCCAAAATGACATTGGGAGTTCAACAACCCAATTAGCTGCTGATATTGAACCTTGGTGAGTGTGACAGGTTCACTATTATGGTCTTCAGCAGTGATTACATTGTTTAAAAAAGACTGACCAGGTTGGCTACCTTTGTTCTTGAACTTATACCCGGGGGGTATCCATGCAACTTATAACATTTATCAACTACATGTCCCATGGCTCCACAATGAGTACATTGTGGTCTACCATTCTTGTATTTAACAAAGTTCTTGATGTTCCCAGATTTCGACCCAAAGGCTGCTAAAGCTGATGAAGCATCAACCAAAACTTTCTTCCTAGCACTCACCTTTTTTTGCTTCTCATCTTGAAGCAAAAGAGAGAACACTTTGCTAAGGGGAGGGAAAGGTTCCAAAAGAAGAATTTGGCCTCTGACAGCTGCATATGTCTCATTCAGCCCCATCAGGAAAGACATAGTACAATCCTCAACTTGATGACCACATGTACATGTCCTATAATCTAAAAATTCATCCCAAAGTCCCTTGAATTTTGTGTAGTAAGCATTGATGGTTAGGTCTTCCTGTGTCAAAGCACTAATTTCTTTCCTTAAGTCAAAAATCGTAGGTCCATTCCCTTGCCCATATCTGTATTGTAAGTCAAGCCATACATCCTTGGCAGTCTTGAAGTAAACAATGCTTGATTGCAATTCCTTAGAAACTGAATTAAACAACCAGGCTAGTACAGTACTGTTGCATTTACACCAAGCTGTGTAATGTGGGTGATCAAATTGAGGTTTAGGGATAGAACCATCAATGAAGCCTAGTTTTGTTTTGGCATCTAAAGAGATGAGAATGGCCCTACTCCAGGTGTTATAGTTCTCTTCAGTGAGAAATTGAACCACCAAAGAAACACCTGGATTATCTCCACTAGACAGAAAATAAGGACTAGATGTTCTTTCCCAAGGCTGTGTAGTGGGAGCAGTAGCACTAGCTGTACTCTCAGTCATACTAAGTGCAGATTATCGAAGAAAAGAATGAAGATTCAAGGTTCCTAATCAAAGAAAATCAAGAATTGATTTTCTCAAGAATCTTTCAAGAAACAAGAAATGGATTCTATGGATGATATAAGGATCCTTTATATGCAATTCACAATCTTGTTGAAATTTCAACAGAAAGTTGCATATTAGGAACGAAACTCTAAATTCGAAGAAGAAAATTGAAACCCTAAAATTGAAGATTTCAATTTCAACTATGAACCAGAGAGTAAAGATCAAGATTTCAACAGATTAGGAAAATCAAGACCTAGATGATGATGATTTTAATGCAAGAATCAACAGAAAAATAATGAGACAAATTTCTAGTTGATCTAGAAGAAGCATTAAGAAATCAAGAAGAAAAAAACACAATTGAACTAGGAAGAATCAGAGAATACCAGAATGAAATGGTCTCTGAACTAGTTCATGCTTTGATACCATATTGAGTTTTGTACAAGCTCCGAAGACTCATCAATGGAGGAATGTAAACACATTGAGAGAAAAGAATTGAACAATACGAAACTTGTATGAAATGAATTCAGTGTATTTATATAGTGAGAACAGAAGCAAGAAAGGAAAACAGAAAGAATAACTAACTGACTATCCAATCCCTGCTGTACACGTGTAATAGACTTGTAACTAACTCTCTTATCTGTGGACTATAAACGGCAGTCGTTTTATGACTACTTATTCTATGCTACATCATGCAATTGTAGTTTACTCCTATATATACAAACTACAAGTAACAGATACAGAATTCATACAAACATTAACACTATACAATTTACAATTACAAAGTATCTCAATAAAAAATATTGTGAACGTAAAAATTTTCTTTTTTATTATGTGAAATAATATGTTCATAATATTTTCACAACAAATTATAAGAGAAATTATTCAGTCTTCATGGAGGATCACATCAGCAATGCCTAATTGTTCTCCACTCCGGTAATATAATGTCATATGTCCCATTTAAGTGATTTATTATCCTAATCACACCCTTTCAAATAAAAAATATATAAAATAAAATAAAAACACATCTCAATTCTAACATCAACAGCACATCAACGACAATCCTCTATCCTACTCAGGCACCATTAGGATGGTGAGCTTTGTGGTGATGATGAATCCAAACACCCGCAATAGGATGCCGTTATATTTGCCCCCAAACACCACGTTGTTCTCCTCATCCCCAACCGCTTGCAACTAAAACTAGAATGGGTTTTGCAAGGCTTTTTGGCTTGGATTTTCTCACCGTTAGGGGTTCTTTTGCTTGAATAGATGAAAAATACCAGGCATGAGTTTTACAGAGCATTGTGGAGCCCAAAGCCGAAATTTCCTTTAACTAAAATATATGGAAAAGCTAATAATGTGTTCATGTGGAATTTGTTGAAATAGGTATTTATCTAATTGGAATTAGTTTCATCAGTGCTGCAATCAAAGTTCTCAATATTACTTCCGCATCCCAATCCAGAGAGCTAAAGATATTAAAGTTTGAAGTGTGGTATTTCAATTTATTGATAGAGGCACGAGATTACATAAATTGAAAGTAATTCTAGTGATAATAAAGTAATTTCAGTGATAATAAAGTTGTCTTGCCTATAGGTATGGGAGAGGGAAACACTTTGAAGATAGTTTTCTTAAGATAAAGTGTCTTTTACTAAGTGACCACCTAAGATTACTTCCACAATTAAATTCAAACACTTAGTTACATTGATAGTTTTTTTTTTTTTTTTTTTTTTTTTTTTTTTTTTTTTTTTTTTTTAACAATTAAATTCATTCCATCCAAATATTTGAATTTTATGTAAAACTTAAGCATATCATAGCTGAAATATTTTTATTTTAAATACCAAAAAAAAAAAAAATCACATTGAATTAGAAACTTTAAAATAATTTTTGTTGATAGGAGGGGAAGGTTCACCTAGTTGGCTAGATCGGTTATGAATGACAAAATGAGGAGAATGGAGGAAAATAAAATACAAAAGGATAAAACCTAAAATCAGGTGAGGTGGGTAGATGAAAAATCTAACTTTTTATTTATTTTTAGGAATGATGAAAAATCTAACTTAAAAGGGTATTATAGTCTTGTGACAAAAAAAAAAAAGTTTTAGCAACTAGGGTCCGTTTGGATATCGTTTATTTTGCTGAAAACTGAAAACTAAAAATACGTTAGCAAAATAATTTTTAAATGTGTGAATAGTACTGTAGGACCCATTTTTAATGAAAGTTTTGTTGGAAAAAGAGGTTTGTAGGTCTTGTGAACAGTACATGTGACCCATTGATAGACACATTCCAATGAAAATTTTGTTGGTTAAAGAGGTAGTGGGTTTTGTGTACGGAACCCGTTACAGACAAAATCCCTAGTGAAATGCGCTTCTCAATAAATAAAAAAAAGAAAAAAAAGAAAAGGAAAACTCAAATGCAGCACCAAAAATGTAATCCAAACGCATACTAAGTATTTGTTTGGAAATAGCTTATTTAGTTTTTTGCTAATTTTTTTTTTTTGTTAACAGTGTGTTAAAATATACTTACACATTAAAAAAAAAAATTGAAAAAAGCGAAATTTTAAAATATTGTACATAAAAGGTAAAAGTTAAAATTAAAAACAGACTATAAAACACAAAAAACAATTGTCAAACCATTTTCTACCCCCAAAAATTAAGAATATTTTATTCTACAAAATGCAACCTTAAGAATAGTAGGCTGGCTCCCAATAACAAAAGCATTTTACACTTTTACTAATTATAACTTTAAAAGTCTTTATTATTATTATTATTATTATTTTTTGGGGGTAATGAGTCTATTTTATTTACATACCAAAGGTATTGGTTAATAGGTGATAAAAATAAGATGTGTAATGTTAACGGGTACTTTATGGTTAATAATTTATTTTAGAAAAGTTTTGATACTACTTATGGGAAGTGGAAAAAGCTATCAAAATATAACTTTTTCTTCCCTATAAAAACTTTCTTTAAAATTTTAAATAGATTATTAACTATTACCCTAAAGGTATCTGTTAGCATTTTCTAAATAAGATTATTGTTATTTATTACTATTATATAGTAATTAAAAACTAATAACTGGTTGGCTTCTTTATTATGTATCAGAAATTTCTCTTCGAAAGTACAACCTCGTTTTTGACTTACTCCTTTTTTTAATAAAGGCGAAAACAACATTTTGGTCCCTACATTTTGGGTCGCAGTCAATTTGATCCCTACATTTTGTTAGTGGTCAATTTAGTCCCTATTATTTTCAACATGCAGTCAATTTGGTCCCTACCATTAACTCACTAACGAAAATGCCTACATGGCAAATGGCTTACACAATTGACAGCATACATGGCTAGTAAAATGATAAAAATACATTTAATTATTACCTAAAAAAGCCACATTTTTTTAAAATCACATCTAAAAAATAAAATAAAATAATTGAAGGGTGTGAACTAAAAAAATTTCTCCAGACTTTCTTACACTTTCTTTGAAACCAAACACAACCCAAATTTCAAACCCAAATTTAAAACCAAACACAATAAGGTGGATCTCTCTCTTGGGTTTGTGAGCTTAGCCATGACTTGTCTCTCTATGAGACCCACCATAACAAACAATGGTCTCATAACGAGGCCGCCACCACTAGCTGTGGCCATCGCTCCTCATCTCTTTTCTTTTTCTTATTTTTTTCCTTTTTTTTTTTAAATTTCTTTCTCTGGTTTTTCTCATCTATGATTGAAACTCATTTTGTATTTCATTTTCCTTTTTAATAAAAATTTCTCCATTTTGGTTGATATAATGGGTTGGTTTTGTTTTAGTTCTGAGAAATATTTGATTTGTGCTCAGGTTTATGAAGTGGGGTTTTGGCCTTTGGGTCACTGTTAGTATTTGAGTTTGCTTCTTCCTCTCCTTTGTCCAACCCTCTATGTTGTTGGAGATGTTGAGCTCTTGGGTCCACTTGGTATTCTTTGAGTATATGGATGGTTTGAGTTTTTTGTTTGAATAACTATTTCTGTGGGTTTTCTTATTTCTTTGATGTGGGTTTACAAATGAAATTTCTGGTGAAGAGAGCTTCAATGTATGAGTTAAATTTCTGGGTTTTGGCTGGGCCCAGCTTGCAGAGAAGGTAATATGAGTGTTCTTGGTTGTGATTTCGAAGCAATGCTGACGTGGCATTATAATTATAATTTTAGTAGCCAGGTCATCATCAACTTTGCCACCTGTGAAAGCCATTTGCCATGTAGGCATTTTCGTTAGTGAGTTAACAGTAGGAACTAAATTGACTACATGTTGAAAATAACAGGGAGTAAATTGACCGCTACCAAAATGTAGGGACCAAATTGACTAGAACTCTAAAATGTAGGGACCAAATTGACTAGAACTCTAAAATGTAGGGACCAAAATGGTGTTTTTGCCATGAAATTTTTTGGTTAATAATATAAATTTAGACTTAACTGAGTCTTTTAAACATGAATAAACTCATGATTAATAATATATCCATTCTCATGCGGTAACACGGGGCTACATACTAGTTAACAACTAATAATTGGTTGGCTTGTTAATTATGTATCAGGAATTTCTCTTCGAAAGTACAACCTTGTTTATGAGTTATTCCTTCTTTTTTTTTAATAAAAGAAAAAAAAATATTAATAATACAACGTTGTTTATCAAACCAATTGAGATTAGAAGGTTCTTTCTAAAAAAAAAAAAAAATTGAGATTAGAAGGAAGTGTACCAAGAAAGTAACCTTGTTTATATTGGTTGATTTAATTCTAGGGAGGAACAATGAGGGGAACCGAATCACATGTTGCTGGCTACAATCTGTATTTAAAAAAAAAAAATATATATATATATATATATATATATCATATATGTATAGACACTCAATAGCAAACCATGCAATCTCAACTTTTTCAAATTTCAAAATTTTTAAAATTTTTAACTTTTTTTTTTTCACAAAATTTTAACTTAAAAAAAAAAAAAATTCAACTCTCAACTTTTAACTTTCTAATCCAATGGTTGATATGAAAAGTTAACTTTTTAACTTTCAATTTGAAGCATTAAAAAGGTATTGCATGGTGCAATACCCCTTGAGTTTTGCACCATATCTCAATCCCAACTCCCTTGAGTTTTGCTGCCTTCAAAATAACAATACAACTAGAACTCATTAGCCTCTAGATGGATCTCCCATCTCACCTTAATTGTTTGAGCTTTTAGCTTCACTACAAAAAACGCGGGCTATAGCCGCGTTTTTTTTAGCTGCGTTTACAAAAAATGCGGCTATAGCTAACATATAGCCGCGTTTCTCAAAAACGCGGCTATAGCCAACCTATGGCTGCGTTTTTTAAACGCGGCTATAGGCCCAGCCGAATAATTTTTTTAGCTGCGTTTAAAACGCAGCTATAGGTCCAGCTGTATACCCTAAAGCCGTGTTTTTCAAACGCGGCTTAGTAAGCCTTCAGTGACGTTACCTATAGCCGCGTTTTTGAAAAACGCAGCTATAGGTCCAGACTTGTAAATATGTCACTGACCTATAGCCGCGTTTTTATAAAAATGCGGCTATAGGTCAACCTTCAGTGATGTACCTATAGCCGCGTTTTCAAGAAACGCGGCTATAGGTCCAGCCTTTAAAAACGTCACTGACTTATAGCCGCGTTTTTTGAAAACGCGGCTATAGTTTATCCTTTTGTGACGTTACCTATAGCCGCGTTTTCAAAAAACGGGGCCATAGGGATCAAAAAAGAAAAAAAAAGAAAAGAGGCTTCCCACGTCCCCCCCCCCCCTTTCCCACCTACATCCCCCACCTACCCCCACTTTCTTCAGCCTATTTCTCCCTCTTTCTTTTTTTTTCTCTTCATTCCTCACTTTGCTCACTTACTCCTCCGTAAGTTCTTCTTTCTTTCCTCCTTTTTTCTTTTTTTTTTTTTTTTTTTTTTTTCCTTTTTCTTTCTTCCTTCATCAAATCTGGATAACCCTTTTTTTTTTCCTTTTTTTTTTTTTTTGCTTCCTTCCTCATTTGGGTAACTCTTTTTTTTTTTTTTTCTTTTTTTTTTCCCCTTTTTCTTTCTTCCTTCATCAAATCTGGATAACTCTTTTTTTTTTTTTTTTTTTCTTTTTTCTTCACTGGGTATCTTTTTTTTTTTTTTTCCTTTGTTTCGTTGGAGCTGATGCTTTTTTTTTTTCCTTTCATTTTTTTCTTCATCTCAAGCACACTGAGCATATGTCAGTAGATCCTTTTTTTATTTTTTGTTGGTTATTTTATGCTTAGCTAGTAAGAAAATGGAGGAGATGCTATTGTGAATCTACGCTCTTGTGTTGCTGGTATTGTGATTATATTTAAGTGGGCTTGTGTTCTTATATTTTGGAGCACATTATTATGTTTGATTTTAAGTGTGTTTGATTTTAAATTTTTTGGGTTTGTTTGTATTGTGAATATGTTGTGTTTGATTTTAAATTTTTTGGGTTTGTTTGTATTGTGAATATGTTGTGTTTGATTTTAAATTTTTTCTGTTTGTTTGTATTGTGAATATGTTGTGTTTAATTTTGAATTTTTTGGATTTGTTTGTATTATGAGTGTGTTGTGTTTGTTTTTTAATTTTTTGGTTTGTATTTTATTTTGTATTTTTTGGATTTGTGATTAATTTTGATTTTTTTTTTTGAATTTTGAATTTTGAATTTTCTGGGGAAAAAAAAAACCTAGAATTTTTTTTTTGTTTTTTTTTTTTTTTTGTTTTTAGAATAACCTATAGCCGCGTTTTAAACGCAGCTTAAAGTGGGCTATAGCCGCGTTTTTTAAAAACGCAGCTATAGGCCTACCGTGTTACAAACGCGGCTTCAGGTCTGACCTATGGCCGCGTTTTTAAAAAACGCAGCTATAGGTGCTACCTATGGCTGCGTTTTTTAAAAACGCGGCCATAGTTTTGTTGCTGCGGTACTTAAGCCGCGTTTGAAGACGCGGCTATTAAAAACGCGGCTATAGGCTATAGCCGCGTTTTTTTGGGCTATAGCTGCGTTTTCTAAACGCAGCTATAGACCCCTTTTTTTGTAGTGCTTGACCGCTATTTTGATTACTCACAATTTGGAGAAGATGGGAAAGTATTATAGTGAGCATTTGTTGCATTTCTTTGAACATTTGTCGTTGGTTAAAAAAGCCAAGTAATTGACCGCAGCTTCTAATTGCTCCATGTGGTGGTCCTTCATAACCAGCTTTGATACCGGAAGTTATCTACCCAATTTTTTTAATGGTTACTTTGGGTCTTTGTGAGGGAATTAAAAAAGTCCTAATTTGATAAATAAATTAGCGTGAGGAAGCCCAGACCCCCAAGTTAGACTAGGTAATAATTTGTAACTTAATAATTCATTAATGTTATTTATTCGTTGTCAAAATATGAATTTATACATCCATCAATAAAAGTATAAAACTAATCTTAATCCAAAGTAATCTAATTAATCTAAATCCATACTAATTTATTTGAATAAATAGAAAATATCTCTCTTATTATTTATCCAGTACAAATTAAAATAAATTAGGTGTTACACCAAGCGTAACTTTAAACAATGTTCCACTATCTAAAAACTTTTGATTATATTAATATTTTTTGAAAATCACATCGTTGCCATAAATTTTATCGTTATACATTCCATGCATGTAGAAGCTCAAGACTATCGAAATTCAATCACCATATGTTCAACTGTCAACTGCGAATGGTGGACAAAAAGTAGCAAATCCAAACAATATTAAATAACAAGTGTCCACTACTCATAATCGAGTATTTTAACATGAGAAAACATTACGTCCGGAGTTGGCGTCAAACCAGTGTTTTACACTAGCCAATTAAAGATCGCCACGTGGAAAACACTAACTTCACACTTAAAATCCCTCTCCAAAATAGACTCCAAACAAAACGAAGAAAGAAGAGAAAGAAACTCAACCCTCAGACAAAAGCTCACGCCTTCACCTCTTCTTTCATGCCGAACCTCCACCACCACCATACAGATCCCCAAAGCAGAACGATTTTGAAGAAGAAAGAGTTATTGTCATGCCCTCTGCTTCCTCCTCTGGGTTTTGTCATCCTTTGCTTGCCCAAACCTCCACCACACCACACACCGGAGCTCACCACCACAAAGTTCGTCGGAGTTGTGTGTGGAGCTTGGAAACAAACCGAAGCCACGATCCAAAGGTTTGTTTTTCATGATTTTCCCTTTTCCCTAATTTGGATTTTGAATTGGGTGTTCAAATTTTTTGTTTGCTTCATCGGAAAGTTTCAAATTTTGATCATTTCCATTTTGATGAGAACAGAGGTTGGGTTTTGATATGATCTGGGGTTTGTTTAGTTTTTGAATTAGGGATGTTTGATTAATTTGATTAAGTTAGGTTGACTGTTAGATAAATTGGCTTTAGATGTACAATGTGATGGGATTGAGTTTGGAAATGATAGTTGAATACTGAATTGGCTGGTTTTGTTTTTGGTGTTAAAAAATATTGGTAAAACGGCTGAATTATCTAAATTAGATATCTTGGCACATGGGTTCTCATGACTTTAGTGTTAAAGAAAGATATTGCTTGATAGAGGATAGAGTGCTTGTAGGATAGAAAGTTAACATGGGAAAATAAGGTGTTAGACCACATGAAAACAAAAAACAATCTAAACGGACAAAGTGAGCATCCATTGATTACCATCCAAGAAAAAAAATCAATTATGGGAGATCGTTTTCTGCAATGTCAGCAAAGATAGAGGAAAAAAATTTCCATATACTTTAGGAGAATTGGAACAAATTCGTTTCACTAATTTGCACTGAATCATATAAATTCACTCATGTGTTGGATGGAGGATTGAAATATAAACTGAAGATAAAATATATACGACCATTCAAGTGGGGGAACATTTTGGGATAGACCAAAAAAGGGAAAATAGAAAATCTAAGATGTGAGTACTGGCTAATTGCATTGATTACAGTCCAATGATATTCAACCTAAAATAAGAGTTCCATGTAAATGAATTAGCATGAATTTATTCCAGTAAATGAACCTTCATAAAACCCACATACACATATGCATCTACATATTATTATTAATAAAAAAAAAAAAAAAAAAAACTCCAGCAACCCAACATAAAATTCAAAAACCAAAATTTACCTAGTTCAAACCACAACAAAAGAAAAAAAAAAAAAACAATATCAATCTTATAAGCATAATACAGCTATAGCAACCCAACAATAACCCACTTGTGAAAAAGTAAAGCAAATTTTGAAACTTTCAACACAATTGTCAACTTCTTCACAGCAAGTTCCAATTCAGTATTCAACTATCATTTCCAAACTCAATCCCATCACATTGTACATCTAAAGCCAATTTATCGAACAGTCAATCTAACTTAATCAAATTAATCAAAAATCCCTAATTCAAAAACCAAACAAACCCCAGATCATATCAAAACCCACCCTTCGTTCTCATCAAAAAGGAAATGCCCAAAATTTGAAACTTTCCAATGAAGCAAACAAAAAATCCAAACACCCAATTCAAAATCCAAATTGGGGAAAAGGGAAAATCATGAAAAAAAAACCTTTGGATTGTGGCTCGTAGTGGCTCTGGTTTGTTTCCAAGCTCCACGCACAGCTCTGACAAACTCTGTGGTGGTGAGCTATGGTGTGTGGTGTGGTGGAGGTTTGGGCAAGCAAAGGATGGCACAACCTTGAGGAGGAAGCAGAGGGCACGACAATAACTCTTTCTTCTTCAAAATCGTTTTGCTTCGGCGATCTGTATGGCAGTGGTGGAGGTTCGGCGTGAAGGAAGAGGTGAAGGTGTGAGCTTTTTTCTAAGGGCTAGGTTTCTTTCTCTTCTTTCTTTGTTCTAATTGGAGTTTGTTTTGGAGAGGGATTTTAAGTGTGAAGTTAGTGTTTTCCATGCGGTGATCTTTAATTGGCTGGCGTAAAACATTGGTTTTACGCTAGCTCCGGATGTAATATTTTCTCTTTTAACATATGGTAAATTGGGGTGAGTTCCTAGATAGATTGAACCAAATTAATAATTAAAGATCTTAGATTATTCTGGGTGGAATTTGATCAAATTCTAGGTTTTGACTAATCTATTGTAAATATACTATTTTTGGAAAGTTTTGACTCCATTTTTTTTTTTGGAAATATAATAAGTTGTCAAAACAATTAATTCTATTTTTCTCTATTTGTAAAGTTGTAATTTACAACTATTTTGTGTTGGCTTTAATTTCGTGCCAAATTGGATGGTAATTTCTTCAATCATATTTCCCTGTATTTATGTGGGTTTTTAATTGTAAGGGATGAGTGTGAGAGAGTGTGAAGAATCAAGCTTAAAAGGAAGAATAAGTAGATTTCACGAGTATCTTGCGAGAAACTTACCGGCGAAATAGCCACATGTAGAGCACATAACTAGAAGGTGAAGAGTCATGTTAGCCTGGAGGATTTCGTGAATGTCTCTAGGGTAAGGCCTTTTCATGAAATACTCACGAAACGTTCTGTTTGGCAAAATGTCATGTTTTCTTTTGTCAAGTTTGTACCCACACTATATATACCCTCATTACTCACATATTGTAAGGAGTACTTTCTAGAGAGAAAACCCTAGAAAATACACTTGAGAGTTAGAGATTGTTATACCCACAATCATCTACGCATTTCTTTGTGGTTTTCCTCTACTCCTACTTCTCCATCTCTAAATCCTTGAGAGGTTGATAGCCCAAATACTTACCACACCCAATTTGAGTGTTAAGTGAGATTTTGGTGCTACTATGAAGTATTGGAAGGAGCCATTCATTGGTGGATACAATCGGGCTGAATTGCGGGATCTAGGAAAGCTAGAGAAGATAAGGATTCAAGAAGCTAGTTGGTAGTAGGAGCTTGAAGGGATCAAGTACATTTGGTAGACTAGGCTTGAAGAGTCTTTTGTTATTCATGTACTCTAACTTTATTCTCTAGTGGATTGATTTTGACTTGAAGGGTCGTGGAAAGGTTTTTCGCCGAGTTTTTCTATTTCCTCTTTGATAACATGTCTCGGTGATATATTGTACTTGCATCTCTCTTCCCTACTCTTTAAGCTTTTTATTATTATTTTTATTTTTTATTGTTAATAATGGATGAATATGGCTTAGGGTAGTGTTGTCGGTTGTTTGCACTCATTTACTCTTATTTTACACTTAGTTAAGTTAGAGTAAAAACAATCCGGCCATAATTTTTATTGGGGTCTAAAAAAGCTCTTGTGTTTACACACAAATCCGAGCTTTCAATTGGTATTTGAGTGGGTACGCTTATTGGATTTCATTATCCTAGTGTGATCCTAGACCCCTTGTCTTGCTATGGATATAGCTATTGTAAAAGCCAACATGAAGTGTAGTTCATGCGTTTGTGATAATGACTCTATGAGCGTCTTTGGAGATTGTCCTAGCAATGAGCTTCTAGAGTTATTCAAGTTTAAGAAACATGCTAGAATTTTTGTACATATGCTGAATTGTTTAGAGCATAGGAATCATGAGCTTCATAATAGCTTGTGTGAGTCTAATTCCTTAATTTCAAAATACAAGAGAAGGAATAGACATTTGTGTGATAAAATTGATGGTTTGAAAAGAAAGCTTCACTCATCCATAAATAATGTAAAGGAAGATCAGTCTTGTTTTAATGGTCAAGAATGTTTGTCTCATGCTTGTCTCTTTGTCCATACTATATTGAAAGTGTTTAATTCATGTTTATGGTATCTTGACAGTGGGTGTTCAAGGCACATGACTAGAAATAAATCACTCTTCAAAAGTCTTAAGGAGAAGGAGGACGGTTATGTGATGTTTGAAGATGGTAGCCATGCACAAGTCCTTGGAAAGGGAACTATTGATATTTCGAGACTTCCTTTGTTGATTGATGTTCTTTACATCAAAGGTTTGAAAGTGAACTTCTTTTGTATCACCCAAATATGTGATGAAGACTTTCTAGTTCAATTTAAAAAAAAAAAGGGTGTCTAATTCTCAATGAAGAAGGTATGCAAGTCTTGAAGGGACTTAGGACCACCGACAATTGCCATGGTGTACTTCCCAAGCTAAATGTATTGTGCTAGAGTGCACGAGTAAATCTGTTGGAGTTATGGCACCAATATTTTGGGCATGCAAATTACAAGCAAGTTTCAAAGTTTCAAAGCTTGAAGTGATTGGTTTGACAAAATTTGGAAAGATCAAGAAAAATGTTTGTGGTCCATGTCAATTGGGAAAACAAACTAAATTAACCCATTCCAAAGTAAATGTAGTTGCTACATCTTGCCCTTCGGAGTTGCTTCATGTGGATCTAATGGGTCCAACAAGAACGGAAAGCTTGGGTGGGAAAAGATACATCATGGTTGTGATTGATGATTTCTCTAGGTACTCTTGGGTGGAATTCCTTAGAGAAAAGTTGGAGGCATGTGACAAGATGGAAATATTATGCAAAACGCTCCAAAATGAAAAAGGGAGTTCTTATAGTCAAAATCAGGACTGATCATGGGAAAGAGTTTGAGAATGCAAAATTTGAAACATTTTACAATGAGTATGGTATCAAAAAGGAATTCTCAACCCCAAAGACTCTACAACAGAATGGGGTCGTTGAAAGGAAAAATTGGGTGATCCAAAAGATAGTGAGAGTAATGCTTCTCAACAAAAACATTCCACATAAATTTTGGGCTGAAGCGGTGAACACATCATACCACATTGTGAATAGGATTTTCTTCTGAGTAGAAACAAAGAAAACATCATATGATATTTGAAAGGAAAAGAAGCCTAAGATGAAATACTTCTGAGTATTTGGAAGTAAATGCTTCATTTTCAATGATAGGGAGAATCCTAGGAAGTTTGATGCCAAGAGTGACGAATGAATCTTCCTAGGATACTTTGTAAATAGCTGGGCATATAGAGTGTACAATAAGCACGCAAAGACAGTGATGGAATCAATAAATGTGATCATAGATGACACCATTTCGGAAAAGGATGTTGGTGAGGATGGCGAAGTTCCAAGTCTTAAGAAGAATAAGGGTGTTGGTAACATGTTTTAAAGTGATGATGGTGAGACACAATCATCGGAAAAGGAGTCTACTCCTACTGCATCAAGAAGGGAGACTAGATCAATAGAAGGGTCTTTAAGTCCACTCACCCCTCTGGAAGTTCAACTTCCAATCTTTCATTATGAGGAACCCTCCAATTCCAAGAAACCTTTGTCAAGAGTAACTCTCAATCATCCCAAAAGCAACATAATTGGTGATTTAGATGAAGGACTCCGTTTGAGAAGAAGACCAAGTTATAGTGTGAATCATGTGACGCATCATTGCTACCTTGCTCTATTTGAACCCCAGAAAGTGGAGGAAGCTTTGAAAGATGAAAATTGGGTAGAATCTATGCACAAAGAGTTATATCAATTTGCTAGAAGTAATGTATAGGAGTTGTAATTGAGGCCCTAGGACACACATGTAATTGGCACCAAGTGGATCTTTGAGAATAAGACCGATGAAGATGGTGAAGTTGTTTGAAACAAGTCTAGATTGGTGGCTTAAGGATATACTCAAGTTGAAGGTGTAGACTTTGATGAGTCATTTGCTCCAGGAGCAAGACTAGAGGTCAATTCGAATTCTTCTCTCCATAGCGTGAATTATGAATTTCAAGCTATACCAAATGGATGTGAAGAATGCCTTCTTGAACGGACTTTTGAACGAAGAAGTGTTTGTTGAGCAACCAAAGGGATTCCAAGATCCTCATTTTTCGGACCATGTTTTAAGATTGAAGAAAACATTATATGGGCTAAAGCAAGCACGAAGAGCATGATATAATTGTCTCACCTCATATCTTTTAGATCATGGTTTCAAGAGAGGTCAAGTTGATCAAACACTCTTTGTCAAACGAGATGAGAAATCTCTCCTTGTTGCTTAAGTATATATGGATAACATTGTATTCGGATCAACAATTGATCACCTTGCTCAAGAATTTTTAGAAGAAATGAAGAAGGAATTTGAGATGAGTATGGTGGGGGAGCTAAACTACTTTCTAGGCCTTTAGGTGAAACAACGGAAAGATGGCATGCTCATTTCTCAAGAGAAGTATGCAAAAAATCTCGTAAAGAGATTCAGTTTAGACTCCAAGAAACATGCATCCACTCCAATGAGTTCCTCAATAAAACTAAGCTCTGATCTAGTCGGTATGGAAGTAGATCCAACACTCTATAGAAGCAAGATTGGTAGTCTCCTTTACCTCACTGTGAGTAGGCCGGACATAGCCTTTAGTGTTGGGGTATGTGCACGTTTTCAGGCAGCACTCAAAGAGTCCCATCTAACATTGGTCAAAAGAATCATCCACTATGTCAATAGAACATCCAACTATGGCATTCGTACTCAAGAGATTTGAATGACTACCTAGACAGATACTCATATGTTGATTGGGCCGGGTGTGTTGATGATAGGAAAAGCACCGAGGGCGGTTGTTTCTATCTTGGAAATAATTTGGTGTCGTGGATGAGCAAAAAGCAAAATTCAATCTCACTATCAACGGCTGGAGTGAAGCACATTGCAATGGGGAGTTGTTGTGCTTAACTATTGTGGATGAAAAAGCTCCTACATGAGTATGGAATCTCTCAAGACACCATGTGCATGTTTTGTAACAACATTAGTGCCATAAATCTATCCAAGAATCCTATTTAATACTCAAAGTCGAAACATATTGAAATTCGATATCACTTCATTCGAGACTTGGTGGAGGAGAAAATTGTATGGTTGGAGTTTATCAACACCAACAATCAAAAGGTAGGCATCTTTACTAAACCCCTTGATGGCCCACTCTTTGAATCTCTTCGTAAAACCATTGGTGTCGGTATCATCCCTTGACTTATATTTCTTGTGTGACCTTATGTTGTTCATTGGTACATCCTTGCTATATATGTCTCACATGTATGGTTTCTTTTTCTAGTTTTGCTTGTTATTTTTGTTGATCGTACTTTGCTTGTTATGTTTTTGAGTGAGTTGAAAAATTCAAAAACCCATAAAAAGTGAAAATTCTCAAAAAGTTTGATCGCTTGTGTTGTGTATATCACATGTGAGTTTGGCCTAATACATCCGTACTAATGGCATAGTGCATTTACGAGCTTAGCTTGTTATGTTTGCACATTTTCTAAGTGTGAGTAACATCTAGAAATCTATATTTTGATTGTTGAAAATAGATCTTTAAGCTTTTCATGAATGATTGGTCAATAGTCTTGTTTGATCTAGATATATGCATAGAGTTGTTCCTATATATCTCCTCACATCTTTTTTTTTTTTTTCAAAGAACTCTACAAATGTCTATCTCTAAAGGGAGAAAAGAGCTGAAAAACTCTTGCTTTGAAAACTAATTTGACTAGGAAAAGATGGAGCAAATATGCATTAAAATATATGATGCCAAAGCCAAAGGCTCAATTGTCAAAGTTCTATCAAAATGTTAATGGTATTGCTTCTCAAAAATTTTAGTTGTATTTAATCAAAAGTATGAAAAAATGGAAGCAAAATGAAAAGCTTTCAATCGATTGTAAACACATTAGTGAGGGGTCATATATGTTTATTTTTACAAGTGAGATACGTCACTTGACTTCGTACTAGTTGTGTATGACTTAATTGAATTGATAATTGAAACTTCAAACTAAACTATAGACTAGTTCATACTTGATCCACACACACAACACACAATTCTAATGTTCAATTAATGCTTATTCCATTTGTGTGATTGTACATGTTCAAATGTGATGTGTATACTTAATTATTTGTTGATTAAGCCCAAAAATATTTTTGAGTTTTTTGAAAGTGTTTTTATGCTTTTGTGTGTTTAGAGTTTTTGTCCAAAATGACTATTTCTTGTTTTTATAAAAAAACTCTTTCAAAGGGATTTTCCCGAGTAAGCTTTTCCCATAAAAATGAGGATGACAAAAATCAGAATACACTGAAATTCATACAGAGAGTTTCGTGACTGTTTCATGAGTAATAGCTGCTCACGAAAACTGTTATGTGCTTTAGTGGCATTTTCACGAGTAACTTCGTGAGAAGCTTACCCGCGAAAAGCGCAATTTTGCAGTTTTTAAAGGCAAACAATGACAGTTTTTCAAACATTCTCATTTTGCTATGTTTCAACATCTTTTTACATTTGAATCCTTAGATTAAACCTTAGATTCGAGGATTTCTAGGGTTGAGTTTATTTTTGAAAAAGTTGGGAAAAACTTATTTTCTTGCAAAATCTTTTGTTTTTCTTGATTGGACTATCTCATTTTGTTTGTTTGTGTTTGTGTTGGCCCCAAGTGGCATTTTAACATGTATTTAGCCAAGATTTCATCATGTTCATGCATTGTTTTACACATTAGTGGTTTGTATGCACACAATGTGTTTGATGAAATGTCAAATGTCATTTTGTTGTTGTTTTGGACTTGATGAGTACCAAACTTTGGGAATTACCATATTTTTACATTCTCAACATGTTTTAAACTTTGGTTGTATGTTTTACACACTTTGACCTAAGTGTGCTTGGTCATGCCTTGATCATGCATCACATATGCACGCCACAAGCACACTTGATGCACACACTTGATCACTTGACATGTTTTGTACTTCACTCATGCTAGATAAGTATAGTTACATGTTTAGCACTTAAAACATGGTCTTGTGTTATTAGGCTTTATGTTTTTATGTTCTTTTTAGGACTTGTTGTTTGGTTTATGAACTAACTTGGAACTAATCAAGTTTGTTTCCTTGTTTTTGTTTTTGTCCTTGTTTCTTTGTGTTTGTGATTGTTTTGCAAATGTCTCCTCTTAAGAAATCAGCCATAAAGAAGTCCTCAAAGCGTCACTTCCTCGGATGCATTCCGAAGCGATGATGCAGACATGGCCTATAATGATTACTACAAAAGGGCCCCAATCATCTTGGAAAGGACTGTGGAGTTAGAGTCCCTAGAGCACACTTTCATCCCCAAAGTGTTCAAAGAAAGGATGTGAACAAAGTTGCTAAACCCAATGGGGGAATGTCCATGCTGAAATTATTAGGGAATTCTTCGGCAATGCCTTTATGGAAGGGGATCATATAAACTGTTGGCCGAGAGGGAGAGAGTTTTATGTCACAAGGGAGTCTAAGAGATATTGGAAGTTCGCCCAATGACTCCACACGTATCTCTCCAGTATGATGAGAGAAGGGAAAAACTTGGACCAATTGTGGACATCCTTGGTGGTGAAATTCACAAGAAGGCATTTAACACCATTCCATTCACCTCGGAGAAGGGATTATCCAATCAATGCTTGAACCATGACTCGAAGCAAAGCCCATATTCTCGGACCATCTGTTGGTGTCTTTCATATCCCAAGAGACAATGTTGCTGAAGTAGGTGAAGACGCGGAAGAAAAAATAAAGCATTTCACATAAGCTTCAGAGGACACTACATAACCCTCTTCTCAAGCACATACACATGAACCCAATCGTCTTGATCATCTAATTGCAAGGGTTAAGTAGATATATGGTATGCTAGAATCACACATGTAACACTCTTCAACTCAATTCACCTACCTAGAAGGCCAGATCACATCACTCTCATCTCAAATCGAGGACATGATTAGGAACCAACAGCAGGAGGATTTAGATTTGAAATCCGCACAATTCTAGTTTCTTTGGCCATTCCGGTCAAAAAGGGGGAGTAGCACTGCTTGAGGGGGAGCAGCATAGCTTGAGGAGGAGCATAGTTTAGCATCCTAGAGCATTGGTTCATTGTGGTAGTTCTTTAGTTTACAGTCTATTAGTTTACTTTAAAGTTTTTATAGCTTTTGGATATTTACATTGCTTTCTTTTAAAGTTTTCAAGTACTTTAGTTTAAAACTTAGTTTTTCTTTAGTATTGTTTGTGTATCTTGTTTTTTATAGCCACTTTGATGCTTATTGTTTTCTATCGCTTTTAGATTTAGTCTTTTTAATGCATCATGTTTGTTAGACAATTAATTTTAGCATTGCTCTTAATTGCATTGCGTATTCAGATGATCATTTACTTGATTAATGTTCATTGTAGTCATTCCATAATGACTATTCTTGTTTGATCAAGTTATGCTTCATAGCTTATATCTTGTATAGTATCTTGATTGCATTTTACTTGTTCCTATATGTACCTTATGTTATACTTGTCATGAGTTTAATGAAAGTTTTTTGTATGTGCAAGTGTTTTAGGATATAGGTGTATACGGTGCAAGTGCTTTACAGCTTCTAGAATTAGGTGTGAGTGAGTTTTGCCTATGTTCTCAAATTCACGTTTAAGTCTAGAGTCTGTTTAAGTGTTTTGTCACGGCATAGCCAAAGGAGGAGATTGTAAGGTTGTAATTTACAACTATTTTGTGTTAGTTTTTATTCCGTGTTAAATTTGATTGTAATTTCTTCAGTCATATTTCTTTTTATTTATGTGGGTTTTTAATTGTAAGGGATGAGTATGAGAGAGTGTGAACACTTAAGCTTAAAAGGACGAATAAGTGGATTTTGCGAGTGTCTCATGAGAAGCTTACCCGCATAATAGCCACATGTAGAGCATATGATTGGAAGGCAAAGAGTCATGCCAGCCTTAAGGATTTCATGAGTGTCTTATGAGTGAAGTCTTCCTATGAAATATTAGCGAAACGTTATGTTTGGTAGAATGTCATGTTTTGTTTTACCAAGTCTTTACCCACACTATAGATACCCTCATTACTCACATATTTCATGTAGTGTTTTTCATAGAGAAAGTTATAGAAAATATACTTAAGTGTTAGAGATTGTTATACCCACAATCATCTACACATTTACTTGTAGTTTTCATCTACTCCTACCTCTCCATCTTTAAATCCTTGAGAGGTTTATAACCTAAACACTTGTGTGTTAAGTGAGATTTTGGTGCCTAGGAAGCATTGGAAGGAGCCATTCATTGGCGGATGCCATCGAGCTGAATTGCGGGATTTAGGAAAGCTAAAGAAGACAAGGTTTCGAGAAGCCAGTTGGTAGCAAAAGCTTGGAGGGCTCAAGTACATTAGGTAGACTAGGCTTGGAGCATCTTTGTAATTCATGTACTTCAACTTTATTCTTTATTGGATTGATTTCGACTTTGAGGGTTGTGGAGAGGTTTTTCGTTGAGTTCTTTTATTTCCTCTTCAATAACATGTCTTGGTGTTATCTTATGTTTGTATCTCTTTTCCTTACTCTTTCAGCTTTTCTTTTATTGTTGATAATTGATGAACATGGCTTAGGGTAGTGTTATTGGTTGTTTGTGCCCATTTACTCTTATTTCACACTTAGTATAAATTAGAGTAAAAGCAATATAATCGTAATTTTTATTAGGGGCCTAAACAAGCTCGTGTTTACACACAAATCCAAGCTTTCACTTTTCTCATAAAAGTTTCTAAAAATATTTGTTAAACTAATGCCCTTAGGAAATCCTTTAACTTTTTACTTAATTTAACTACTTTTTGCCCTTAAATAATATTACTTGAAATTCATTTAAAATTACTTTTGATACATTTGAAAATAAAGTTTTCTTACCAAAAATTATTAATAAATAAATAAAAAAACTAGAAATTTATTCTACCATGTAGTGAAAATTTTACTATTTATTTTTTTATATGTTTCCGTAAATAAAAACTCATTTTTTATTACTTCTTCGAGAAATATAAACAATAAATTAATAAATTACATCAAAGTGTAAACATCCCATTTCCATTTTTTTTTCCCAACTTTTTTTGCATTAGGGATAAAATAATAATCTTTTGTAAGTGAAGATCCACTAGATGACCCTAACCCTAAAATCCATATCAAAGCGGTTGTAGTGCGATTAAGGACAGATTGATCCTTTTTGTGTGCGTGACTAAAACAGTGTTAGTGGAGGGTGGGGGGCAAGAGTTGGGATTCAAGTCTCTAAGAGAGAGTTTCACACACATATACATTTAGATTAGGTTAAAGAAGAATTTTTATTTTGTATAAAAAAAATCATTATTCAATAAATGCTTGAATCTGACTGTTTAATATGTGATCTTACTATATTGACATGCATGTATAGGGTTATCGTACGTTAACAATGACTTGATTCTATACAAAGTTATTAAATAGGTGATTTAATTTGGATACGATGATGAATTTGAGATTGAAAATATATTTCTTATTATGAAATGATACCCTTTTTATTGATGATCTGCATACATGTGGCCTCATAGCAATAGATTATAGTGAAATCATGCATTTCTTCTTATCCACTATTTGAATGAAGTGTTTTCGCTTACAATAATATTAGGAGTGTGCAAGTTTTGCCACAAATTCCTCGATATTTTTATTTGAACTTCCACCTTCTTCCATTGCTTCTTTAGCCCATTCTTTCCATCTCAATGCATTCCTCTTCATCCTTTGCCCTCTCTCTCCCTCTATTACTTCCTTTATACATAGCTCTATTTCTTCCTTGGTAGCAATGCCTTTTTCAGTCAATTTAATCCTAACCCCTACCTTCCACACATCCACAATGAACTTTGCATTAGTTGGTTGATCTGACCATTGTGGCATTGCAACCATTGGCACTCCCAAGCTCAAAGCCTCAAGCGTCGAGTTCCATCCACAGTGAGCCATGAAGCATCCAACTGCCTTGTGAGCTAATACTTTTAGTTGGGGGCACCAACTCACAATTAATCCTTTCTTTGATGTTTCTTGCTGAAAATTTATGGGAAGCTTTTTTACTTCAGATTCTCTAACTACCCATAAGAAGTGGCAATTGCCATTTTTTAGTCCCCATGTTATCTCCTCCATCTGTTCTTCTCCAAGGGTTGCCAAGCTTCCAAATGATATATAAACCACTGAGCCAGTTTCTTTTGTGTCTAGCCACTTCATGCAAGTGTCCATATTAGGATTGAATAGGTTAAGACCATAATCTTTGTCATCTTCCAACCGCTTGTCTAAGTGCATTGATGGAATAGTTGGTCCAATTGTAGTAATAGGCCATCGACTTGCCATCCAATTTACTACCTAAAGGAATTTAGAAAGTAGAATCATATATGTTGAACAAAACCATGGAAAAGAAAAATAAAAGAAGATGAAAAAGAAGTATTAAAAACTCCTATACCATGCCATCTTTGGTCAATGATATTAAAAAAAAAAAAATGTTAACTAAAGATGGAGAGGATAGCGGTACCAGTACCATAAACAGGATGCAATCTAAAATTATAAAGGAAATGTATATGTTGTTTTTGGTAATGTCTGTTCTAACTTAAATGATACTTCCTCTTTTCATATTATTTAAATGCATGTAGTGTAATTATTTAAATTCAAATTTAAATAACAAAAGAAGAGCATGAATATATTAACAATGTTCAAGTTATAAAGGCCCATGATCTGAAATCGTTGTTTCTGAGTTAATTAGATTCAATGTACTGTAACTTACTTGTAGTGCAGGAAAATAATTCTACTTTTAATGCACGGTTTAGTCTAATGTACATACCCTCAATGAAGTTATTGTATCACATAATTTAAGATAATAAAGATTTAGTTGCTAAAGTGCATTTCATTGTATATGTTGTCCTCCTATGCACTTTTGCTATCCAATTTTTCTATCTACTATAACAATTATTCTAACATGGTATGAGAATTATCTTTTAAATTCAATTTTAACTTGAATTCAAAGTTATCTGAATCTCAACAATTTTAACCAAAAAATTAAAAAGAAACATTTCAGCACCGCCACAAAATAACTATCTCTATTCTCTTAAAAACTAAATAAATTAGGTGTCATACCCCATCTTCAAGTCATCTCCATAAAGATATCCTCTTATCCCCAATTTACATTGTTAGGTTATGATTCCTACTTGTAAATAAAGGCACAATTTTGTTTTCTCTAAATACAACTATTAGTTTGAGAGAGGTAACAAAGTGTCCATGAAAGTTCTATTTATAGATATTATAAAGTATAAATATACTGGGCATGCAAGATTGTTTAGGACAAATATTAATAGATGTAAATTTTCTAGGATGATAAATGACTTCATTTAAAATTAAAAGGTAGGGGTTGTTATGAAACATACATTTTGTTCTAAAAAATTTACTTTCTAAACTTTTTATGGTGTTTAAAACAAGATAGAGTTTTCCACCAAATTAAGTGAAGGAATCTCGTACAATCTATTATGTGGTGGTTCATAAGGACATGCATGTGTACTAAATTACATAATTCATTAAATCATTTTTAAAAGTCTCACATGACTGTTAAGTAAATCATGTTAGTAATAATTCATATGGGTGCTCATTTTAGTTGCCATGTAATGCTTTTAAGAACTTTCCGCTAAACCATTTGAGAGGAAAATTTTGTCCTCAACACAATTGAGCATTCTTTTAAACTTCGGTTATTTTTATTGGACAAAAAATGACCAAGTGGGCAAATATGTTAGGTAAGATTTAGTTATTTTGTACATATCTTGGCTCATATGATACTCACGTGGTCATTTTTTGTCCAAGAAAAGTCACATTGCAAATAACATGAGGGTCAGTTATTTCAAATAACAAAAGGATGTAAAATGTCAATTTTGTAACAAAAAGGATGTTTTTAGCAATGATCCATACCACAAGGGCCTTTTTGCATTTAACCTAAATTGAAATATTTTGATAGAAGAAATTTTACCAATTTTTTTTAAGAAAAAAATAAGTAGAAGAAGAAGTGATATGAGATGTGTGCTCATTTCTAATAGAGAATAGTATATATCGGTCAATCGGCAGATACACTTCAAAGATAATTTACATAATGCTCTCTCAGTATTTGATGATCATAATTACAAAATATTTTCACACTATATATTTACCAAGTCTTAGGATCAATGGGTTATAAATTTTAACTCAGTTGACATCGGTATGATCTCATCAAGTCTAATTCTACTATTTTATTTTTAGTGTTCCATTTTATACTTTTAATTGTAATATGTCATATAAATATTGTCATGGTTATTTATTTTTAATTTTTTTTTTTTAAATTTTTACTTTGGATATTTTAGAAGAAAATAAAACAGAAAATGTGACAACATGTGATTAATATCTCATATGGTACAACACCGAAAGAATGATAAAAGATTTTTATCCAAAGTCACTACTGTGTACGTACGAGTTGATATTTCATAACCTATTCTTAATGTAATCAATTCATAAATTATACATATATGTTATAAAATTTTGTTGCATGTCCTAGAAATCTATATTTATAGCATGTATGTATTATTGAACCTACCTCATCTTCCAACTTGTCAAAAGTGTTGCACAAGAGCCAATTCGCATCCTGGAAATTTGAGAATTGATTCACTAAAAGGATTTGCAGAGCTGCGTACAAGCCCGTATCAAAAAGAAACGAAGGCAGATCATTGCTCCCTAGTGATGGCATCGAAGGCAATGATATTGAAGACCCTTCTTCTAAGGGCATCTTAATTTCTCCTCGATGGGCATGATAATAGATGGCATTAACCACACACGACTGAGTGAAAAATGGCGCTCCATCTATGCCAAGTTGTCGAGCAATGTTTAAAGCCCATGGCATAACTGAATCATACACAAGAAACTTTGGAGGGTATTTGGAGCTATTATGTCTCTGGATGAGCTTTCCTAAGCTCTCTGAGACCTTTGACTTGAAACGCTGGAGACCTTCATCTAAGGATTCCTGATTTTCGACTTCCTCAGAGCCATCAGAAATGATCTCAAAGTTGACAGAGCTGCTGGCTTGGGCTTGTATAGACTTGCTGATAGAAGTGGTAGTGACAAACGTGACTCTAGGACCCTTTGAGGCTAGGCGCTTTGAGAATTGGAGCATTGGGTTTATGTGACCTTGTATGGGATAAGGAATCACTAGGATATGGGTTTCCCTCTCCATTTTTCTCTAGTGGTCTCTCTGCTCCCAAGTTAAAAGGAGGAAAAATTGTTTACTATTTCCTTTTGAAGAGGTACATATTCAATATCATCAGTTTGGGTTAAGGATATATAATAGCAGTAACACGGCAGATTGTTTGTTTGTATGTCGAAGTCATTTTCAAACATGTTTCTATCGAGATTTGAGAGTCAACCTGGCTCACTTGTCTTTCTTAACATATTTTACTAATTATAAATCTTTATTTTATTATTTACATAAGAAACATATAGGTGATAAACATAAGATAATGACACATTTTTAGTTATTATTTTAGGACTTTTGTACGTGCCGGCCAACACCTATTAATGAATTAGTTGTGAATTATTTATGATCTATCACAAAGTCCACTACATAGAAATTGGCAAAATTTTACATTTTAGTTGTGGTTTATTACAAAATAATTTGACATTTTCAATCTAAACTAACATACATTTAATACATATTCATTTTTTTTTTCATATCTTTAAAAAAACTTAAATAGTTTATTTTAAATTTTATAATATTAACGGGTGCTGTACATGTACAGCACCAGTTAACAGCACCCTTTAAACAAAAAATTAACTAATAATAACTGGTTTAAACAAAAAAATTAACAATTAATAACTGGTTGGCAACTTGGCATACGATTGGCTACTTAATTATGTATCAGAAATTTGTCTTGGAAAGTACAACCTCCTTTATGACTTATTCGTTTTTCTTCTTTTTTAAATAAAAGAAAAAAAAAATAATACAACCTGGTTTTGAAACCAATTGAGATTAGAAGGAAGTGCACCAAGCAAGCAACCCTCGAAAGTAACTACAATATGTATATATAAATCATAAATGGATAGACCCTCCCCTTGAGTTTTGCTACCTTGGAAAGAACATCACAACTAGAATTCATGAGCCTCTGGAGATCTCCCTGTCTCACCTTAATTGTTTGAGCTTTTTGCATGATAGCTATTTTGATTACTTTCAATTTGCTCAAGATGAGCAAGTATTGCAGTGAGCATTTGTTACATTTCTTTGAACATTTGTCATTGTTTAAAGACGCCAAGTTACTGACCTCAGCTCACAATTGGTCCATATGATGGTCCGGCTTTTTATTTTTTATTTTTTATTTTTTATTTTTTTTAATGGTTACTTTGAAACTTTGAGAGAATTAAGGCTTCCTACTTTAATAAATAAATTAGTATAAGGGAGTCCCAAACCTCCAAGTTAGACTAGCTAAAAATTTGTGACTTAATAAATCACGAAAGTTCTTTATTTATTTTCAACATACGAATTTATACAAGACATCTTAAAAATAGATAAGGATAAATAATTCTAACTCCTTAGCATTTACATTAGTGGAGATATTTTTTTAGTTATTTGGCACCATAAAAAACCACTTTATCTATTTTATTTACTCACTTTACAAAATACTCAGTATCAGTGGATCTATTTTAGCTTTTAAGACAATAAAATAATATAAATATCACAATAAAATAATATATATATATATATATATTACAATAGTAGTGTGAACACACAAATAAAAAAACAATATATAAGAGATGAAAAAAATATAAGAATAAAAAAAAAATAACAGTATGAATGCACAAAAAACATATAGCAGTGTGAATGCTATATAAAAAAGAAAAAAAATGAGTAAAAGAAGAGTGAATGCACAAACAATAGCAGTGTGAACGCAGAAGAAGAGAAATAAGAATAAAATAAAAAATAAAAATGAGTAAAATAATCAAAAGCAATGTAAATGCACAAATAGAAACACACACACACACACACACACACACACACACACACATATATATATATATTACATTTCAACTACAGTGCACAGCTAAAAATAGCTGTGGACGATAGCTGTGGAGCCAAACAATATAGATTTGGCTCCACCATTGTAGAGCACATTTTGGTATTTAGTGGTGCTAAAAATAGCAATATAGTTATTTAGCACCATACTAATTTATTTGAATAACTAAAACATATATCTATTATTCACGAATGATCTATATTCATTGTCAACATATGAATTTATACAAAACAATTTTCAAATAAATAAGGATAAATACTAACTCATTATAATCTATCAATAAATCTAATCTTAATCCAAAGTAATCTAATTAATCCGAATTCATACTAATTTATTAATTTGAATAAATAAAACATATATCTATTACTCCCTCCGTCCCAGTTTGTTTGTCCTTTATTTCATTTTAAGATGTTCCAATATATTGTCCTAATTCTAAAAATAAAAGTCATTAATTTACTAATGTTCCTATTATATTCCTACTTAATTTTCAAAACTATTTAAAAAGAAAACTAACAAATATTTAGAAAATCAATCTAATTGAGGCACATTTTTAGTTGCCTCATGCCTCATTAAGAATAACTTTTTTTAAAAAAAATTAATAAATGATGTTTGTGGGGATATTTTTTGCCTCAAGATCAAGAGTTGCACATTGTAATCTTTTCTGGCTTCAAGTCCCACATGGGAAAGAAATGCGTCCTCTTCATGCCATATAAGGGATGACCAAGTGGATGAAGAGTACCACTAGTTTTGTTATTCTTGGTCATCCCTTATATGGTATGAAGAGAAAACATTTCTTTCTCGTGTAGGACTTGAAGTCAAAAAAGATTACAATGTGCAACTCTTGGTCTTGAGGCAAAAAATGTCCTTACAATGTTCCTTTAAAAAGTTTGAATTTTCAAACATGACAAATAAATTGGAACGGGGGAGTATTATTTATCCAATTGAAATTAAAATAAATTTCTTCTCAAAAAAAGAAAATTAGGTGTTACATGTAGTGCAACTTTAAGTAGCGTTTCATTATTTTATTTGTGATAGTTTTGACATTATTTTTTATAGCATAAATTTATGATATAATTGTGGTGCTTTAATTTTAATTAGGTGTTATATGTAGTGCAACTTTAAGTATGCGTTTCATTATTTTATTTGTGATAGTTTTGACATTATTTTTTATGGCATAAATTTATGATATAATTGTGCTGCTTTAGTTTTAGTTATTGTTACAATAGCGAATGAGGAGGTAATTATTTAGTTTGAAGAATGTCCATCTTTTCTAAGCTTTTATAAAGCGTTCTGTTCTGGCCGGAATGACTGGAATTTTCCGTCCAGTGGGTGGTCCAGGGTAGGTTTCACCCTTAACGTCGGCCTGTACCAACCAAAGCTAACATTCCTGCCAGAATTTCATCATACAGGGCAAGACGTTGATTCTGAACCAAAATGGAGAATGGGTTTTTGGTACATTGCTTTGAGACACTGAGTGGGTTTATTTATTTATTTATTTTTTTTGGGATCTAATTGTGGGTTCACGCATGGAGAATATAAACTGAATTAGAGGACAAGTGAAAAGGAAATAAAGAAATCAAAGATGACGAAAGAGCTTAGTTAAGAATGTCATAGGGTTACGTTAACCCCAAAAAAGAAAAAAAAAATGAAAAAGTAATAGAAGTCAAACGAGGGAATTACGGATCTGGAAGAAGAAGTTAATTAGACAAGGAATAGGCTTCAGAGAAGAGGAATGGTGAGAGAAATGAAAAAGAAATAAATAATGTTCGATCTCTGTAAACTAGACTGTTTAATATAATTAATTAATTAAGTGAATACTTAAGTTTATTATTCAGATTTAGGTTAAAACAAAACAATTATATCATATAAAGTAGCGGAAAAATAAATAACAAAATGATATGATGACTCTAGAAAATCAAACCGGTAAAAAATTTGGAGAAGATTTAACCTAGCTATCCTCGAGATAAAAAGCAAATTCACTATGAAAAAATTGAAGTTTGTACAATAGAACTTAGACCACTAACATTCTATTGCTACTTCGAGTAGAAAACTTACTACCATGACCCCATGATAACCTCGAGTCCATGGACTATTTCTTCCTAGGCCTTTGCAACACAAGCACCCACACTTGTGATAAAAAAAAAAAAAAAAATACAAACTCTCTTGTTTGTGACTCCAAAACCACCCTTGAAGGTTTAGATCATCAGCACCTTTGATGATTAGAGAAGACAACAACTTCTACAACACCGGATTTTGAGATTCTTTAAGGAATAACACCGGTAGAAGATATTAGAGAGCTTTTGGGTACAAAACCTTAGATACAAAAAAGGCACACTATTCTCTCTCTAAAAAACCTTATAAAAATGTGCTTAGAGTTTCCTTTATATACTAGTAGTGTTTTGCTTGAAACATAATACATTTAAGTAGAGTTTAGGCTGAAATAAAATTTTGCAGATACATGTTTTGATCGATCGAGCCTGTCTTTCGATCGATTGAACCAGACAATTTTTGAATTCTTCTTTTTATAGCTCACTTGTTTTTGAATCTTAACTTGAATTACCTTAAGCATTGTCTAATAATACCTATAGACTCTAAGATCTATATTTAGACAAATTTGTGTTCACGATTTGCCAATTATTTTAAACTTTTAGTAAAAGAGATAAAGGAGATAAAGGAGAAAATAGGAAGCTTCTAGTAAAGATAACAATTCGTGTTTGCAGGTCGGATTTGCGTTGTGTCGAGTCATGAGCATTCGGCTATATGAACTGACCCAAACCTGACCTACTTATTAAATATGTTAAGAATCCCCAATTATAACATGACTTATTTATTAAACAAGTCAACCCAATACGATGCGTTTAACCTATTTAATTAACAAGTCATGTAAAAGTCGGTACAAATGACCTGTTTAATAACTTGTTTGATTAATAGGTCATACCTGACGTAAATAACATGTTATCAATTCCTATATATCTCCCATTAAAAAAAAAAAAAAAAAAATCCTATATATCTAAAATTAAAATACAATTACAAGCATAAATATAGTAATAAACATATAATTACAACAAAATATTAAACAAAAGCTAATATGACCCATTTATTGTAACTAAAGGATCCAGGTAAAACAATATATAGTTAATAGATAGCGTTCAACTCTCAATCACATTTATGCAGAAGTTTCAAGTGAAAAGTATTTGCCTACATTAACATTAGGAGAGTTTTGCCACAAATTCATCTATATTTTTATATGAACTCCCACCCTCATCCATTGCCTCTTTAGCCAATTCTTTCCATCTTACTGAATTCCTCATTATCTCTTTCCCTCTCTCTCCCTCTCTTACTTCCTTTATGCATAGCTCCATTTCATCTTTGGATGCAATGCCTTTTTCATTCATTTTAATCCTAACCCTTACTTTCCACACGTCCACAATAGACTTTGCATTTGTTGGTTAATTTGTCCATTGTGGCGTTGCAACCATTGGCACTTCCAAACTCAATGCCTTTAGTGCTGAGTTCCATCCACAATGAGTCGTGAAGGACCCAACAGCCTTGTGAGCTAATACTTCTAGTTGAAGGCACCAATTCACAACTATTCCCTTCTCTGTTGTTTCTTGTTTCTTCCGAATTGCATGTTGCTAGCTACAATATGTATATAAAAAAAGAAAAAATAAATAATATATGGATAGACTCTCAATCAATGGCGGCGCCATGTTGAGGTCAGGTGTTCCCAGGAACACCCTGACCTGAAGAAAAAAAATATATATTTATATATAATAATTTAATTTTTTTTTATTTATTTACCTTTAAAAAAAAAAAATAAGAACACCCTCAAGAAAAATCAGGAACACCCTCAAAATTTTTATGCCAAACAAATTTTGAACTAAAATCTAAAAAAAAAAAAAAAATTTAATAGAGCAAGCCCAAAAAACTGAAGGAGAGAGAGAGAGAGAGAGAGAGTGAGACGGGTAAAAAACTAAAGGTAACCTTTGATAATTCTTTGAGATTAAGGTGGATTACTCGTGAAACTTCAACCTTCACAGTGTTCACATATTTGCAGCAAAAAGAGATTGGGGTGGCAGAGAGTGTGGTGCCTTGTAAGATAAAGTATAAAACACAGAGGTAGAGAATTTGAAAACTAGGGGCTCTATTCGGGTAAAAAAAGTGGGATTGGGTGGGGGTAGGCGAAATATTAAATGGGCCCCCAAGCAAATATGAACACGTTATTTATTTATTTATTTTTAGCAAATAGTGTCCTTCAGGCCAAAATCTAACATCAGCTGACAGTTAAAAATAGGAGTACCACTTGTTTAAAAAAAAAAACACACACACACACACACTCATTGTTAAAAATAGGCACCCAATAAATAGTATACTAGCCTCATCACACGTGTCGATGAGGCTTTTTTTTAGCCAAAAAAAAATTGTGTTTTTATTTTATATATATAATATTTATTTTGATAATTTAATTTATAAGTAGATAAAGTAATTTGAAAATTAATAGGAAACTTCCCCTATTTTTTAGGCAATATTTTAGTTGGAGTTAGAATTGCATTTTTATTGAATTGTCCTTTAGTTTTGTCTCTACTTAAACATAAGAGTATAGAGGCATTTTTGAAATAAAAAATGAGGAATCCAAACAAGGGAATCCCCATAAATAGTAGTATAGACAAACCACATTGTTCATTTCTTTTCTTCTTCTTTTTTTTTGTTTTTTTTATTTTTTTTTTTTTTTTTTTTTTTTTATCCTTTTGAGGTTTTTTGATGTACAGAATGTAAATTTGTTTTGGTTTTAAGAACATTTTTTTTTTTCTTTTAAGTACAAACTTCATGCTGGCTAAATCTTGAATTTTTAGCTGGTATTTACCGAAACATCCCGAAACACCCGAAATAGATTGAAATGACCCGAAATTTTTAAAAAGTGGAATAGGAACACCTTGGACAAAATTCCTGGAGCCGCCACTGCCCTCAATACCCCATGATTCAATCTCAACTTTTTCAAATTTCAAAATTTTAAAAATTTTTAACTTTTTATTTTTCACAAAATTTCAACTTTTTCAAAAAAAAAAAAAAAAAAAAAAATCAAACTCTCAACTTTTAACTTTCTTGATTCAATGGTTGATATGAAAAGTTAATTTTTAACATGAACCATTAAGAAGGTATTGTATAGTGCAGCAACCCTAATTATTGCCTTAGATCTCAATCTAAACTCCCTTGATTTTTGGGGCGTAGCTTTTTTCTAGTGCCTTCAGTGCACTGGACTCACTACAATCATGATACATATCCATTTTTGGACACGTGTCATGATCGTAGTGGGTCTAGTGTCACAAGACACTGGGCAAAAGCCGCATCTTGAATTTTGCTACCTTCAAAATAACAATACAACTAGAACTCATGAGCCTCTTGATGGATCTCCCTATCTCACCTTAATTGTTTGAGCTATTAGCTTGATTGTTATTTTGAATACTCACAATTTGATCAAGATGGGAAAGTATTATAGTGAGCATTTTTCGCATTTCTCTGAACATTTGTCATTGGTACGTTAAAAAAGCCAAGTAATTGACCCCAGCTTCCTATTGCTCCATGCGGTGGTCCTCCATAACCAGCTTTGATACCAGAAGTTATGTACCCAATTTCTTTAATGGTTACTTTGAGTTTTGGAGGGAATTAAGACCTCCTAATTTGATAAATGAATTAGTGTGAGGAAGTCCAAACTCCCAAGTTAGACTAGCTAATAATTTGTAACTTAATAATTCATTAATGTTCTTTATTCATTGTCAACATATGAATTTATACAAGACAAATTCCAAATAGATAAGGATAAATACTAACTTATAAAACTAATTATTTTAATCCAAAGTAATCTAATTAATCTAAATCCATACTAATTTATTTGAATAAATAAAACATGTCTCTATTATTATTGTGGGACCAGAAAATCAGGCAGCCTCAGCCCACTTCAAGCTAGGCTCAGAGGCCCGCGCCGAGAATGCATGAGGGGTCTGAGGATGAAAGCGCGATGCTCGGCCCCAGAGGAACATATCCGAGGATGACCCCATCCTCGGACATCCGAGACCTCAGAGGAACATGAGCACTACTCCACCAAAGAGGTGTCTTCTTGAATATCCGAGGAGGAGAGGGGCCAATGCCATGCGTCGGCGATGGGAGCATGGCGAAGGAGCCAGTCTTAGGCGAGTTGTCACCTCCACATTGAATGCTCTCAACTAACGTCTTGGCCGCATTAAGGAGGACAGGACTTCTGAGCAGTACTGTCTTGGGTGCTGCAACCCACTGGGGGAATGGGGATGTGGCTGATGGGACAGACTCTCAAGTGGTGGCCTGGCTGATCAACAAATGGAGGATTAGGATCAGTTTAAAGAGGTATATAACATAAGGAGTCTCTCTTGAAAGAGGGGGGGAAGATCTGCATGAAGAAGTACTGTAGGCGTGGTAGTTTTCTCCCATGAGGATGAGTGCTATCAGAGGTGTAGGCGTGGCAGCCCTACCCCTAAGGGCTTGGGAAGTGACGCCATGAGCAGGGCGCTAGACCGGTTCTCTAGGTCACCCTTTACGCGTCGCATAGGCGAGGCGGTGCTCCCTTGGAGGTTCCAGCAGCCGACCTTCACCATTTACAATGGCAAAATGGACCCCGTGGAGCATGTGAGCCAGTTCAATCAGAGGATGGCCGTTCACTCTAAGAACGAGGCGCTGATGTGCAAAGTCTTCCTGTCCAACTTGCGACTTGTGGCAATGAGGTGGTTCAACGGCTTAAGGACGAATTCCGTAGACTCGTACAGACAGCTAACCCAGGCCTTTAGTTCCCGTTTTGTCATGAACAGCAGACCTCCTCAGCCCATGAGCGCGTTGCTGTCCCTGACCATGCGCGATGACGAGACCCTCAAGGCTTACTCGGACAAGTATTAGGAGATTTACAACGAGTTGGACGGCAAGTACGATGATGTCGCCATCAACACGTTCAAGAACGGGTTCTCAAGGGGCACGGCTTGAGGAAGTCCTTAACTGGTAAGCCTGCCACCAGCGTGCGGTAGCTAATGGACCGGATCGACAAATACAAATGGGTGGAGGAAGACTTGCCCCAAGGCAAGGGGAAGGAGAAAGCTATCCCTCAAGAGAGGAGGGATTCCAGGTCGAACCGATATAACAAAGCCCGTCCGAGAAGTGATTTCATAGGGCAATCTGGGGCGATAAATGCCCAGGCTGTCGGTGCTGTGTTCCGAGAACCGGTGCACAGGGTGCTAGAAAAGATCAAGAGCAAACCGTATTTCAAGTGGCCGAATAAGATGTCGGGGGACCCTGAGAAGCATAATTAGGACCGTTACTGCCAATATCACCAGGACCACGGGTACGCTACGGAGGACTGCAGGAATCTCTGGAACTATCTGGACCAGTTAGTTTGAGAAGGGCGGCTGAAGCATCTCCTGCACCATTCCAGCAGCCAGTAGGGCCAGACCTACCAGGAGCCATGGAGGGACACAACCATGGGCAGCCCGCTGGAATGATTAATATGATCTTGGCTGCGCCAGGAAGAATAGGCATGCGTCCCTCGCGGGTGCTGTCCGTAGTCCAGGTGGCCACCAGGGAGTCCCAGTCAGAGCCAAAGAGGGCCAGAAGAGGCTGTCACCCGACCCAGACTTTTTTTGAGGAGGACAAGGACGGGACCACCCAACCCCACGACGACGCTTTGGTGATCACCCTCAGAATTAGGGGCTATGACGTCAAAAGGGTGGTGGTGGACGGTGGCAGCGCGGCAGAGGTAATGTACCCCGACCTCTATAAGGGGCTGGGGCTAAAGCCCGAGGACTTGTCGCCTTATAACTCCCCCTTGATGAGCTTCGATGGAAAGCTAGTCATCCCGGAAGGCATGATCAGGCTACCCATCTAGACCGGCCCGGAAGTAGTGGAGGTGGACTTTATAGTGGTGAACATGTACTCCCTCTACATTGCTATTGTGGGAAGGCCTTGGCTCCACACCTTAGGAGGTGTCGTCTCTTCCTTGCACCAGAAAGTGAAATTCCTGTCTGGAGGACGAATCCTTGAGATCCGAGGGTGCCAGCCAATGGCAAGGCGGTGTATGGTTGCAGCCACCTCACGTCCGCAAGATACGGAGCCCTCGGCCACCATGGCCAAAAACTTATAGTAGCTAACCACCTCGATGGCACCAGCTGGCACGGCTGTCGAGGAAGCAAGGCTCGAAGGCCTAGAAAAAGTGGTCATCGACGATGACCAGGAGAGGTTCTTTTTGGTCGGAACCTAACGGCCTCCCCGAGAGAAGGAGGAGTTGCTTGAGTTTCTTAAGAGTAACCTGGATGTGTTTGCATGGGACCCCTGCGATGCCCCAGGGATTGACCCATCCTTCATCTGTCATCGCCTTAAAGTCAACCCTTCGGTGACCTCCAGGAAGCAGCCACCTCGATGCCTGTCAAAGAAGCACGCTGAGGCAGTAAAGGAAGAGGTCAATAAACTTAAGTGCGTAGGCGCTATTAAAGAAGTATTCTAACCTGAGTGGTTAGCCAACATTGTGGTAGTCAAGAAGAAAAGTGGGAAATAGAGGGTTTGCATGGACTTCACGGACCTGAATAAAGCATGCCCGAAGGACCCCTAACTAATGCCATGGATAGAGCAGCTGGTGGATGCAACCGCAGGCCATCCTCAGATGAGCTTCCTAGACGCCTTTCAAGGCTATCACCAGATTCCATTAGCCTTGGAGGATCAAGAGAAGACGGCCTTCGTGACGCCCATTAGGAACTACCACTACAAGGTGATGCCATTCGGCCTGAAGAACGCTGAATCTACTTATCAGAGGATGATGATGAGAATGTTCAAGCCATTGTTGGGCAGAAACATTGAGATCTATGTTGACGATATGGTGGTGAAAAGTAGATTGGTGTTCGAGCATCTGTGGGACCTCGGTTGTATATTTGACGTCCTCAGAAAGCACAGGCTGCGACTAAATGCATCTAAGTGCTCGTTTGGCGTGGGATCTGGCAAGTTCCTGGGCTACATCATTACCCATCAGGGGATCGAGGTCAACCCTGACCAAATCAGAGCTATCCAAAACCTAAGGCCTCTACAAAACCCCAAAAAGATCCAGAGGCTCGCTGGAATGATTGCGGCCCTGAATCGATTCATTTCCAGGTTGGCCGACCGATGTAAACCGTTTTATCTCCTGCTCAACAAGTGGAAGGGATTTGAGTGGTCTGAGGAATGTGCCACAGCCTTCTAACAGCTCAAAGATTACCTGGCCCGGCCACCCATCATCTCTAAAGCGGAGGCCGATGAGGTCTTATATGCATACATCGCTGTGGCGCACCACGCTGTGAGCCTGGTGCTGATACGAGATGATGGTGGCGTCCAAAAACCGATCTACTACGTTAGCAAGTCATTACACGAAGCCGAGGTCAAGTACTTACCCTTGGAAAAGGACATACTTGCTGTGGTCCCTGCCACGCAAAAGCTGCCTCATTACTTCCAAGCTCATACGGTGGTCGTCTTAACCCAACTACCCTTGAAGTTCGTACTTCAGGCTGCCGACTACACGGGAAGAATTGCAAAGTGGAATACCATCTTGGGGGCCTTCGACGTTAAATACATGCCTCGGACTGCCATAAAGGGCCAGGTTCTGGCAGACTTGACGGCGGAGTTTGTTGAGCCAACTATAGAAGTGGGAACTGAGGGAAGGATCGTTGGCGAAAGGTCGGTTGGAGCGATCTCTGTCCCGAGGCCACCATGCTGGAAAGCATATGTTGATGGCGCGGCAAACCAAAGAGGGTCAGGAGTAGGACTAGTTTTAGTGTCCCCTGAAGATCATGTCACAGAGAAATCCCTGAGGCTCGGATTCCCGGCCACAAACAACAAGGCCGAGTACGAGGCATTATTACAGGGTATGGCCATGGTACGGAAGATGGGAGGAAATTTAGTGGAGATGTTCTCAGACTCGAGACTGGTAGTAGGACAGGTAAAGGGAGAGATGGAAGCCCAAGATCTGAGAATGCAAGAATACCTGAGCCAGGTCAAGTGCTTGCAATCAGACTTCGACCCTTTCAGTCTGTCTCATATCCCTAGAGGTGGGAACAGTCATGCGAATTCATTAGCCACACTCGCAATTTCTACGGCAGATGGTCTACCTCGGATCATACTTGTGGAGCATCTAGAGAGGGTGAGTGAGGCGGCAAAGGAAGCGATCCCCATCCTTAGCGTCGGAGTGGGTTCTAGCTAGATGGACCCCATTGTGAGATGGACCCCATTGTGAGATTTCTTAAAGATGATATCCTACCCCAAGATAAGTCAGAGGCTGAGAAAGTACGAAGAAAGGCTTCTCGGTTCTGCTTG
The DNA here is from genome assembly GCA_030445155.1 of Quercus variabilis. NCBI lineage: Eukaryota > Viridiplantae > Streptophyta > Magnoliopsida > Fagales > Fagaceae > Quercus > Quercus variabilis. The sequence goes on along the minus strand of CP129454.1, from coordinate 54,290,899 downwards.
TCCGAGGATCACAAACTATATAAGCGCTCCTACTCGGGGCCATACCTGCTGTGCGTCCACCCCGAAGCAGCAAAATTACTGCTTAAAGAGCTACACGAGGGAATCTGCGGGAGCCACACAGGGGGGAGATCCTTGTCTCATCGAGCCGTCACGCAGGGATACTGGTGGCCGAGAATGCAACAAGAAGCCCAGGAGTATGTCAAGAAGTGTGACCAGTGCCAAAGGTTCGCCCCGAATATCCATCAGCCAGGGGGAGTCCTTAATCCCTAGTCTAGTCCTTGGCCGTTCGCCCAATGAGGCTTGGACATTGTAGGACCATTCCTAGAGCGCCAGGGAATAAGAAGTATTTATTAGTGGCCACGGACTACTTTACCAAGTGGGTCGAGGCCGAGCCACTGGCCAATATCAGGGACATAGACGCAAAGAAATTCCTTTGGAGGAACATTGTGACACGATTCGGGATTCCCCACACCTTCGTCTCGGATAATGGGCTCCAATTCGATAGCAAGGCCTTCAGGAGGTACTGTTATGAACTTGGTATCACAAACAGATACTCAACGCCCGCCTACCCTCAGGGAAACAGACAAGCCGAGGCCGTCAACAAGGTCATCGTCAGTGGGCTTAAGAAGAGACTGGACGACGCCAAGGGGAGATGGGTAGAGGAGCTGCCTCACGTTCTCTAGACATACTGGACCATGCCCCGACGGTTAACAGGGGAAACACCTTTCGCCTTAACTTATGGTGCCGAGGCGGTGATCCCCCTGGAAACAAGCTTCCCAACGCTAAGGACAAGCTCTTTCACCCCAGACAGCAATGATGAATTGCTGGGGAGGAGCCTGGACCTGGTAGATGAACGAAGGGAACGAGCGACGATCCGGCTGGCCTATTATCAACAAAAGCTTAAGTAGGGGTATGACACCCATGTGAGACTCAGACCACTAACGCCGGGGGACCTGGTCCTGAGAAAAGTCGTAGGGGCTGCTAAGAACCCTTCTTGGGGAAAGCTGGGACTTAACTGGGAGGGGCCCTACAGAATTACGTCAGTAGTGGGGATAGGTGCATACTACTTAGAAGATCTAGACGAAAAACCTGTACCTCGTCCGTGGAATCTAAATAACCTGAAAAGGTATTATTATTAATGAATAAACCTTTTTGGATTCAAATGCTTACCCGATCATGACTATGTATCTTGCATTTTGACGGCAAAGACTAAGTGTTAGACAGAACTAAGGCATTGTATGGTCCTCGGATTCAAGCCTATAGGGAAACTAACTATTTCAAAAATATCCTAAGTGTTAGACATAATCAAGGCATTGCATGGTTCTCGGACTCAAGCCTATGGGGAAACTAACTACTTCAAAATATCCTAAGTGTTAGACAAAACCAAGGCATTGCATGGTCCTCGGACTCAAGCCTATGGGGAAACTAACTACTTCAAAATATCCTAAGTGTTAGACAGAACCAAGGCATTGCATGGTCCTTGGACTTAAGCCTATGGAGAAACTAATTACTTCAAAATATCCTAAGTGTTAGGCAGAACCAAGGCATTGCATAGTCCTCGGACTTAAGCCTATGGGGAAACTAACTACTTCAAAATATTCGAAGTGTTAGACAGAACTAAGGAATTGCATAGTCCTCGGACTCAAGCCTATGGGGAAACTAACTACTTCAAAATATCCTAAGCGTTAGACAGAACCAAGGCATTGCATGGTCCTCGGACTCAAGCCTATAGGGAAACTAACTACTTCAAAAATATCCTAAGTGTTAGACAGAATCAAGGCATTGCGTGGTTCTTGGACTCAAGCCTATGGGGAAACTAACTATTTCAAAAATATCCTAAGTGTTAGACAGAATCAAGGCATTGCGTGGTTCTCGGACTCAAGCCTATGGGGAAACTAACTACTTCAAAATATCTTAAGTGTTAGACAGAACAAAGGTATTGCATGGTCCTCGGACTCAAGCCTATGGGGAAACTAACTACTTCAAAATATCTTAAGTGTTAGACAGAACCAAGGCATTGCATGGTCCTTGGACTTAAGCCTATGGAGAAACTAATTACTTCAAAATATCCTAAGTGTTAGGCAGAACCAAGGCATTGCATAGTCCTCGGACTTAAGCCTATGGGGAAACTAACTACTTCAAAATATTCGAAGTGTTAGACAGAACTAAGGAATTGCATAGTCCTCGGACTCAAGCCTATGGGGAAACTAACTACTTCAAAATATCCTAAGTGTTAGACAGAACCAAGGCATTGTATGGTCCTCGGACTCAAGCCTATGGGGAAACTAACTACTTCAAAAATATCCTAAGTGTTAGACAGAATCAAGGCATTGCGTGGTTCTCGGACTCAAGCCTATGGGGAAACTAACTACTTCAAAATATCCTAAGTGTTAGACAGAACAAAGGTATTGCATGGTCCTCGGACTCAAGCCTATGGGGAAACTAACTACTTTAAAAATATCCTAAGTGTTAGATAGAACCAAGGCATTGCACGGTCTTTGGACTCAAGCCTATGGGGAAACTAACTACTTCAAAATATCCTAAGTTAGGAAGGATCAAAACCCTACCTAGCCTATTGAGACATAAAGGGACTGCCCACGCATACATTCCTTCCCATTATCATTGTTACTGTTGTAATTGACCGAGATACAATTCAGGTTAAATTCATGCAAATACAAAGAAAAGAGAGGAAACAGATAGCATACAAACAAATAAGTAACCAAAATAGATAAGAAGGGAAACTAAACTCCCATTACAATGATGTGTCCGTAGAAGTTACGTGGCATGAGCGACATTACATAACAAAAGGGAAGAACAACAAAATAAAATAAAATATAATAAAATAAAAAAAGGATAGGAAAAGATCAGGCAAATAGCAAAAGCAGGTTGGACCGAGACGCCAAGGGATCTACTCTTTCTACTTAGTCTCACCCCTCGTAGATGGCTGGACAGGGGCAACCTCTAAATCCTCTAAGCCTTGGCCTAAGGGGACGGCCTGCAGAGGTACAGCGAGAATGGCTGCTTCCTCGATGGTGGAGATTTGAGCATCAGAAGGGACCTCCGCTACTCCTTGGGGCGCCTCCTCACTCGGATCTTCCTTTAGTTCAGCAGCCCCTACCTCCTCAACAACCTCCCCAACCTCGACGCCATCAGGGACGGCTTTGTAGATAGCAGGGGGGTAGTACACGATCTCCGCCTTCCACAGGTTGGACGAGGCCTCCACCCTAGCTTGTTTGAGGGCCTTAGCCCAGACCTGGGAGCTATAGCGCCTACATACCCCCGGAACTTGAGCTTTATAAAAAGCCTCTATCTCAGCCACCCCCTCAGTGTAGGCTGCAGTCTCAGCCTCCTCCTTGGCAGCCAGGGCCTCCTTCCTGCCAAATTCCACCTCGACCTTAACCTGTTGAGCCTCGTCTTTGGTCCATTCTGCCTCCCTCTGGGCCCCCTCGGCCGTAGCCACCCTAGCTTGAAGATCTGCGATCAACTCCCTCGCAATCCTCAGTTGATCCTTCGCTTCGCCCAGGCACCTCGTCTGCTCCCTGGCCTGGTTCTGGGCACCAGCAAGACCCGACTCTGCGCTGTCCCGAGCCCTGGTCATCGCCTTCAGCTCCTTTCTAGCCTTGGTGAGGTCAGCCTTGGAGGTCTTGAGGGTCCGGGTAGCCTTAAAGCGCTTCTCACGCTCCAAGTCGAGGGCCTTCCCCTGGTTGTTGGCCCCCGCCTCCAACCTATAGGTGGCCTGGATAGCCTGCTAGGGTAATCAATGCACTATAAGCCCAACTCCAAAAAAAAAAAAAAAAAAAAAAAAGAAGAGAAAAAAAAGGGGGAGGGTGGGAAGTCGAAACCAAAAGCTCTTACCATCCCTAGATATCACTTAAGACTAAGGAAGACCTGCATACTCCTCAAAGAGTCCAGCTCGGCCATGTCTGCTGGGAGCAGCAGGCACCTCTCCAGCGTGTCGGCCATGTGCGCGCCTTCGCCCTTATTGAAGTCCCTGAGGGAGGCGTCATCCCTCAAGGGCTCCCCATGGAGCATTGGGTTTGGGAGCCAGGCCTGAGCCTCCGACGAGGTGGTGACGGCCTACTTGTACTGACTCTTTCCGCCTATCTTAATTTGCTTGGACGGCCACAGAGCGTTGTCCTCCTCCTACAAGGGCACTGGCTTATCCACCATAAGCCTTTTGCCTTTATCTTTCTTCTTCTTGGGGGCGGCGGGCACGGACCCAGAAGGCAGGCTCGTCTAAGAAGGAGGAGGAGAAGGAGGGGGAAGCTTCTGCTGGGCAGAAGTCGACCTCGTTTGAATAGATTAAGTCTTGAGAGGTGGAGGGGGAAGCTTCTGCTGGGACTTCCTCGGTTGGCCTTCGATCAGGTCCAACAGGCTGGTGGGAGGTTTCCTCTTGTAACCCATTATTGGTAGAGAAGGGGTTTCTGAAGCACGGAGGTTTGCTTCGGTCAAATAAGGGTCACCCAAGTCCCCGGGAGGGTCCTCGGACTGATCGAGCTAGTCAAAAACGTCAAACGCTTCCTCTTCCCGCTCTGGATCCTCCTCAGCAGCCTCGGCGAATACATGGGAAGAAGAAAGGATGGCTAGGGTGACAACTTTTGATCAGAGGGCTCCTCGAGGAACAGAAATCCGTCCTCGGTCACAGTAATTTTATGAAGCCGAGGATTGTTCGCTCGGATCATGTGCTTTGGAACCGGGAATGATTTCTGGATAGGAGTATACCCCAAGATTTTGTGGGCGGCTCTAACTTGATGGTTGTCCTCGTTTATAAAAACTGATGCCCTCAGTACCTTCTGCAAATCCTCCTGGTTGACCAGGTGGAAGTGGCGCTTAAAGGCGTGCGGGTCTGCAAGGAGGAAACACCACCACATTAGTAAAAACAAAAAAAAAACAAAAACGGAAAAAGACAAGAGAACTTGAAACCCCTTCTACTCCCACTGCCTCACCTGGTATTCCCTCCGTTGTTGGGTAGTGAAGGCCATCGTGCCACTCCCCGGACACGATAAGGAAATCCTCGTTCAGCCCCTTGCTGGACTCAGGGAGGTACTGGATGAGCCATACCCTGTCATCCCTCGTTTTCAGGTAATAGGACTTGCCTTTAAGGAGCTGAAGGTTGTAGCATCAGTTCACGCTATGGTGGGTCAACCTTAGCCCTATCTTCTCGTTCAGGGCGTCCATACAGCCCAAAATCCTAAAGATATTTATTGCACACTAGGTGGGAGCCAACCAGAAGTGCGTGAGGTAGCCCCTCATCACCAGCCCCATAGGGATCCTCAACCCCCTTTCGAGGAAGGCGATAATGGGAATCACCAGTTCGCCTTCCTGTCTTTGTAAGAGCTAATCCCCATCCTCACAGTACCTCAGACCTACATTGCTAGGAATCTCATAGTCGACGATGAATTTCTCCATCGCCTCCTCAGTGTAGATGTATTTCTTAAACCTATCCATCCCAATTGATGCCTAAAGGAACTAAGAAAGAACAGGCGAAGGAGAAGAAGAGGTGAAGAGGAAGAGAGCTCAGAGAGGGATAGAGCGACTTATTTTAAGAGGAGGAGCTCCTCGGACAGGCTTTTTGTGCTGGAGATATAAGTGAGAGTGTGGTTGAACTCAAGAGGGACGCGCGAGAATTCTTGATTGCAAATAAGAAACAGGAAGAAGCAGTTCGAATGGGTATTTATACCCTAAATCGAAGAACCATGCGGGTTTTTCCGCCCATAAATGCGAGACAAACCTCCACCGTTAGATTGGTAACGCCTCGTTGAACGTGGAGAGCACAGAGCCCCCCAAATTTAATGAAGGGCACGTTACGCGCTCCGAAACGTCAGCAACGCGCCTTGAGCAGATGAATAGACCTTAGTGCTGACGGGGTGTAAGGCTCAACTAAGCACAGAGCAGGCCCGAGGATGTCAAAACTCTTCTCCCCGCTCGAGGATGCGTGCAGCAAGATTTTGAGGGGCTATTGTGGGGCCAAAAAATCAGGCAGCCTCGGCCCACTTCAAGCCAGGCCCAGAGGCCCGCGTCGAGGATGCATAAGGGGTCTGAGGATGAAAGTGCGATGTCTGGCCCACGAGGAACATATTCGAGGATGACCCCATCCTTGGACATCCGAGATCTCAAAGGAACATGAGCACCACTCCACCAAAGAGGGGTCTTCTTGAATATCCGAGGAGGAGAGGGGCCAGTGCCACGCGTCAGCGACGGGAGCACAGCGAAGGAGCAAGTCTTAGGCGAGCTGTCACCTCCACATTGAATGCCCTCAACTAATGTCCTGGCCGCATTAATGAGGACAGGACTCCTGAACAGTGTTGTCTTGGGTGTTGCAACCCACTGGGGGAATGGGGATGTGGCTAATGGGACAGACTCTCAAGTAGTGGCCTGGCTGATCAACAAATGGAGGGTTAGGATCAGTTTAGAGAGGTATATAACGTAAGGAGTCTCTCTTGAAAGAGGGGGGAAGATCTGCATGAAGAAGTACTGTAGCGACTTGCGTCCTTACGACCTTTGTAATGAATCTTAAAAGAGGTAATAAGAACGCCAAGTTTCAGAAGACAAGTTCAGGAGCATCATTGTGCACCCCAATTCATGTTTAAGTTGATAAACTCACATGCACTCATGCAGGGTAGTTGCATCCCTTACTAGGGCCTAGTTCTTGAGCCCACTTTCTACAAATTCATTGAAGGGCAAGCTGGGTCTGGGCCCATTCTCTCAACTTGAAGAAGTGCCTAAATCTGGTCCCTACAATTATTTGTCCAATACATATTAAAATAAATTAGGTGTTACACCTATCGTAACTTTAAGTAACATTCCACCATCTAAAAACTTTTGATTGCATTAATATTTTTTGAAAATCACATCGTTGCCTCACGTTTTCTTCTTATTCCTTCCATTCTTGTAAGAGCTAAAAAATTTCTACATTCAATCACCGTATGTTGAATTATCGTAAAAGATTGACAAAAAGTAACAAGTCAATGTAAACGATAGTCAATAAAAAAAGAGTCTACCAATCAAAGTCAAGTACACTAATCAAAGCCAAGTACTTTAACATATAGTGAATCGGGGTGAGTTCCTAGATCTATTGAACCTACTCAATAATTAAAGATCTTAGATTATTCTAGGTGGAATTTGATCAATTTCTAGGTATTGACTGATCAAATGTCTACTAATGGGAGATTGTTTTTCTTGAATAAATATGAAATTATAGTACACTTCTATTTATAAAAAGTACACTTAACTCATAATTTACCTCCTCTTTATTACTTGACACCTTACCAATAATGTCCACCTCTAGTTGATTTGAAACATCCACCAACTCCATAATTGATTCAATTGGGTTTTGATTCATCCACCATAATTATCCCTTCCCCCTGAGTTTCGCCCCTATCCTCTTTTAGAATAGTTGACTCTATTGCTCCCTCAACGACACGGCTACCCTCCTCCCCAATAGCTTTCTTGCCAGATTTTCTTATCGTTGACCTTGGGATTTGGGGAGACGTTGCACTTGGTACACCTATTCCACTTACCCGTACAACTTTTTTCCATAGCAATCTTGGAGGGTCAGCCCTCATCCATGGCCCATACTCTTGGTCCTCTATCCTCAATTCTCCTTTACTTTGAAGCCAAAGATCGTAATCCTTGGAATCATAGTTCAGGATCCCACACCAATGGCAGAATATAGGCAACCGCTCTTAATGAAACGACACCCATCCCTCCCTTTCCTGACTGAACCTAACCTTTTGTCCCCTACATAAAGGTTTATGGACATCAATCTCCACCCTAACTTGCATAATGTCACAACCCTCTGTCTCAGACCTATTCTTAGAGTGGATGACCCGGCCAGCTGACTTGCATGAACTTTCTGCCATTTCCGTGACCATTCGCTAAATTGGTCGATCATGCACCTGTACCTAAAATTTCACCGTGTATTCGGGTAAATTCACTTGGTCAAGACATTTTGAGACTAGGGATAGTGTATGGGCTAGATTGGATCGTGCTTTAGCTAATGCAGAATGGATGAGGAAATTTACAAATGCCAAGGTGGTCCATATATCAACAATTGAATTTGATCATTGCATGTTAAGCTTACAATGGGACCGAAGTTATAAAAGTTGATCAAGAAAGGGGAAATTGTTTCTCTTTGAAGCTATATGTCTTTGAGATCCTCGTTGTCCGGAGGTGGTCACTGAAGTTTAGGAGTGTTAACAATATAAAGAGAGAGAGAATGACTGAATAGTTAGTATAATATTGTGTATGTAACAATGTACAAAAGAGAGCCTTTATATAGGCTAGGTATGTGTGCAGTACAAGTAATAGAAGTATAGTACAAGTAATATACTAGGCTAAGCCCAATGGGCTAATCTATACACTAACATCCCCCCTCAAACTCGAGGTGGCAAGGAGGAAGCCAACTGGAGTTTGAATATAAGATCTCGAAGACGACCAGGTGGGTGAGACTTGGTGAAGATATCAGCAGGCTGGTCAGCAGATGAGATGGAGAATAACTTGAGATTGCCTTTCTTGAGATGCTGGCGAGTAATGTGGCAGTCGATCTCAATGTGCTTGGTGCGTTCGTGGAAGACATCATTATGAGCAATGTAGATAGCACTACGATTGTCACAATAAAGAGGAGTAGTAGTGGGCTGTGGAGCATCCATGTCAGCCAAGAGCCAGCGAAGCCAGACAAGCTCGCAGGTGGTGTCGTCAAGGGCACGATACTCAGCCTCAGTACTGGAACGGGAAACAACATCCTGCTTTTTGCTACGCCATGAGACAAGAGAAGTACCCAACAGGAAACAAAAACCTGTGATAGAGCATCGATCAGTCGGATCACCGGCCCAATCTGCATCTGAATAAGCATGAAGCTCAAGAGAAGACCGAGAGGAGTAGTGTAGACCATGATAAAGTATACCCTTGACATATCGGAGAATTCGAAGAACAGCAGCATAGTGGACAGAATGAGGGGCATCCATAAATTTACTAACCATACCCACGGCATGTGAAATATCTGGACGAGTAACAGTGAGATAGATCAGACTACCAACCAACTGACGATAGCGAGTAGCATCAGCTATAGGTTCACCATCCAAGGGTGTGAGCTTGGCATTGTATTCCAAATGAGTGGAAATAGTCTTGTTGTCAGTGATACCGGCTTTGGAGAGAAGATCAGAAGCATATTTAGCTTGGGAAAGATAGTATCCATCAGAGGATGAGGTAACCTCAAGCCCAAGAAAATAGCTGAGAGTGCCCAAATCTTTCATCTCAAAATGCTGACTAAGGAAGTGCTGGAGAGAGCGGATACCTGCAGAATCATCTCCAGTAATAATTATATCATCAACATAGAGAAGAATAAGAGTGATACCAGCAGAGGATCTTCGGACGAAGAGAGCAGTGTCATGAGGACTCGAAGTGAAACCCTGCTGAGCAACAACTGAGCTGAACTTTTCAAACCAAGCTCGAGGAGCCTGCTTAAGGCCATAAAGAGCACGGTGAAGGCGACAAACTTGACTGCCTGAATGTGGATAGCCAGGGGGTGGTTGCATGTACACTTCTTCTTGAAGGTCACCATTGAGGAAAGCATTCTTCACATCCATTTGATAAAGAGACCAACGGCGAACAGCAGCCACAGCAATGAGACATCTGATAGATGTAAGGCAAGCAATAGGAGCAAATGTTTCCTCATAGTCAATGCCATACTCTTGGGTAAAGCCCTTGGCAACTAGGCGAGCCTTGTATCGTTCAACAGATCCATCAGCCTTGGTCTTGATCTTGTAAACCCATCTACAACCTACTACAGACTGACTAGGAGGCAAATAAACCATATCCCAACTGTGATTTTTATGAAGGGCATCTAGTTCATCATTCATAGCTTGCTGCCAAAGAGGGTCAGTATGGGCCTCACGATAGGTGTGAGGTTCATAGAGGGTGGCAAAGGCAAAAAAGCAGTGATAATCAGAGAGATAAGGGGGAGGAATGCTTACCCGAGTGGAACGACGAAGTTCAGGACCATCAGGAGACTCAAGAGAGGGTGGTGCTGCAGGATCCAAGACAGGCAGGTCATATGCCGGGGACAGAATCGGAGATGAGTCGTCTGGAGAGGTAGCCGATGTTGAAGAATCCTCCACAAGTTCAGGATAGAGAGGGAGGAAAAGATCAGTAAAAATGGGAGATTCAGAGGAAGAGGATGTAGGAAACTGCTGAAGACTCGTAAAAGGACGATGTTCCCAAAACTCAACATGACGGGAGACACGAAGACGATGAGAAATGGGATCATAGCAGCGAAACCCCTTTTGAGATACACCATAACCAAGGAAACAACAGAGACGAGCACGAGGTTGGAGCTTTGTTCGTTCATGAGGAGGAAGAGAGACAAAGCAAGCACAACCAAAAACCCGAAGAGAGGAGTAGTCAGGGGTTTGACCATAGAGAAGCTCAAATGGTGATTTGTTGTGTGTAGTTGGTGAAGGGATACGATTAATGGTGTATACAGCAGTGAGTGCAACCTCACCCCAAAAGCGCTAAGGAAGAGAGGCAGAAATGAGAAGGGTGCGGACAACATCAAGAATGTGACGATGTTTTCGTTCTGCACGACCATTTTGTTGAGAGGTGTAAGGACAAGACCGCTGAGTAAGTGTACCATGATTGTCTAAAAAGGATAGGAAAGATTTATCATTATATTCTTGAGCATTATCTGATTGAAAAACTTTGACGGTGCGATTGAACTGTGTTTGAATCATTTTATGAAATGTTTGGTAAATAGACACAAGTTCAGACCTATGATGAAGCAGATAAATCCAAGTATATCGAGAAAAATCATCCACAAATATGACAAAATATCTAGATCCCCCCTTAGTAGGAACAAGTGCAGGACCCCAAATATCAGAACGTATAAGATCAAAGGGTGCAGAAGAAAAGGAGTCACTATTATTAAAGGGCAATTTTGTTTGTTTGCCAAAATGACAAGAAGTACAATCAAATTTTTGAAACTGAATTGAACCTAAATGATCTTGAGAAGCTAACAACTGAAGACGAGATAAGGATGGATGACCAAGACAAGCATGCCATAGATCAGGTGAGGAGGTGGTAGTGGTAGCAGCTGCAGAAACAACTTGTGAAGGAATCTTCAAGTCATGAACCTCAAACATGCGACCAACCTTACGGTCTGTCCCAAGCACTTGACCTGTCCGAGGATCTTGCACATCTACACCATGATTAGTAAAGAGAAGATCTACGCCTAATTCACAAAGTTGACCAACAGAAAGCAAATTAAGGGATAACTTTGGGATATGAAAAGTGTCACTAAGGGATAAACAAGGAGAAGAGATTGTTCCTTTATGACTAACAGGCATAGGAGTTCCATCAGCAGTGTAAATGGTGATTGGATGTTCTAAGGGTGCCTTATCAAAAAATTGGGATTCATCAGGAGTCATATGGTTACAACATGCAGTATCAAAAAACCAAGGTTGTTTACCTGAGGTGACAGAAAGGGCAGTGGAAGTGCGGGATAAAACCTGTTGAACAACTGCCTCAATATCAGCCGTAGTAAGTGAGGAAGTCAAAGATGGACCTGTAGGAACCGATGGATCTGAAGGACATACAGCAGCTGCCCGAGGAAGAGAAGCTTTATTCTGCTCTTGCACAAATTTCTGCAGTTTGCGACAAACTAAAATGTCATGGCCTTTAGCACGACAAAACTCACAGCAAGTACCTTTGGAAGAGTGAGAGGTGGGATGCCCAGAGTTTATCTGTGGAGGAGCAGTGAATGCAGCAATGGGAGGCTGTGGAGATGGTGTAGCCAATACATGATCAGATGATGACATGTGATAAGCAGGCCGACGGTTTTCCTCAGAGATGAGCTCCTTCACTGCAGCATCAAGAGAAGGAGTAGGAAACCGGCTAAGCAGAGAAGCCCTAGTAGGCTCAAAATCCTCACGCAAACCCATCATGAAGTGCATAAATTTACGGCGATCCCGATATTTGGCAAAGAGCTCAATGTCCTTAGAACACACTAATGGAGGATCTGCAGCAGAGAGTTGTTCCCACATAGTAGAAGTCTGAGAATAAAAATCAGAAATGGACTGACCTGTCTCTTGTCGCATTTGATAAATTTTTGATTCAATGTGGAACTCTAAGCTTGAATCATTAGTACAATTATAGCGATCGGCCAAAAACTTCCAAGCAGCCTCAGCAGTCTCAAGACGAGGAAGAAGATTATGAATGGAGGGAATAGAGGTATTAATAAACCGAGACAAGATCTTACTTTGAATACTCTCCCATTCCTCTAGGCGATCTTCATAATCATCTGTTGTAACAGTAGTCGTGGAAGACTCTTCAGCGGCTATGACTTTGGACTTAGGGTTTGGTACTGGCTTAGGAATTGAACCAGTCACATATCTCCACAGTTTATGACCCTTGAGAAAAACAGTCATATTCTGAGACCATGCATGATAGCTAGTAGGACCATCCAACATAATGGTGATCGGACGTATGATGTCGCGTTCATTTTGTTGAGCCATAATGAAGAAAATGACCAAAAAATGAGATTTAGAGACCTCAAATGCAGAAACGGAGCCCAAAATCGGAATCTACGCGAAAAACTGAGCAAGACAGGTCTTGTTGAAAAATTTTGACCTTGGTCAAAGTCAACGGTTAATGGTCAACGGTCAACTGCTGACGTGGATGCTGACGCGAGATGCTGACGTGAGATGATGACGTCACCCTAGGGCTGACGTGGCAGTCCGTGAAACGGAGCAGGGCACATGAGGCGCGTGGATGGCGCGTGGAAGTGAGAGACGGCGCATGGCGGCGCGTGGCAGTGCGTGGCGGCTCGTGCTCGTGAGGCAGAAACTTTTGGCGGTGCGTGGGGGCGCGTGGAGGGCTATTTCTGGCAGATTTTTGTTGGGTTTTGCTCGGGACTGTCAGATCTGTCAATGTATGCCTTTACTTTGGCGGTTTGATCAACAAATTGGCGAAATCCGAGTGTTCTAGGGTTGTGGGCGTGACGGCGGTGACTCGCTTTTGACAGTGACTACCGGATGAAGGCGAGGGCAGCGAAAGAACGCCGAAGATGTCCACAGGAACCAAAAAATCAGAGGAAAGGCTCTGATACCATGTTAACAATATAAAGAGAGAGAGAATGACTGAATAGTCAGTATAATATTGTGTATGTAACAATGCACAAAAGAGAGCCTTTATATAGGCTAGGTATGTGTGCAGTACAAGTAATAGAAGTATAATACAAGTAATATACTAGGCTAAGCCCAATGGGCTAATCTATACACTAACAAGGAGTATGGTCTTTCTCTTTCCACGAGGTACCCAATCAAAAACTGTTTACAGTCTTGCAAGGAGGCTCTAACTCGATGGAATACGGTGGATTTTGGACACGTGGGTCAACACATTTCGAATCTGAAAACCCAACTTCAACGGCTAGAGCAAACTCCAAAATTGTATGGTGAAGATATTCGAAGTGTGCGTAAAGAATTGAACTCGTGGTTGGATATTGAGGAGGTTATGTGGGAGCAACGATCTAGAAACATGTATTTGGTGGCTGGTGATAGGAATACCAGCTTTTTCCATGCCAAAGCTTTAAATAGACATCAAAAAAATTTGATAGAAGGTATGGAGGACAGCTCTAGTACTTCACAGGAAACAGCGGAAGCAATTGAAGCTATTGTTACCAAATACTTCTTGTCAATAGGGCAGAGAGCGAACACAAATAGCAGATGCCGCAGAGAGTAGACGGGGGCAGACACGAACCCATCTATTAGAGTAGGTCTATTTAACTCTTCTTTTGGCTTAGAATCGTGCCACGATACATTGTAGCAATAAAGATGAAGCTAACATCAGACACATTAATTTCAATGCTCCCAAAAAAAAAAAAAAAAATCAAATCTGACTAAAATATGCAAAACAGTGGCAGTAGTGTAGTGGTATTTCTCTGTTCGTCTCACTGAATATGGAACCTTTATTCTCTCTCAATATATTTTGCTTGTTCATATTGTTTTGTTTGTGTTTTATTAACACTGAAAAGGTTTAAAACCAAGCAATTCCTTTTCTTCAAATGGTATTTTAACTTTATCAAATAAAAAATAATAATAATAAAAAAAAAACACCCCCACACTGCCACAATTCTACACTCCCACGTTTAGATTAAAAAGAAACAATCCCACTCCAAAAACACACTCCAATTCCCACATTTAGACTTAAGAACAAAAAAAGAGAAAAAATAAAATAAAAACCCAATCCCTAATTTAACTCAAATACCACAAACTAAAGGATTCTTACCTAGATTCCTTAATCAAAATCAATTTAATCGAAACACCTAAATCAATATCAATCCAACCAAAATAACCAAATCTAAATAACAATTAATCCATAAATTTTAACAATGAAAAAAAAAGAAAAAAAAAAACTTTACTAAATTTGATGGTGGTGTAAGATCAAACTTTGGCAGGCATACGGCCTAGTGAACTCCATCTCTCTTCCCATTCTTTTTTTTCTTTTGGTTTGTACCAGAACAATTAACCCTCTTACAAAATCTAAATTATATTCAATTCCCAGATTTGAAAACGAAAAGGAAAAAAACGAAAACAATAACTTTACCAGTTATGGGTACACGGCATGTCTCTCTGATGGTGGTAGATTATTCTGTTGGGTTACACCTGTGAGTAAAGTCCCAAATTAAATAAAGATGAGAAGAATGAGTGGTTAATATAACATAATTGAGCACATACCCATTGGGCTTAGGCCTTTTGGGTTAAAGTGTGTCTCTATATGTTATATTAATTACTCAAAGAAGCTTCTCGAAGTGTTTATCCCCTCGACAAGTGGTATCAGAGCCTATGGTGGTGTCTGGCGAAAGTGGTGGGGTGTTCATGGTCCCTACCTAGTAGGGACAAAGAAAGCCTAAACGGCCCACACACAAAGATCCTGGAATATTGCTAATGGTGCTAAACAATAATGATGTGTAAAGTTCTCATGGACATGGATGTGTAGGGTTCCCATGGATGTGCGTGCGGGGTTGACACGTGATTTCCATGAATGGTGTACAAGAGACCCATGGATGATGCACTGATGAAGTGAAAAGCCCAATAGGCAAGGGGGGAGTGAGTAGGACTTATTCATGGCTCACAGAGAAGTCTTGAAACCCACAGAGTGGCAGAGACTCACACGTGAGGGGAAGATTGTTGGGTTACACCTGTGAGTAAAGTCTCAAATTAAATAAAGATGAGAAGAATGAGTGGTTAATATAGGATAATTCTATACATACCCATTGCCCATTAAGCAAGGGGGGAGTGAGTAGGACTTATTCATAGTCCACAGAGAAATCTTGAAGCCCATAGAGTGGCAGAGACTCACACGTGAGGGGGAGATTATTGGGTTACACCTGTGAGTAAAGTCCCAAATAAAATAAAAATGAGAAGAATAAGTGGTTAATATAACATAATTGAGCACATACCCATTGGGTTTAGGCCTTTTGGGTTAAAGTGTGTCTCTATATGTTATATTAATTACTTAAGGAAGCTTCTCGAAGTGTTTACCCCCTCGACAAGTGGTATCAGAGCCTATGGTGGTGTGCGGCGAAAGTGGTGAGGTGTTCATGGTCCTTACCTAGCAGGGACAGAGAAAGCCTAAACGGCCCACACATAAAGATCCTGGAATATTGCTAATGGTGCTAAACAATAATGATATGCAAGGTTCTCATGGACATGGATGTGTAGGGTTCCCATGAATGTGCGTGCGGGGTTGACACGTGGTTTCCATGAATGGTGTATGAGAGATCCATGGATGATGCACTGATGATGTGAAAAACTCATTAGGCAAGGGGGGAGTGAGTAGGACTTATTCATGGCCCACAGAGAAGTCTTGAAACCCACAGAGTGGCAGAGACTCACATGTGAGGGGAAGATTGTTGGATTACACCTGTGAGTAAAGTCCCAAATTAAATAAAGATGAGAAGAATGAGTGGTTAATATAGCATAATTCTATACATACCTATTGCCCATTAGGCAAGGGGGGAGTGAGTAGGACTTATTCATAGTCCACAGAGAAGTCTTGAAGCCCATAGAGTGGCAGAGACTCACACGTGAGGGAGAGATTTTTGGGTTACACCTGTGAGTAAAGTCCCAAATTAAATAAAGATGAGAAGAATGAGTGGTTAATACTCCCTCCGTCCTAATTTTTTTGTCCTGTTTGAAAAGTCAAACTTTTTTAAGGGAACATTATTTATTATCTTGTCTACCTTTTAAAAATGTATAAGTTTCCAAAACTACCCTTAAAAAAATTTATTAAAAAATTGAATTAATAAATTAATAAGGGTATAATAGGAACATTAGTAAATTAATGACTTTTATTTTTAGAAACAGGACAATATTTTGGAACATCTCAAAATGGAATAGAGGACAAAAAAAATGGGAGGAGGGAGTATAACATAATTCTGTACATATCCATTGAGTTTAGGCCTTTTGGGTCAAATTGTGTCTCTATATATTATATTAATTACTCAAGGAAACTCCTTGAAATGTTTATCCCCTCGACATATTCTTTGTCTATGTGATTGCAGTTTTGGTGGTCTAAGTTTAACAAGGAATCAGACGGGCATCGTGTTTATTTATTTATTTATTAATTTTTTTCCTATTGCAAGTTTTTTTGGGAGCATTGTAATTTTTGTATTTTAACCAATTATTTTTTATTTATATTTGGAGACACTCTCCAACGATGTTTTCATGTGAAACAATATAATTTATCGCTTTTTAAGAGTGAACATAGCTGAATTTTAGATGGACATTTTTCCTACATGGCAGCATGCCCTTAATTGTTGGAAAAAGCTTATGCTATTATATGTAGTATATGAATATGATATAGATATTGTAGGGACTCGATTTAGAAAGTTTCTCTAATAATACATTTCTAGGGAGTGGGACAAAGGGTTAGGCCCTAACAGACTAGCAATGGAACACAAGCCACTTTTCTTTTATTAAAGGGGAGTGAGCCCAATTTACAACTAAGGGTAGCTCCTTGGCACTCGTCTGAGGAGGTTCCTCTCCCCCAATTGCTTTGCTCGCCTTTCTTATATAGTTCTCTCCCTCCTATCCCCTTCTTCCTTCTGTTAATTATCCATTGGCCTTCCCTCTGACCGTCCGTCCCATCAGAGGCCTTATCCGTACTCGAGTGGCTCACAATGATCAATGTTACCCTGTCAAGGGGTTACATCTCCATTAATGCGGTCAGGGGGGTTAGATGAACGTATTCAATGCAGAGGTGACAGCTCGCCTAAGGCTTGCTCCTTCGCCGTGCTCCCGTCGCCAACGCGTGGCAATAGGCCCTCTCCTCTTCGGATATTCAAGGAGTCTCCTTTGGTGAGGTGGTGCTCGTGTTCTTCCGAGGTCTCGGACGCCTGAGGACGGGACCCTCCTCCAATATGTTCCTCGGGAGTCGGTCCCTATGCTTTCATCCTCGGACCCCTCATGCATCCTCGGCGCGGGCGCTTGGGCCTGGCTTGGAGTGGGCTAAGGCTACTTGATTTTCTAGCCCCACAGATATATAGATTATTAACTTTTTATGTCCTATTTATGACTTTGGAGAAGAGTAATGTTACAGCTATAAAGTATTTAATTCTTTTATAAACAACTTTTATAAAAAAACACATTGAAAAAGAATGATTTAATTCTCCTTTTTTTTTTTTTTTTTTATAAGGAAAATCAGCTTTCACTTAATGAATAACTTAAAATCTACTAATTTTTATTATTTTGGGATGATCTATGTGTTAAATATTCTACTTTGATATTTTGGATTGTTCCTACAATGGATTGTATGATTTTGTCAATAATAATTTTTTAAGTTAACTGTGAAAAATGTGATTTTTTTTTTTTTTTTAATGAAATCAATTTGAACATGCCCTTAAAAAATTCTCGTAAGTGCTTAAATAATATGTCATGGGGAGATTAATCTCTTAATTTTGATTATCGTGAGCATGGATTATGAACTCATGAATCATTAATTATAGACATTATCAACGATTGAGGAATGACAAGAGAGCACCAGCAATGGTAGGCGAGTTGATCCCGTTAAGATATATATATATATATATATATATATTTGGTGAATACTAAGTATTTTAACACACACACATGCAAACGAGGGGAAGGGAGAAGGTCTTAAAGAAAGATCCCATTAAGATTGAAAACACAAGCTAAGACATGCCTTTATGTATTTGTGAATTTATTGTATGATGATTATATATCAGTTATGAGATATAGAATAAAATTTCTTCATAAACATTATTACTTTGTGATTTTATGTGATAATCTAAATTGTGGATGTTATTGGATTGAATTGTTTGTGAGTGTCTTGAGTTCTGTATCAAATATGTACTAGGTGGATCTTGGATTTATAAGTAACTAAGAGTGTGTTTGGGAAGTGCGTTTTGCGCTTCCCAAACGCGTTTTCCTTTTTTTTTTTTTTTTTTTTTTTTTTTTTTCAGCTTTCTCAGCCGGTTTTTTTATTGTTTATTACTGTTGCGGCTACTGTTCATTGAACAGTAGCCGCAACATTTGACTTTTTTACACAAATTTTACTGTTTACGGACCCACAAATTTCACTTTTCAGCAAATTTTTCATTAAAAATGGGTCTCACAGTACTATTTATATATTTAAAAATTATTTTGCTACAATGTTTTCAGTTTTCAGCTTTCAGCTGTATCCAAACGGACCCTAAGAGGAGCCTGGCCCAATTCTACTTAACTAATCATTTTGGATTGTTAATGCAGAAGTAGTTAGCTTTTTCTCAATCCTTGCATTACGATAATTCAATATTATGCATAGTGTCCTATAAAAAAAAAATGTTATGCTTAGTGATATTAAAATACTATAAATTTATTTTGTCTCATTTACCATTTTTACCTTAAACATTTTTTTATTATTATTATTATTTTTTTTATGAATCTAACATTCTAATTGTTTTAATGGAAAGCATTCTTCTTCATTTTTTTTATCCACTTTATTTTTTGATTTTATGTTTACCATTTATTTGTTTAACTACATCAAGTTTTAAGAGATGGGAAAGCGGGATTAGAGCAGACGACGGATAGGAAGTGGTCGGATGGAAAGTGGTTGAGGCAAGGTCAATTACTCGCAATTAAATTAGAATAAGAATAACAAATGTCGTCATCCCTAGGAAAATTTTCTTTTAAATTTCATATCCATACTCCTACCTATTAATTTTATCTTGAACTAATTAATTTTCCTTTTATATAGCTAAAAGATTTGACAACTTTGTAATATACACTATTTAAATTAGTTAATTACATCATTTCATATGCACGTACGGTATTTCAAATTAGTTAATTCCTCATGAAACTGATGAAAGTAATGATTTTTTTTTTTAGCTTTCCCAGCTGTTTTTTTTACTGTTTATTACTGTTGCGGCTACTGTTCATTAAACAGTAGCCGCAACATTTGACTTTTTCACATAAATTTTACTGTTTACGAACTCATAAATTTCACTTTTCAGCAAATTTTTCATTAAAAATGGGTCTTACGGTACTATTTATACATTTAAAAATTATTTTGTTACAATGTTTTCAGTTTTCAGCTTTCAGCTGTATCCAAACGGACCCTAAGAGGAGCCTGGCCCAATTCTACTTGTCTAATCATTTTGGATTGTTAATGCAGATGTAGTTAGCTTTTTCTCAATCCTTGCATTACGATAATTCAATGTTATGCATAGTGTCCTATAAAAAAAAAATGTTATGCTTAGTGATATTAAAATACTATAAATTTATTTTGTCTCATTTACCATTTTTACCTTAAACATTTTATTATTATTATTATTATTTTTTTATGAATCTAACATTCTAATTGTTTTAATGGAAAGCATTCTTCTACATTTTTTTATCCACTTTATTTTTTGATTTTATGTTTACCATTTATTTGTTTAACTATATCAAGTTTTAAGAGATGGGAAAGCGGGATTAGAGCAGACGATGGATGGGAAGTGGTCGGATGGAAAGTGGTTGAGGCAAGGTCAATGACTCGCAATTAAATTAGAATAAGAATACAAATGTCGTCATCCCTAGGAAAATTTTCTTTTAAATTTCATATCCATACTCCTACCTATTAATTTTATCTTGAACTAATTAATTTTCCTTTTATATAGCTAAAAGATTTGACAACTTTGTAATATACACTATTTAAATTAGTTAATTACAACATTTCATATGCACGTACGGTATTTCAAATTAGTTAATTCCTCATGAAACTGATGAAAGTAATGATTTTTTTTCTTTTTTTTGGGGGGGGGGGGGGGGGGGGGGGGGGGGGGAGAGAAAGATGAAGGTAATGAATTAGTTAATTACAACATTTCATATGCACGTACGGTATTTCAAATTAGTTAATTCCTCATGAAACTGATGAAAGTAATGATTTTTTTCTTTTTTTTTTTTCTTTCTTTTTTTGGGGGGGGGGGGGGGGGGGGGTGAGAAAGATGAAGGTAATGAATTGATTCTAGGGATTTGCATTCAACCCATCAACACCACGTGCACCCCAAGTTGGGTTTTTGTGGGTTGATGGGTTGGGTGAGTCTTGTATTATTTTTCTTTTTTTCTTTTTTTTCTTTTTTAAATTAATAAAACGTGTTGATTATAGTTAGTTCCAGATTTGGTTATATAAACCCCTAATTTAGGTCTGCTAAAAATAAATTGGATAACGAATTAATGTTAGTAAGCATTCATTAATAACAATTTTATAGAATTAAGCAATAGTTAAGTAATGTCCCTTGTGTGTTAGTTTTGACAGTAATAAGTTGTTGAGATTTCTCCATCAATGGTTTTTAAACCAAATTACGCGTGTAAGTAGTGGAGGGGAAACTTCGAAAGGTATGAAATCTCCACCAAATTAGCTACCTTTGCCTTAATATAAATGGGGTTTCACCTTCAGTGTTAGAGACCAAATTCTTGCAACATCTATAAAAATTCTTGATCATGGATCCGCTTTTACTTTATTCAGTTGATTATGAAAATGAAGCCCCTCCTCGTCCTTTGACACCCTTCGAGTCAATTATGGAAAACACCATTTTAGTTTGTTTTGCACTGCTTCTGTGTGGATTTTGCATTTACTGCATAGTATTAGTTTGGAAGGATAAAGAGGGAGGGAGAGTAGAGTGGAGTACAGGCGAGGTGGATCAAGATTTTAGTCACCGCTCCTTAGACATAGAAGAATCGGTTCAGGCTCAAAATTTTGGTCACCTCTCCTTAAACATAGAAGAATTGGTTCAGGCTTATCGGCGTTCAAGTCACCTTGAGCCACCTTCCTCAGATATAAAAGAATTGAATCCGGTGGATCAGAAACTGGAGCGTGCGCTTGCCAGGCTGCCTGCAATTTCGATCTTTGAGATGGATAAATTAGAAACACCAAGTGGGAAAGATTGTGTCATATGCTTGGAAGACTTTGAACCCGGAGGGCAATGCCAAAGGTTCCCTATCTGCAACCATATCTTCCACTTCCATTGCATTAGACAGTGGCTGCGTATTAAATTCAATTGCCCAATTTGTCGAATGAGCATATGGAAGTCGGCAAGAAAACCAAAAAAGAGAAGAAACAATCGGAAAAGAAACCAATAAGTTACTTCCTAACATACATAGTTTATAAATATGGTCTGAGTGTAGTTATGCCATCATGTTAATGCAAGAATCTTCAGTGCTTTAAATTTCTGTTTAATTTACATTTTACGTTTATAGCAGATATAATTAATCAATATCGTGGTTTACAATGAGAAAGAGAACGGAGGAACATTACTGGCCTCCTCATTCTCTTTAGCAACACTAACAAGAGCTAGGAACTATGTTAATTACATCTTATAATAGAAACACTAGTTAAGAAACACTAGCAAATAACTAACAAAACAATTAGAACCAAAACTTTCGCAAATTATTGAAATGTCCTCAAGAAACCAAGCAATTTCTAAATGACAAGAATTATTTAGTTCTTTACGTTAATTTATTTCATTTGAGTTATTAGCTTAGCCACCCTCGAACTTATCAGATTTTCAGAGGGCCCAAGTGGAATGAAAATTTCGTTCTCACTTTTTTTTTTTTTTTTTTTTTATAGCAAAAGTACAAGCTACACCCTTAAAGTTTGTTGGTCTTTGAATTTTAAATCATGAAGTTTTAGAATATGAATTTTACCACCATAAGTTATATTATGTATGCATTAGCTGCCATTTTGTCCATATTTTCCATTGTGTATCACATAATCTTGACATGAGTATTTTGTTCATTTAATAAAATGATGCCACATAAAAATAAATAAAACGGGTAGCTGATGCAAATGAAATATAATTTTAAAGGATAAAATCTAAAATTTGAAACTTCAATATATAAAATTTAAAAAGATCCAAACTTTAGAAGTATAGTTTGCATTTTGATCTTTTTTAATCAAAATATAAAACTTTAACAATGATGGGAGGGGAAAAAAAAAAGAGGATTGAAACATAATATATAAATTCTCTATCTTACCTTGAATGTTCCACGTTATACTCTATTAATCATGATATGACATGTGTTAATTTGATTTGAAGTTGAACTGGGTACATTGAGTGTGATGTGAATGACTAGTGATTTGGGCTGGGCTAATGAAAGTGGGCTGCCCCAAGTGGCTATTCAGGCCACTAGCCAGTGACTCAATGAGGCTCAGTGTGTCCCTCGAGAATTAGCTGCAACAGGAAATGGAGGATTTGTAACTTGGTAGAAAATGTTCCTGCAAGATGGAAAATTTAGAGAAAAGAATTAAGCATCGAAAATGACACTACAAAATAAAGGGCCTATGGCTGCGGTTTAAAAACACGGCTACAGGTCACAAAAACGTGGCCATAGCCCGATTTGGCCGATAACCGCATTTCATTAGGCCACGTTTCTAAATGTAGCCTAAAATGCGTGACTATAGGCCTTAGAGGGTGCATGGCCACGTTTTTTAAGCGCGGCCTAAGCATACGTCCTATGGCCGCGCTTTAAACACAGCTTTACGAAACCTAGAGCCGCATGTTTAAAACGTGGCTCTAGTTAATAGAAAAAAAATGCGTTTAAAATGCGGCCTAAGCCCAATAAACCGCAGCTGAAGAATCAGTCTATGGCCTCGTTTCTAAAACGAGGCTTCAGGTCCGGTCTTTAAGCCCCGTTTTTATAAAGACGGGGCTACAGCACATCTATGGCCGCGTTTTTTTAAAACACAGCCCAAGAAAACACGGCCCAAAGCCCCTGCATTTTGTAGTGTGATCAACTTCATTTATATTTCTCATTTCTAATCTTTTGGTAATGATGTTATATTTTCTTATAATTTTTCTTTTTCATTAGTTTGAATTTGAAGCAAAAAATTCAATTGTGATTTTCAACAAATTAATCGAGTTATTTTGTTTTATTTTATTTTACTTAGTACATAGTACTTGACCTCAATGCTTTATTTATTTATTTATTTTTATTTTTATTTCAAACATCAATTAGATTAGAATATCCTCTGGACCTCTGCTAAGGTTGTTCTTTTTACGTAAAAATTCGACATGATTCATTAACTTCTGAGTGTTAAAAAATATATATATATATATATATATATATATATATATATATATATATATATATATATATATATATACATATATGACGGAGAATAGCCATTACATGTATATGTTAGGTCGGTTCGGAGTTTCTTACTTGGTCTTGACCCGCATGAATATTATTATTATTATTATTCAACTATATTATAAATATGATATAAATTTTTTTAAATTACAAGTAGTTAGTTGTTATTGGTTCAAATTTAAAACTAACACTAAGATTAGTTTTTTGCCCCAACAATAACAACCAATAATAACCTCCTACTTAGGATTTATTGTAAAAATGTTGTAGACATATCATTATATATATATATATATATATCCTATTCTAGTTATAATAAATGTATACAGTATATTTATACATATTTTATTTCTTTC
Source organism: Quercus variabilis (assembly GCA_030445155.1). Classification (NCBI taxonomy): domain Eukaryota; kingdom Viridiplantae; phylum Streptophyta; class Magnoliopsida; order Fagales; family Fagaceae; genus Quercus; species Quercus variabilis. The sequence continues at coordinate 54,266,922 of CP129454.1, read as the reverse complement.
TTGAAAATACTTGTCTCTATTTCTAAGTTATTACTTTTACTGTCATGATTTCTTTTTATATTTCATATTTAGGATTAGTAAAACGTCTCTAATCCACCCCTTGTCTTACATAAGTTATTTTGGTCATTTCTTTAGGTTTCGGTAGGTATTTTGGTCATTTTTAAGTTTCAAGGTTGTTTTGATCAATTTTTAGGCTTCGGGGTTAGTTTGGCCATTGTTTAGGTTTCGATGGTATTTTGGTCATTTTTTAGGTTTTGAGGGGTATTTGGGTAATTTTCTTGGATTTTAGGGGTATTTTCATAATTTTTAGGTTTCAGGGGTATTTTGGTCATCTTTTAGGTTTTGAGGGTATTTTAGTCATTTTATCGGTTTCAGGGGTATTTTGGTCTTTTTTTTTTTGTGTTTTAGGGGTATTTTGGTCATTTTTTTGGGTTTTGGGGGGTGTTTTAGTCATTTTTAGATTTCGGAGGTATTTTATTTTTTTTTTTTTTAGGTTTCAGGGCTATTTTGGTCAATTTTTTGGGTTTTAGGAGTATTTTAGTCATTTTTAGGTTTCGAATGTATTTTGGTCATTTTTGGGGTTTTGGCGTATTTTTGTAAATTTTAGGTTTTTGGGTATTTTGGTCATTTTTTTGGCTTTGGGGGTATTTTTGTAATTTTTAGGTTCCAGAGGGTATTTTGGTCATTTTTAGGTTTCAAAGTTATTTTGATCAATTTTTAGGCTTCAAGGTTATTTTGGCCATTTTTTTAGGTTTCGAGGGTATTTTGGTAACTTTTAGGTTTTGGGGGGGGGGGTATTTTGGTCATTTTTTGGGTTCCAAGGGAATTTCGGTCATTTTTTAGGTTTTGGGGGTATTTTGGTCATTTTTTGGGTTTCAAGAGTATTTCGGTCATGTTTTAGGTTTTGGGGGTATTTTAGTAATTTTTAGGTTTTGAAGGTATTTTGGTCATTTTTTGGACTTTGGGGATATTTTGGTCATTTTTATGGTTTCAGGGGGTATTTCAGTTATTTTTTATGTTTCGAATGTATTTTGATAATTTTTAGGTTTTGGAGGTATTTTGGTCATTTTTTGAGTTTCGAGGGTATTTTGGTTATTTTGTAGGTTTTGGGGTTATTTTGGTCTTTTTTTGGGTTTTGGGGGTATTTTGGTCATTTTTTAGGTTTAAGGGGTATTTTGGTAATTTTAGTGAATTTGGGGTATTTTAAAGTTGGTTGATTTGTAGAAATGATACTTTGATCATAATTGAGTCTAACTGGGTACCCATTTAAAATCCAATAAACATTAATGTTAATTAGGTTTAATTGGGTTAATACCCATTTAATCCAATTAATAATTGGGTGAGTTTGGGTCTCATTTAAGTAGGTGAGTTTGGGTGGGCAAATAGATTTGAGTTGATTTTACCACCTCTAGTATTATTTAAGTAATCAAGAGGTTTTTCACCTTTGTCAGGCATAGGGGGTGCTTTTGTCATTTTCTCGCTTTTAGGAGGTATTTCGTTCATTTCAATGTTTTGGAGGTATTTCGGTCATTTTTAATGTTTCGGGGGTGTATTGGTCCTTTTTTGGGTGTTGGGTGTGTTTTGGACATTTTTTGTCTTTCTAGGGGCATTTTGACATTTATCAGACTTATAGGGGTATTTTGGTCTTATTCAAATAATCAATGGTATTTTGGCTAGTTTTACACATAAGGGGTACTTTGGTTATTTTTGATGTTTTGGGTGTATTTCAGTCATTTATTAGGTTTCGGGGGTATGTCGGTCTTTTTCTAGGTATCAGGGTGTTTTTGCTCTTTTTCAATGTTTTGGAGGGTACTTTGGACTTTTTCTAGGTTTAGGGGAGTATTGGTCATTTGATAATTAACAAATCCCTCCACAAGTACAAGTGCTTGTGGGGTGTGGGGGGTAAGGATCGGAGTTCAAATCTCTAAGAGGGAGCTTCACACACATATACACTTAGATTATGCTAGAATAGAAATTCTATCTAGTGTTAAAAAGAAAGAAAAAAAAAAAAAAACCTATTGGTGACCTATCCTAACGCTTTTGGAAGCACTGGAATAGGGTCAAACCTATTCCAACGCTTACAAAAGCGTTAGGACAGGTCTTTCCCGACCTGTTCCAGTGCTTTTAGAAGCGCTAGAATAGGGTTACCTATTCTCGCGCTTCCAAAAGCGCTGGGGCAGGTCTTTCTCCATTACAGAATAGAGAAACCTATCCTAGCGCTTTTGAAAGCGCTGGAATAGGGTCACCCTATTGTAGCACTTTCAAAAGCGCTGGGATAGGTCACTCCATTCCCTTATAGGGAGAAACTTGTCCCAGTGCTTTTAGAAGCGCTAGAATAAGGTCCACCTATGCCAGTGCTTACAAAAGCACCGGGATAGGTCTTTCCCATAAAGGAAATTAGTAACCCTATCCCAAGGCTTTTGGGCTTCCTATACCAGCATTTTTTTTAAAAACGCCGTTGTAGGGTTCCTATTGCAGCGATTTGTAAAGTGCCGGTTTTAAGCCGCCATAATAGGATTTCCTATACCAGCGTTTTCAAAAAATGCTGGTACAGGCTTATCTATTACGGCAGTTTGTAAAAACCCCGGGAAAAAACTACTGACTGCTGGGGCAGGACGATTTTTTTGTAGTGAAAGGGTTCAATTTATTCATTACACAATAAGGATAAATAATTATAAAAAAAAAAAGATAAAATGATTTGTATCAACCGAAATAGTTCAGAATAGGCCGGTTTTTAGGTGGGTACATATTACTAGGGAATAAATTTACTATATGGTGGTTGGTTCAATAAATTTTGGTCATATTGGCCAAAATTTATAAAATTTTCACAAATTCCTCTATGTTTTTATCTGAACTTCCACCTTCATTCACTGCCTCTATAACCAATTTCTTCAATTTCATTGAATTCTTTTTCATCTCTTCCCACTTTCTCCTTCCATTACTTCCCTTATACAAAACTCTATTTCTTCTTTGTTAGCAAAGCCCTTTTCGTCAAGGTTAATCTTAACCCCTACCTTCCACACATTTACAATGAACTTTGCATTAGTTCTTTGATCTGTCCATTATGGCATAGCAACCGTTGGCACCCCCAAGCTCAATGTCTCAAGTGTCGAGTTCCATCCACAATGAGTCATGAAACACCCAATGGCCTTGTGAGCCAATACTTCAAATTGATTGCACCAACTCATAACCAACCCTTTTTCTGTTGTTTCTTGTACAAAATTAGTTGGAAGTTTTTTGTGTTCTGAATCTCTAACTACCCATAAGAAGTGGCAATTTCTATTCTTCAATCCCAATGTTAGTTCCTCCATTTGGTCTGCTCCAAGGGATGCCAAGCTTCCAAATGATATATAAATGACTGAGCCAGCTTCCATCGTGTCTAGCCACTTCATGCAAGCATCCATCTCGGGCTTGAACAAGCTAAGGCCATACTCTTTGTCATCTTCCAACCGTTTGTCTAAGTAAATTGATGGAATAGTTGGTCCAATAGTTTGAACAGGCCATTGGCTTGTCATCCAATTCAGTACCTAATGGATTACAAAAGAATTTATCATAATAATAATAATAATAATAACAATAACAACAACAACATAATTGACTTTCAATTATAAAAGCTTGTAAATTACTAAAGATGGAGAAGATTGCAATTCAGAAATATAATTGGTGCTACCATACTAACAGAATCAAATAACTTTTTAATTACTTTTTTTGTCATGTGTTTAATTGGTATATACATCATTTAGAAAAAGTTTCATCATTATGTACATAATAATTTAAGCCTATATATTTGTGTTCGTTCAAGCTTATTGGAGAAACTTAAGCAATTATGTATCAATATGAAAGGAATTTCTTAGCCTACCTCATCTTCCAACTCATAGACGGTGTTACAAAAGATCCAATTTGCTTCATCAATATTTGATAATTGATTCAATAAGGTGCTAAATAAAGCTCGGTATGTGCCAGTATCAGCCTTGAAAGAAGGTAGATTGTTGGCTCCCAGTAATGGCATCGAGGGCAGTGATATTGTAGGCTTTTCTAAGGGCAACTTTAGTGTTCCTTTATAGCCATGATAATAGATTGCATTAACAAGACCAGAATGAATGAAAAATTGAGCACCATCTACGCCTAGTTCCCGAGCTATGTTTAGAGCCCATGGCATGATTGAGTCATACACAATAAATTTTGGAGGGTGTTTGGAACTTTTTTGTGTTTCAATCAGCTTTGTCAAGCTTTGAGAGACTGTCACTCTGAAGTTTTCATAGTATTCATCACTGTCACTGGTGTCAAAAGTTTTACTTTCTGTAGAGCCATCAGAGATGATTTCTATGTTGATAGTGTGTTTAGCTATGGCTTTCACTGACTCACTAATAGTGGTGGTAGCTACTAATGTAACTCTAGGTCCCTTTGACGCTAGGCGCTTTGAGAATTGGAGCATTGGGTTTATGTTGTTGGGAATTTAACCAAAAATCCAACCTGTGAGAAACAATAAAAATAGAGAAAACACACGTCAAAGAAAAATAATCACACGCACAAGACAGTATTTACGTGGTTCGGCAATTTGCCTACGTCCACGGAGTTGCAGGGATTTCACTATTATCAGGGAAAAAATACAAAGTGCGGCTACAGTGTTTTTTCTCTCTCTAAAAACACAACAACAGTTGTAGTCTAAAAAACCCTAATTATAAAAGCGGCTTTTTATATCCTACTTACAGGGTTATAATGGGCTAAGCCAAAAAATAAACTAGGCTCCACAAAGCCCAACAAATCTCCCACTTGGAGACTAGTTCAATCATCAACATCAGTCGCTATCCTCCAAAAGCAATCCCTCATCCCTGCAACTCATCCTCCTGTCCTCAAGCTAGAAGACCAATTGAAGCTGCACACAGCTTCAACTTCTCAATAGTGACACCCTTAGTCAACATATCTGCTGGGTTCTTAGATCCACATATCTTCTCAAGTGTTACCAACTTATCTTCAACAAGGTAACGGATAAAGTGGTATTTTGTTTGTATATGCTTCGACTTTGAATGAAAAGCCGAATTTTTGGCAAGAAAGATTGCACTCTGACTGTCACTGTGTAGAATGCCCATCTCTTGCTTCTTACCCAATTCATCTAAGAAACCATGTAGCCAAATCATCTCCTTTCCAGCTTCAGTTGCTGCAACATACTCAGCTTCTGTAGTAGACAAAGTAACAATCTTTTGCAGATTTGAAGCCCATGATATAGCTGTACCACTCAGAGTAAATACAAACCCAGTAGTACTCTTTCTACTATCAACATCACCAGCAAAATTAGCATCTACATAACCTTGCAGCTTCAAACTTGCACCTGTGAAACAAAGACATGTATCTGATGAACCCTTCAGATATCTCAGAATCCACTTGACTGCCTCCCAATGCTGCTTTCCAGGCCTACTCATGAATTTGCTCACAACTCCCACTGCATGTGCAATGTCTGGCCTTGTACACACCATAGCATACATCAAGCTGCCAATAGCTGAGGCATAAGGCACCTTGCTCATATGGTCCCTTTCTTCTTCTGTCTTCGGTGACTGTTCTTTGCTCAGTTTGAAATGACTACCCAATGGTGTGCTCACTGGTTTAGATTCATTCATGTTGAACCTGCTGAGAACTTTCTTCACATACTCTGACTGTGAAAGCTTCAATGTACCATTAGCCTTGTCTCTAATGATTCTCATACCAAGGATTTGCTTTGCAGCTCCCAAATCCTTCATTGCAAACTGTTTTGACAATTGCTTCTTCAAATTATTAATCTCCTCAATGCTAGACCCTGCAATGAGCATATCATCCACATACAACAGTAAAATGATATAAGAATTGTCAAAAAATTTAACATAGCAACAATGATCAGCTTCACATCTCTTGAACCCAATTTTATGCATAAAACTGTCAAATTTCTTGTACCACTGTCTAGGAGCTTGTTTTAGGCCATACAAGCTCTTTCTCAGTTTGCAGACTAGATTCTCTTGTCCCTGAACAGTGAACCCTTCTGGCTGAATCATGTAAAGGTCTTCCTCCAAGTCACCATGAAGGAATGCTGTCTTCACATCTAACTGCTCAAGATGTAAATTTTCTGCAGCCACCATTCCCAGCACCAGTCTAATTGTTGACATCTTCACAACTGGAGAAAATATCTCTGTGTAGTCAATGCCTTCCTTCTGCTGGAACCCTTTAACAACTAATCTGGCCTTGTAACGTTTGCTACCATCATGCTCATTCTTTATTCTGTATACCCACTTGTTGTGCAAAGCCTTCTTTCCTACTGGCAATTTAGTAAGTTCCCATGTCTGATTCCCCAACAAGGAATCCATCTCATCCTTCATGGCTAACTCCCACTTGCTTGAATTTTCATCTTGCAAGGCTTCATCATAACACTCTGGCTCACCACCATCAGTCAATAGTAGATAATTTAAAGCGGGTGAATAATGCTGTGGAGGTCTAATGTTTCTAGAAGATCTGCGGACTTCAACTACAGGTGTACTCTGATCTACCTGTGAATCTACATTCTCCTTATTTTCTTCACCCCTTTTCTGGACAGTACTTTCAGTCAATCCATCTAAGTTGACAAACTCAGATTTCTTTTGATCTATCTTTGCAATATCTGAGACTACAGTTGACCTGTCCTTGTACATAACCTGTTCATTAAATATCACATTTCTACTTCTGATGATTTTCCTGTTTTGTTCATCCCAAAACCTATAGCCAAATTTCTCATCACCATAGCCAATGAAAAAACATATTTTAGACTTAGCATCAAGTTTACTACGAGCATCAGAATCAATATGAATATAAGAAACACAACCAAAAACTTTTAAATGGGAAAATTTTACCTCTTTACCGCTCCAAACCTCCTCAGGAAGTTTGAACTCCATGGGAACTGATGGCCCTCGGTTTATCAGGTATGCTGCAGTGCTAATAGCATCAGCCCAGAAAGTTTTTGGTAGTCCAGCATGCAACCTCATACTCCTAGCACGCTCATTAAAAGTTCTGTTCATGCGCTCAGCTACACCATTCTGCTGTGGTGTCCTAGGAATGGTCTTTTCCATCCTAATTCCCTATGCAGCACAATACTCACTGAACCCTTCATCTATGTACTCTCCTCCATTATCAGACCTCAAACATTTTAGTTTTAAACCTGTTTCTATCTCAACCATGGCCTTCCACTTCTTAAAAGTTTCAAATACATCAGATTTATTTTTCAAAAAATAAACCCATACCTTTCTGCTTGAATCATCAATGAAAGTGATATAGTACCTGGAACCTCCAAGGGATGCAACCGGAGAAGGCCCCCACAAATCAGTGTGTACTAACTCCAATTTTTCTGCCTTTGGTGTTCTGCCAGTTTTTAAAAAACTCACCCTTTTCTGCTTTCCTAAGATGCAGCTTTCACACATGTCAAAATCAATGGACTTTAATTCTGGTAGTTTTCCTTTTGACAGCAGCATCTTCATCCCTTTCTCACTCATGTGACCAAGCCTGCGGTGCCATAGGCTTGTATCAGTACTTGCATCAGCAACTGCAATTGTGTCTCTTGGACTTGAGGTCATATACAGAGTGCCAGTCTTCTTTCCACGAGCCAATACTCTAGCTCCCTTTGTAACCTTCCAAGTACCACTAACAAATAGTATTGCATGCCCTTCATCATCAAGTTGTCCAACAGAAATCAGATTCCTCCTTAGGTCAGGAATATGTCGAACCTTCTCCAATAACCAAACAAACCCATTGGGTAACAATATCCGGACATCTCCCATACCCACAACATCCAAGGCTGAACCATCAGCCAAATACACCTTACCAAAATCACCTGCAGCATAGTTCTGTATGATTTCTCGGTGTGGAGTGGTATGAAACGAGGCTCCTGAATCCAAAACCCAATCATCAAGTGGACTGTCTACTGCAAGAAGTAATGCATCCTGTACCTCTTCTGTTACAGCATTAGCAGAATCATCTTCATTCTTCTTCTTAGGACTTTTGCATTGGTTCCTAAAGTGACCTGTTTTCCCACAATTCCAGCATTGTACTTGTTGGCCTGATCTAGATTTACTTCTGTTCTGATTAGTATTTGTAGATTTTGATCTGCCTCGATTTGAATTTCTGTTATTACCTCTGCCTCTTGTCTCAAGGTTTAGGGCAGAACCAGATCCTGAGGTTTCACCTGCATCTCTTCTGCGAATCTCCTCAGCCAGAATTAAATCCCGTATATCATTGTACTTGAGTTTTTCTTTTCTTGTGGAATTGCTTACTGCCATCCTCATTGCCTCCCAACTGTTTGGCAAAGAAGCCAAGACGATCAAAGCACGAATCTCATCATCAAAATCAATTTCTACAGACGACAATTGATTTGTAATAGTGTTAAATTCATTCAGATGTTGTGCTACTGATGCGTTCTCTGCCATCTTCAGATTGAACAGTTTCTTCATCAGATGCACCTTGTTGTTTGCTGACGGCTTTTCATACATACCAGACAAAGCCTTCATCAGATCTACTGTGGTCTTCTCCTTTACAACATTATGTGCAACAGACCTAGACAGAGTTAACCTGATAACTCCCAGTACCTGTCTGTCAAGAAGAGCCCATTCATCAGCCTTCATCGCCTCAGGTTTTGTCCCCAAAAGAGGCAGATGCAATTTCCTCCCATAGAGATAATCTTCAATCTGCATCCTCCAATACGCGAAGTCTGTGCCATCAAACTTTTCTATTCCAGACGCCTTTCCTGCTTCGTCTGCCATTGCTCCCACTCAAACCTAACCCTAGGCTCTGATACCAGTTGTTGGGAATTTAACCAAAAATCCAACCTGTGAGAAACAATAAAAATAGAGAAAACACACGTCAAAGAAAAATAATCACACGCACAAGACAGTATTTACGTGGTTCGGCAATTTGCCTACGTCCACGGAGTTGCAGGGATTTCACTATTATCAGGGAAAAAATACAAAGTGCGGCTACAGTGTTTTTTCTCTCTCTAAAAACACAACAACAGTTGTAGTCTAAAAAACCCTAATTATAAAAGTGGCTTTTTATATCCTACTTACAGGGTTATAATGGGCTAAGCCAAAAAATAAACTAGGCTCCACAAAGCCCAACATATGTGACCTTGTATAGGGTATGGGAGTACTAGGATATGAGGTTGAGTTTGAGTTTGACTCTCCATTCTCTCTGTCGATCTCTGTATGTGTGTGAAGAAACTTAGGATGAAGAATTCATGAACCAGGAGTCAAATATATAACTCATTGGTTGAATAATTGCATTAACAAGTTGTCCTAGATGCTTTTTAACTCCCCCTCCCCCCAAAAATTGTCCTAGATGCTTTGCATATCTCATGCTTTTTCCCACCTTCCAGTCCAATGACCTTGACGAGTAAATGGATTTAGGCTCATTTCGTTAGTTCGGTGGCCTCATCTTCACAATGTTATGGCCTTTGAGATTCCCTACTTTGCCTCTTATATTCTTATTGCTGCGTTTGTAGATGCAAGAAAAATAATAATGTTGATTGTTCTATTTAGACCCTTTAAACCAGATTGTTTAAAAAAATTAATTAACCAAGTTGATTATTAAGTTTATTATTCGAATCTAGGCCAAACAAGCATATATCATATCATGCACAATAGCGGAAAAGTAAATAACATCTTGATATGATGACTTAGAAAAATCGATGAAACGAATTATTTCAAGATTAAAACCTGGGGAGGATTTGACCTAGCTATCCTCAAGGTAAAGCAAATTGATAATAAGAGAATCGAAATTTTTACAATCAGATTTAACCCTAAATCTATTGCTACCTTTAGTAGTAACTTATTGTCATGAATATCTACAAGTTTTGAATCCACAGACTTCTTCTCTCATTGGTTTTATTGCAACACAAACACCCACGTTTGTGATTTTGAGATCACACTCAAAGGTTTCAGATCACCACCAGTAGTTAATCTTGTAGCAGTAACTAGGTTCTACCACCGCTTGATTGTAGATCTTGCTCCAGTAGATTCTTGTGTAGTTAGAAGGTACAAAACCTCTCAGATCTCACAAAGAGTAACACACAAGTCTTCCATAAGTCTGAAAAACATAGCTAGGGTTTCCTTTTTATATGTGGACAAGTTAGAATGAAATCCTAAACATTTTTGTGGGCATGGGCCTAATTTAAAACTCAGCAGAATTAATTTTTCTCAGATTCTCGATCGGTCGAGCCTAATTCTTGATCGACCAAGTTTGGCAGATTGTGACTTACCTTTTCTACGATTAACTTGAACTTGAAACTTAAAACCTACACATTTGAGCATTGCCTAACATAGACTAGACATGCTTTGCTCTCGGTTTACCAACATACACAAAATATGATTCTAAACATTTAATCCCAAAACTTTAGAACCTAACAAATATATTTGGAATGAGTGATGGTACTGTGTTTTGTATAACATCATTTATAATCTTTCATTTCTAGTTTTTTTTTTTTTTGAGAAGTAGCTTTCATTTCTAGTTCTTTTTTTTTTCATCATGCAAAGTACAGCTTGATGATTTTATAGAGAGAGCCAGATCATTAGTAATTATAACTTAAAAAGTTATAAGTGGGCAAAACTTAGGTTCCCTGCTTCTGATAAATTGGATCTGTTGGATGATGACATATGACACCATTACAACAAATCTAGTCCTCTAGTAGTGGATAAAGTTTGGGTCAAATACCTCCAGTATAAGCTTCTCTCTCTCTCTCTCTCTCTCTCTCTCTCTCTCTCTCATGGGTTTATTACAATATATAATAATTATTTCATAATATTGTTGTTACAAATTTTATTATAGAAAATTATTTTCAAATCAACTCTTTTGCGAGGGGTTGAGTTTGGAAAGATTAGGTAGTTTCTCGACCAATCATAGGATTATCTATGTGCAATCAAATATAGAATTATCTAGGTGTGATTAACCTAGGTTGGGTTTCCTTCTTATAACTACTTAGTACTGCTTAGAAGTTAAGAAAGTTATTAGAATTATTGTAAAGGGTCCAATTAATAGGTGTTTTTAGAGGATTTTTTGATAAATCACTAAGAAAAGTTAACGAATATCATAAGGGTATTTATTAGTAAGCTATTTTAGAAAAAACATTATTGTAAGGTTAAATTTAATCAACCATCTTGTTGGCTTTATTCCGTGTCGAATTTGCTTGTAATCACGACTGGATCTCGCGATTGGCTCATGGCTTACAAGTCGCCAAAGCTGGTACACGTGTGAAACATGCAGGGGAGCTGAAGCGTCACGTCAGCTGTTGCACTACAGGACAAAAGTCCTATGCTAGCCAGGCCGTTAGCTTGCGACTTAAACTTGCGGCTTAGTCAAGTTGCGAGGCCAAGTCGTCAGACCACTTTTTTTGGGAAAAAATGTATTTTCGCATTCCAAACACATACTAGTATAAATACCCTTTATACCCATGAAATGTAGAGAGTTTCCAGAGAGAATTTTGAGAGAGAAACCCTAGAGAAAAACAAGATTGACTTATCCACAATCTTCATCTTTGTTTCTCCAAATTCCTCTACTCTTTTCCTCTCCATTGTTACATCCCTGAGAGGTACATTAGCCAAACCCTTTTCTCACTATACCCATATCTGTGAGAAGGCTTTTTGGTGCTTGGGAAGCAATTAGAAAGGAACCAATTAATATTGGTTGATACTATGGGCTATAACAGAATTCGGTAAGCTAGAGAAGACAAAGGTTCAGCGCAATCTCGTTGGAGCAAGAAGTGTGGATGGCTTAGGTACACTGGGTAGATTAGGTTTGGAGGGTCTTCTGCTGTTTATGTATTCCAACTTGATTCTCTAGTGGATTATTAACCACTTGGAGGGCGATGAAGAGGTTTTACGCCAAGGACTTCAGTTTCCTCTTCAATAACACATCACTGTATTGTCTTTGTGTTTGCATCTCTATTCTCTTAATCTTTGCCATTTAATTTTTGCTGTGGTTATGATATTATTTGGTTTAGATTGTTCTATTAATTTTGTTTTGGCTTATGTTCATATTCCACACGTATATTGTTTGATAATAAGCTTGAATTGGTAATTTTTAAATTGGTAGACTAAATGTTCAAGGGTGTTTTAAACACATTTTAAACATTCAATTATGGTAAAAGAAAAAAAAAATTAATGTCTTGACAATTTTTTTCTATTTCTCGTAAAAGTGGTACAAAACCTTTCCTAAAATGGTTCATTAACAAAGAATAAGTTTTTTTTTTTCCTCCAAATTATTTTGAAGAGAAACCTTTTAAACTTCTCATATATCGTTTTACTATGTATCAATTTTGAAAGCTTAATCGTTGGATTGCATGTTTCTTATGTTCTTAACATGCATGTTAAATTTTGTTCAAATTAGATGCTATTTACTATTTAATCAATAAACTTTTTTTTACGTACAATTTTAGATCACAAAAACTTGAAATTTAGACATTTGATTGATGACATAGCAATTGATCTTAATCTTTTTGAAATTTTGCAAGAATGAAGGATATAATAATAACATGCAATCTAACGGTTAAATTTTCAAAATTCACACTTAATAAAAAGATATATGAGTAGTTTGAAGGGTTTCTCTCCAAACTAGAAACATTTTCCATTAATAGATGCTCTAAGATTACTTATTAACATGACCCTAAATCATTTTAGGATAATTCTAATTCCATTTTTATGTGTGATACAAAAAACTATATAAAAAAATCAGTTATAGTTTATTCCTTTCCCATAAAATTTTTCAAAAAGTTTTTGCTAAACGAATGTCCTTGAGGTATCCATTAAAAAAAAAAAAATTCCTATTATAAATGTTGTCTAAAGTTATTCAATATGGTAGTACATACCATAGTGAATGCTATTTTCGTTTGGTTAAGGGAATTAAATATTTCTAAATCCAACTCCTTTACTGCCCTATTTTTGTGTCATATTTTATACTTCGCCAATTAGGGTGTCACTACAAGAAAAACGGGCTATTGCGGCGGGTCAAAAGCGCCGCTAAAGCCCAAAAAAGCGCCGCTAAAGTTACATTTGGCCTATAGCGGCGGGTGCTATTGCGGCGGGCCGTCCCGTCAGTATTGCAGTGCCGCTATAGGTCAATTGCGGCGGTCGCTAAAAACGCCGCTATATATGTGCCTTTTAGCGGCGGGTGAAGGTTTATTGCAGCGGGCATACAACCGCCGCCATACATGTTTAGAATTTGTGGCATTGACTTTTAGCGGCGGAAAAACAGTGCCGCTATAGGCAATCAATCAAAACATACTAATTGCACTTGTAGCGGCGGGTAGAAACGCCGCTATAGGTCTTTTTTTTTTTTTTTTTTTTTTTTCCCTAATGGGTTTTAAAACCACGTTTCTATTACAAATAATCCTATAATAATTTTAGCACCACTAGGACAATACCACAAATTTAACCAAATAACACCACAATTGTCTCAAAACTAACATTATATTAACATAGAAATATATTATTAAATACATAATAATGTCTATAACCATCATCATAAAATTAACAAAAGAAAAGATGTGATCATTTGTACACATAAGGAGTGCCATCACACATTGCATGATACAAGGAGTGTCTTCAATCCACAAGGTAGGCGGATTCAATAAAATCATAATTTAAAAAAAGATCCTCATTTTATTCCTTAAGCATTCTCATGGACATCCACACAACCAAGAGTAATATTTTGATAAATATCATTAAGCAACCAACACATATTGAAGTGTTTGTCAACGATACATGGCACTCAATGCTTGTTATAAAACCACATTAACAACCATGTTGAACTTAGGATACCTCATCAACACGGCACAAAAATTCTTGCAACAAATTAATATTCACATTAAATTGAAGAAACCAGTGATTCTAAACTCACATTTTGCATATAGGCAGTCCATCATTCCCTTCTCCAAGTCCAGCTACACAACAATGAAAGAAATAGCATAAGTTAGGATTATAATGCAAAGTTACCAAGTCAAAATACATAAAGTTATTATTTTTATCCATGCTTCCAGAACATATCCTTCAATGCATTAATGGGAAGAAAACAAGCTCTAGAATTGAATAAGAAATCCTATCTCATTCTTTGATTTTTTTTCCTTCTCAATTGGTAATTACACACATTCAATAAGTCATGAACAATAAAAATTTCTCTCAAACTATGCATGTTTTCGAACCAAACCCATTTAAAATAAAATGGAATAAAACTACTAATCACTCACTTTATTCTGGATAGAGAAATTGATGAAGTTGGTATCTACCAAAACCCGATATGGCAGTCCCATCAAGGTGTTGTAATTGAAGAAAAGTGCCGATGAAACCTTCAGCCTATATCGCACAAAATTAAACACATTACAACACAATATAAACCATATAAACCCTTACAAATCCCAAAGCTCCTATACCCAAAATTTAACAACAAAAATCTTTATATATATATTTTTTTTGATAAATAAAAAAAAAAATCTATATATATATACACAAGCTTTTATAAATACTTAAAAAATTCAAAGGAAAACTAGATAAATAACAATGGTAAGTTACATATGTTTTTGAGGGTCAAAACATAGTTGTAGAAGCACCCTAAGTATGTCTTACAACCATAGTACCATACCTATTTCCTTTTTGAAACAAACACCAAAAACAAACAAACAAAAAAAGCATTTTACCATATGGCTAACAAGAACTATAAATGAGTAATCGTTGCCTTGAATCATTGGGATATAACTCAGAGTAAAATGTCACTAGCCATCAAGTCTAGATTTTCTAATATAGCCACAGCACATGCTCCCCACCCCCACCCCCCCAATATCCTTTTTTTGTAATTTTAAATTTCCTTGTTAGCCTCAATCAACGAAGATGCTCTCTCTATTAAGATGTGAGAACAAATGTTCTGCTTGATCATCATGCATGCATGTAAACATTCATATATCCATCCATGAATTAACTAATAAAAATATAATTGTATTTCTATTTTTAATGAAAAACATTATAATGGCACCACGTCCGAAGTTTATTTGATTCTTTGAAAGTTTGACCATGACTAGAAATCTAACATACCTTCTTCATCTTTGCAGACGTAAGAGAGAGACAAAGAAGTGATAGACAAAGGGAGGGATCTTATCGCAAATTAAAAGTTCACTACTTGCACATCCAAGCCCCAAAAAGAAAATTTCCGCACCTATCAACATGTCATTAGTGGGACTCTTAACATGCACTCAAAGTTACAAAACAAAAAATAGAACTCTTCACTACAAAGAGGCAAGAGGTTAAGGTTAACAATCAAAATGGATTTCAAAATTTGAAATTCCAATCACAAGGTTTAGGAAAAAAGTGAGATCAATGCTACCATGGATTCCACTATAAGTGGCCAGGCTTCATTAATTGTACTTATACTATTGGAATAATCAATTCAACAGATATGTATAACCTATGTCGAAGCTAATAATATTGATTTATTCACTCAAGAGTCAAGACAATGTACGTATTAAAAATAGCATAAAAATTAAGAAAAATTTACACATTCACTTCAGTAAAATTTTGATACATGAACCATATTGTTTTGTAAATCAAAATGCACAAGATTGAAAATAATGATAAAGTCATTGAAGACCGCAGCTAGCGCAGTAGTTTTGAGAGACAGAAAGAGATGTGTAGGTTATGTCAAAGACTCAAAGGTAGAAGATAAGTGCGTGTGAGAAAGAGAAGTGGTCATACGTGTTCCCTATGGCCCTAGAGACCTAGGACCTACCTCATTTGCCAATCTTTTCTAATCAACCATTTTGTCTTTGTATTTATCTGAGAGCTTCTCTTCCACACCATTGCTCCTGTGAGACAAGCAAGATTAAAGGGAAAGTAACTAATAAGAAAGAAGGTACAATTACAAACACTAAATCCAGAACTGATTTCACAAAGAAATTTAGACAACCACATAGTCAATGGGCAGTGTTTTTTACATACAAAAGTACACACAATTCAGCTTCAAACTAAAAATATGTCTTAAAGTCACAATTTTAGTTCAAAATCTCATGACACAATTTCAATTCAAAAATTATATAAAATTAAAAAGTAATTTATGTATACGATATTCAAGACACAATTCAATTTAAAAAAAAAATGATTTGAAATTAAAGAGTAATTTATTTACGCGATGTTCAAGACACAATTTCAATTCAAAAAATGTATAATGTGTGAAATAAGAGTGTGTACAGTAACAACTAGACAAAAATAAATAATAAAAAGTCTGTCCTTTTGGGGGAAAAAAAATAAAATAAAAAAAGTAGACTGTAAAAATGCTTTTTATTTTATTGCCCCCTCCAAACATCGACGTTTTATTTATTTATTTATTTATTTTGGATTTTAATAATTTATTTCTACAACAGTGTGGAATGCAGATACAGACAATCTAACCATGCTGGTATGGTAGCCTAGTACCAAACTAGCAAGAGTCATGTTAACAGTGCCCTTAGAGCAATTGTTAATAAATCATATTAGGAAATTTTTAACATCACTTCTATGGAAAATATAAAAAGCGGATAGAAAAATTAATTGTTTTATCATTTTTCTTTAAAATGCTTCTAAAAATAATTATTAAACTAATGCATGAAGATATCTATTAACATTTCCCATAAATCAAATCTTGAGTTTGATTGCGTTGATCACATTTACTTCTAAATGCTTCCCCATCAATCATGACAAATCTCCCAATGAAATTTGAATGCATGTTCTTAATGATTATCATGAATCCTATATCAAAGATTCAGTAAAGTTTCTCCATGAGACTCTAAAGCCTTTGTCCAATACGGAATGGCTTTTTCAATGTCATGTGCTTTTTCTAATATTATTCCAAAACTAGTATATGAGGAAGGTGTAGTCCTTTCAGAGAGTGACATGCATTAGCTTTGATTTCTTAGTCAGACTGACCCTTCTTTCTTTTCTTTTTAATAGTCCAAACCCATAAACAGTCAGACATGGTTGCTTCCAGTTGCCACCATTATTAAAGCCAATCTTCTTTTTTATTTTTATTTTTTTGTATGTTTGGTCTAACTTTTATGATTTGTCCTACTTTCAAGGCCGCTCCAAAACAATTTTACCAACAAAAAAAATTAGGCACAATTCTGAACAGGTGAAAAAACACGTCTAAATCACTAACAATGGCTCCTCTGCTTACAAATTATGGTTTAAGCGATTAATAAACTGATTTCATGGACAATGAAAATACGGTAATCATTAAGTAATCACATCACAACTCACAAGGGTGTTATTTCACAACTCACAAAGAACTCATATTTTTCATTTCATGGGATTCAAATACCATCAAATGAAAAATAAAATAAATTATAAAAACTAAATTAAAAAAATAATTAAAAAAGAAAAAAAGAAAAAGCACATACAGTGTTAAGAAAAGCAAGGAAGGTGTTGAGTTCAGGCAAAGCAGAGAGGACGCGATGGAGGGAGCGCATGGCGACGAAACCCAAATCAAAAGGCTCAGAAGACGAAGGGACCATACGGAGCGTGTACTCCACGGTGGAGAATCCGACGGTGACACTGACGTAGTTGAAGGCAAGGATAAGAAAATTTGAATAATGGATCTAAAGAAAAGTGAAATGTAGAGAGAGAGAGAGAGAGATGTGAGAGAACGGCTGAGGTGAAATGTAGAGAAGAAAAGATGAGAATGAGGGTGAAGGCGTGAGGCGGCTGAAGTGAAATGTAGAGAGTAGGGTTTCTTTTTTTTTAATGTTTTAAGTTGATGTATAAAACGACGTAGTTTTGTAGGAGAGAAAAAAATAAAATATAAAAATGTTTTTGGCAAGGTTCGAACCTGGGCCAAGTATAGTCACAAGCGTGTCTTACAACTAGACTACTGGTAGATATACTGAAATATCTTGTACATATTTATATTTAATACATTTCCATCGATTAGATAGAAACATAAAAATTTTATAAAAAAAGAGCAATTTTACAAATTCGAACCCAGGACTTGAAGTTGAAACACACACGTACTTACCACCAAGGCAACATACATTTTACATTTGTGTTTTACATATAATAATATATATTGTTTTTAATAATAATAATAATAATAATAATAATAATAGACGTTTTGGTCTTTTTCTTTAGTCATCAAGGGTATTTTGGTATTTTTCTAGTCATAGGGTATTTTGGTATTTTAATACTACAAATTAATTGAGTATAATTTAATAATTAATAAGAGTTAATATAATACTTCAAATTAATAAAATATAATTTGACACTACAAATTAATAAAATGAAATATATTAATTAGTAAAAACATATTTTAATAATTCAAATTAACAAAATTTAATTGAACTTAATACTTCAAACTAATTTAATATATTTTAATTTAATACTTCAAATTAATAAAATATAATTCCTCACTACAAATTACTAAAATATAATGATAACTAAAAAAAAAATGTAAGATGACACTACAGGACCAAAAAAATTAGAATATAATTTAATATTACTTTAGAATGACTAAAATACCCCTCAAACTAAAAGAAGGCCAACTTACCTTCATAACCATATAAAATGACCAAAACACCCCTACCACCCAAAAAATGGCTAAAACGCCCTTGAAGCAAGAAAAATATATGAAATACCTTTGAAATTTAAAAAAAGACCACAATACCCTTGAATCCTAAGAAAACAACAAATTTGGAGGAAATATAACGTATTATTCAGTGAAAACAACTGAAATACTCCTAAGACTAAGAGAAGGCCAACCTAAAGAATGTTACACCAACCAATAACTTATTGTTGAATTCATATTTTGAAAATTCAACCGTTGGATCACATTTTCTATATATTCTTAACATGCATGCCAATTTTCATGCCAATCGAATGTAATTTACCATTGATCTTTTTAACTCATCTTTTACGCATTATTTTAAACTACAAAAACTTGAATTAAAAAAATTGATTGATGACATGGCTATTAATCTTTGATCATCTTGAAATTTTTTAAGCATGAATAATATATGAAGATAATGCAATCTAACGGTAGATTTGTCAAAATTCACATCGAATTAAGAAATATAAGGTTAGGTTCAAGTTACACTTAATGTAACTCTAAAAAATGTTACATCAAATAATAAATTATTGCTGAATTCATATTTTGACAATCCAACCGTTGGATCACATTTTCTATAAGTTGGTAACTTGCATGCCAATTTTCATGCCAATCAGATGTAATTTAGTATTTGATCTTTAAACTCATTTTTTATGCGTTATTTTCAATTACAAAAACTTGAATTTAAATAATTCATTGATGAGATGTCAATTAATCTTTGATCACCTTGAAATTTTGTAAGCATGAAAAATATATGAAGATAATGTAATCTGACGGTAGATTTATCAAAATTCACATTGAATTAAGAAATATATGGTTGGGTTCAAGTTATACTTGATGTAACTCTAAAGAATGTTACACCAACCAATAACTTATTGTTAAATTTATATTTTAAAAATCTAACCGTTGGATCGCATTTTCTATATGTTAGTAACTTGCATAGAAAGTTTCATTCTAATCGGAAGTAATTTACCATTGATCTTTAAACTTATCTTTTATGCATTATTTTAAACCTCAAAAACTTGAATTTAACAATTGATTGATAACATGACTATTAATCTTTGATCACCTTGAAATTTTTTAAGCATGAAAAATATGTGAAGATAATGGAATCTGACGGTAGATTTGTCAAAATTCACATCGAATTAAAAAATATAAGGTTGGGTTCAAGTTATACTTGATGTAATTCTAAAAAATGTTACACCAAATAATAACTTATTGTTAAATTCATATTTTGAGAATCCAACCGTTGGATAACATTTTCTATATGTTGGTAACTTGCATGTAAATTTTCATGCCAATCGGATTTAATTTACCATTTGATCTTTAAACTCATCTTTTATGCGTTATTTTAAATTACAAAAACTTGATTTTAAACAATTGATTGATGGCATAACTATTAATCTTTGATCACCTTAAAATTTTGTAAGCATGAAAAGTATATGAAGATAATATAATTTAACGGTAGATTTGTCAAAATTCACATCGAATGAAAAAATATAGGGTTGAGTTCAAGTTACACTTGATGTAACTCTAAAAAATGTTACACCAATCAATAACTTATTTTTAAATTCATATTTTGAAAATCCAACTGCTGGATCACATTTTCTATATGTTAGTAACCTGCATGCCAAGTTTCGTGCCAATCAGATATAATTTACCATTTGATCTTTAAACTCACCTTTTATGCAGTATTTTAAACTACAAAAACTTGAATTTAAACAATTGATTGATGACATGGCTATTAATTTTTGATCGCTTTGAAATTTTGTAAACATGAAAAATATATGAAGATAATGAAATCTAACGGTAGATTTGTCAAAATTCACATTGAATTAAGAATTATAAGGTTGGGTTCAAGTTACACTTGATGTAACTCTAAAAAATGTTACACCAATTAATAACTTATTTTTGAATTCATATTTTGAAAATCCAACCGTTGGATCACATTTTTTATATGTTCTTAACATGCATGCCAAGTTTCGTGCCAATCAGATATAATTTACCATTTGATCTTTAAACTCATCTTTTATACGTTATTTTAAACTACAAAAACTTGAATTTAAACAATTGATTGATGACATGGCTATTAATCTTTGATCGCTTTGAAATTTTGTAAGCATGAAAAATATATGAAGATAATGAAATCTAACGATAGATTTGTCAAAATTCACATCGAATTAAGAAATATAAGGTTGGGTTCAAGTTACACTTGATGTAATTCTAAAAAATGTTACACCAATTAATAACTTATTTTTGGATTCATATTTTGAAAATCCAACCGTTGGATTACATGTTCTATATGTTTTTAACATGTATGCCAAGTTTCATGCCAATCGGGTGTAGTTTACTATTTGATCTGTAAGTGGGAAGGCAAAAAAAGCAGAAGGAAATTTTGGGGTTAAGAAATTTGAAGGTCTATTGCGGCGGTCCAACCCGCCGCTATAGCTAAGAAAATGCGCCACAAAAAGGATCCCTATTGCGGGGGGATATTTGGAGCGCCGCTATATCTCAATTACCGCCGCTAAAACAGGTCTATTGCGGCGGTTTTATGTCCCGCCGTTGTAGGACGCCGCAAAAATCACTACCTATAGCGGCGGTCACAAAAAACGCCGCAATAGATCTCATATATAGCGGCGGGCCAAAAATGCGCCGCAACAGGCCACATATAGCGGCAGTTTTTGCACCCGCCGCAATAGGCCCGCTGCAATAGCTCGTTTTTCTTGTAGTGTGTGTATAAATGTCTTAATGTCTGATTTAAGAGAAAAAAAAAAAAAAAACCCTTATACTTTACTAAACTATTACTTCACCTCTTTAAAAAAATAAAATAAAATAACTTTCAACTTCACATGCACTGTTTTAGTCCTACCTAGAGTCTTTAAAAATTGTGAAGCATGCCTTTCCGGGCAGATTCAGAATTTCAAGTTAGGAGAAGCCAAACTATAATGGAAAAAAAAAAAAAATCCTTCAAATAAACATCCATATAATTGCTTCTTAATATATTAAAATGTAATTTTCTACCAACAAAAATAAAAGACTTTTTTTTTTTTTTTTTTTTTTTGCATCTCTATTAGTTGCCTACTCTTTACTGTTGCCCCACAACAAACAAACAGTCAAATACCAAATAATATTATATATTCTCTATAGACACTTTTCTCTCAATATATTATAATCTTATTCCAAAGTTTTGAATTTCGTTTCAGAGATCATTCCGTAAAAATTTTCGGTAGTGGAGTATACTGGTGCACTACCTCGAAATAAAGCATAGGATATACAGTTTTTTTTTTTTTTTTTTTAATCTTAATAAAATGAAATAGATTACTTATAAAGTATTTATATATATATATTGGTATTTTTGTAAATAAGTAAACATCTTTAGGGTATTTGTAAAGCACATAATTTCCAAGAAGTTTCCGTACTCACATTTTCACTCCTACCCATGTGACTTTGCTCCTCTTTTCATATATATATATATATATATATTTGGTATTTTTGTAAATAAGCAAACATTTTTAGCGTATTTGTAAAGTACATAATTTCCAAGGAGTTTCCAAACTCACATTTTCACTCCTACCCACGTGACTCTGCTCCTCTTTTCTTTTATATTCATTTCTTGTCTCACCCAACACTACTATTTCGCCATTTCAAACCCACCTCTAAATCTCCCATCATTTTTTCTTCTTTCTTTTATATGTTTCTTTTCACTGTGCTTCTCTCTCTAGCTTCATTTTCTTCATTATTTTTAGAACAAAGTTTAACTAAAAAATTATTTATAACCTAAGGTTAGAACCTCACTCAATAAATTAAATATTATTACATATTTTGAAAATCTAATATTTGAATTTTATGTTCTTTATGCTTTTAATATACATATCAAATTTCGTGTTAATTAAATATTATTTACTATGTGATCTATAAGTTTATATTTTAAGCACAATTTCAAACTACAGAAACTTGCAATTTGAACAATTTATTGATAACATAATTATTGATCTTTAATTTTTTAGAAATTTTGCAAGCATAGAAGATATAAGAAGAAAATGTAATCCAATGGTAAATTTGTCAAAACCTCTAATATTTAGTAAAATTGTAGCCTTATGTTACAACTAATTTTGTAACTAAATTTTATCTTTATTTTTATTTTCATATCCTTGGTCTCACTCTCTAGTCTCTACTCTCTCCAGCTTCTGTCTTTCTGAGTCTCTCTCTCTCTCATTTATATTTTCTTGAATTTGGTGTGTATGCAACCATGGGTTAAAAGGGCTTTAATGGGATTTTAGGTTTTTTGGGTTGAACTGGGCTTTGGGCTAGCTGCCTCCAGTGTCGCGGGGGAGGTGGGGGGGGGGGGGGTGGGTTTGGTTTAAGGCTTGGAAGAGAGGGCCCTACTATGCAACCTTGGTTGCAACAATTCCTACATAAATCATTGTATTTATTTTGTTTTAAAGAAAGGGAAATGCTAACGAGTGCCCTTAGGGCACTCTTTAAGAATCTATTTAAAGAAAGTTTTTATGGGAAAAGAAAAAAAAGCAATTAATATTTTAACAGCTTTTTTCATTTCCCATAAAAGT
Organism: Quercus variabilis; assembly: GCA_030445155.1. Lineage (NCBI taxonomy): Eukaryota > Viridiplantae > Streptophyta > Magnoliopsida > Fagales > Fagaceae > Quercus > Quercus variabilis. Next base: position 54,243,763 of record CP129454.1, on the reverse strand, counting down.
GATATCAAAACTTTCTTAAAATGGATTCTTAAAGAATGCCCTAAGGGCACTCGTTAGCATGACCCTTAAAGAAAATCAATGGTGGAGATCAGACCTAATAAAGTAAAAGTGGAACCCAAAGAAATAATTTGCCACGTTGCAGAAATCTTGAAGCATTTAAAGAGAAATATTTAGACAAGTGTCTATTTAATAGCTTGACACATCATCATTACGCAAGAATTGCTGCAACCTTGGTTGCAGCAAATCCTTGCCCTTAAGTATTAACTGCATGTGTGTGTGTGTTTGTATATATATATTAAAAGACAAAATTTAGTTACAAAACCAGTTGTAACATAAGGCTATAAACTGCTTTAATAAACTGACATGTGTAAAAAATGACATGTGCACTGCACATGATTACTTAAGTACTTTTAATCCAACCAATCCTAGTTAACTACACTACTTATTAAAAAAATAAAAACTAAAAAAAACTATACATAGACATATATAATATACTCTCTCTCTTTTTCTCTTACACAAAACCAAAAAATTCAAAACTCCACTGCCGGCTAAGGGTCATCAAATAGCCCATGGCCCACAGCCCGACCCAAAAACCCGACGGCCCACCGGCCTAATGGGCGGCCCAGCCCATTGTTATTGAGGCCCATGGGTAGCCCATTAGCTCAGTGGGTTGGGCTGTGGGCTAGTTTTTATGCCCATGGGTACCCGGTGGGCTAGCCTAGTAGCCCAACCTGTTGCCCAGCCTATTGGCCTAATCCATTGGTCCAACCTAATAACTCATAATTCATAACAAAAATATATAGGAAATGTATGAAGGATTGATCTTGAGATATTATAGAGAAATTTCTTAAGAGAACTCCCTCAACCAGTAAGATACCTAAAGTAATTGTGCTAAACTTAGTTTACTAGATATATATTTTTCTAGTAGTCTATCAAATTTGAATTAACCATTTGACATTTTTTTTTAATTAAAGAAAAAAAAAAAAAAAAACTATTTAAAGCCTTAGTAAATAAAAAATTAAATAGGTTTCTATCAACAAAACAATAAATTAAATAGATTTGACTATAAAAAGATTTGCAATTAAGTATTAAATTCTTTAATTCTTTCCTTTAAAAAAATAGATTGATTATTCCCTTATAAAAAAATTGATTCTTTCCTTATAAAAATAATAAAATAATATGCTAAGGATAACCCATTAGGCCCAACCTAATAGCCTATCTTGCTAAAGACAAAATGGGCATTGCCCATAGGCAGGGTTATGGGCTAAGGTTTCCTCTTTCGACCCAGTCCAACCCGGCCCATTAACTAGTTAATAGCTCATTATGCCCAGCTCATTGTGCCCATGAGCCAAGTAAAAATGGGCTGGGCTGGCTCGACTCGGCCCATTGACGACCCTTATTGCCGGCCCACCTCAAACACTCCCCTATCTCCACCGCTAAATCTCTGCCACTCAAAGCCACATCTTGTACGTCGCTCCGCCACTTCACCAATCAAAACTAAATTACCTTTTTCCTCGATAAACATGATTCCTTCAAGAATTGAAGAGGATTTGCTAGCTTTTTTTTTTTTTTTTTTTTTTTCAAAGTTCTGTTGAGGTTTCAATCTAATTCTTCTTTAGATCTCACTTTCTTCAATTGGGTCAAGAATGATTTAAGTCTCAGACCCTCTATCTAGAATTACTGTATTAACTTGGCTATCAACTAGTGCTTGCATATTGTGCAATTATTTTTCTTTTGAAGCTACAATCAGAACTTTTTAACTTTATTTTTTAACTTTTTTATTCTATTTTTGAATTGAAACAAATCTAAAAGGTGTTGGAGAGATCCTATAGTGATCTGAATTCTTTTTGGGTTCTTATTGCTAAACTTGTCAGGTTTCACACACACTGTTTATAAAAGAGATCACGAGATGTATATAAATGATGTTCCTCTCTTAGTCTCAACCTAAAATATTTGTATAAATGACATTCCCTAGTCCCTACTCCCCCCACGCACCTAATTTCTAAATATGCAACAAATAGATCCTTATCCTTCTTAATAGAATATTCTTTTTTTTTTTTTTTCAAAGATTCCTACCTAAAGTTACACTTCATTTCCTTGAATTATACAATTGAGTGGGAATCTTAAATTGGTACATCTCATCCACTTTTGCAATATAAAAACTCAATAATATTAGCACTTGAGATCATTGCTTACATAAATGAACGGGGGAGGTTGTATCTATACAGAAATTCGGGGAGGGTTGAGGCTTGGATTAGAGACAGAAAGGTATTGTTTTTGTCATTCTAGGTGTCAAAATGGTGACCCCTTCATCTTTGTCTATTTCTTGCAATATAAAAACACAATAATATTAGCATTTGAGATCATTGCTTACATAAATGAATGGGGGAGGTTGTATCTATAAAGAAATTCGGGGAGGGTTGAGGCTTGGATTAGAGACAGAAAGGTATTGTTTTTGTCATTCTAGGTGTCAAAATGGTGACCCCTTCATCTTTGTCTATTTCTAAGACAACAAAGAGAGGTTCTTTCTATCTAAAAGGTATGACTTTGGGCAATTAGATACATTAAAAAAGTAATTCTTTTTTTTTTTTTTGAGAAGGGAAAAAAATAAATAGAGCGATACTTTTATATCAATAATTGTAGAAGTGATGTTGAAGCTATAAAGTGTAGAATGGAGCAAGATTTAATTTGGATTTATGTCCTAATTGTTCATCATCTTTACTTCATTTTAACAAGCAACAGTATTGGCTTCAAAAAAAAAAAAAAAAAAAAAAAAACAAGCGACAATATAACGCATGCGCAGTTTTTTAATTTTTTAATTTTTTTTAATGTTTCGACAAGAGTTCTAAAGAGATGAATATTTGATCTTTAAGAAAACATCTACTTATGTTAAAAAAATTGCAATTTATACCCTTAAATTTTCAGAAATTTTTGATTTTATCCCTTAAAATTTATAAATTGGACCCATGCCCTTAATGTTACATATCATTTAGATTAAAGCTCTTTTGTTTATACACCATAAATAATGAGTTATCCGTTAATTATCAACTCTATTAAAAATGAAATAATTTTATGAATTCAAATTCAAAAGTTTTAGGGGCAAAATCAAAATTAACCCAAACTTTAAGGAAATAAATTACAATTTAGTCAAAATAATATTTGACATGGGTTAAAAAAAAAAAAAAAAAAAAAAGACATAATTTTGAATAAAGAAAATGAGTTAAATTTCACGCTACTACAAAAGCCTACCCATTTAAATAAAATATAATGAAGAGTTACAACTAAGAATAACTTTAGGAGTTTACAAGTTTTGCCACAAACTCCTCTATGTTTTGATCAAAACTTCCACCTTCACCCATTACCTCTTTAGCCCGTTCTTTCCATCTAACTGAATTCATTTTTATCTCTTTCACTCTCTCCCCTCTATTACTTCTCTTATACAAAGCTCTATTTGTTCTTTGGTAGCAATGCCTCTTTCATCCAATTTAATCTTAATTCCTACGTTCCACACATCCACAATGAACTTTGCATTAGTTGATTGATTTCTCCATTGTGGCATTGCAATCATTGGCACCTCCAAACTCAATGCCTCGAGTGTCGAGTTCCATCCACAATGAGTCATAAAGCATCCACTTGCCTTGTGAGCCAATACTTCTAGTTGAGGGAACCAACTTACAACTAGCCCCTTCTTCACTGTTTTCTTCATAAAATTTCTAGGAAGCTTTCTCTGTTATGTGTCTCTAACATTAACCCACAAAAAGTAGCAATTGCTATTCTTTAGACCCCATGTTAGCTCCTCCATTCGCTCTTCTCCAAGGGATGCCATGCTTCCAAATGAAGTATAAACGACTAGCCAGTTTCCTTTGTGTTTTAGCCACTTCATGCAAGCATCCACATCAGGCTTGAATATGAGAAGGCCGTACTCTTTGTCATCCTCCAACCATTTGTCCAAGTACACTAATGCAATAACTGGTCCTTTCGTCTAATAGGCCATTGCTGACTTGCCATCCAATTCACCACCTAATGGAATTTTGAAATATATGTAAGAAAATCAAAATAATAAATAATGTTCATTGATTACAACGAAGAAATTTGGGGAGGATATCAAAAATAGGATGAAATCTAAAATTATTTAAAACAAATATAGGAAACATCTAGGGATGTGTTGTGTAATCATATTAGTAAGCAAAGCTACAAAAGTTAAATGCTTTTCTTAAAAACGATTCGTATTCATGAGTTGGAGGCTCTGTAGTCAGTAGGCATATAACACACGGCCTTATCCAATGTACCTTAATAAAATAACTAGCACTCTAAAAGAATACAGGAATATACGTAATTTGACAAGATGTTAATATTTATACAATAGAGTATAAGATGAAATCCACTATATTCAATGTGTACTACTTAATTATCACAGAGAATTCTTTTGCATTACATACACTAGGGCTTTGCAATGAGGGCCTACCAACCCTTAAATTCTCGGTACAATCAAGTCCAATTAGGCCCAACACATCTCCAAGTAAATAATTGAAGCCCATCAATACTATGCAAGACACCTTTTATAAATATATATGAATTTCTTACCCTACCCCATCTTTCAATTCTCAAAGGTGTTATAAAAGATTCATTTTGTTTCGTGTATATAGTTGAGAATTGATTCAATGAGATGCTAAATAAACCTGGGTACAATCTCTAATCAGACAGGAAAGAAGGTAGGTCGACCTTGATTCCTAGTGAAGGCATCAAGGGCAATGATGCTATTATACTAATACCATAGGCACTTCAGAGGGCAACTTTATTGCTCCTCGTTGGGCATCATAATAGATGGTATTAGACTATTAGTTATACATGAGTGAGAAAAAATGGGAGCTCAATTTTAACTATTGGAAAAATTTTAGTTACAAAATTAGTTGTAACCTAAGACTACAACCTTACTCAATGAAATAAACATTATTACATATTTTGAAAATCTAACTAAAAAATGACATATTCTTTACACTCTTAATACACATGTCAAATTTTATGTCAGTTGAATATTATATACTATATGATCTATAAGCTTATATTTTATGCATAATTTTCAATTACAAAAACTGACAATTTAAACAATTTATTGATGACATAGTTATTGATATTTAATTTTCTATAAATTTTGCAAGCATAGAGGATATAAGAAGAATATGTAATCTAATGGTGAAATTTTCAAAATTCACCTCCAAAAGATACTAAGTAAAGTTGTAGTCTTAGATTACAATCAATTTTGTAACTAAATTTTATACTTAACTATTATTCTAATAATGAAGGGTAACAGAAATATTAGGATAGAACTTTCCCTCTCTAATTTGGGTGTGCGTATCTTTGGATCATGAACTAGAAATCAAATTTATAATTCACAGTGAAGTTAAATATTTTCATTACTTGTATGTTGGATGTGAAATGCAAACAATCATTTTGTTTATGCCTCTGCATTTCACAATAATAATAATAGTAACAAATCGCATGCAGATAACCTTAAAAGCAGGAGTCAAAGGATACATGTGCACTGTTCACTACTGACTTGGTCAACAATTGTGGCTGAAGGAAAAAAAAAAAAAAAAGGGGGGGGGGGGGGGGCGCAGACTTGTATCCAAACGGATACATAGTACTCGTTTGGATTCAACTGAATCCACATTTATGTTTTGCGTTTTCAGATTTTTTTTTCCCCTGCGCGTGAACAGTAACATCACATGGGTTTACTATGTAGGGGACAAAAATCACTGTTCATACACTGTTCATCACTGTTCATGCACTAAAGAATATTAAAAATGAGTCATACGGTACTATTCACACATTTAAAAATTATTTTACTATAGTATTTTTAGTTTTCAGTTTCAGCAACAATAAGTTCAATCCAAACGGACCCATAGTACCCGTTTAGATTCAACTGAATCCACGTTTACGTTTTGCATTTTCAGATTTTTTTTTTCCCTGCACGTGAACAGTAACATCACATGAGTTCACTGTGTAGGGGACAAAAATCACTATTCATGCACGGTTCATCACTGTTCAAGCACTAAAAAAATATTAAAAATGGGTCTTACGGTACTATTCACATATTTAAAAATTATTTTGCTACATTATTTTCAGTTTTCAGTTTCAGCAACAAATAAATTCCATCCAAACGGATCCATAGTCTCATTTTGTTTTATAGCCTTGCCTAATTGTCTTCACTAAGTCTGGCTTTTGACATTTCTGGCAGTCAATGGATCTTATAATAAATTAATAATATTATTACATTTGCTGATGCAAGAAAATAGTACAACTAAACATAGTGTTGTTGACCCACTATGTTTTCACACCCGCTCACATATTCACTTCACCTGGGTTCCTCCATAAACACAAATTCAAACCAATTTAGTGAAAATGTCTGAAATTTCTTGTGTCTTCAAACACACTGTATTAGGAATGCTATGGGTCAGTTTGGAAGATTCAGATTGAATTTGATCTTTATATAATAGGTTTGAACCCAAGAAAAAGAATGCAAATGTCAAGAGATTGAAAATTTTAAACCCAGTATGATTTTGAATGTTTTTGAATTTATACAATTTGGTACTCAAAGATGACTAGCATATGAATTTGAATCATTAAAATATTATCATTATTAATTTTATTTATTTATTAATAGATATATATATATATATATATATATATATATATATATATATATATATATATGACGAGTACAAAAATTACAGGTTCATCATATAGTTGACAAACCATCACTCCACAAACTCGTCCATACTAAGGATGAGCATAAGGTCCACATAGTCGTCATACAAAGAAAACAATCATACAACATTAATGACATAGCCATCACTAGTCTTGTAACCGACGAACTCCAACGGTTAGAAAGGTCAATCATGAGCTAATCAAACCTTCATTTAATCTCAGGCAAATGTTACTCAAATAGCCAAAAAAGCCATTAAGAGGTCAATGACAATCACACTCATAATGAGGCTTCCAATGGCTATATGAAGGCTATAAATAAGCCACAAAGCACCAAAAACAAGGTACACAATTCAAACTTACAGAATTACATTCTTATTCTCCAAGAAATATTGAGAATTCTACTGACTTTATTATTGGACCGTTGGCTAATGCAATTCTAGTGTCTTTCTCTCTTGTCTTTTCATGGAACGTTACCTCATCATAAACTCTGGCAAGGTCATCATGATGACCATTTTGGGCTTCATCAGTTTAGCGTTGTCTATGGCAAATGTAAATCTGAATTATTCAGATTTTCGTAGCTTTACTATTCAAACAACGCAATGGATCCAAGTTCAGCAGTCCCACTTGATCCAATGCAAATGACCCAGTAGATTCAATCACTAGCAGCGAGTGTTGAAGAATTGACCGAGCAAAATGAGGAATTGAGGCAACGCCTCTCCCATGAGAATAGCAATATGCCAAATCCTCGCCAATGCCATCGAAACAATGACGACGACGAGGGCCATGGCCCCCCTACCAATAATAGAGAAGAAAGGTCTAGACAAACGGAATGGTCCAATTCCAGGTAAACAAAGTAGTCCAATTGCAATATTGCTTGTGACTAAGTAATACTTATTTGCACATGCTTTTCTGATTTCTTTGACTCTTTAACTGTGCTAAACTTCATTTGTCCTGTTTAACTACATATTTCTAGACTAAACAACTAGACAAACTAAGTTCTAAGGTTACAATTTGTTCATTGTTGCCAACCTAAAAATATAGACTTTACAAGTCTCAATAGTGTTCTCAGTATCAACATTAATGGGGAAAAAAAATTAAACACACAAGCAAAGAGTTTAGTTTATTCATTACATAATAAGGATAAACAATTATACAAAAAGATGGAATGATTTGTATGAACCGAAATAATTGACACATGCTAAACAATCGAAATAGTTCATAATAGCCTGGTTTTTAAGTGGGTATATATTTCTGAGGAATAAATTTGATAAATGGTTTAATAAATTTTGGTCATATTGGCCAAAATTTGTAACTTTTCCACAAACTCCTCTATGTTTTTATCTGAACTTCCACCTTCATCCACTGCTTCTATAGCCAATTTTTTCCATTTCACTGAATTCGTTTTCATCTCTTTCCCACTCTCTCCTTCCATTATTTCCCTTATACACAACTCTATTTCTTCTTTGTTAGCAAGACCTTTTTCGTCAAGTTTAATCCTAACCCCTACCTTCCACACATCTACGATAAACTTTGCATTAGTTCTTTGATCTGTCCATTGTGGCATAGCAACCATTGGCACCCCCAAGCTCAATGCCTCAAGCGTCGAGTTCCATCCACAATGAGTCATGAAGCACCCAATGGCCTTGTGAGCCAATACTTCAAGTTGATTGCACCAACTCACAACCAACCCTTTTTCTGTTGTTTCTTGTACAAAATTAGCTGGAAGCTTTTTGTGTTCAGAATCTCTAACTACCCATAAGAAGTGGCAATTGCTATTCTTCAATCCCAATGTTAGCTCCTCCATTTGGTCTGCTTCAAGGGATGCTAAGCTTCCAAATGATATATAAATGACTGAGCCAGCTTCCATTGTGTCTAGCCACTTCAAGCAAGCATCCACCTCGGGCTTGAACAAGCTAAGGCCATACTCTTTGTCATCTTCCAACCGCTTGTCTAAGTAAATTGATGGAATACTTGGTCCAATAGTTTTAACAGGCCATTGGCTTGTCATCCAATTCAATACCTAATGGATTATAGAAATTGCTATTCATGTTAACAGATGTGTTTAAGACAATTGTTAATAAACTATAATAGAAAAGATTTGACACAACTTTTGTGGAAAATATAAAAAGTTGTCGACAACATTTATTGTTTTATTATTCTCCCAATAAAATGTTTGTAAAAATAACTCATAAACCAATGCCCTTAATAATAATAATAATAGTAAATAATAATAATAACAACAAAATCAACTTTCAATTATAAAAGCTTGTAAATTACTAAAGATGGAGAAGATAGCAATTATAGGATGAAATCTGGGAATATTTGTTAGTGAAAAGGCAAGGAATGTGTTTTGTAAAGTAAGCAAAGCTAAAAATGGAAAGAAAAATTTTGAAGATACTATTACTAATTTTGCTATACAAAATTTATAAGCTTTTTTCTTTTTCTTTTTTGAAGAAGAGGAATTTATAAACTCATGTCAGAAATATAATTGGTGCTACCTTAATAACATAATCAAATAACTTTTTAATTACTTTTTTGTTATGTGTTTAAGTGGTATATACATCATTTAGAAAAAGTTACATCATATTTACATAATTTAAGCCTATATATTTGTGTTCGCGCAGGCTAATTGGAGAAACTTAAGCAAATATGTATCAATATAAAAGGAATTTCTTAGCCTACCTCATCTTCCAACTCGTAGACAGTGTTACAGAAGATCCAATTTGCTTCATCAATATTCGATAATTGATTCAATAAGGTTCTAAATAAAGCTCGGTACGTGCCAGTATCGGCCATGAAAGAAGGTAGATCATTGGCTCCTAGTAATGGCAACGAGGGCAGTGATACTGTAGGCTCTTCTAAGGGCAACTTTAGTGTTCCTTTATAGCCATGATAATAGATTGCATTAACAGCACCAGATTGAGTGAAAAATGGAGCACCATCTAAGCCTAGTTCCCGAGCTAAGTTTAGAGCCCACGGCATACCTGAGTCATACACAACAAATTTTGGAGGGTGTCTGGATCTTTTTTGGGTTTCAATCAGCTTTATCAAGCTTTGAGAGACTGTCACTCTGAAGTTTTCAAAGAAGGCATCACTGTCAGTACTGGTGTCTAAAGTTATGCTTTCTGTAGAGCCATCAGAGATGATTTCTATGTTGATAGTGTGGCTGGCTATGGCTTTCACTGACTTACTAATAGAGGAGGTAGCTACTAATGTGACTCTAGGACCCTTTGAGGCCAGGCGCTTTGAGAACTGGAGCATTGGGTTTATGTGACCTTGTAGAGGACATGGAAGTACTAGGATATGAGGTTGAGGTTTTGCTTGAGTTTGACTCTCCATTCTCTCTGTTGATCTCTGTATGTGTGTGAAGAAACTTAGGATGAAGAATTCATGAACCGGGAATCAAACATATATAACTCATTGGTGAAGTTGAATAATGGTATTAATTAGTTGTCCTATATGCTATGCATATCCCATGCCTTTTCCCATCTTCCAGTCCAATGACCTTGACGAGTCAACGGATTTGAGCTCATTTTGTTAGTTGGGTGGCCTTGTCTTCGCAATGTTATGGCCTCTGAGATTTCCTGCTTTGCCTCTTATAATCTTATTGCCACATTTGTAGATGCAAGAAAAATGATAATTTATTCGGAATGAGTGATGCTACTGTGTTTTATGGGAAAAGCCAGATCATTAGTAATTATAAGTGGGCAAAGGTTGAGTTCAGTGCCTCCAGTGTATTAGATTTATTGTAATGATAATACATGATACCATCGATCTACTACTCCAATATTGGGTTAAGTTTGGATCTAGCACTTCCACACTTCTAGGGCATTGGACCTAAGCCAATTATCTTTAAAGTTTACCTCTCTCTCTCCTATGTTTTTTATTTATTTATTTTGTTATAATTATTTTTTAAGACTTTGATTATGACGGGTGTATTACAATATATAATAATTATATTCATAATGTTGTTGCAAATTTTATTATGAAAAATTATTGTCGAACCAACTCCTATGTGAGGTGTCGAGTTTGGAAGGATTGGGTAGAGTCTCCGCCAATCATAGGATTATCTATGTATAATCTTATATATACATATAGAATTATCTAGGTGTGATTAACCACCTAAAATCTAATTGACATTATTACCAGCCTATGGTTAACAGCATGTGGGATCTCATTTCCAAATAAGCTCTTTCTTGGTTTTTTTTTTTTTATTTATTTTTTATTTTTTTATTTTTATGAAAAAAATAAGCTCTTTCTTTAATTGACTGGCTGGCCAACATTTTGGAAAATTGGGTTTAGAGTACCAAGGTGCTCAATATCCATATTAAAGGTTATTTTTGTTTGGCCAAGGGAATTAAATATTTCTAAATTCAAATCCTTCACCATTCCACTTTTGTGTTTTACTTAATGCTCCACCAACTGCGACATGTCTCATGCCTTTTTTTCTTTTTTGTTTTTTCTTTTTTAACACTTTTGTTGTTTTATATAGAAAAAAAATGTGGCAAGATATAATTGGTAGAGCATAAAGCAGTCAAGCACATAAAGTGGGACAAATAAAAAATACAAATTTTATATCCCACTTTTGTGTTCTATTTTATGCTCCACAAATTGTGGTATAGCATGTCTTTTTCTTTTTTCTTTTTTTAAAGAAATTTTAAACTTTGGTTGTTTATAAGGAAAATAAAAGAATATGAGGCCACACTACAGCAAAATGTATATTTGATGACAAATATTTTCATCCTCAAATGTTCTAATCTTGTCACCTATGACATTTGGTGACAAAACAACTTTTGTCACGTAATCCCCATTGTCAAATGTCCTGGTGACAAAAATTTTGGTCACCAAATAGTTCGATTATTTTCAAAAAAAAAAAAAATTATTGGCGATAAAAAGTAGAGCACAAAAAGTGGGACTGATCAGTATTACAAATCCTCGATCTCACTTTTGTGTTCTACTTTATGCTACATCAATTGTGGAAAATAAACCTCCATAAGGTTGTTGATCTTGGGATAATATGTGGCATTTATGAGCTATGTAACATGTAGAAGCAGTATGTAGGCAACTGATAAGTTTCATTTTAGTGCCTAAAAACTTGATAAATATTTGTTATTGATTAAATTGTAAGTATATACAAGTTAATTAAGATCAAAACACCTCCTTAAAATTGTATGAAAGAATATATATGTAAAATAAGCGCTAAGAAAAATTTACATGAAATTATCATGATATAAGTTAAATATAAGCAACAGTTAAAAGAGGCTTAAAAAAAAAAAAAAAATACAACCTAAAAGCATTAAAATACTATAACTAAACATATGATATGCAAATTTTAGTGTACGTAGAATTGTAACTGTGTACATAGCGTGTGTTACGTACTAGTAGTCAATGATGTGAACATGAGATCATTGCTTACATAAATGAACGGGGGAGGTTGTATTTACTATTTATTCATAAACTTGGGGAGGGTTGAGGTTGTTTAAAATAAATAATAAGAAGAAGAAGTGTATAGGGAGAAATACTGGTCGGAGGAACAGATTAGAGACAGAAAGATATGCTTTTGTCATTCTAGGAGGCAAAATGGTAACCCCTTCATCTTTTGTCTTCTTCTACGACAACAAAGAGAGGTTCTTTCTATTTAAAAAGTATGACTTTTCACAAAATACATTAAAAAAATTAGTACTTTCATATCGATAATTGTAGTCGTTATGTCGAAGTTATAATTATAAACTATAAAGTGTGGAATGAATGATATTTAATATGGATTTATGTACTCATTGTTCATCATCTTTGCTTGATTTTAAAAAGCGACAGTTTTAGGATAAATTCACGCACAGTTTTATTTAATTATTTTTAATGTTTCGATAAGAGTTCGGGGGAGATGAATATATGATCTTTAAGAGCACATATACTTATGCTTTAAAAAGAAAGACTAAATTTCAATTTACACCCATAAATTTTGGTGTAATTTTGATTTTATTGCTTAAAATTTTAAAATTTTAATTTGTCCCATTAACATTACATATTGTTTAGATTTAAGCTCTTTTGTCTATTCACCAAAAATAATGAGTTGTCCATTAACTATTACCTCAACTAAAAATGACATAATTTTATGGATTCAAATTCTTTAAAAAAAATATTCTAAAATTTTAGTACGTAGCAAAATTAAAACTTGCCCAAATTTTAAGGATATAAATTACAATTTAGTCAAAATAATATTTGACATGTGTTTAAAAAAAGGGCAGAGTGTTGAATAAAGAAAATGAGTTGAGTTTAACACTACTACAAAATCCTACCCATTTAAAAGAAAAATATTTATATGAAATATAATGAAGAGTTACTGCTTACAATAACTTTAGGAGTTTCAGTTCGCAAAAGCTTTATGACAAAACATTAAATAGACACCTAGTGAAGGAAGTCAACAACAAATAAAAAAGGAACTAAACAAAGAGAAAAAGAAAGTCTGGTTCAAAGAATTTGAAGGCACATTAAGTTGTTGTGCAAGGGTAAGTCAACAACACGTGACTGAAAAACACAGTTTTTTTTTTTTTTTTTTGATGAAATTATGCATATCCCATGCCTTTTCCCACCTTCCAGTCCAATGACCTTGACAAGTCAACGGATTTAAGCTCATTTTGTTAATTGGGCGGCCTTACCTTCGCTACGTTATGGCCTTTGAGGTTTCCTGCTTAGCCTCTTATAGTCTTATTGCTACGTTTGTAGATGCTAGAAAAATGATGATTTATTTGGAATGAGTGATGCTACTGTGTTTTGTGGGTAAATATTAGGTACTTTCGGAGTACCATAAATGTATACTTTTTCATTTTACATAATTGTGAGTCCCACTAATTAAATTTATGGTGGGACCCACAATTCATGTGAGATGGGAGAGTACGCATTTATGGTACTTTCGGAGTATTCAATAATTTTTAGTGTTTTGTATTACATTATTTTTAATCTATCATCTTTCATCTTTACTTCTGTCTTTCTTCTTGCAATAACTTGATGATTTTATGGAGAAAGCTGGATCATTAGTAATTATAAGTGGGCAACGCTTGACTCACTTGAGTTTAGTGCCTCCGGTGTGCTAGATCCATCATTGCAATGATGACGTATGATATCATTACAACAGATTTAGTGCTCCAATATTTGGTAAAGTTTGAGTCCAGTACCTCCAGGGTACTGGATCCAAGCCAAATACATTTTAAGTTTATCTCTCTCTCTCTTCTATTTTTTATCTTTTATTTTGTTATAATTAGTTTTTAAGACTTTGATTATGACAAGTGTATTACAATATATAATAATTATATTCATAATGTTATTGCAAATTTTATTATGAAAAATTATTGTCGAATCAACTCCTTTGTGAGGTGTTGAGTTTGGAAGGATTGGGTAGTCTCCACCAATTATAGGATTATCTATGTATAATCATATATAGAATTATCTAGGAGTGATTAACCACCTAATGTCTAATTGACATTATTAGAGTATCCATAGCAATGAGGCTGAAAATTTAGCTATTTGGTACCACAAAAAGTTATTCTATCTATTTTACCTACACATATGCTGCAGCAGTGGGTCTATTTTAGCTTTCAACACAATAAAATAATATAAACATCACAATGAAATAAAATATCTACTACAATAAAATAATATATTCACTACACACAACAATCACAACCACACACACAACCGGGCAGGGAATATATATATATATATATTCGCTCTACGCCACAATGCACGTCCATAGATAGATGTGCACTGTAGCAATGAAGCTAAAAAAAATAGGCTTAGCTCCACTATTGTATGGTTGTTGTTGTTGTTGTGTGTGTGTGTGAAGCTAAAATAACTATATAGCTTTTAACTCCAATGGTACAAGTGCTCTTACCAGCCTAAGGTTAACAGCATGTGGAATCTCATCTCCAAAAAAGCTCTTTCTTTAATTGACTGGTTGGCCAACATTTTGGAAAAGTGGGTTTAGAGTACCAAGGTACCCAATACCCATACTAAAGGTTATTTCTGTTTAGTCAAGGGAATGAAACATTTCTAAATTCAAATCATTCACTATTCCACTTTTGTGTTTCACTTTATACTTCACCAATTGTGGTATGTCTAATGTCTTCTTTTTTTTCTTTTTTTTTTCTTTTTTTTTTTTTACACTTTCCTTGTTTCATATGGAATATATATATATATATATATATGTGTGTGTGTGTGTGTGTGTGGCAAGATGCAATTGGTAGAGCATAAAATTGAGCACAAAAAGTGAGACAAATAAAAAATACAAATTTTATATCCTACTTTTGTGTTCTATTGTGGTATAGCATGTTTGATTTTTGATTTTTGATTTTTCTTAAACTTTGTTTTTTATAAGGAAAATAAAATGAATGTGAGGCAAAACCACAGCAAAATGTATATTTGGTGATGAATATTTTCATCCCCAAATGTTCTAATTTTGTCGCCTATGACATTTGGCGATGAAACAACTTTCGTCACGTAATCCCCATCGCCAAATGTCCTAGTGATGAAAATTTTCATCACCAAATAGTTTGATTATTTTTCTTAAAAACAATTTATTGGCAATGAAAAGTAGAGCACAAAAAGTGGGACAGATCAATAATACAAATCCTCGATCTCACTTTTGTGTTCTACTTTATGTTTCACAAATTGTGGAAAATAAACCACTTTAAGGTTGTTGATCTTGGGATAATATGTGGCATATATGAACTATGTAACATGTAGAAGCAATATGTGGGCAATTGATAAGTTTCATTTTAGTGCCTAAAAACTTGATAAATATTTGTTATTGATTAAATTGAAGTATATACAGGTCAATTAAGATCAAAACACTTCCTTAAAATTGTATGAAAGAATATGTAAAATAAGCGCTAAGAAAAATTTACATGAAATTATCATGATTTAAGTTAAATATAAGCAACAGTTAAAAGAGACTTAAAATAAAAAATACAACCTAAAAGTGAGTGTTACATACTAGTAGAATTGTAACTGTGTACATAGTGTGTGTTACATACTAGTAGTCAATAATGTGAACATGAGATCTTTGCTTACATAAATGAACGGGGGAGGTTATATTTACTATTTATTCATAAACTTGGGGAGGGTTGAGGTTGTTTAAAATAAATAATAAGTAGAAGAAGTGTATAGGGAGATATACTGGTCGGAGGCATAGATTAGAGACAGAAACGTATGTTTTTGTCATTCTAGGAGGCAAAATGGTGACCCCTTCAACTTTTGTCTTCTTTTACGACAACAAAGTGGGGTTCTTTCTATTAAAAAAGTATGACTTTTCACAAAATACATTAAAAAATTAATACTTTCATATTAATAATTCTAGTAGTTATGTCGAAGTTATAAACTATAAAGTGTGGAATGGATAATATTTAATATGGATTTATGTACTCGCTGTTCATCATCTTTGCTTGATTTTAAAAAGCGACAGTTTTAGGATAAATTCACGCAAAGTTTTATTTAATTATTTTTAATTTTTTCACAAGATTTCGGAAGAAATGAATATTTGATCTTTAAGAGCACATATACTTATGCTTTAAAAAGAAAAACAAAAATTTAATTTACACACATAAAATTTTAAAATTTGAATCCGTAGAATTAACATTACATATTGTTTAGATTTAAGCTCTTTTGTTTATACACCAAAAATAATGAGTTGTCCATTAACTATCACCTCAACTAAAAATGACATAATTTTATGGATTCAAATTTTTTTTAGAGAAATTCTAAAATCAAAACTAGCCCAAACTTTAAGGATATAAATTACAATTTAGTGACAATAATATTTGACATGTGTTAAAAAAAGTACATAGTGTTGAATAAAGAAAATGAGTCAAGTTTAACACTACTACAAAATCCTACCCATTTAAAGGAAAAATATATATATGAAATGTAACGAAGAGTTACTGCTCACAATAACTTTAGGAGCTTACAAGTTTTTCCACAAACTCCACTATGTTTTTATCAGAACTTCCACCTTCCAGTACCTCTTTAGTCAGTTCTTTCCATCTCATTGAATTCTTTTTCATCTCTTTCCCTCTTTCCCCTTCTATTACTTCCCTTATACACAGCTCTATTTATTATTTGGTAGCAATGCCTCTTTCAACCAATTTAATCTTTGCTCCTACCTTCCACACATCCACAATCAACTTTGCATTAGTTGTTTGATCTGTCCATTATGGCATTGCAACCATTGGCACCCCCAAACTCAATGCCTCTAGTGTCGAGTTTCATCCACAATGAGTTATAAAGCACCCAATTGCCTTGTGAGCCAATACGAATTCTAGTTGAGGGCACCAACTTACAACCAGCCCCTTCTTCTCCGTTTCCTTTAGAAAATTACCAGGAAGCTTTTTCTGTTCTGTTTCTCTAACAACCCACAAAAAGTAGCATTTGCTATTCTTTAGGCCCCATGTTAGCTCCTTCATTTGCTCTTCTCCAATGGATGCCATGCTTCCAAATGAAGTATAAACAACTGAGCCAGTTTCCTTTGTGTTTAGCCACTTCATGCAAGCATCCACATCAGGCTTGAATAGGTGAAGGCCGTAGTACTCTTTGTCATCCTCCAACTGTTTTTCCAAATACACTGATGGAATAACAGGTCCTATTGTTTTAATAGGTCATTGCTGACTTACCATCCAATTCACCACCTAATGGAATTTTGAAATAGATGTAATAAAATCAAAATAATTAATAATGTTCATTGATTAACAACGAAGATATACAAAGTGTAGATTATGGAGCAAGATTTAATATGGATTTATGTCCTCATTGTTCAAAATCTTTACTTGATTTTAAAAAGCGACAGTTTTAGGATAAATGCATGCGCAGTTTTTATTATTATTTATTTTAATGTTTTGACAAGACTTCCGAATAGATGAATATTTGATCTTAAAGAAAACATATACTTATGTTAAAAATAATAATAATAAATAAATAAATAAATTGCAATTTACACCCTTTAATTTCAGAATAATTTTGATTTTATCCCTTAAAATTTATAAAATTGGACCCTTAATGATACATATCATTTAGATTTAAGCTCTTTTGTTTATATGCCATAAATAATAAGTTGTCCATTAATTATCACCTCAATTAAAAATGACATAAGTTTAGGAATTCAAATTCAAAAATTTTAGGGGCAAAATCAAAATTATCCCAAACTTTAAAGGTATAAATTACAATTTAGTCAAAATAATATTTGACATGGGTTTTTTTTTTTTAAAGTCATAATTTTGAATAAAGAAAATGAGTTAATTTTCACGCTACTACAAAAGCCTACCCATTTAAAGACTAAATATTTAAATGAAATATAATGAAGAGTTACTACTTAGAATAACTTTAGGAGTATGCAAGTTTTTTACAAACTTCTCTATGTTTTTATTAGAACTTCCACTTTTGTCCACTGTCTCTTTAGCTAGTTCTTTCCATCTAACTGAATTCATTTTCATCTCTTTTCCTCTCTCCCCCTCTATTACTTCCTTTATACACAGCTCTATTTGTTCTTTGGCAGCAATGCCTATTTCATCCAATTTAATCTTAACTCCTACCTTCCACACATCCACAGTCAACTTTGCATTGGTTGTTTGATCTGTCTATTGTGGCATTGCAACTATTGGCACCCCCAAACTCAATGTCTTGAGTGTCGAGTTCCATTTACAATGAGTTATAAAGCACCCAATTGTCTTGTGAGCCAATACTTCTAGTTGACTACATCAACTTACAACTAGCCCCTTCTCCACCATTTTCTGTTTTGTTTCTCTAACAACCCACAAAAAGTAGCTATTGCTATTCTTTAGACCTCATGTTAGCTCCTTCATTTGCTCTTCTCCGAGAAATGCCATGCTTCCAAATGAAGTATAAACCACAGAACCAATTTCCTTTGTGTTTAGCCACTTCATGCAAGCATCCACATCAAGCTTGAATAGGTGAAGACCAACTCTATGTCATCGTCCAACCGTTTGTCCAAGTACACCGATGGAATAACGGGTCCAAATGTTTTAATAGGCCATTCCTGACTTACCATCCAATTCCCCACCTAATAGAATTTTGAAACATATGTAACAAAATCAAAATAATAAAAAATGTTCATTGATTAACAACGAAGATATACAAAGAGGATATCAAAAATACGATGAAATCTAAAATTGTTTAAAACAAATATAGGAAACATTTAGGGATTTGTTGTGTAATCATATTAGTAAGAAAAGCTACAAAAGTGAAATGCTTTTCTTATAAACGATTTGTATAAATACTCAATGAGTTGGAGGCTCTATAGTTAGTAGGTGCATAACACATGGCCTTGTTCAATGTACCTTAATAAAATAACTAGTACTCAATATACGTAATTTGACAAGATGCTAATATTTATATAATAGAGTATAAGATAAAATAAGCAGATTCTAAATAGATTCTCAATATATATCTAATTATCATAGAGAATTCTTTTGCATTACATACACTAGGGCTTTGCAATGAGGGCCTACCAACCCCTAAATTCTCAGTACAATTAAGTCCAATTAGGCCCAAGACATCTCCAAGTATATAATTGAAGCCCATCAATACAATGCAAGACACCTTTTATAAATATATATGAATTTCTTATACTTCCCCATCTTTCAAATTCTCAATGGTGTTATAAAAGATTCAATTTGTTTCGTGTATATAGTTGAGAATTGATTCAATGAGATGCTAAATAAACCTGGGTACAATCACGAATCAGACAGGAAAGAAGGTAGGTCGACCTTGATTCCTAGTGAAGGCATCGAGGGCAGTGATACTAGTACTATAGGCACTTCAAAGGGCAACTGTATTGCTCCTCGTTGGGCATCATAATAGATGGTATTAGACTATTAGTTACACCTGAGTGAGAAAAAATGGGAGCTCCATTTTAACTATTATTCTAATAATGAAGGGTAATTGAAACTTCCCTCTCTAATTTGGGTGTGCGTATCTTTGGAACATGAACTAGAAATCAAATTTTATAATTCATGGTGAAGTTCAATATTTTCATTACTTGTGTGTTGGATGTGAAATGCAAACAATCATTTTGTTTATGCCTCTGCATTTCAAAAAAATAATAATAATAATAGTAACAAATAGCATGCAGATAACCTTAAAAGTAGGAGTGAAAGGATAGTCCCATTTTGTTAGGTAGCCTTGTCGAATTGTCTTCACTAAGTTTGGCTTTTGAAATTTCCGGCAGTCAGTGCCTCTTATAATAAATTAATAATTTGCTGATGCAATAAAATAGTACAACTAAACATAGTGTTGCTACAGACACATATAGATTTACAAAATTTTTCACATCCACTCACATATTCAGTTCACTTGGGTTCCACCATAAGCACAAATGCAAACCAATTCAGTGATACTATGGGTCAATTTGGAAGATTCAGACCTAATCTGATATTTATATAATAGGTTTGAACCCAAAAAAAAGAATGCAAATGTCAAGAGATTGAAATTAAAATTTTAAACCCAATATGATTTTGAATGTTTCCGAGTTTATACAATTTGGTATTCAAACATGACTAGCATATGCATTAGAATCATTAAAATATTATCATTATTAATTTTATTTATTAATATATATATATATATATAAAGAAAAATTATATACTAAAAGTGATATCAGTGGTAAGTTTATGTAAAAGTAAAAAGTACTCTAATCACAACTTCATATCTTATGTTCATAAAAAAAAAATTAAAAAAAAAATCATTTTGTTCGATAAAATATCATTTTAGTCTCTAAACTTTCACAAAAACTCATTTTTCGTCTCTAAACTTCAAAAATATCTTATTCCAACCCTAAACTTTGCAAAATGTTTTATTTTTTGTCTTTCTATCTATGTATGTTAATTTATGTCCTATGTGGCTAATGAAATACTAACATGGTATTTAACTTGGACCAAACTGTTTAATTTAACAAAATAATGCCACATGGCACATAATCATTGGCACTTATTAAATAAATATTTTAGCGAGACAAGCATTAACATACCCCTCAATATAACTATAGCAGAAATCAATACTGCCAATGCGAAACCCCAACGCCAAGTCCAACTGTGGTTTCCCCATTGATGCCACCACCAAGGGTGGCCGACACCTCCCTCTCTCTCTCTCTCATCTCGACTCTTTCATCTCTTTAGAAGTTTATGGGTTTCTCACATTGTTGGTTGTTGCTATTGGATTCAAAGATATATGAGCTATGGCGTTTTGAAGGATCAGATTCAATGCTTCTCAAAATTATAGGCTTTGCTTTAAACTCTCTTTTTCTTACTTTGCTAAAAGTTTGGTCTTTGTTGTACACTCGTTTAAATGAATTCTTTTTACTTTGAACAAAGCTGCTCTAGAATTATTAAAGTTGGCAAAAGATAGAGATGTTGATCAATGATCTGCAAATCCTCCTCTTTTGGGTGGAGATTCACAGTTTGGGTCACTGGTCACCGATTGAGGGTGGGGATTTCATAGTTGAACTTGGCATTGGGG
Source organism: Quercus variabilis (assembly GCA_030445155.1). NCBI lineage: Eukaryota > Viridiplantae > Streptophyta > Magnoliopsida > Fagales > Fagaceae > Quercus > Quercus variabilis. The sequence continues at coordinate 54,222,538 of CP129454.1, read as the reverse complement.
TTTCAACTTTCATGTTGGAGGTATTGATTTTTGCCTAGACAATGGGGTATACCTGTCTGATTGAAATATTGTTATCTATTCCATATGTGCCAATAATTGTGTGTCACCTACTCATAAATTTTTAAGTTAATCAATGCTATGTTAGCACTTTGTTATTTACATAAGACATAAACTAACAAACATAAACAAAATGATGAAAAGTAAAATGTTTTGCAAAGATTGTGAAAGTTTAGGGACCAAAATGATATTTTACCCTATTTTATTTCTATAGTAGTAGAGATATGAAATGGAACAAGACCATTATGAAAACTAAATAAAATATAAAACGTCAAAATGAATATTTAGAAATATAAATAGCCAAAATAAATTGAAAAAAAAAAATCAAACTTTAAGGTTCATTCTAAAGAATACACTTATATCAAATGAATAAATTAAATAATATTGATTGTTGTTGTTTTAGCCATGTCACTTGATACAAGTGTCTTAACCTTTGGGATCATGTGCCATTCACTGGCATCACATGAATGTTTGTGGAATTTACGGTTGTTGTATGAAAATTTTTCTTTGACTTAGTTTAGGGTTTTTTTTTTTTTTTTTTTTTTTTTTTTTTTTTTTTTTTTGTTGTACAAGAAGAATCTATTCATTGTAAAATGAAAATTTGGTATTGCTTGCTGGATAAATAATATTGTACTCCTTCTAGAGAAATCACATGGGTAATGTTTTGATAAAAAATCAAATTCCTCCAACTTGTTAACGCTTGGTATCACTACAACAAAACCTCCAATAGTGATATTGCAAATTTTTTTTCCTTGACCATTATTTGAACGAAGAGTTGCTGAATTGCTGCTTACATTAACTTTAAGATTGCACAAGTTTTGCCACAAACTCCTCTATATTTTTATCAGAACTTCCACCTTCATCCACTGCTTCTTTAGCCAATTCTTTCCATCTTACTGAATTCATTTTCATCTCTTTCCCTCTTTCTCCTTCTATTACTTCCTTTATACACAGCTCTATTTCTTCTTTGGTAGCTATGCCTCTTTCATCCAATTTAATTCTTACCCCTACCTTCCACACATCCACAATGAACTTTGCATTAGTTGGTTGATCCGTCCATATTGGCATTGCAACCATTGGCACTCCCAAGCTTAATGCTTCAAGGGTTGAGTTCCATCCACAATGAGTCATGAAGCACCCAACGGCCTTATGAGCCAATACTTCTAACTGAGGACACCAACTCACAACTAGTCCCTTCTCTGATGTTTCTTGTAAAAAATTAGGAGGAAGTTTTTTCTGTTCAGTTTCTCTGACAACCCACAAGAAGTAGCAATTGCTATTCTTTAGGCCCCTTGTTAGCTCATCCATCTGCTCTTCTCCCAGGGATGCCAAGCTTCCAAATGATGTATAAACAACTGAGTCTATTTCCTTTGTGTCTAGCCACTTCATGCAAGCATCCACATCAGGTTTGAATATGTGAACGCCATATTCCTTGTCATCCTCCAACCGCTTGTCTAAGTAGATTGATGGAATAGCTGGTCCAATTGTTTTAACCGGCCATTGCTGGTTTGTCATCCAATTCACCACCTAATGGAATTTTGAAACATATATAACAAAATCAGAATAATAATCAATAAACCAATGTTCACTAATTAACAGTGGAGCGGGAGATGAAGGGGATATTAAAAATAGGCTGAAATATAAATAAAATTATAAATTATCTCAAGTGGAGGAAAATTAAGTACAAGGATGTGTTGTGTAAGCATATTAGTAAGCAAAGCTACAAAACTGAAATACTTCTCTTATAAACAAATCATACTTCAATGAGATGTAGGCTCTGTAGGTAGTAAGTAAATAACACAGAAGTGGCAAATTCTAGCCTTGCCAATAACTCACTAAGTCAAGGTAGAGAAGAGTGAAGACATAAAATAGCTAATAGACTAAAAGAATATAGGAATATAAGTAATTTGACAAGATGCTAATATTTATCAAAGTGTATTAATTGAAATCCTACATTCTTCTTCTTCTTCTTTTCTTTTTTCTTTTTTAGAAAAGAAATCCAAAGTATCATTTTGTTTTTGCCTTGTCTTCACTATGTTTTGGCTTTGAAATTTCAGGCATTGTATCTTACTATAATAATATTAGCCTCTAAGCACGCGCTTACGCATGTGCTTAGAGAGACTCTTTTTTTTTTTTTTTTTTTTTTCATAAAAGTTAATAATTTGTATCTATTATAATTTAGAAATATGTATTTTTATATTTCAAACAAATAAAAATGATAAACTTTAAAGATAAATAGTAACTATAATTTCTTTTTTGAACGTGAAGGGAAAAAAAATCTAAATTTTTAGGAATTTTCATTTTGAATTCAAAATGAAAATTTTATTTGATATTTGTGATCCTATTTCTAAATGAAATTATCCTTCATTAATGAGGGTATTTTTTAACTACATAAAAGTTCAGTTGACATCACTTATTATAATCATGGTTTTCAAACCCTAACTGTTCAATGAACTATAAAAGAAAAAATGTTCAAGGTTTTTAAGGTCAGATCGAGGTTAAACTGTGATGACTATATAATTAATTTAATAATTATTAAAATATAAATAATTTTATTAAATTAGTATAAATATAAAAATAAACTAAAATAATTCAATTAAATATAAAAATCTATCTTTCAAATGTAATTTTTTTTTTTTTTTTTTTTTGTATATCATAACTTTCACAAAACAAATAAGAATAATCAAATACTAAGCAAAGGTAGATATAGTATTTTTTTTATTTCGTTGTGTGTTGATTAGTTAAACTTGTGATAGCAATAATAATATACAAATTAGAACATATATATTAAATAAAATAAAATTTTAAAATTATTTAATAATTTTAAATTAAAATAATTATATACTCAATTGTATCTATTGCCCTAAAAAAGGTAATTTTAGAATCGATGGAAGTTACATTGTTAGTAATTTTTAGCCCACTCTTTCATTATTATTTCTTTTCATTCTTTCATATCACCAGCCAATTCAATATTTTAGCATTTATAAATACTTTTTTGGTTTTTCTAAAAAAATATATATATAATTTTTGGGTAGACATGTATATATGATACTTATCCAAAAAGGGAGGGGGGAGGGGGGAACTGTTTATATGATATCTAAACAATGTGGAAACGTGATATATAGGGATTCGGTGCTTTGATTAATTATTTAGCAAAAAAAAAAAAAAAAAGTGGTTTGATTAATTTGTAGATCAAATGATAAATATGATTTAATTTAGTGTAAAAGTACTTATTAATACTTGAACTTTTTTTTGAGTAAACAGTCATACTTATTAGAATACACGCGAAAATAATAATAATGTTTTAATCCGAGTTTATAATACATTTTATATATATATATATAATTTTGAACTATATTCTACTTGAGCTAATCAAGCCAATTCATGATAAGTAAACAATAAGTTTTTGAAAATTCTTTTTTTCAAATATAATTGGAATGGTTTTGATATATTTATAGGGTTTGGCCCATTTAGGAAAGCTTTTTCCGATATTACACAATTGACTTGTAGTTATCACTAAATGGTATTAACATAATAGACTAGTTGTTTCTCACTCACTCACAGCCCCACACACACACACACACACAAAAAAAAAAAAAAACAAAACAAAACAAAACAAAACAAAAAAAAGTACAAGAAGAAGAGACAGAATATATAGACTCGTAGTTGTACAAAGATAACAATACAAGTGGCTGTAATTGAAACACTTCTCAAACATAAATTATCCAAATTTTGAATGTTAAGGAGAAAAAATCAGCATTACCTCAAACTTTAAGAATGTAAAATACTGTAAAAAAATTGTAACTTAGTCCTGAATATACATGAATTGATAGCTTAACCTACCTCATCCTCCAACTCGTCGAAAGTGTTGCAAAAGAGGCAATTTGCTTCAAGGAAATTCAAGAATTGATTCAGTACGAGCTTTAGCAAAGATGGGGGTACAAGCCCTTATCACAAAAAAAAATGAAGGTAGATCATCGACCCCTAGTGGTGGTAGCGAGGGCAATGCTATTGAAGCCCCTTCTTCTAAGGGCATCTGAATTGCTCCACGATTCGCATGGTAATATAAGGCATTAATTACACAAGACTGAGTGAAAAATGGAGCAGCATCATTGCCAAATTGCCTTGCAATTTCTAAAGCCCATGGCATACCTGAGTCATACACCATAAGCTTTGGAGGATATTTGGATCTATTATGTTTCTCAATAAGCTTTGGTAAGCTTTGTGAAACATGTAGCTTGTATCGTTCGAGAGCTGCATCTATACTCTCTGAATCCATCAGAGATGATCTCAACATTGATAGAATGGCTAGGAAGGGCTGGTATGGAATTGCCAATGGCGGTGGTAGTGATAAATGTTACTCTAAGACCCTTTAAGGCTAAGCGCTTTGAGAATTGGAGCATCGGGTTTATGTGACCTTGTACAGCGAAAGTAAGTACTAGGATATGAGTTTCTCTCCCCATTTTCTATTCCAATGCGCTATGACTCTTTCTATGGAAGTTTGAGGTTGAAGAATTCATAAACTAAAATTATAGGGGATAATAAGGGGTGTTCATGGGTCAGGTTAGGTTGGGTTAAAAAGATTTTTTGACCTAACCTACCATGGTGGGTCAAAAAAAATCCAACCCAACCCAACCCATTATATAAGTCCAACCCAACCCAACCCAACCCACATAGGTCGTGTGGGTTGGGTTGAACCTATGGGTTGGACAATTTATTATTATTATTATTAAATTGAGTAGAAAAAAAAATATAAATATGAATATATTAAAAAAAAACTCAAAGATTATTATCAATGTAACTCCTTAAAAGAAAATAATACTAATAACTAAACAACAATAGTAATTTACTAGGATTTGTGTAAACTAATTGGCTTTTATATAGAATAGGAAGAGCTAGTTATTTAAAAAAATTTATTAACTATATAATATATTTTAAATCTATATATTAAATATATGGGTCGGTCGAGTTTGGTTTAGCGGATTTGGAATTTTATGACCCAAACCTAGCTCAACCCGCTATCAAAAAAAAATTTGTAACCCAAACCATCAAGCCTTAAAAGCCAACCTAACCCGACGGGTTAGGTTTGGTCGGATCGAGTCGGTTTTGGCGGGTTGACTACACACTCCTAGAGATAATGGTGTCTATGTATTGATTTCAATTCATTGTGATAAGGATTTTCCACTCGTATCTGAAAAGATAAAGAGGAAATGACAGACAAATGTGGGCTCTTCTTGTATGATGTATCCTTATCTACAGTCAGTGCAATGCAAGTGATCAATAGTGACTTGCATGCGCGAAAACAACAATTCAACGGGTGCTATATATAGACTATTGTATTGACTGTATAGACTTCTTGTTGAACCAATTTTTTTTTTTTTTTTGAAAATGAAATTTAAAAAACTTTTATTTAATGGGGTAACAAATCAAATCTTGTGACCTTAAAATAATAAAAAAAAAATTTAAAAACTCTTGAAGGGCCAATATGAAATCTAAATAAAATATAAAATGTAAAAATGAAAATATTGAAACATAAATAGCCAAAAAAAAAAATCTCAAACTTTAAGGGCAAAAAGTATACTTTATTTTAACAAATACACTTATGTCAATAAATAAATAAGGCAATGCTGATTGCTATTGTTTTAGCCATATCACTTTTCTTTTTATATGAAAGAGAGGAAAAAAAAAAAAAAAGTGAGATGGCTAAAACAACAACAATCAGCGTTGCCTTCTAGATCAAATGATACAAGAGTGTCTTATCATTTGATTAATTTATAGATCAAATAATAAATATGATTTAATTTAGCATAAAAGTACTTATTAATACTTGAACTTGGTTGCTAATAATTTAAACTACATTCTTTTTTCTATATAAAATTTTAAATATATTCAACTTGAGCTGTTCAAGCCAATTCATGATAAGTAAACAATAGTTTTTTGGAAATTATTTTTTTTCAAATATAATTGGAATGGTTTTGATATATTTATAGGGTTTGATCCGTTTGGGAAAGCTTTTCCCAATATTACACAATTGACTAGTATTTTTTTTTTGGGGGGGGGGGGGGGGGGGGTGGGGAAATGAACCCAGTTGACTGGTAGCTATCACTAAACGATATTAACATAATAGACTAGTTGGTACTCACTAACCCCCACCCCACCCCCCCCAAAAAAAAACACACACACACACAAAAATAAATAAAAATAAAAAATAAATAAAAAGAAAAAGAAGGAAAAACAAGAAGAAGAGATAGAATAAAATAGTAGTTGTTGATACCTAGCAATAGCTATTGATCTCATCACAGTGAAATGAACGGCAGAAATTTCAAACAAAATGTACCCCAATTTTGAAACTTTAGGAGAAAATCAAAATTTCCACAAACTTCTAAGAATGTAAAATATTGTAACTTATTATCCTCAATATATATGAATTGATAGCTTAACTTACCTCATTCTCCAACTCGTTGAAAGTGTTGCACAAGAGCCAATTCGCTTCCTGAAAATTCGAGAATTGATTCAATACGAGCTTTAGCAAAGCTGGGTACAAGCCCTTATCACAAAGAAATGAAGGTAGATCATCGATCCCTAGTGATGGTATCGAGGGCAATGATATTGAAGCCCCTTCTTCTATGGGCATTTGAATTGCTCCATGATTTGCATGATAATAAATGGCATTAACCACACAAGACTGAGTGAAAAATGGAACCCCATCAATCCCAATTTTCCTTGCAATTTCTAAAGCCCATGGCATAACTGAATCATACAACAAAACCTTTGGAGGATATCTGGAGCTATAATGTTTCTCAATGAGCTTTGGTAAGCTTTGTGAGACATGTAGCTTGTAACGTTCGAGAGCTGCATCTATACTCTCCGCATCTTCGGCTTCCTCGGATCCATCAGAGATGATCTCAACATTGATAGAATGGCAAGGAAGGGCTTGCAAGGAATTGCCAGTAGAGGTGGTAGTGACAAATGTTACTCTAAGACCCTTTGAGGCTAAGCGCTTTGAGAATTGGAGCATTGGGTTAATGTGACCTTGTACAGGGTAAGCAAATAATAGGATATGTGTTTCTCTGTCCATTTTCTTTTCTAATAACGCCCTATGACTCTCTCTTTGGAAGTTTGAGGTTGAAGAATTCATGAACTAAAATTACAGGAGATAGTGGTGTGTGTGTGTGTGTGTGTGTGTGTGTGTGTGTGTATTGATTTCAATTCAACATGTAATGATTTTTCACTCCATTAAGTATCTCAAAAGGTAAATGGGAAATGACAGACAAATGTGGGCTCTTCTTGTTAGAAATTTTTATCTTCAATCAGTGCAACATAAATGCTCAATAATGATTTTAATACACGAAAACAACCATTCAAGGGGGGCTATAGAGTGAATTGACTTCTTGTTGGACCACAATTTTTGGTTTTTTTTTTTCGAAAATGAAATTGAAAACACTTTTATTTAATGGGGTAACAAATCAAATATTGTAACTTTAAAAGTTTTATAAAAAAATTTATTTAAAAAAAAAAAAAAGAAAGAAGAAAAACTCTTGATTTTAAGAGCGAACCTTCATCTTATATTTAACCACAAACATAGTGTTGTTCCATTTAAATGGCTGAGATTTAATTTTTTAATTTGTTAAAATATTAAGGCTTTATTTGTTAATTATAAGACTATATTATATAGTTCATTACTTTCAAAAGCTTTTTTTTGATAAAAATTACTTTTAAAAGCTTAGAAGCAGGGAATTATGGATGAATGGAAATTGGTAAGCATGTTAGTTAAAGGATTTTTTTTTTTTTTTTTTTTTTTTGGAGGGTATCGAGGCGGTGGGGGAGGTGGGGGAGGGGAGGAGGAGTAAAGTTTAATATATATATATATATATATATATATATATATATATATATATATATATATTTTTTTTTATTTATTTATTTAGTTTTTATTTATGAGATTAAGATCAACATTAATTAAGAAATATAGATCCTTAGCAATACTGCCACAGTTTTGGACGATTCCTTTTGTAATGGATAACTTATATTAGTGCAACCAAGTTTATATATATATATATATATATATATATATATATATATATTGTAGGGTCAGTTTTTGTTGCGCAAGCCCAAAGGATATGGATTAAAGGCCCAACGAACCCAGAACAATGAATTTGTAGAGAGTAGATCAAAGGTTTAGGCGCTAGCCGGCGTTCACGAAGTATGAACTCTTTTCTTTTATTGAAAGGTACTAAGACTAGTTTACAACTGGGGAATGCCTCTCGGCCCATGGCCGAGGAGGTTTTTCCTTCCCTTTCACTTTCCCCCCCCCCCCTTTACATTTTGCTCACATTTCTTATATATTCCTCTCTTCCTTCTCCTGTTGATCATCTATTGGCCTCCAATCTGACCGTCTGTCCCATCAGAGGTCAAATTCGTGCTCAAGTGGCTCACCCTGATCGATGTTGCCCTGTCAAGGGGTTACATCCCCATTAATGCAGCTAGAAGGGTTAGGTGAGCGTATTCAATGCCAAGGTGACAGTTCACCCAGGGCTTGCCCCTTCTCTGTACTTTTGTCGCCAACACATGGCATCGGGCCCTTCTCCTCCTCGGATATTCAAGGAGTCCTGTGGTGGGGCGGTCCTCGTGCTTTTCCAAGGTCTCGGACGACCGAGGATAGGGTCATCCTCGTATCCATCATGCGTCCTCGGCGTGGGCCATTTGGGCCTGGCTTGGAGTGGGCCAAGACTACCCGATTTTCTGGCCCCACATATATATATATATATATATATATATATATATATATATATATATATATATATATATTGAGACCAATTTTTATTATACATTAATTAAAATATATCACATCAAAAAATATTTAAAAATCCAAAATATTTACAATTTACACCCGCTTACATTACCCAAAATTCAAATCAATCCTTTTTTTTTTTTTTTTTTTAATTCATTTTAATACTCTAACTTCTGTTTTGTCAATTTGGAGGTTTGTTGTTCAGTGTCCAACAATGACATCATTTTTTTCTTTTTAACTTTTAAAATTTAAAAATTCAACTAATGAAAACAAACATTTTTTTTTCTACAATTTAAAAAAAAAAAAAAAAAAAAAAAAAAAAAAAAAAAAAAAAAAAAAAACTCATATCGTCTAAAGTAAATCTGAACTTTTATTGAATCTATTGGACGTTCTTATTTTGGATTCCGTTTTAAAGAATATTTGTAACAATCTTGAAAAAATTGACATCTTAATACAAAATTTCAATGCAAAATTTATCATCAAAATATCAACTTCATAAATTCAACAAAAAATTTCTATCGTTACAAAATTTCTCTTTAGTCTTTACACTGATTTAATGCAACCAAATACACAAGAAAAAAAAAAACACTCAACCCAACCAATTACTGCACATATTTCCTCTTTGAACCCAATCAAGCCAAACCCACCTTAGACAAAATCCATTCAATTAAATACATAAATAATTGATTTTAACTTTCTTTATCCATTCATCACTTTCCCTAGCAACTAAACAAAGCCAAAAACTCATAGCTAAAATGTTTAGTATCTACTTCAAAACCCACCATTAGAATCAACACACAGCACAGTAGAAGAGAAACAAAAAAAAAAATGGGGGAAGTGGGACAGTAGTGTTAGTTTAGTGGTGGCCCTGGTGGCAACTTCAAATGTTGACGAATTGGATTGTAATGAGCTGGGCCATGTTACGTCGTGATTTGGATCCTGATGGTGATCTAAGCAATGACAACCCATGTCACAAAATTCTAGATCTGGACACCAACAACCCAAATATTGGCCGTTTTTCTTCATTTCCTAGAGAGAGAGAGAGAGAGAGAGAGAGAGAGAGAGAGAGAGAGAGAGAGAGAGAGAGAGAGAGAGCATTTTAAAAATGAAAATATGAAATGGAGAACAAAACCAATATGAAAACTAAATAAAATATAAAATGTGAAAATGAAAATTTTGAAACATAAATGGCCAATTTTTTTTTTAAAAAATCTCAAATTTTAAGGGACAAAAGTATACTTTATTTTAGCAAATACACTTATGTCAAATAGATAAATAAGGTAATGTTGATTGTAGTTGTTTTAGCCATATCACTTGATACAAGAGTGTCTTAAACTTTAGGGGTCATGTGCTATCCATTGGCGTCACCGGGATATTTATGGAACTTTACTTAGTGCCTACTCCATAAATTTTTTTTAGGGGGTCATTAAGAAATTAAAATTAAACAAAATTTAATAAAAAAATAACTTGAATATATCAAGTTATTGAACAAAGAAGAAAAAAATACGCAAATACATAAAATTTTACAATTTTCTTCTATGAGTTTTCATATTTTGAAATAGTTACATGATAATTCATTATTAGTTATCATTATCTATTATATAGTAAATTATTTACTATTGTTGTATGAAATTTTTTACTTAAACTTAGTTTAGGGTTTTTATTTTTTGTTGCACAAGAAGAATCTATTCAGTGTAAAAGGAAAATTAGGTATTGCTTGTCAAATAAATAATATTGTATTCCTCCTACAGAAATCGTATGGGTAATGTTTGGTAAAAGTAAAATTCTAAAAACTTGACAACGCCTGGTATCACTGCCACAAATCTTCCAACAGTGATATTATAAATAAAAAAAAAAAAAAAAAAAAAAAAAAAAAAAAAAAAAAAAAGGTTTCTTGACCATTCTTTGAATGAAGAGTTGTTGAACGACTACTTACATTAACTTCAAGATTGCGGGTTTTGCCACAAACTCCTCTATGTTTTTATCAGAACTTCCACCTTTATCCACTGCTTCTTTAGCCAATTCTTTCCATCTTACTGAATTCATTTTCATCTGTTTCCCTCTTTCTCCCTTTGTTACTTCCCTTATACATAGCTCTATTTCTTCTTTGGTAGCAATGCCTCTTTCATCCAATTTAATCCTAACCCCTACCTTCCACACATCCACAATGAACTTTGCATTAGTTGGTTGATCCGTCCATTGTGGCATTGCAACCATTGGCACTCCCAAGCTCAATGCCTCAAGGGTTGAGTTCCATCTACAATGAGTCATGAAGCACTCAATGGCCTTATGAGCCAATACTTCTAATTGAGGGCACCAACTCACAACTAGTCCACTCTCTGATATTTTCTCCAAAAAATTAGGAGGAAGTTTTTTCTACTCACTTTCTCCAAAAACTTGCAAGAAGTGGCAATTGCTATTTTTTAGGCCCCTTGTTAGCTCATCCATCTGCTCTTCTCCTAGGGATGCCAAGCTTCCAAATGATGTGTAAACAACCGAGTGAGTTTCCTTTGTGTCTAGCCACGTTATGCAAGCATCCACATTAGGTTTGAATAGGTGAAGGCCATACCCTTTGTCATCCTCCAACCGCTTGTCTAAGTAGATTGAAGGAATAGTTGGTCCAATTGTTTTTACACACCATTGCTGGCTTATCATCCAATTCACCACCTAATGGAATTTTGAAACATATGTAACAAAATCAAAATATTAAATAATAAACCAATGTTCACATTAACAACGAAAGATGAATAGGATATCCAAAATAGGTTGAAATATAAAATTATCTCAAAGAAATAGAGGAAACGTACATGGATTTGTTGTGTAAGCATCTTAGTAAGTAGAGCTACAAAACCGAAATACTTTTTTTTTTTAAACAATTCTGATAAAATTTTCATACTTCAATAAGTTGTAGGCTCTCTAGTCGGTAACTACGTAACACCGGGCCTTATCCAACGTACCTTTGGTGGCAAATTGTAGTTTTGCCATTAACTCTCTAGTCAAAGTTGAGAAGAGTGAAGAAAAATAAAATAGTTTTTTTTTTTTTTGAGAAGAAATAAAATAACTTGTAAACAAAAAGAAAACAGGAATATACCTAATTTGACAGGATGCAAATATTTATCACAATATATTAGACGAAATCCACTGTATTCTTTTTTTCTTTTCTTTTTTTCCAAAGAAATTCGTTATATTGTGTGATTGTAACTAGCTTATAAGCAAAATTTGTGCTTTTTAACTTTTATCTATAATTTTTTTAAATCTCAAATTTTCTTTTTTTCCTAAATACAAGTATACTTTATATTAGTATCACTACAAAAGGGTCTAACTCTTATAGTAGTAGAGTGGGGCTTTAAGCAATAGGAAAGAGTTACACTCAAGCGATGTGGGACAACATCCACTTTATTTTTTGAGAAACAAACTAACTACTAAACACACATACTTAATAAACCCAGGTATAAGAATGGATTAATAATGAACGAAATAGAAATTTTAAAACATGACTTCCCCTTTCCAATATGGGCATGTGCTAAATAAACTTGGGTATAAAAATGGATTTAATCATTTGCTGATGCAAGAAAAATGGTTCTCTTGAATTCATAGAACTCTTAACTCACACCGGTTATATAATTAATTTACCTGGATCTCACTATAAATACAAATGCAAAGTGTGGGGGAGTTAATTAATTTACCTGGATCTCACTATAAATACAAATGCAAAGTGTGGGGGAGTTTTAACTCCCCCACAATAAAAGGATCCTTTTATTGTGGGGGAGGTTTTTTTTTGCTTCAAAGAAAACTTATGAGTACTCCTTTAGGCAATTTAGGCTCTTGTCCCACATTGGAAGAAAATTCTTCCTCTTAGTACCTTATAAGGCGTGAACCAATGGTTGAAGAGTACCACTAGTTTGTAATGGCATTAGAGTACCACTAGTTTGGTTTATTGTGGGGGAGTTTTCTGCTTCAAAGGAAGCTTATGAGTACTCCTTTAGGCAATTTAGGCTCTTGTCCCACTTTGAAAGGGAATCCTTCCTCTTAGCACCTTATAAGGCATGAACCAATGGCATTAGAGTACCACTAGTTTGGTAATCCTTTAGGCAATTTAGGATCTTGTCCCACATTGGAAGGAAATCCTTCCTCTTAGCACCTTATAAGGCATTAACCAATGGCATTAGAGTACCACTAGTTTGGTTTATTGTGGGGGAGTATTTTGCTTCAAAGGAAACTTATGAGTACTCCTTTAGGCAATTTAGGCTCTTGTCCCACATTGGAAGGAAATCCTTCCTCTTTGCACTTTATAAGGCATGAACCAATGGTATTAGAGTATCACTAGCTTGGTAATCCTTTAGGCAGATTTCCTTCCAATGTGGGACAAGAGCCTAAATTGCCTAAAGGAGTACTCATAAGTTTCCTTTAAAGCAAAAAACTCCCCCACACAAAGCAAATGAATAATTTTATCATATATTTTCACACACACTTTGACATAACTCTCTTGTGGCAGACCAAATTGTAAATAATGGAGAAAAATAGTAGATTCATATGATAGTGATAGACAACTAATTACAGTATGCCACAAAGAACAATTGTGATAAAATGTGTGTGAGAAAGTGTGATACTAAAATTATTTCAAGCAAATAGGCGAAAACATGATATAAATAGGTTTGTATAATTTTTTGGAACAAGTGTCTATATGATACTTAAAAAAAATAATAAAAATAATAAAAAGAGTTTATAAAATGTGGAAACATGATATATATGGATTAAGTGCTTTGATTAATTTATAGATTAAATGATAGATATTATTTAATTTAGTATAAAAGTACTTATTAATACTTTATCTTTTTTTTGGAGAGAATTATTAATACTTGAACTTGGTTACCAATATTTTAAACTATATTCAACTTAATACCTAATCAAGCCAATTCATGATAAGTAAACAATAACTTTTGAACATTCCTTTTTTAAAAATTATAATTGGAATGGTTTTGATATATTTTACAGGGTTTGTGAAATCTTTTCCCGATATTACACAACTGACTGGTAGCCTAGCTATCACTAAAAGATATTAACATAATAGACTAGATGTTTATCACTTACACACAGACACAAAAAGAAAAAAGAAGAAAGAAAGAAAGAAGAAGTAAGAGAATAGACTAGTAGTTGTACAAAGATAACAATGCAAGTGATTCTGTGGTTGTAATTGGACCACTTCTTAAAGGTATATCAGAGTAGATAGAAATCATCGGTACCATATTGTTTTGATAAGAATGCAAGAGAACGTGGGTTTCACAATTATGTGGACTGGGATGTATATATTAGGAGAAGCGATGCATCCATAACATTTTCACATTATTTTTTATAATACTTTCATAGCAAATTCTCTATGACAAGTTGTTACTAGTTTTAAAATTCTTTCTCTCTACTTTTTGACTTCTTTTGTGCGAAGGAATATACACCGACTTGTCTTTAAAGGTAAAAAACACAATAGGCACAAAATCGGATACCACAACATGATTGCAATAAATATTTTCATCCTCTTTAGCAATAGGTTCAGCAATCAAATACTTGGCATGCATCTTAAGAGATTCATTTTCACATTTTAGCTCATCAACAAGTTTTTTAGACAAAACAAGTTAGCATCCAAGTCCATATTCAAACATTCAAACCCTTTCATCTTTTTAAGAGAATTTTTAACAAGTTTCTTATATTTCTCAACCATTTTTTTGGATTTATTGAGCTGAGCAATCAAATCATCATTTTCACTAAATAACTTGCTCAAATTCTTATGAAACTTCTTAGCATTTTTCTTCAAGAGTTTGATGTTAGGAATATCAACAACATCCAATGATTCATGTAGCATGTCATCACAATCAAGAGAATTAACACTCATAGAGGCATTTTCACGAACACATGGCATGTTACAATCATCATCAACCAAAACATGTATAGAAGCATACAAAGTACTATCCATGGCAAACAACATAAGGGGTCAAAGATCACACTTAGGTAATGAAATTACAGCAAGTGCACCCACTTTGATACCAATTGAAAGTTCAATTAGTGTGTAAAGCACTAATAAATGTTTAGACCCCCAATTTTAACAATACCAACACAAGCTTATACACAAACATTTTATGTACAGAATGATGTATATTAGCTATAACCAAATAGGTAAATCACTCTAAATCATAATTAATCACAAATATAGCGGCAATTAAAAGGTAAAGAGTAAAGGAAGAGAGATGCAAATATAAAGATAACACAAGCACGTGTTATCAAAGAGGAAACTAAAGAACTCGACGAAAAACCTCTCTGCCACCTTCCAATCAGTAAAATGATCCACTAAAGAATAAAGTTGGGATACATGAATGACAATAAACCCTCCAAGCCTAATCTACCTAATGCATCTAAGCCCTTCAAGCTTCTTGCTCCAACATGATTACGCCTAACCTTGTTTTCTCTAACTTTTCGAATCTTACAATAAACTTCATATTGCATCCATCATCCTTAGTATCTTCCAATGCTTTCCAAGCTCCAAAAATACTCTCAACACTTTGAATGGGTGTGGGTAGTGTTAGGACATATGTGATTCATGTTAGAACATATGTGATTCATGTTAGAAGTCAATATTTATGTAGTTGGCTAATCCTTTGACAAAACTCACTTTACTTGTAATTGGGTAGATTTAGGATGTGTTTAATATTTCAAGAAACAAGTTGTTCAAATCTAGTATTAAAGCCATGAAAATTGGATCAAGAAACAAATGAAGAAAAGTTGGTCATTAAAGCTGGACAGATAGCTCGACAGCTGCTCGGCAGCTAGGCTATCTATCGAGCTCTTCAGTTGATTATTATTACAATCTCGACAGCTGGTGGATTGATCGAGAAATCTTCTGCCCCCTTGACACCTCCTCGATAGCTGTATCTGTCGAAGTTTAAAGCTCGATACCTGCTATCTATCGAGGTTACGGAAATTAGAATTTTCAGATCTGATTTTTGGGTCAGGCTTTTGTATTTGTGTAAGGTTTATTTTCTTACAACCCTAGACCTATATAAGACTTATTTTAGAGGCCATCACATAAGAGAATATAAGGAGAACATATATAAAAGGTTACTGATGCCTTATTCTCTCTAAAAAAAGCTACTGCATCTTTTGCGCCTTAGGGTTTTGTAACCAAGTACTTCTTGATCTTCATTATTGATAAAGTGAAGAACTTTGCAGCCAACAATTTTCTTCTAGTTGGTGATTAAGTTGCGTATTGGGATTCATGCAATTGGTTAGCCACGTACTGGGATTCGTGCAACATCAAAAGGTGGCGTTCATATATTGAAAATTTTAGAGGTTCTGCAGCCAACAATCTTCTTCTAGTTGGTGATTAAGTCGTGTATTGAGATTCGTGCAATTGGTTAGCCATGTACTGGGATTCGTGCAATATCAAAGGGTGGCGTACATATATTGAAGAGTTTAGAGGTTTTGAAGTGGTAGAAAGTTTCTGCTGTGAGTTCATCTATGGGAATTATAGAGTCTAAGGACAAAAGTTTTGTACTAGATCTGAAATTTCTCTTTACTATAGTGGATTGCTTTGCGGGAAAGTTTCCCCCCAAGTTTTTTACTGTAAAACTAGTTTGTTTCATTAGTTTTCCTGTGTTATCATATCTTGACTTATTTATTTTTTCCACTGCATGATTTTGACATGATATCAATGTTTGTTTGTTTTAACAAGTTTTATTCATAATAAATCTAATTAACAACTTTGGATCATGAACTAGAAATCAAATTTATAATTCATGGTGAAGTTCAATATTTTCATTACTTGTATGTTGGATGTGAATTGCAAACAATCATTTTGTTTATGCCTCTGCATTTCAAAAAAAAAAAAAATAGTAACAAATCGCATGCAGATAACCTTAAAAGCAGGAGTGAAAGGATAGTTCCATTTTGTTAGGTAGCCTTGTCTACTTGTCTTCACTAAGTTTGGCTTTTGAAATTTCTGGCAATCAGTGCCCCTTATAATAAATTAATAATTTGCTATGCAAGAAAATAGTACAACTAAACATAGTGTTGCTATAGACACATAGATTTACAAAATTTTTCACACCCACTCACATATTCAGTTCACTTGGGTTCCACCATAAACACAAATGCAAACCAATTCAATGAAAATGTCTAAAATTTCCCGTGTCTTCAAACTTACTGTATTAGGAATACTATGGGTCAATTTGGAAGATTCAGACCTGTAAGGTTGAATTTAATCAACCATTTAATTGGCTTTATTCCATGATCAATTTACTTGTAATTTAGCACTTAGCAACCCTGTATTTAGGTGGGAAATTTGTAAGGGTAGTGTGTGAGAAGATGTGAAGAAAAGCTCAAGAGTGTGCAAGAAAAATAGAGGCTCGCGGCTAGGTCTCGCGGGTGGATTGCGACTGGCAAGCCGCGAAATGCTGGCACGTGAGAGGCACACTGGGAAGCTGAAGGGTCGCGCCAGCTGTCATGCTACAGGACAAAAGTTCCAGTCTGGCCAGGCCGTTACGTCGCGACTTGAATTTGCAACTTGGTCAAGCCGCGAGATCAAGTCGCCAACTTGCCCTGTTTGGCAAAAACTGACGTTTTGCATTCCCTTCTCACCCTACTATATATACACCTTATTCCCATCATATTGTGAGAGCTTCCAGAGATAATTTTGTGAGAGAAAACCCTAGAGAAAAACTAGATTGCCTCATCCCCATTCTTCATCTAAGAGACCCTACAAATTCCTCTACTCTCTTCCTCTCTATTGTCATACCCTTAAGAGGTCTTTTACCAAATCCTTATCTCACCACATTCACGTCTGTGAGAAGGTTCATTTGGTGCTTAGGGAAGCAGTTTGGGAAGGAACCAATATACATTGATTGATGCTATGGTCAAATAGCGAAATCCGGGAAGCTAAAGAAGAAATAGGTTTGGCGTAACCTCGTTGGAGCAAGAAGCTTGGAGGGCTTAGGTACTTGGGTAGATTAGGCTTGGAGGGTCTTCTGCTGTTCATGTATCCTAACTATATTCTTTAGTGGATTTTATCACCGCTTGGAGGGCGGCGGAGAGGTTTTACACCGAGAACTTCGGTTTCCTTTTCGATAACACATCGTGTGTTGTTCGTGTGTTTGCATCTCTCCTTCCTTTATCTTTGCCTTATATTTACTGCTGTGGATGTGTTTATATTTGGCTTAGACTGTTTATCAATTATGTTATAAGCTTGTTATCATATTCCGCACATTAATTGTTTAATATAAAGCTTGAATTAGTATTTTTGTATTTGGGGGTCTAAACGTTCAAAGGTGTTTCATACCCTTTTTGAACTTTCAAGACCTAATCTGATCTTTATATAATAGGTTTGAACCCAAAAAAAAAAAAAAAAAAAAAAAATTGTAAATGTCAAGAAATTGCAAATTTTAAACCCAATATGATTTTGAATGTTTTCGAGTTTATACAATTTGGTATTCAAACATGACTAGCATATGTATTTGAATCATTAAAATATTATCATTATTAATTTTATTTATTAATATTTATATATATATATATATATATAAGAGAAATTACATACTAAAAGTGTTATAAGTGATAAGTTTATGTAAAAGTAAAAAGAGCTCTAATCACAACTTCATACCTTAATAAGTTATGAAATATTTTGTTGGATAAAATACCATTTTAGTCCTTAAATTTTTACAAAAGCTCACTTTTTGTCTTTAAACTTCCAAAAGATCTTATTCCAATCCTAAACTTGGCAAAATGATTTACTTTTTGTCTTTCTATATACGTCTGTTAATTTATGTCCTATGTGGCTAATGGAATACTACATAGTATTTAACTTGGACCAAACCATTTAATTTAACAAAATAATGGACACATGGCACATAATCATTGGAACTTATGAAATAAATATTTTAGCGAGACAAACATTAATATACCCCTCAATCTCACTATAGCAGAAATCAATATCGCCAATGTGAAACCCGAACGCCAAGTTGTGGCCGACACCTCTCTCTCTCTCTCTCTAGAAGTTTATGGGTTTCTCATATTGTTGGTTGTTGCTTTGGATTCAAAGATATATGAGCTATGGCGTTTGGAAGGATCAGATTCAATGCTTCTCAAAATTATAGGCTCTCTTTGTTTTTCTTTGCTAAAAGTTTGGTCTTTGTTGTACACTCGTTTAAATGAATTCTTTTTACTTTGAACAAAGCTGCTCTAGAATTATTAAAGTTGGCAAAGAATTAATAGAGATGTTGAATGATCTGCAAATCCTCCTCTTTTGGGTGGAGATTCACAGTTTGGGTTGCCGTTCACCGATTGAGGGTGGGGATTTCATAGTTGAACTTGGCATTGGGGTTTCAACTTTCATGTTGGAGGTATTGATATTTGCCTAGACAATGGGTTTCTATGTGAGGAGTATACCTGTTTGATTGAAATATTGACATCTATTCCATATGTACCAATAATTGTGTCACCTATTCATAAATTTGTAAGTTAATCGATGCTATGTTAGCACTCTATTATTCACGTAAGACATAAATTAACGGATATAAATAGAAGGACGAAAAGTAAAACGTTTTGCAAAGTTTCACGATGAAAAACAAACATTTGTGAAAGTTTAGGGGCCAAATGATATTTTACCCTATTTTATTTCTAAAGTAGTATAGAAGCAATTATAATCTAATCTGAGAGAGAGAGAGAAATGAAATGGAACAAGACCATTATGAGAACTAAAGAGATGAAGATATGAAATGGAACAAGACCATTATGAAAACTAAATAAAATATAAAACGTCAAAATGAATATTTAGAAATACAAAATAAATTGAAAAAAAAAAAATCAAACTCTAGGGTTCATTCTAACGAATACACTTATATCAAATAAATAAATTAAATAACATTGATTGTTATTGTTTTAGCCATATCACTTGATACAAGTGTCTTAACCTTTGGTATCATGTGCTATTCACTGGCATCACATGAATATTTATGGATTTACTGTTGTATGAAAATTTTTCTTTGACTTAGTTTAGGGTTTTTATTTTTTGTTGTACAAGAAGAATCTATTCATTGTAAAATGAAAATTTGGTATTGCTTGCTAGATAAATAATATGGAACTCCTTCTAGAGAAATCACATGGGTAATGTTTTGACAAAAAAGAAATTCCTTCAACTTGTTAATGCTTGGTATCACTACAACAAAACCTCCAATAGTGATATCGTAAATTTTTTTTCTTGACCATTATTTGAGTGAAGAGTTGCTGAATTGCTGCTTACATTTACTTTAAGATTGAACAAGTTTTGCCACAAACTCCTCTATATTTTTATCAGAACTTCCACCTTCATCCACTGCCTCTTTAGCCAATTCTTTCCATCTTACTGAATTCATTTTCATCTCTTTCCCTCTTTCTCCTTCTATTACTTCCTTTATACACAGCTCTATTTCTTCTTTGGTAGCTATGCCTCTTTCATCCAATTTAATCCTTAACCCTACCTTCCACACATCCGCAATGAATTTTGCATTAGTTGGTTGATCCGTCCATATTGGCATTGCAACCATTGGCACTCCCAAGCTCAATGCTTCAAGGGTTGAGTTCCATCCACAATGAGTCATGAAGCACCCAACGGCCTTATGAGCCAATACTTCCAACTGAGGGCACCAACTCACAACTAGTCCCTTCTCTGATGTTTCTTGTAAAAAATTAGGAGAAAGTTTTTTCTGTTCAGTTTCTCTGACAACCCATAAGAAGTAGCAATTGCTATTCTTTAGGCCCCTTGTTAGCTCATCCATCTGCTCTTCCCCCAGGGATGCCAAGCTTCCAAATGATGTATAAACAACTGAGTCAATTTCCTTTGTGTCTAGCCACTTCATGCAAGCATCCACATCAGGTTTGAATAGGTGAACGCCATATTCTTTGTCATCCTCCAACCGCTTGTCTAAGTAGATTGATGGAATAGCTGGTCCAATTGTTTTAACAGGCCATTGTTGGCTTGTCATCCAATTCACCACCTAAAGGAATTTTGAAACATATGTAACAAAATCAGAATCATAAACAATAAACCAATGCTTACTGATTAACAACAGAGCGGAAGATGAAGGGGATATTAAAAATAGGATATGAAATATAAATAAAATTATCTCAAATGGAGGAAACATACAGGGATGTGTTGTGTATGCATATTAGTAAGCAACGCTACAAATTAAACTGAAATACTTCTCTTATAAATAAATCTTATAAAATTTTCATACTTCAATGAGTTGTAGGCTCTGTAGTTGGTAAGTAAATAACACAAAAGTGGCAAATTCTAGCTTTTCCAATAACTCACTAAGTCAAAGTAGAGAAGAATCATAAAATAGCTAGTACACCAAAAGAATACAGGAATATATGTAATTTTACAAGACGCTAATATTTATCAAAGTGTATTAGATGAAATCTACTATGATAGTGAAGAAAAAAATGATGAATTCATGTGACAGTATAGCTAATATAATCTACCATTCAGGATAATTGTAACAAAGTATGTATGAAAGTGTGTAATACTATAATTATTCCAAGCAAATAGGTGATAAGGTTTGTATAATTTTTAGTGCCTTCAAAGTTATCGTATTAGAAATGCAGTGGGTCGGTTTGAAAGAAAGGCCAAATCGAATCTTATAGAATGGATATGAAAATGAGATTGACTTCAAAATTTAAACTCAATATCAATTTTTGGATGCTTTTGAGTTTATATAATTCGGTATTCAAGCATAGCTTATTATTATTATTATTATTATTATTATTATTATTATTATTATTATTATTATTATTCAAATATCATTATTATTAATTAATTTATTAAAGAAAATAGAAATCACATACTAAAAGTATGTGAGCATCTCTTTCTCTCAATTTATGTATATTAAAAATCTAATAACACAATTTTTTTTACAAGTGTTGACATCATTTATTGTGATTGATAAATAATCTAAGTGATATTAGTCGTAAGCTTATGTGAAATTATGCAACTTTAATCACAATTTAATACCTTAATAAGTTAAGAAAAAATTTGTGTCTTTAGCATTGTATATCAACATTCTCTCTCTCTCTCTCTCTCTCTCTCTCTCTCTCTCTCTCTCTCTCTCTCTCTCTCTCTCTCTCTCTCTCTCTCTCTCTCTCTCTCTCTCTCTCTCAACCACTCAAGGGTTTATCAAAGGAAGTTACATTGTTAGTAATTTTTAGCCCACTCTTTCATTATTATTTCTTTTCATTCTTTCATATCACCAGCCAATTCAATATTCTAACATTTATAAATACTTTTTTGGTTTTTCTATACACACACACACACACACACTTTTTGGGTAGACATGTTTAAATGATACTTTCCAAAAAAGGGATTGGGGGGAGGAACTGTTTATATGATATCTAAACAATGTGGAAACATGATATATAGGGATTCGGTGCTTTGATTAATTATTTAGCAAAAAAGAAAAAAAAGTGGTTTGATTAATTTGTAGATCAAATGATAAATATGATTTAATATATATATATATATATATATATATATATATATATAATTTTAAACTATATTCTACTTGAGCAGATCAAGCCAATTCATGATAAGTAAACAATAAGTTTTTGAAAATTCTTTTTTTCAAATATAATTGCTTGGAATGGTTCTGATATATATATTTATAGGGTTTGGCCCATTTGGGAAAGTTTTTCCCTATTACACAATAGACTAGTTGTTTCTCACTCACTCACACCAACCCCCCCCCCCCCCCCCCCCCCCCCCCCCCCCCCCCCCCCCCCCACACACACACACACACACAAAAAAAAAGAAAAAAAAAAGGGGTACAAGAAGAAGAGACAATATATAGACTCGTAGTTGTACAAAGATAACTATATAAGTGGCTGTAATTGAACCACTTCTCAAACAAAAATTATCCAAATTTTGAATGTTTAGGAGAAAAAATCAACATTACCTCAAACTTTAAGAATGTAAAATACTGTAAAAATGTATATATATATATATATATATATATATATAACTTAGTCCTGAATATACATGAATTGATAGCTTAACCTACCTCATTCTCCAACTCGTTGAAGGTGTTGCAAAAGAGCCAATTTGCTTCAAGGAAATTCGAGAATTGATTCAATACGAGCCTTAGAAAAGATGGGTACAAGCCCTTATCACAAAGAAATGAAGGTAGATCATCGACCCCTAGTGGTGGTATCGAGGGCAAGGCTATTGAAGCCCCTTCTTCTAAGGGCATCTGAATTGCTCCATGATTCGCATGGTAATAAATGGCATTAATTACACAAGACTGAGTGAAAAATGGAGCAGCATTAATTCCAAATTGCCTAGCGATTTCTAAAGCCCATGGCATACCTGAGTCATACACCATAAGCTTTGGAGGATATTTGGAGCTATTATGTTTCTCAATAAGCTTTGTTAAGCTTTGTGAAACATGAAGCTCGTAACGTTCGAGAACTGCATCCATACTTTCCGAATCTACGGCTTCCCCGGATCCATCAGAGATGATTTCAACATTGATAGAATGCATAGGAAGGGCTAGCATGGAATTGCCAATAGAGGTAGTAGTGACAAATGTTACTCTAAGACCCTTTGAGGCTAAGCACTTTGAGAATTGGAGCATTGGGTTTATGTGACCTTGTACAGCGAAAGTCAATACTAGGATATGAGTTTCTCTCTCCATTTTCTATTAATCCAATGCGCTATGACTCTTTCTATAGAAGTTTGAGGTTGAAGAATTCATGAACTAAAATTACAGGAGATAATGATGTATGTGTATTGATTTAAATTCATCGTGATAAGGATTTTCCACTCCATTTAGTGTCTGAAAAGATGAAGAGGAAATGACAGACAAATGTGGGCTCTTCTTGTATGATGTATACTTATCTACAGTCAGTGCAACGTAAGTGATCAATAGTGATGTGCATGCGCGAAAACAACAATTCAACGGGGGCTATATGTAGACTATTGTATTGAGTGTATAGACTTCTTGTTGGACCAAACTTTTTGGGTTTTTTTTTTTTTTTTAATTAATTAAATTTAAAAAAGTTTTATTTAATGGGGTAACAAATCAAATCTTGTGACTTTAAAATAATAAAAAAAAATTTAAAAACTCTTGAAGGGCCAATATGAAAACTACACGAAATATAAATAGCCAAAAAAAAATCTCAAACTTTAAGTACCAAAGGTATACTTTATTTTAACAAATACACTTATGTGAATAAATAAATAAGGCAACACTGATTGTTGTTGTTTTAACCATATATCACTTGATACAAGAGTGTATTAACCTTTAATTAATTTATAGATCAAATGATAAATATGATTTAATTTAGTGTAAAAGTACTTATTAATACTTGAACTTGGTTATGAATAATTTAAATTACATTCTTTTTTTCTATATAAAATTTCAAACCATATTCAACTTGAGTTGTTCAAGCCAATTCAAATATAATTGGAATGGTTTTGATATAATTATAGGGTTTGGCCCGTTTCAGAAAGCTTTTCTCGATATTACACAATTGACTAGTAGCTATCACTAAACGATATTAACATAATAGACTAGTTGTGACATGCAAACAAAAAGAAAAAGAAGAAAGAGAAGGAACAACAAGAAGAGATAGAATAAAATAGTAGCTGTAAAAAGATAATAATACAAGTGGTTGTAATTGAACCAATTCTCAAAGGTGTAGCAGAGTGGAAATCATCAGTATCATATTGTTTGGGTCTAAGATTTTGTTTATCGTATACAAGCAAGATAGTGTGGATTCTAAATAATAATAATAATAATAATAAGGCAAGATAATGTGGGTTCCATGACTACGTATTGGTTTGGATAGCAATTATCTTTCGTCTGCGTTTTGTTGTGTTGTGTTTTTTCTCTCTCTTTTTTTCTTTTTTTTTTATAGCTACAGTAGGGGACAGCGGCTACTGTTCATAAACAGTAGCCGCACTTTTCTTACTTGTCGTCACTTTTATCACATCGTCCCGTGCACTGTTTACGAGTCCTACAAATTTCACTTTTCAACCACTTTTTTTTATTAAAAATGGGTCTCACGGTACAATTTACATATTTAAAAATTATTTTGCTACAATGATTTCAGTTTTCAATTTCAACAAAATAAGATCTATCCAAACGAACCCTACGTGAATTGGGGACCTATATATTAAATGTAGGATATAATTTTTTTTTTTTTTCTTATGTATGTGGCTCCCAAACACCCACATATGTATCCCTAAATATAGACTAAATTACAATTGACACTCATAAGTTTTGGGATAATCTTGATTTTCCTACCTTAAAGTTTTAAAAATTAAAATTTGGATATGTACCCTTAACGTTACATATAATTTTGATTTAAGCCTTTATTCTATGCATGGTGATGAGTTCTCCTTTTAAGTGCTGCCTTAGCTCAAAACAACGTTGTAAAATTCGATTTAGATTTTGAATCTTTATGGGGGCAAAACAAAAATTACCACAAATTTGAATGAAAAAAAAAAATGTAATTTTGAGGTTAGTTGATACCTAGCAATAGGCATCTCATCACAGTGAAAATGAAGGGTAGACTATAAATTCAAATAAAATGTATCCTAATTTTGAAACTTTAAGAGAAAATCAAAATTACCACAAATTTTAAGAATGTAAAATATTGTAACTTATTATCCTCAATATACATGAATTGATAGCTTAACCTACCTCATTCTCCAACTCGTTGAAAGTATTGCACAAGAGCCAATTCGCTTCCTGAAAATTCGAGAATTGATTCAATGCGAGCTTTAGCCAAGCTTGGTACAAGCCCTTATCACAAAGAAATGAAGGTAGATCATCGAACCCCAGTGATGGTATCAAGGGCAATGATATTGAAGCCCCTTCTTCTATGGGCATTTGAATTGCTCCATGATTCGCATGATAATTGATGGCATTAACCACACAAGACTGAGTGAAAAATGGAACCCCATCAATCCCAATTTTCCTTGCAATTTCTAAAGCCCATGGCATAACTGAGTCATACAACAAAACCTTTGGAGGATATCTGGAGCTATAATGTTTCTCAATAAGCTTTGGTAAGCTTTGTGAGACATGTAGCTTGTAACGTTCGAGAGATGCATCTATACTCTCCGCATCTTCGGCTTCCTCGGATCCATCAGAGATGATCTCAACATTGATAGAATGGCTAGGAAGGACTTGCATGGAATTGCCAATAGAGGTGGTAGTGACGAATGTTACTCTAAGACCCTTTGAGGCTAAGCGCTTTGAGAATTGGAGCATTGGGTTAATGTGACCTTGTACAGGGTAAGCAAATAATAGGATATGAGTTTCCCTCTCCATTTTCTTTTCTAATAACGCCCTATGACTCTCTCTTTGGAAGTTTGAGGTTGAAGAATTCATGAACTAAAATTACAGGAGATAATGGTGTGTGTGTGTATATATATTGATTTCAATTCAACATATAATGATTTTTCACTCCATTAAGTATCTGAAAAGATAAAGGGGAAATGACAGACAAATGTCAACTCTTCTTGTTAGATACTTTTATCTTCAATCAGTGCAACATAAATGATCATTAGTGATTATAATGCACCAAAACAACCATTCAAGTGGGGCTATAGAGTGAATTGACTTCTTGTTGGACCACAATTTTTGGATTTTTTTTTCTTAAATGAAATTTAAAACACTTTTATTCAATGGGGGTAACAAATCAAATCTTGTAACTGTAAAAGTTAAATATATATATATATATATATATATACATATATATATATATATATATATATAATAAAATAAAATTAAAAAATTAAAAAAAAAATTAAAAAATAAAAAAGGAAAGAAGAAAAACTCTTGATTTTAAGAGCATGCAACAGAAGAACCTTCATCTTATATTAAATCACAAACATAATGTTGTTCCATTTAAATGGCTGAGATTTGATTTTTTTTTTTTTTTTAATATTAAGATTTTATTTGTTAATTATAAGACTATAATATTTAGTTCATTATTTTAATTTTTAAAAGCTTTTTGGAAAAGCATTACTTTTAAAAGCTTAGAAGCAGGGAATTATGGATGAATGGAAATTGGTAAGCATGTTAGTTAAAGGATTTCTTTTTTTTTTTTTTTTGGGGGGGAGGGGGGGGGGGGGTGTGTGGAGGGACGGTAAAAAAAAAGTTCTTTTATTTACTTTTTTTTGTTTTTATTTATGAGAGAAAGATCAATTCATTGAATTAAAAATATAGGTCCTTAGCAATACTGCAACAGTTTTGAATAGGAATCAAACCAAATCTAAATATAAATATAAAAAATATATATTTAACATTATATATATATATATATTAGCCTTTGAGCACGTGCTCACACATGTGCTCAAAAGTTTTTCTATTTTTTTGAGAAAAAGTTTATAATTTGCATCTATTATAATTTAAGATTTCTATATTTTCTAATCATAAAAAAAACTTAGGAGTGTGATGAGCATTATGCGTTTGCAAGTAAAATTATTTTTCATCACACTCCAAAGTTTTTTTTTTTTTTTTTTTTATATATTGGAAAATGCAGTAATCCCAAATTATAATGGATAAAAATTATTAACTTTTTTTCAAAAAAAAAAATAGAAGAGCCTTTTTAGAGGCTAGTATATAATTTTTCTTTTGAGGATTTAATTTATAAGTGGATAAAATAATTTGAAAATTAAATGGAGAATGACTCTATTTTTTAGGTAATGTTTTTGAGGCTATATATATTCATGAGTGGTAATTCAATGGGCCAATTTTGCAAAATTTTTGAAGTCACTAATTGGACGATTCCTTTTTTAATGGATAACTTATGTTAGTGCAACCTAGTTTTTATATATCAAGATCAATTTTTATTATACATTAATCAAAAAATATTTAAAAATTCAAAAAACTTACAATTTACATAGGCTTACATTACCCAAAATTCAAATCAATTCTATGATTTTTTTTTTTTTAATACTCTAATTTCTGTTGTTGTCAATTTGGAGGTTTGTCGTTAAGTGTCCAACAATGACATCATTTTGTCTTTTTAAAATTTCAACTAATGAATACTAACATTTTTTTTTTCTAAAATTAAAAAAAAAATTATTAAAAAAATTAGCTCATATTGTCTAAAATAAGTCTGAACTTTTATTGACTCTATTGGACGTTCTTATTTTGGATTTTGTTTTAAAGAATATTTGTAACAACCTTGAAAAACTTGACATCCCAATACAAAATTTCTATGCAAAAATTTTCATCGAAATTCAACTTCATAAATTCAACAAAAAGCTTCTATCATTACAAAATTTCTCTTTACACTGAATTAATGCAACCAAATATACAAGAAAAAAAAAATACACTCAATGCAACCAACTGCAAATATTTCCTCTTTGAACCCAATCAAACCAAACCCACCTTAGACAACCGCTGGGCCTGCTGGCCCAAGTGGTACCCGGTCAAGTCTAGTGACCTTCAACTCAGTGGTTCTAGCCCCCGCATAAACAATTACCCAGCCAAAAAAAAAAAAAAAAACACAACACCCACCTTAGACAAAATCCATTCAATTAAATTAATACATAAATAATTGATCTTAACTTTCTTCATCCATTCATCAGTTTCCCTAGCTACTAAACAAAGCCAAAAACTCATAGCTAAAATGTCTAAAATCAACCCCCCACCATTAGAATCAACACACAACTCACAAGAAGGGAAGCAAAAAATAAAATAAATAAATAAATAAAAGAAACGAAAGTGGGACAGTATTGTTAGTTTAGCGGTGGCAACTTCAGATGTTGGCAAGTTGGATCGTAATGGGTTGAGAGCTGGGTCATGTTACATCGTGATTTGGATCCTAATGGTGATCTAAGCAATGACAACCCAAGTCACAAAATTCTAGATTTGGACACCAAGAAGGCAACAACCCAAACATGGGCCGTTTTTCTTCATTTCCTAGTATGAAAGAGAGAGAGAGAGAGAGACAGAGACAGAGATAGAGAGATCATTATAAAAATGAAAATATAATGGAGAACAAAACCAATATGAATACTAAATAAAATATAAAATGTAAAAATGAAAATTTTGAAGCATAAATGGCCAAAATTAAAATAAATAAAAAAATCTCAAACTATAAGAGACAAAGATATACTTTATTGTAACAAATAAACTTATGTCAAATAAATAAGTTAACGTTGATTGTAGTTGTTTTAGCCATATCTAGCCATATCACTTGATACAAGAGTGTCTTAACCTTTAGGAGTCATGTGCTTTCCACTGGCATCACCTGGATATTTATGAAATTTTACTTAGTATCTGCTCCATAAATTTTTTTTAGATGGTCATTAATAAATTTAAAAAATAAATCAATAAAAAAATAACTTGAATATATTGAATTATAGAAGAAAGAAAAAAAAAATGCAAATATATGTAGTTTTAAAATTTTCTTCAATGAGTTTTCATATTTTAAGACGGTTACATGATAATTTATTATTAGTTATCATTAGCTATTGTCAATGTGGGTTGGGGTGACCATTTTATTTTGTTAATTTTGTATAATATTTTTATTTTTATACAATTTTCAAAATTTTCCTACAATAACAGTAAATTATTTACTGTTGTTGTATGAAATTTTTACTTCGACTTAGTTTAGGGTTTTTATTTTTTGTTGAACAAGAAGAATCTATTCAATGTAAAAGGAAAATTAGGTATTGCTTGTCAGATAAATAATATTGTATTCCTCCTAGAGAAATCATATGGGTAATGTTTTGATAAAAGTAAAATTCCTAAAACTTGATAACCCTTGGTGTCACTACAACAAATCCTCCAATAGTGATATCATAAATTTTTTTCTTGACCATTCTTTAAATGAAGAGTTGTTGAACTGCTGATTACATTAACTTCAAGATTCCGAAAGCTTTGCCACAAACTCCTCTATGTTTTTATCAGAACTTCCACCTTTATCCACTGCTTCTTTAGCCAATTCTTTCCATCTTACTGAATTCATTTTCACCTGTTTCCCTCTTTCTCCCTCTATTACTTCCCTTATACATAGCTCTACTTCTTCTTTGGTAGCAATGCCTCTTTCATCCAATTTAATCCTAACCCCTACCTTCCACACATCCACAATGAACTTTGCATTAGTTGGTTGATCCGTCCATTGTGGCATTGCAACCATTGGCACTCCCAAGCTCAACGCCTCAAGGGTTGAGTTCCATCCACAATGAGTCATGAAGCACCCAACGGCCTTATGAGCCAATACTTCTAACTGAGGGCACCAACTCACAACTAGTCCCTTCTCCGATGTTTCCTCTAAAAATTTAGGAGGAAGTTTTTTCTGCTCAATTTCTCTGACAACCCACAAGAAGTGGCAATTGCTATTTTTTAGGCCCCTTGTTAGCTCATCCATCTGCTCTTCTCCTAGGGATGCCAAGCTTCCAAATGATGTGTAAACAACCGAGTGAGTTTCCTTTGTGTCTAGCCACTTTATGCAAGCATCCACTTCAGGTTTGAATAGGTGAAGGCCATACTCTTTGTCATCCTCCAACCAGTTATTTAAGTAGATTGAAGGAATAGTTGGTCCAATTGTTTTAACACGCCATTGCTGGCTTGTCATCCAATTCACCACCTAATGGAATTTTGAAGCATATGTAACAAAATCAGAATATTAAATAATAAACCAATGTTCACATTAAGAAGGAAAGATGAGTAGGATATCCAAAATAGGTTGAAATATAAAATTATCTCAAATAAATAGAGGAAACGTACAGGGATGTGTTGTGTAAGCATCTTAGTAAGCAGAGCTACAAAACCAAAATACTTTTTTTTTTTTTTTAAACAAATCTGATAAAATTTTCATACTTCAATAAGTTGTAGGCTCTGTAGTCGGTAACTACGTAACACCGGGCCTTATCCAACGTACCTTTAGTGGCAAATTATAGTTTTGCCATTAACTCACTAGTCAAAGTTGAGAAGAGTGAAGACAAATAAAATAGCCTTTTTTTTTTTTTGAGAATAAATAAAATAACTTGTAAACAAATAGAAAAAGGGATTATACGTAACTTGACAAGATGCAAATATTTATCACAATGTATTAGAGGAAATCCACTGTGTTCCTTTTTTTTTCCCCCCAAAGATATTCATTATACTATGTGATTGTAACTAGCTTATAAGCAAAATTTGTGCTTTTTAACTTTTATCTATAATTTTTTAACATCTTAATTTTTCTTCTTTTTCAAAATACAAGTATACTTTAATTGCTAGACGTTCAATAAAAAACTAATTAAGCTACTGCTAAAAACACACACTTAATTACACTCTCTCACCAAGGTCAAACACATTACTTAATCCAAAATACCACCACAAAAAGATCTAATTCTTGTAGTAGTAGAGTGTGGCTTTAAGCAATGGGAAAGAGAAACACTCAAGCGATGTGGGACAACACCCACTTTATTTTTTTAGAAACAAACTAACTACTAAACACACACACTTAATAAACCCGGGTATAAGAATGGACTTAATAATGAAGGTAATAGAAATTTTAGAACATGACTTCCCCTCTCCAATATGGGCATGTGCTAAATAAACCTGGGTATAAAAATGGATTTAATCATTTGCTGATGCAAGAAAAATGGTTCTCTTAAATTCGCAGAACTTTTAATTCACACCGGTTACATAATCAATTTATTTGGATCTCACTATAAATACAAATGCAAAGCAAATGAATAATTATATCATATATTTTCACATACACTTTGTCATAACTCTATAATGTGACAGACCAAACTGTGAATGGTAGAAAATAATGATAGATCCATATGATAGTGATAGACAACCAATTACAGTGTGCCACATAGAACAATTGTGATAAAATGTGTATGAAAAAGTGTGATACTAAAATTATTACAAGCAAATAGGCGAAAACATGATATAAATAAGTCTGTATAATTTTTCGGAAGAATTGTCTATATGATGCTTAAATAATAATAATAATAATAAATGAGTTTATAAAATGTGGAAACGTGATATATATGGATTAAGCGCTTTGATTAATTTATATTTCAAATGATAAATATTATATAATTTAGTATAAAAGTACTTATTAATACTTTGAACTTTTTTTTGGAGAGAATTATTAATGCTTGAACTTGGTTACGAATATTTTAAACTATATTCAACTTAGGACCTGATCAAGCCAATTCATGATAAGTAAACAATAACTTTTGAACATTCCTTTTTTAAAAAATTATGATTGGAATGGTTTTGATATATTTTACAGGGTTTGGGAAAGTTTTTCCCGATATTACACAATTGACTAGTAGCTTAGCTATCACTAAAAGATATTAACACAATAGACTAGATGTTTATAACACACACAGAGACAAAAAAAAAAAAAAAAAAAAAAAAAAGTGAGAGAATAGACTAGTAGCTATACAAAGATAACAACGCAAGTGATTCCGTGGTTGTAATTGGACCACTTCTCAAAGGTATATCAGAGTAGAAATCATCGGTACCATATTGTTTTGATAACAATGCAAGAGAATTTGGGTTTCACAATTATGTGGACTAGGATGTATATATATTAGAAGAAGCGATATATCCATAACATTTTTACAATATTTTTACAACAAATTCTCTTTGGCAGATTGTTACTGGTTTTTAATTTAAATGTACTATTGAAATTACTTTCTTGCCCACTATTATAACAATAAGTAACATTCTGTTACTTAGGATTTATTGTAAAAATATTATGAACGTAGCATTTTTCATATATTAAACATATGATATAATTAATTCTTTTTTTTCATATATTAAACATATGATATAATTAATTCATTTTAAGTATCGCACACAACACTCAACCACCCACATATGTATCTTTGAATATACACTAAAAAAAATTTCTCAAAAAAAGAAAAAGAAAAAGAATATAGACTAAATTACAATTTACACTCTTATTTGGGGGTAATCTTGATTTCTTCCAAAATTATTCTAAAATTGGGATGAACATTACATATTATTTGGTTTTTAGCCTTTTTTCCATGCCTTGTGACAAGTTTTCCTTTAAGCGCCATCTTAGCTCAAAACAATGTTGTATACTATTGATTAAAAAACATAGATTTGTATGAAAAAAAATAATAATAATAATGTCATTTTGAAATTAGTTGATACTTGATACCTAATAGCTAGTCACCTCATGAAAATTATCCAAATTTGAAACTTAGGAGAAAAATATCAAAATTAACTCAAACTTTAAGAATGTAAAAAAATTGTAACCTAGTCCTGAACATGCATGAATTTATAGCTTAACCTACCTCATTCTCCAACTCGTTGAAAGTGTTGAACAAGAGCCAATTCGCTTCAAGGATATTCGAGAACTGATTCAATACGAGCTTTAGCACAGCCGGATACAAGCCCTTATCACAAAGAAATGAAGGTAGATCATCGATCCTTAGTGATGGTATTGAGGGCAATGATAGTGGAGCCCCTTCTTCTATGGGCATCTGAATTGCTCCATGATTCGCATGGTAATAGATGGCATTGATTACACAAGACTGAGTGAAAAATGGAGCACCATCAATGCCAAATTGCCTTGCAATATCTAAAACCCATGGCATAAATGAGTCATACACTACTATCTTTGGAGCATATTGGGAGCTATTATGTTTCTCAAAAAGCTTTGCCAAGCTTTGTGCGACATGTAGCCTGGAACGCTCGAGAACTGCATCCAAACTTTCCGAATCTTGCCATTCTCAGTTCCATCAGAGATGATCTCAACACTGATAGAATGGCCAGGAAGGGCTTCCATGGAATTGCTAATAGAGGTGGTAGTGACAAATGTTACTCTAACACCCTTCGAGACTAAGCGCTTTGAGAATTGGAGCAGTGGGTTTATGTGACCTTGAAAAGGGAAAGCAAGTAATAGGATATGAGTTGTTCTCTCCATTTTTCTTTTCCAGTGCTCTATGACTCTCTCTATTGAAGTTTGAGGGTGAAGAATTCATGGACTAAAATTACAGGAGATAGTCATGTATATATTGATTTCAATTTCAACATGTTTCCACGCCATTAATTAAGACTGAAAAATACAAGAGGAAACGACATATGTGGGCTATTTTTGTTAGACGTTAGATCAATAGTAATTAATTTGAAAGCATGAAAAGAACAATTCTATGAAGACTGCAAACTTCTTGTTGGACCACATTTCTTAGTTTTCTTCTTCTTCTTTTTTGGCGAAAATGAATTTTCTTTTTAATAAGGTAACAAGTCAAATCTTGTAAATTTGAAAGTATCAAAAATGATTGTTAGGATATTTTTATTAAAAGCTAATTTACTTTTGAGAAGGAAATTCTGATTTAAGTGATTTAATACAAATCAGATTTCTTTGTCTTTCCTATTAAGAGCTGGCCAAATTAATGCATATTGTTATGATTGGTGGCTTAAATAAGTTTACTCGTGGGTGCATAGCATGGAATTATAACCCATGATGTCTTGGTTATCTACTTTGAGTTGTACTTCGTGTAGGACATGTAAAGCAACCCTAGCTAGCCGACCTACATTTTATGCTAATATTTATACACTAGTTATGCGGCTATTATTTAGAGTGTATTTTGAGCTGCAATGTTAGAATAGGATTTTCCCTATTCTTTGTTATTTTGGTAGAGTTATAACTTATAAGCTATGATTTTATTATAAAGACTAGTATTATTTTGTTTTGATGAAAATTCATATGTAAGTTCAAAAACTTTTAAATAATTAAAATTAAACTATTAAATAACTAGTAATAATAAAGTATAAAATTAGTAAATAATTTAATAAAAAAATTACTTTAAGTTCTAATTGTTTAGACTTTAGACTCTATAAATATTTATCTATTTTTATATTTTAAAATTCTCTTTGTGCTTTATGTTAATTTCTTAAAATGGGATATGGAATGAGTTTGACCATTCCTATTTGTATTATGTTTAATTTATACCCTAGTCAACACAAACAATTAATAATAAACAAAACAGTTCCTCAATACCCATTTTTTCCTAGTGATAGTATAATCGAAAAAATCAACACACTCACAAATTAAATACAACAGCTAAAACCAAAAATCAAACATACACAAAAAAAAAAAAAAAAAAATCAAAAATCAAAAATCAAAAATCAAAAATCAAAAAATCAAAAAATTCAAAAATTGAGAATATAAAATAATAAAAATAAAAACTTAAATAAGAGAATCAAGAATTTAAATGGGTGTCTACTATTTTGCTTCTTTATAATAAACTTCATTTAGCATAATATCATGCTTATATGAAGAAACCTTAGCAACTAAACAAAGCCAAAAACTCATAGCTAAAATGTTTAGTATCTACCTCAAAACCCACCATTAGAATCAACACACTAGAAGAGAAGCAAAAAAAAAAAAAAAAAAAAAAAATAGTCGAAGTGGACAGTAGTGTTAGTTTAGTGGTGGGCCTGGTGGCAACTTCAGATGTTGGCGAATTGGATCGTAATGGGCTGATAGCTGGGTCATGTTACGTCGTGATTTGGATCCTGATTGTGATCTAAGCAATGACAACCCATGTCACAAAATTCTAGATCTGGACACCAACAACCCAAATATGGGCCGTTTTTCTTCATTTCCTAATGAGAGAGAGAGAGAGCATTATAAAAATGAAAATATTAAATGGAGAACAAAACCAATATGAAAACTAAATAAAATATAAAATGTGAAAATGAAAATTTTGAAACATAAATGGCTAAATTTAAAATAGAATAAAAAATCTCAAACTGTAAGGGACAAAAGTATACTTTATTTTAGCAAAATCACTTGTGTCAGATAAATAAATAAAATAACGTTGGTTGTATTTGTTTTAGCCATATCACTTGATACAAGAGTGTCTTAAATTTTAGGGGTCAAATGCATTGGCATCACCAAGATATTTATGGAATTTTACTTAGTGCCAGCTCCATAAATTTTTTTTTTTTGGGGGTTATTAAGAAATTTAAATTAAAAAAAATTTAATAAAAAATAATAAATTGAATATATCGAGTCATTGAACAAAGAAGAAACAAAATACGCAAATATATGAAATTTTACAATTTTCTTTTATGAGTTTTCATATTTTGAAATGGTTACATGATAATTCATTATTAGTTTTCATTATCTATTATATAGTAAATTATTTACTATTGTTGTAGGAAATTTTTTACTTTAACTTAGTTTAGGGTTTTTATTTTTTGTTGCACAAGAAGAATCTATTCAATGTAAAAGAAAAATTAGGTATTGCTTGTCAGATAAATAATATTGTATTCCTCCTAGAGAAATCATATGGGTAATGTTTTGATAAAAGTAAAATTCCTAAAACTTTATAACCCTTGGTCTCACTACAACAAATCCTCCAATAGTGATATCATAAATTTTTTTCTTGACCATTCTTTGAATGAAGAGTTATTGAACTGCTGATACATTAACTTCAAGATTCCGAAAGCTTTGCCACAAACTCCTCTATGTTTTTATCAGAACTTCCACCTTTATCCACTGCCTCTTTAGCCAATTCTTTCCATCTTATTGAATTTATTTTCATCTGTTTCCCTCTTTCTCCCTCTATTACTTCCCTTATACATAGCTCTATTTCTTCTTTGGTAGCAATGCCTCTTTCATCCAATTTAATCCTAACCCCTACCTTCCACACATCTACAATGAACTTTGCATTAGTTGGTTGATCCGTCCATTGTGGCATTGCAACCATTGGCACTCCCAAGCTCAACGCCTCAAGGGTTGAGTTCCATCCACAATGAGTCATGAAGCACCCAATGGCCTTATGAGCCAATACTTCTAACTGAGGGCACCAACTCACAACTAGTCCCTTCTTCTCCGATGTTTCCTCTAAAAAATTAGGAGGAAGTTTTTTCTGCTCAGTTTCTCTAACAACCCACAAGAAGTGGCAATTGCTATTTTTTAGGCCCCTTGTTAGCTCATCCATCTGCTCTTCTCCTAGGGATGCCAAGCTTCCAAATGATGTGTAAACAACCGAGTGAGTTTCCTTTGTGTCTAGCCACTTTATGCAAGCATCCACATTAGGTTTGAATAGGTGAAGGCCATACTCTTTGTCATCCTCCAACCGGTTGTCTAAGTAGATCGAAGGAATAGTTGGTCCAATTGTTTTAACACGCCATTGCTGGCTTGTCATCCAATTCACCACCTAATGGAATTTTGAAACATATGTAACAAAATCAGAATATTAAATAATAAACCAAAGCTCACATTAACAACGAAAGATGAATAGGATATCCAAAATAGGTTGAAATATAAAATTATCTCAAAGAAATAGAGGAAACGTACAGGGATGTGTTGTGTAAGCATCTTAGTAAGCAAAGCTACAAAACCGATATACTTTTTTTTTTAGACAATTCTGATAAAATTTTCATACTTCAATAAGTTGTAGGCTCTCTAGTCGGTAACTACGTAACACCGGGCCTTATCCAACGTACCTTTGGTGGCAAATTGTAGTTTTGCCATTAACTCACTAGTCAAAGTTGAGAAGAGAGAAGACAAATAAAATAGCTTTTTTTTTATTAGTAGAAATAAAATAACTTGTAAACAAAAGGAAAAGAGGAATATATGTAATTTGACAGGATGCAAATATTTATCACAATGTATTTGATGAAATCCACTGTATTCTATTTTCTTTTTCTTTTTTTCCAAAGAAATTCATTATATTGTGTGATTATAACTAGCTTATATGCAAAATTTGTGCTTTCTAACTTTTATGTATAATTT
The DNA here is from genome assembly GCA_030445155.1 of Quercus variabilis. Classification (NCBI taxonomy): domain Eukaryota; kingdom Viridiplantae; phylum Streptophyta; class Magnoliopsida; order Fagales; family Fagaceae; genus Quercus; species Quercus variabilis. The sequence goes on along the minus strand of CP129454.1, from coordinate 54,184,923 downwards.
TTTAAAATCTCAATTTTTCTTCTTTTTCAAAATACAAGTATACTTTAATTGCTAAACATTCAGCAAAAAACTAATTAAGCCATTGCCAAAAACACACACTTCATTACATTCTCTCACCAAACTCAAACGCATTACTTAACCCAAAGTACCACTACAAAAGGATCTAACTCTTGTAGTGATAGAGTGGGGCTTTAAGCAATGGGAAAGAGTTACACTCAAGCGATGTGGGATAGCACCCACTTTATTTTTTGAGAAACAAACTAATTACTAAACACATACACTTAATAAACCCGGGTATAAGAATGGATTTAATAATGAAGGTAATAGAAATTTTAGAACATGACTTCTCCTCTCCAATATGGGCATGTACTAAATAAAACTGGGTATAAAAATGGATTTAATCATTTGCTAATGCAAGAAAAATGGTTCTCCTAAATTCATATAATTTTTAATTCACACCGGTTACATAATCAATTTATCTGGATCTCACTATAAATACAAATGCAAAGCAAATGAATGATCATAACTGTCTTATCTGACAGACCAAACTATGAATGGTAGAAAGAAATGATAGATCCATATGACAGTGATAGATAACTAATTATAGTGTGCCACATAGAACAATTGTGATAAAATGTGTACGAAAAAGTGTGATACTAAAATTATTACAAGCAAATACGCGAAAACATGATATAAATAAGTCGTATAATTTTTTGGAAGAATTGTCTATTTGATACTTAAAACAAAAACAAAAAAAAAGTTTATAAAATGTGGAAAAATGATATATATGGATTAAGCGCTTTGATTAATTTATATATCAAATGATAAATATTATATAATTTAGTACAAAAGTACTTATTAATACTTTGATTTTTTTTTTTTTTTTTTTGGGAGAGAATTATTAATACTTGAACTTGGTTACAAATATTTTAAACTATATTAAACTTAGGACTTGATCAAGCCAATTCATGATAAGTAAACAATAACTTTTGAACATTCCTTTTTAAAAAATTATAATTGGAATGGTTTTGATATATTTTACAGGGTTTGGGAAAGTTTTTCCCTATATTACACAATTGACTGGTAGCTTATGACTCATACACAGACAAAAAAAAAAAAAAAAAAGTAGAACTGAGAGAATAGACTAGTAGTTGTACAAAGATAATAATGCAAGTAATTCTGTGGTTGTAATTGGACCACTTCTCAAAGGTATATCAGAGTAGAAATCATCAGTACCATATTGTTTTGATAACAATGCAAGAGAATTTGGGTTTCACAATTATGTGGACCGGGATGTATATATTAGGAGAAGCGATATATCTATAACATTTTTATAATATTTTTATAATACTTTCACAATAAATTCTCTTTGACAAATTGTTACTGGTTTTTAATTTAAATCTACCATAGAAATTAATATCTTGCCCACTATTATAACAATAAGTAATATCTTGCTACTTAAAACTTATTGTAAAAATATTATGGACATACTATTTTTCATATATTAAACGTATGGGATAATTAATTCTTTTTAAGTATCACACACAACCAGTCAACCACCCATATATGTATCTCTTAATGTAGACTAAAAAAAATTTCTCAAAAAAAGAAAAAGAAAAAGAATATTGACTAAATTACAATTTACACTCTTATTTGGGGGTAATCTTGATTTCTTCCAAAATTATTCTAAAATTGGGATGAACATTACATATTATTTGGTTTTAAGCATTTCTTCCAAGCATTGTGATGAGTTTCCCTTTAAGCGCCATCTTAGCTCAAAACAATGTTGTATACTATTGATTAAAAAATATAGATTTGTATGAAAAAAAATAATGTCATTTTGAGGTTAGTTGATACTTGATACCTAATAGTCACCTCATGAAAATGATCCAAATTTGAAACTTAGGAGAAAAATATCAAAATTAACTCAAACTTTAAGAATGTAAAAAAATTGTAACCTAGTCCTGAACATGCATGAATTTATAGTTTAACCTACCTCATTCTCCAACTCGTTGAAAGTGTTGAACAAGAGCCAATTCGCTTCAAGGATATTCGAGAACTGATTCAATACGAGCTTTTGCAAAGCTGGATACAAGCCCTTATCACAAAGAAATGAAGGTAGATCATTGATCTTTAGTGATGGTATCGAGGGCAATGATATTGAAGCCCCTTCTTCTATGGGCATCTGAATTGCTCCATGATTCGCATGGTAATAGATGGCATTGATTACACAAGACTGAGTGAAAAATGGAGCACCATCAATGCCAAATTGCCTTGCAATATCTAAAACCCATGGCATAAATGAGTCATATACTACCATCTTTGGAGCATATTGGGAGCTATTATGTTTCTCAAAAAGCTTTGCCAAGCTTTGTGAGACATGTAGCCTGTAACGCTCGAGAGCTGCATCCAAACTTTCCGAATCTTTGCCATTCTCAGATCCATCAGAGATGATCTCAACACTGATAGAATGGCCAGGAAGGGCTTCCATGGAATTGCCAATAGAGGTGGTAGTGACAAATGTTACTCTAACACCCTTTGAGACTAAGCGCTTTGAGAATTGGAGCAGTGGGTTTATGTGACCTTGTAAAGGGTAAGCAAGTAATAGGATATGAGTTGTTCTCTCCATTTTTCTTTTCCAGTGCTCTATGACTCTCTCTATTGAAGTTTGAGGGTGAAGAATTCATGGACTAAAATTACAGGAGATAGTCATGTATATATTGATTTCAATTTCAACATGTATCCACGCCATTAATTAAGACTGAAAAAGACAAGAGGAAACGACATATGTGGACTCTTCTCTTTAGACGTTAGATCAGTAGTAATTAATTTGAAAGCATGCAAAGAACAATTCTATGAAGACTGCAAACTTCTTGTCGGACCACATTTCTTAGTTTTTTTTTTTTTTTTTTTTTTTTTTTGGCGAAAATGAATTTTTTTTTTTAATAAGATAACAAATCAAATCTTGTAAATTTGAAAGTATCAAAAATGATTGTTAGGATATTTTTATTAAAAGCTAATTTATTTTTGAGAAGGAAATTCTGATTTAAGTGATTTAATACAAATCAGATTTCTTTGTCTTTCCTATTAAGAGCTGGCCAAATTAATGCATATTGTTATGATTGGTGGCTTAAATAAGTTTACTCGTGGGTGCATAGCATGGAATTATAACCCATGATGTCTTGGTTATCTACTTTGAGTTGTACTTCGTGTAGGACATTCACATTGAAAGCAACCCTAGCTAGCCGACCTACATTTTATGCTAATATATATACACTAGTTATGCGGCTATCATTTAGAGTGTATATCGAGCTGCGACATTAGAATAGGATTTTCTCTATTCTTTGCTATTTTGGTAGAGTTATAAGCTATGACTTTATTATTAAGACTAGTATTATTTTGGTTTAATGAAAATTCATATGTAAGTTCAAAAAATTTTAAATAATTAAAATTAAACTATTAAATAAATAGTAATAATAAATTATAAAATTAGTAAATAATTTAATGAAAAAATTACTTTAAGTTCTAATTGTTTAGACTTTAGACTTTATAAATATTTATCTATTTTTATATTTTAAAATTCTCTTTGTGCTTTATGTTAATTTCTTAATATGAGATATGGAATAAGTTTGACCATTCCTATTTGTATTATGTTTAATTTATACCCTAGTCAACACAAACAATTAATAATAAACAAAACAGTTCCTCAATACCCATTTTTTCCTAGTGATAGTCTAATTGAAAAAATCAACACACTCACAAATTAAATACAACAACTAAAACCAAAAATCAAACATACACCAAAAAAATAATAATAATAAATCAAAAAATTCAAAAAATTCAAAAATTGAGAATATAAAATAATAATAATAAATAAAAATAAAACTTACATAAGAGAATCAAGAATTTAAATGGGTGTCTATTATTTTGCTTCTTTATAATAAACTTCATTTAGCATAATATCATGCATGCAAATTCAGAAGCAAAGAACAACGAGTAATATGAATTTATTAAATTAAAATATAAGAGTAAGTTGCATTTTGGAAAAAAAAAATACAATAACCTTGGATATATTGTGTGGGATTTAATTATTGGAATGAATTATTAGTTAAGAGAGATTATATCAAGAAACCTTAGCTAAATAAATATAAGTTTTGAAAATTTTAATAATAGATTTTTAGTTTGAGTAGAATTTAACTTTTTTTTTGTTTTGTTAAGGTTTTATTTGTTAATTTTAAAACTATATTATTTGGTTTATTACTTTTATAAGTTTAGTTTTCTTTTCTTTTTAGTCCTAATAATTTGATACTGTAGAAACTTTATAGCTTAAATTGTTACACCCTTAAATTATAGGGTATAAAATATAAGGGTATGTTTGGTAACTGTTTTTTTCCTCAGTTTTCTGTTTTCAAAAACAATTTTCTATTTCCTAAAGCAAAAAACTTGTTTGGTAACTGTTTTTAGGCAAAAATAAAAAACTATTTTCAATTTTTATATTGTGAAGGAAACTGAAAACATGTCTTGAGCTATTTTTATTTTTCAGTTTTCCCTCACTTAAGAAAACACGGAGAAAACACGCTGAAACAGTCCCAATTAATGAATCAGCGCACTAGTTTGACTCACAAGACTGACAAACTATTTTTCCCGCGCTTCTTTTTTTTTTTTTTTTCTCACTCAATATTTTAGCGCTATTTGATACGGTGATACCCTTTATATTTTTTCCTCTGCGCCTCCCCTGCTTCTATCTTGCTCAGAGAAGAGAAAACCTTGACTGAGAGAACCAAGGTAAGTGACTGTTCTTCACCGGATTGTCCTTCATGCCTGCATCTTGTTTTTCATTAGATTCTACTATCCCTTTTCTATTCATTATCTCACTCTCCTTTTCCTTTCTTTTTGTTTTCTTTTTTTTGTGTGTGCGTGATGTAGCAGGTCGGTGCAATCACTCAAAGGTATGGCTTTTCCTTTTTTCTTTGTTGAATCTGGGTTTGTGCTTTGAATGTGGGTTTATTCAGAATGGGTATTTTATGTGTGTGTTTGATTTAGGATTTTGGGGTTTGGGGTTTGCTTTGGCTGTGTTGGTATGTCCTTACATTCCTAGATTTCTTCTTCCGTTTCCTTTATACTTAATTTTTATTGGATAGCGAATAAATTTCAGATATTGATGATGATGTTCAATTTAATACATTACCGCAACACTGCTGTGAGCCTGTGACTGATGGTTCTACCTAAATTAAATATTATGTCAAGTTTATATATCCAGTTAAATCTATTTTTTCTGTACAGCTTCCATCCTTATCATCTTTTATTAAGGATGTAGATTGGCAAGAGAATATTGTGTGAACTATGCTGTGGCAAAGGTTCTATTAAGATTTATTAGTGCTCTAGATAGTCTGCCACATAAAACCATTTGTCATCTTATTCTTAGAGATCAAAAATGTATTATGCATGCCTCATAAATACAAAGGAGATTGGGTGCAAAATTGTCATGTTCACTCATAGACTGCTCATTTTTTCATGTATGGAATCGATATACGTGAATATGATTCATATTCTAGTAGATTAGGGATGATCTCATTCGCACTTCTCACTTTTTCTTAGGTTCAATGAAACTTGACACTTCCCATCATACTTTTCCGTCCATATGCACTTCATTTCTTTTTGTGCACTTGTTATGTTCTTTACGTGCATCTGTTTAAAAGTGCACTTGCAAGTTGCAAAGAATTGTTTGTACATACAGCACAGATACAAACATTACAAAGAGAGAGAAATTAACAGAGCTCTGTGGAAAGAATCGAGAGCAGGTGAATTATATATTATGTGAAAGAGTTCATCCAACCATTTTTTCACAATTACAAACTTATACCCAGGTCTCAAAGAGAAAAACCATTCCTCTCTATGTACACCACCCCCAACACAACACAAAATTGAAGAACATAAATGTTGTAAACTCTACCTAGTGTCCCCTTTTACTCCCCAAATATATCCTTTCGTCCTTTCCCCAATATTTATTCATTTACACATTAGATAGGAGCAAAACCCACGGCCCAAAAAAAAAACCCTCTTCTTATCTCTCCAATTTATCACCCTCCCCATAATAAAATTGAAAATAAAGGGAAATGAGAAAAGCAACCAAAAAATGAGCTATTTGAAGATGACCCCCAAAATGATCCTGCAAAATTTACCTTGGCTTCGGTTGTGAACCGACTGACCATAATGGTTGGACAAGCCTTTGTGCTGATGGACTACCTAGTAACATAGCCTGACCATATGTTTTGTGTTTGTAGTATATAGCAAAGAATGTATTCCCTTAATTAAGTAAACTATTTAGCTAATAATAAGGAGAATGGCATTTTGGGTAGGTTGGGTTTCATGGTGATCAAAATGCACTATTAATTAGAAGCTGTGTTTGTTTGAAGCTTGGAAGCTATTTCTTAGTTGTATTTGATGGTTGTGTTTATAAAGGTTGTTCCTTAGTTGTTTTCATGTTTCATTGTATTATAATAGATGAAAGGAAATAGTTCAATTGATGAAGATAGCCTTTGGACATCACAACTTGAGAAACTATTTATTGACATAATGTTGAAAGAGATCAATAAGGGAAATATGGCAGATGGGCAATTCAGTTCCGATACTTGGAAGAAAATGTTAGCTACATTGAATGAATTAGGTAAACGGAGTTTTACAATGGCACAATTCAAAGGGAAGTTTAATAGGATGCATTTACTACATCGTGAGTTTTCTACACTCATAAATCATACTGGTTTTGGTTGGGATGCTGAAACCAACACTGTTCATGCACTTGAGGAGTCATGGTAAAATTATTGTCGGGTAAATATCGTTGAATACAATACATTGTTTTATTTTGAAACATTATCCCCCATCAGCTTTTTTTTCTTACTAGATGTCTTTTCTATTTTTAGGCACATCCTAAGGCAAAGATTTTTCGAACCAAAGGACTTTCAAATTATAATTTGCTTGGACTTATATTTAACAAGTCTACAGCTACTGGGGTCCTACACTGTGCATCCACCCAAGACCCTCCTAATTCAGATGAAGAGAATGCATTGGAAGAACGACTCATTCATGGGGGAGTTCATGTTAATTTAGAAAGTCCTACCCAAGACCTTGTCATGGCAATTCTTGAGTCTGACATTACAACCCGATCTTCCAAGCGTCCTAGTAATAGTTGTGATGAACGTCCTAGTAAGAGTAAGCGAGAGTTAATGAGCTCCCAAATGAATGATGCCTTACAATCAATGGCTGAGGCTGCTAAGGCTAGGATAGAGGCATCTAAAGCAAAGGCTGAGAGGTATAAGAGGTATACCATTGATGAAGTTGGTAGCAGTATTGCGCCTACAAATGACTTCTCCTTAGGCAAGTGCATTAATATCCTTGAGACCATGGAAGAAGTCAATGATGAAATATTTATGAAGGCTATTGAGAAGTTCAAGCAGGATCCTAATGATAGAGAGATCTTTGTTAACATGAGTTTCGCTAGGAGGATGGTTTGGTTGGGTAGGCTGTAGGGGATTATGTCAAAACAATAATTTCCTATTAGATTATGTTTATTTTAACGTCTTTGAACTATGATTTGGTACTATTCTATTATTATTTAATGTTTTTAAATGATGGTTTATTATTATTTTATGGTAATCTCTCTCTTTTTTTTTTTTTTTTTTTTTTTTTATATATATATATATATGTTGGTAATGTTTTATTTATGTTAATAAAAAGCATTATTTGAGAACAAATTTGCGGTTTAATTCTCCAGGATGAATGTTGAACCAAATTATTATAGCAGTTCATCCTCTTCAGATGAGGAAGAAGACGATGATATGTTCTTCCTACTAATGTTTGTTGAGAATAAAAACAACTATATTCCTAAGGAGCCGCAACGTATCTCTATGTTGACTGGTGATGCATTTATAAAAGAGATATTGAATGGCAATCCTCGAACATGTTATGAGTCATTCCGCATGGATAGGCCAACATTTACAAGTCTCTGTAACTATTTGAGAACACATAAGTTCTTAACAAACTCACGTTGGATCACAGTGGAGGAGGCAGTTGGTATGTTCCTATTAATAGTGGGACATAATGTGAGAATGAGGGTAATAGCAGATCGTTTTCAACACTCAACTGAGACAGTGGACAGGCAATTTAAGGAAACTGTAAGAGCAATATGCCGTCTGGGAAAATTCATTATACGTCCTTCTCAAAGTAATGAAGTGCATCCACGTATTGCTAATAGTACCAAGTTCTTTCCATATTTCAAGGTAATCCCAAGTTATTGTTCATTTTATCATACAAATATTATTTGCTTGCATATGTTAATACTTGTGTTTATATTTTTTCTAGAAATGTATAGGTGCAATTGATGGAACATATATTAGTGCATGGGCCCCAGCATCAAAGCTAGTTAGCTATAGGAATAGAAAGGCCACAATCACCCATAATATAATGTGTGCATGTGATTTTGATATGAAGTTTACATTTGTTTACACGGGTTGGGAGGGTACAGCCAATGACTCACGAGTATTCTTAGATGCACTTCAAAGGCCAGAAAATAATTTCCCATGGCCTCCATCTGGTAAGATATATTGTTGCCTCACTTATATATTTACAATTTTCAAGTTGAATCCATTCACCATGTCATACTTCTCTCTATCTTATTATTTTTTTTTTTTTTTGTTAGGTTGCTATTATTTAGTGGATTCTGGTTATCCATGCACCTTAGGGTTTTTACCTCCGTACCGTACTGAAAGATACCATTTACGAGACTTTCGAGGTGGGGATCGTCCTGAAGGTGCTAAAGAGCTTTTCAATTATAGACATTCATCTCTTCGTAATGTAATTGAAAGATGTTTTGGCGTTTTAAAGGCACGATTTCCAGTCTTAAAAATGATGCCCCGTTATAAACAATGTCGACAAGGGAATGTGATGAGAGCCTGCTGCACAATTCATAACTTCATTCGAATGGCAACAAGAAATGATTGCTTGTTTACTCAATTCAATATTGATAACCTTACTGTTGAAGGTGAAGGTGGGGATAATTCGGGTGAGCCATTGCACACTATTGACTTAACTGATCAAGCCGCTGAAGCTATGGCAACTTATAGGGATCAGATCGCAGGATTGATGTTAGCAAATAATAGGCATCATTGATGCCACATTTTTTTTTTCTTTTGGATGAAATTGATTCCCTAGCATTGATGCAATGTAGTAAACTTTTTAGTTATTGATTTATGTTTTATAGTTTCAATCTTACTTATATGATTAAAGTTTTAGGCTTGAATGTTATATACAAAACAATTTATTTATAATTTCTTTATGTGTACGGATTTAAAATACTTTGGAGCAAACGTGTTTTTGAATTAGAATAAATATAATTTAAAAAAAAAAAAATTTAACCAAAGAAAAAAAAAATTCAACTTTTTCAAAAACAACTACCAAACAAATTTTTTGAATTTTGTTTTTGAAAAATGTGTTTTTCAAAACAACTAACCAAACGTGTTTTTCATTTTGAAAACAGAAAAAAAATTGTTTTTTTCTTTTTTCCTTGAAAACAAGAAAACGAAAATAGAAAATGAAAACAGTTACCAAACATGCCCTTAATTTTTTTCCATCCTAAAGATAGGGTGGTAAATGCCAATAGAAACCACTAGAAGTAGGGAATTGAGAATGAGGAAGCATAATGGATGCAAATATGTAAGCACATTAATTAGTTAAAGGGAAATTTTGTGGGAAAAAAACAAAGTAAAGAACCACCCCCCCACCCCCCCCCCCCCCCCTTCTCTTTCTTGACACGGTTTGAATAGGCACAGTTTTCAAAGAAAAGAGGCTCATCTTCTAACCTAATTTGAATATTTATATTTTTTTATGGCATAATCATATAATGTGAAGACATAAATTATTAGAGATCTCCTCTTACCCAAATCACGAGCATATTCCAAATGTACAAATTGAACAACGCTACTACTATTAGTAGAAGATTTACTAATTACTATATACCAAATCAACCTTTACAATAGTTGTCAAATATTGAAGAACACATTCCACAGCTTGTCAATTTTCTTTACCAATATTAGCCATTTATTTGCTAATAACCACACTAATATATGTGAAATATATGCATGGATGGGTGCAAATAATAGCATATACATCATGCTACCAATTGCTCTACCATAAGGAATACAAGATAACATAATTTTTTGTACCTATTTGTTAGGTATGTAATAACCAAGTAATAGTGGATTTTAGAAATAGAAAAAGAAATCACACATAAAACACAAAAATTTACTTAGTTTTACTTTAATCCTACATTCACCTGCAGCGTTTAAAAGAAAGTTTCAATACGAAAATAGTGGGATTAAGAAGGCAGCACAAAAACGTTCTCATAAAAGTCAAAAATCTCAAATACACCTAGAAGGTTCTCTTTCACAAACATAAATTCTCGTGGGCTGAATTCTCTTTTACTTTTCAATATTGCTACACAATAGGTATTCAATTTAACTTTGCCCACATATCACCTCAATAGAGTCGGCTAGTTGTGTGTGGCATTGGCATGTCGATTAGATGTGTGCTTTGACTTATGATATTCATTTCAAAACGCATAAAATGCTTAAATCATTGTTCTCTTAATTAACATTGGCAATTTGCATGTTGTTTAGATGTGATTTGGACATATTGCTAGTCAAAATATCTATCAGAAAAGAGACAGAAAAGTTGAATACCTATGTTTTATCATGTCTGTACTTATTGTGAAGTTATTACAAAAGTGCAAAATAATTAAATTCACTTCTTTGAACCAAGAAAAGCTTCTACATTAGTTTGATGAGCATCCTACACTACCAAAAAAAAAAACTGAACTATTGCGGTGGGCCAAAACTGCCACAAAAGCCCAAAAAAGGGCCACTAAAGGTCCATTTGGCCTATTGTAGTAGGGGCTATTGCGATGGTTCCACCCGCCAGCCTTGCATTGCCGCAATAGCTCTATAGTGGTGGTAACAAAAAACGCCGCTATAAATGCACCTTTTAGTGGCCTTTTTGGTTTTTTGCGGCGAGCAGAAAACCGCCACCATATGTTGTCAGAATTCATATCAATTGACTTTTAGCAACGAGTTATGCCTACTGCTATTGGTGTCCACCTTTAGCAGTGGGCAAAAGGCGCCGCTATAAGAAACCAATTAAAACTGACTCATTGAACTTTTAGTGGCAGGCAAAACGCCGCTATAGGGCATCATTTAAATCATAATATATGCACCTTTAGCGGCACTTTTTGACTGCCGCTACAGTTTTTTTTTTTTTCCCCCAACATGTATTAAAACCACAATTTTTTTTTTTTTTTTTACAGACTTGTTACAAAGAACTTGTAATAGTTTTAGCTCTACTAAAACAATACCACAAATGCAACTAATTAACAACACCACAAATGTCTCCAAACTAACATAATATAACATAGAAATATATTATCAAATACATATAACATTGTCTATAACCATTATCAAAGTTCCAAAGTATTTAAACAAATCCTTCAACACTTTTGCAAGAAAAACCAATATTCCCAACTCCACACCTGTTGGTAATAGTATATTTAGTAGTGGTCACTCATTCTAAAATTTTTGCTTCAACCTGGCCTCATCTGCTTCGGCAAGTGCAATCTCCTCTAGCTTAGCCCTTGTCTTCACATCAATTTGAAGTCATAAGCATGTGTTCTACAAGCATTTAACATGAAAGGGAAAAGAAAACTACCTTAAGATCTATACAAACCTTAGAATCCATGCCACGTGAACTGGAAAATTATCCAGAAGACATGCTCAAACCGTCTTCAAGTGCAGCTCTAAGATCTCTTTCAACTTGCAACTACTCTTGCAATCTTGAAACCTATAGTCATTTAAAGTCAAAAGACACAAATGAAGTAGAAAGTGCAATTAATCTATGGTATTAAATATGCTCCACAGTTTTATTATTAGCTTATATAGGCTCCTACAAACCACACAATTAATGGATCCATGTCCATTTATCCATAGAAGAGAGAGAGATATGGAGGGAGAGTGATTATATATTTATATTAGAGCATTACCATCAGGTGTGTCAAATGCCAAATATTTGGCATTTGACACACCGAACACCATTATTCAAGCCTCATGAGGTGTTCAAATGTGTCAAAATTTTACAACATGCTACAGTACCATGATAACTTTGGCACAGTATGGAACAATATAGCATATGAGTTTATTATTTTTTTTATTCAACTTTCTCTCTCATCTTGATTAAAATATCTCTTTATCTTCACCGACCAATATCTGCTCTCTTTCTCACTTCTTTGTTCAACCATTTCTTTGCTCTCTCTCCATCTACTCCATGTCACTACCTTCCTCTTCGACGAAACCCAGGCCGAAGCATCAAGCCAAGCCAATCTCTCTTTTTTTTTTTTTTCTTTTTTTTTTTTCTTTTTTTGTGCAGTGATTTGATACCCGATTCAGCAATGGGTGGGTTGAGATGGTAATGGGCGGATCAGTGGTAGTGGGTGGGTCGGCTGGTGATGGGCGAATCGGTGGTGGTGTCGATCTCTGTTTTGATTTGTTTTTGTTTTTGGTTTTCTATTTTGGTGGTTGTGATTTGATGGTGGATTTGGCAACAATTATGGGTTGATTTTGGTGGTTGTGTTTTTTTTTTTTTTTTTTTTTTTTTGATTGTGGCCGCAACAATTTTTCTGGTTGTTGTTGTTGTTGATGATGATGATGATGGGTGAGGATTTTTTTTTTTTTTTTTTTTTCTGGTGATTGTGGTTGCAACAATTTTTCTGGTTGTTGTTGTTGTTGTTGATGACAACGACGACGATGACAGGGGAGGAATTTAATATATTATTTTAATGTGCTGTAAATATTATTTTAATATATAGAATTGAAGAATAAAACATCTGATGAATGAGATATTGTAAAATAATGTGATAAAATAATAAAATAGGCTTTTGGTATGTCAAAATGGCATTTTTTATAAGAGACCCGATGGTAATGCTCTCAGTGAGGGTGAGTAACGGCAGAGCAGTGGGAGTAGTGGCTAGCGGTTGTTCTGCCTCAAATCTTCTTCTTCTTAGGTGACATGCAGTTGGCTTGGAAGCTTAGCGGGTGTTTGGTAATGTGGTTTGGATAACAATTTTCGTTGTTTAAATAACACAACACGTATTTTCATAACACTTTTTCAACCACACATATTTCCACAAAACTTAAATAATGTTACTAAAACAACATTACCAAGCAAGCCCTAATTGTTAGATTTCTCTTCCTCTTGAGTTTTGTCTTGTTTTTTTTTTTTTTTTTTTTTTTTTTGGGGGGGGGGGGGGGGGGGGGGGGGGGGTTGTGGGGGGAGGCTCTATCTCTTGACTCTGAGTATAACTGTTAAGAATTTCAGATTTGGAGAAGTGGGTTTGTATTTGTACTAAAAATATTGTTTCAGTAGGGGCGATGGGCCAAAAGAGTAGGCCATGCATGTAATCATTTTATTTTCTTTGGGTTAATTTAGTTTGAGAGGGGCCAGTTTTTGTTCTTCTTGAGGGAAAGGAGAGGGGTGAAGGGGCCAATATAATTTTATTGGGGGGCAAATATAATTTTTCTTGGACTTATTTTCTAAAATCATAAATATATATACCTACTATTTAATATTTTAAAAAAATTTGGGGGGCCACAGCCCCTTCCTGTACGTGGTTCTGTCTCTGGTAATGACGAATGTTACTCTAACACCCTTTGAGGCTAAGCGCTTTGAGAATTGGAGCATTGGGTTTATGTGACCTATTACGTACAGACGAAGGAAATACTAGGACATGAGTTTCTCCCTCCCTTTTCTTTCAAAGCTTTCTCTCTACAGAAGTTGGAGGGTGAATAATTCATGAACTAAAATTACAGGGGATATGAATTTATATATTGATTTCAATTTCAAGTGGAAAAGATTTTCCGCGACAGCCAGTTCCCTAAGAGAAGGTGGTAATGATAAATGTGGGCAACTAATTTTGATAGTTGTGCTTATCTTCACTACGGCTGCGAAGGGAAAGGGTCAAAGGACGCATGAATACTACAATTCAAGTGGGGTTACAGAGTATTTGGACCATGCTTTTGGCTTTTTAGTAAAAATGCTAAGAATCCAACCTTTTTTATTTAAAACAATAGTTTGACTTTTTATTAGAAAAATAGTTTGACTTTTTATTTGAAGAATAGTTTGACTCGGTTGGTGTTTGGATACCAAAGAAAAATTAGAATTATTTTACAATTCGCTTATTTTTGCTACTATTTATGGGTCACACTACATTTTTTTAGTACTATTCATGAGCTCTGATGTACTATTTCAACTAACTTTTACTTTTATCTACAGTACTTTCAGTAATAAGTTTTCAGTTTTAGCAAAATAAGCAGTATCCAAATAGATCCTTGATGTGTTTTTTTTTTTTAGTTTGACTTGATATTTTGAAATTAAAGCAACATTACTTTCATTAGTTATTATGCATCAATCACAACATGTTAGTAGTTATTAAAAAAACCATAAAACGTATTAGTTAAAAATTGTAGTATTTTTAATATCCCTTACTTTGTAATAATTTGAACAATTTTCAAAATATTATGTTACACACTTTTTTATACCCTAAAGATAGCAAACAATTACCAATAACTGAAACCACTAGAAGTAGGGAATTGAAGTAAATGAAGAAGCATAATAGATGAAAATATTTAATGATGTAGAACAGACCATCATGGCCTTCTTATACTCTTATTCGTGCATGAAATCAACGCTCAAGGCAAAAAGGCACTAGTAAAAATCTTGAGCATCGAAGTCGGAATCAAATGAAATTTGGCAAGCTAAAGTGAAATGGCCTTTTGAGCAATAGTCATCACTTCGCCACAAAGTTCCTCCTGAAAATGGCAAATTCCTTCACTTAGGCCCTGACAACTATGATTTTGCCATTTATAGTAATATTTGTTTCTTTAATAACTTTTTACTCAAAAGTCGGAATAAGGTCTCACTTATTTTGGGATGACCTTTAAGACCAGTAGTTTATGATTCTGTATTTAACTCAATTTTGCCATTTTCGGTAAATTTTAGTATTTTGTCACTTAATCACGTAATTAGTACAAATTAAGGTTTCAGACGTTTTTTCTCAGTATTTATATATTTTGTAGCTGTCAAAAGCAAATTAGATTATTATCAATAAACACAAACTTTTGTTAAATTCTTTCTTTGGTGGATTCTAGTTTTTTTTTTTCCTTATAGATTCAGGAACTCCTCGTGGATTCGAGGTAAATTACCAAAAGCTAATAGTTTAATTTTTATTCCATCAAAAGAGTATCATGTGTGCTTTCTCTAGGTTTTCGAAACATCATTTAAGCATGTTAAGGGAAATATTTTTATTTAAAAAAAAAAAAAAAAAGAGATAAAGAATGATCAATTTTTGGTATTCAAACATGACTTCTGTATTTGAATTATTAAAATAACATTTTTATTAATTTTATTTTAAAGAATAAAAATTATATGAAAGTATGTGAGCCATTTCTTTCTCTTTAAAAAGATCTTAGGGTTTTGTATATAATATATTTGGTGACATTTTTCATATATTTTTCCATAAATATTGACATAAAATATTGTTATGATTAATGCAGAATAACAGTTATATTAGTAATTGGCTTACAAAAAAATAATGTTACTCCAATTATTACTTGACATCTTATGAAGTTGTGAAAAAATGTTGTTTCTTTAGCATAGTATATCACAATTTCTAATCTAATCTCCTGTCCCTCCATTTTCTTTCCATGCTTTCTCTCTATGGAAGTAGGAGGGTGAATAATTCATGAACTAAAATTACAGGGGAGCTTTTACTGATTTTATTCAATTCAACGTGATAAAGATTTTCCACACTAGTCAGTTCCTTAAAAGTAAAGACAACTGTGGGCTCTATTATTTAGAAGTTCTTATCTTTAGTACGATTGCTCTATTTTTTCCTTTTTTTTTTTTGGTTTTTTATTTTTTCTTCCTGTACAAGAAGAGTCTATTCCTAGTTAAAATTAAATTTGCTATTACCTGTTAAAAAATAATGTTGCATTCCATATAGTGAAAAGACATAAGTAATGTTCCGATAAAAATAAAATTCCTCAAACTTGGTGATGCTTGCCATCACTAAAACAAATCCTTCTAGAGTGAAATCATTTTCTTGATCATTATTCAAATGAAGAGTTGCTGCTTACATTAACTTCATGAGCAAACAAGTTTTGCCACAAAGTCCTCTATGTTTTTATCTGAACTTCCACCTTCATTCATTGCCTCTTTAGCCAATTCTTTCCATCTCATTGAATTCCCTCTCATCTCTTTCCCTCGTTCTCCCCCCATCACTTCCCTTACACACAACTCTATTTCTTCTTTGGTAGCTATGCCCCTTTCATCCAATTTAATTCTAATCCCTACCTTCCACACATCCACAATGAACTTTGCATTAGTCAATTGATCCGTCCATTGTGGCATTGCAACCATTGGCACCCCCAAGCTCAATGCCTCAAGAGTCGAGTTCCATCCACAATGAGTCATGAAGCACCCAATGGCCTTATGAGCCAATACTTCTAATTGAGGACACCAACTCACAACAAGTCCCTTCCCTGCTGTTTCTTGTAGAAAATTAGTAGGAAGCTTTTTTTGTTCAGTTTCTCTAACAATCCACAAGAAGTAGCAATTGCTATTCTTTAGGCCCAATGTTAGCTCTTGCATCTGCTCTTCTCCCAAGGATGCTAAGCTTCCAAACGATGTGTAAACGACTGAGTGAGTTTCCTTTGTGTCTAGCCATTTTATACAAGCATCCACATCAGGCTTGAATAAATGAAGGTCATACTCTTTGTCATCCTCCAACCTCTTGTCTAAGTACATTGATGGAATAGTTGGTCCAATTGTTTTTATAGGCCATTGCTGGCTTGCCATCCAATTCACAACCTAATATAGAATGATGAAATTTTGAAACATAGGTAATATAATAATAATAATAAAGAATATTGTTCAACAATTAAAAAGAAGAAAGGCTTGTTAAAACAAAAGAGAAGAAGCTACCAAAAATTGGTTGAAATCTAAAATTTTACTAAACAAATGGAGGAAACGTAGGGATGTCTTGTGCAATCATATTAGCTTAATAATTTTACAATACGTTCATATTTATAAAAAAGATATAAGATCAAATCTACTATACTCAATAAGTTGCTTATTACCATGAATTCTATTGGGTTACATTAGTGTTTTGCAATGAGAGCCTCTAGACTAGAGGGCCTACCGAGTATATAACCAAAGCCCATCAATATTAAGAGAGAAAGTACATACTGTTTTAATAACCATTTATAAAGTCATATGTATATTGAAAATTGTTGTGTCATGCTGTATAAAATATGTGAAGTTCAGGACTTGCTGTATACGTTGGATTCATGTGAAATGTAAACTATAACTTTTTGTGCTGTATGTCCCTTGTTCCCAATTTCTAATTTCACTGCCCAGTTGAGTGAGTTGGTACCTTTCTAAGGATTAGTGCTTGGAGGTTCAATGGTTAGTCTATCTTAATTAATTTAAAATATTTTGGAAGTTTAATTTTAGTTAAACCATATCCAACCTGACCTGTTAAAGCCGATCAATGGTAAGTAAACAAATAGGTTTGGAACTTTTCTTTTCAACACAAATAGAATTGTTTTAATACAAATTCGTAATTTTTAATAATGATTTGGGGTGGGTCTAAGATATTAAATTGTTTAGACATTTGTGTTTGAGGAAGCTTTTCCCATCCCCATCTTGACTGGTTACTATTACGTACTAAACGATGTTAAAAGAATAGACTAGTTGAGTTGTACAAAAAAAAAATTTCCTAGTGGCTGTTAATTAGACCAGGCTTCTCTAAGGTATAGTTAGGTTGAAATTAGAGTTATTTTGTTTGCATCAGAGAGTTTGTTTCACATTGCCTCAAAAGTATATAAGTTGAAGGTAATCAATGTTTCACATATATGTATCGTTCCTCTCACATCATGTAAATCACACAACCATGTGAAATTCACGGTTATGGCTTCTATCCAGTGTTTTGTGACACTAGATTCGTTGCAATCATGACACGTGTCTATTTTCAAACACATGTCATAATTGCAATGGGTCTAGTGCACTAGAAGCACTAAATAGAAGCCACACCCGAAATTCACATACTATACTATCAGAAGATGAATTTATGAGATAATTATTATTATCACATGCAAGACACACGAATTCCTAAATATATGACATGAATGGATTGCTTAATTAACCTACATCGTGTTCCAACTTGTCAAACGTGTTGACAGTGATTTGAAGGAGAAGGATGCATGAACCCAACAATTCAAGGGGGCTATTGACTTGTAGTTGGAACATATTTTTGCTTTTTCTTTCTTAAGTTACAAATTTAACCCACATCCTAAATTAAACCCCAAACACAATTAAATGGTTGAGATTTAATTTGTTACTTTAAAAAACGTCAATGTTAGATTTGTAATTTTTGAAACCATACGATTAAATTTGCTAATTTAAAAAGCATAGGACTATATTTATTGCTTTTGAAACTATGTGATTTAATTTATTTGGTACACTCCCTAAACTATGATGTTTAAAATGTAATTTTTATTCTTTTTTTTTTTTCCTTTCCCTAAGGATAGGCAGGTAATTAGCGTAGATAGAAAGTTAGAAAGTAGAAACCACTAGAAATATGGGAATGGAGTGAATGAGAAAGCACAGTGGCTCAATCAATAATTCAAATTACATTTTAATTGCTTTTAAACAGTGGTGGGGCCTGGAATTTGTCTTGGGGGCGCACAAAAAATTAAACAATTAATAAACTTTTTTTTATTCTTGAATCTTAAAAAAAATAAAACTTTTTTTTCTCTGGCAATCAATAATAATCTAACAATTTTTCCACAACCACACATGCACTCTTTTCACCATTTTTGTCAAAATTTGATTATGTGTAATTACTATTCATTAACTATTACTTATATATGAATCTACAGTCATATATATCAAGATTGCATGTAAGAGTTGTGACACAAAAACTGTGTCCATAAACTTTTTCATAGTCTAAAATAAAATTATAAATACAATACAACAATCATTTGCATAAAATAATATAATCATATAACCAATCATTTTAAAAAAAAAATTAATAATATATATTATGTTCATTTGTTATATAATAGTATATATTTATCAATTTAATTAAAAAAAAAAAAAACTAACAGTTAAAGAAAAGCTGAAAAGGCACCACAGTTAAGGGGTAAACCGATATTAAATTATCAATTTTTGATTTTTAGCTCCATGGGTTTTTTTTTTTTTTTTTTTTTTGGGTAGAAATAAGTGTGTGTTTTTTTAATCTTACACGTGTGGTGACTTTTGGAAAGTGGAGCAAATGGTACAAGAGGTTTTACTACAAAATGTGTGTTCACCGGCTTTTGGAAAGGAGGTGGGCCACAAGTGCGGTGTCTACTCTCGTACGGGAGGGAAGACGTATGCATTTAAAATATTATGTATTTTCTTTCAGGAAAGTGGAATAGATAGAGCAATATTTTTTTGAGTTGTTTAAAGATTATATAATTTTGTATGAGATGGGTTCAAGTTACACCTGGTGTAACTTTATAAGAGTTACACCTCTTTTGAACTATTGATTTGTATTAGATCTAAGGGTGAAAAAAAAGTCATGGTCATGTCATTATTGTTTCCTAGAAATTAGTAATTAAGTCATTAACTCTTCTTATTAAAAATACAAAAATTAAAAAACAGCATTATAATTCTTTGTGTAATAATTAACTCTCTACTCTCTCTACTCTCCATCATCAGCTTCATCTTCTCTCCCTCTCTCACGCAGTCTTTATGTAATAATTCTTTATGATGAATTAACACAAAGACAATTGAAAGTTTCCCAACTGCTGGGAATCATTCCTTTTTCTCCAGCAACATCTTCTTGATTAGCATACAATCTGAGTACACACCACCACATGGTTATACTCTCCCCATGCATATCTCCTCTCCCATCTTTCTCTCTCTCTTACTACATAGGTAGCCAACATTGGTTCATTCATAGGGTGAGCAAATTCCAGATCTCAAAGCATCCTTCATTATCTGTATATTTATCTAACTGACCAAGTGTGCCTACGAGGTTGGGTCTTGCCTTTTGTGTTCTATGTCAAGGGCGGACTTAAACACTATATATTTATCTTATAACTTCGTAATTCAGTGTTTGGATAACTAGGATGTGACTAGTGTGGTAAGGTCAATCTTGTTTTACACTTATCCATCATGTGCTCATACTTATCAAAAATTGGAAAATATATATAACTTTTGACTCCACGCCAATTGTTATTTGGATTATTCGTGTTTATATATAATTATTATTGTTTTCTCGTTTCTTGTGAATTCTTTTATGTAATTTTTTTATATATTAATTTTTTATCATACGTATAATAATTTAAGTACTCTTACCTGTTTTATAAGTCAGAATTCATTAAAAAAAAAAAAAAAGATAGAAAATATTTCCAATTTTATTATTGTCTTTTAATGCGCAAAACCTATAAAAATAGAAAGAAGGTCAAGAAAAATAACAAAGAAAGACTTTTAAAATAAGGGGACAAAATTATTGTTCTCTTTCTAAAGTGGTAAAAAAAAAAAAGGCTAATAAGACTTTAAATTCTTTCTGTAATAATATACAAGACCATGTGAGAGAGGGAGAGAAGATGAAGATGATGATGGACAAAGAGTTAATGCTGTTTTTTATTTTTCTATTTTTAATAAGAAGAGTTAATGACTTAATTATTAATTTCTAGGAAACAATAATGACACTGTTATGACTTTTTTTTCACCCTTAGATCTAATACAAATCAATGATCCAAAAAAAGTGTAACTCTTATGAAGTTACACCAGGTGTAACTTGAACCCATCTCATTTTGTATAATTTTTTACTATAATTTTAATATGACAAACTATGAATAGTTATTTTTACTTATACATAGATTTATCATTTTTTTTCTCTACCACTCACTCTTCGCATTAGTAAAGAAGTTGTGAGATAAGTTGAGGTGATAGATTTTTTTCTTTTTTCTTTTTTCTTTTTATTCTGTAGGCACCTTTACTTTAAAAACCAAGTAAAACTAATTGAAGTGAAAAGATAAAAACAAGGTAAATTGGACACACAGAGAGAAAACAGTTCAACTTAAGTCTTTTTTTTAAGTACTCATATATGTTTTTATTTTTAAATATGCATATATGTTTTTAGGTAGAAATTTTAATATGCATATATTAAAATTTTAATATGCATATATATGCATGAGGTGATACTCAAGTATTTTTTTTGTTTTTTATAATGATCATGTCAAACGACAAACTTTTTCATTTTATTAAAGCGTCTTAACTAGTCAATATGTTTAATATATAAAATGATTCACTATATGAGGGATTTATTATATCTTCAACAAAGTTATTTTTAGGGATGATGAATATAAAAATGATTCATTAGTTTGTGGCATTGGCCGATATTATTGGTGTCAAACACATAAAATGTTTTAATCATTGGCAAACTGGCATGTAGCTTAGATTAGATGTGCCTCGGATAGATATGAAAATCTACCAGAAAAAGAAAAGTTGAGCACCTATGGTTGAGTTTGAGCATATCTGTACCTTTTGTCAAGTTATTCCAAATTGCACAACTATTAAATTCGCTTCTTTGAACCGGACAAAGCATCCAACTATGAAGATGCGGGGACCGATTGGACAGAAAAATGACTACTTTTTTTTTTTTCTTTTTAATTTCAATCTTTATTTGAAGAAGGAAAGACTAACAGAGACAGTCACCTACTATTCAAACCTCTAAAAGAGTTTCAGGCAAAAAGGAGTACTTTTTAAGTATTTTCAAAGTATGAAGGATGATATTTTTTTTATTCATTAAATTTAAAGAGTATATATGGAATTGATAAAATTTTTAGATATTTTAAGAGTATAGAGAAATTATGCTCCCTCTTTTCATATTCTTGATAGATTCTGCCATGCAATTTGATGAGTAAATTCTATCATAAATGTGAGATAAGAAAGCCTCATTGTCTATACTCCTAGAGTATCTAAAAATTTACTTATGAAATTGTTGTAATCTCAATTATATAATATAAATAAATATCATACGTTCTTGTTTTTTTTTTTTTTTTAACTGATGTCATATCAATTGGTAAAACAGCCTTATAAAAATAGAAAAATTATGTAATAACACTATCACGAGTCAAAAGTTAAGAGCGTGGTAAATATACGTAGAGATTGTGAACTTACCTCGAGTTCCAAGTCCATGAAAGAGCTGAAGAAGAGCCACTTCGCTTCTAGGAAGTTGGAAAATTGATCCATTACAAGGTTTAGTAGAGCTGGGTACGAGCTTGGATTAGAAAGGAATGAAGATATATCATTGATTGTTAGTTTTGGCAACGAGGGTAGTGATACTGTTGGCCCTTCTATGGGCAACCTTATTGTTCCTTGCTTCAAGTGATAATAGATGACATTGACTGCACAAGACTGTGTGAAAAATGGAGCTCCATCAAGGCCATATTTTTTAGCCACGTCTAGAGTCCACGGCAGAACATGGTCATACACAATAAACTTTGGTGGGTATTTGGAGCTGTTTAGTTTCTCAATATACTCTGATAAGCTTTGTGAAACTATCACTTTGAAACGATCCAGAGTTGCTATTAAGTTTTCTAAGTTTTCGTCTCCCTCAGAGCCATCAGAGATTATCTCAATGTTGACAGAGCTAGCACCTTGCAAGGCTTGCATGGAGTTTCTAATGGTGCTGGTAGCGACTAAAGTCACTCTAGCACCCTTTGTGGCTAAGCGCTTGGAGAATTGGAGCATAGGATTTATGTGACCTTGTAAAGGGTAAGGAATCGCAAGAATATGAGTTTCCCTCTCCATTTTCTTGCAGTGTTCTATCTCTCAATCAGATGGACGAGCAAGGATCCATGATCAAAGAGATAATGCCATGATATTTATATATAAAAATTGGAGTGTTACATCATTCCATAACTTTTGAAAAAAATAATATTTTAGAAATATGACAATTGGACTATATGCTTTTGTTGCTTTTAATGTGCAAGCTAAATTTTATGTTAGTGGGGTTTCTCATTTAAGCTCACAGCTATATATATTTTTTTTCCACCTACCGTTAATAATTTATCACTTAGCATTTTGTCATTAATAATTACCATAATTATCTACTATTTAATTGTTTCATTGGAAAAAAGAATTAATACATACCTGTTAATAACTACCATAATTCACAAATTTCATATTTAATATTTTATACAAAAACACAAGTATGATAAATGTCAATTAATATCATCATTATTAAAAATTTTCATATACAATATAAAAAATAGAGTTAAAGTTGAGATAAAATCATATTCTATAATGCTTTTTTTTTTCTTAATGTTTGTTAAGGTGATAAATTATAACTAACACAACACATAACTTATTACTACCATTATTTTTATTGAATAATAACTATAATATGTAACATCAATTTTTTTCATTATTATTATAATGAAATCATTATATTAATCATTTAAAAAATAACAATGAGTTGTTATTATTATTATTGTTGTTGTTGTTGTTGTTGTTGTTGTTACTTTATAAAGGTTCACACTTCGCATGCCTTTCAATTTCTTGATCCAAAACGTGAGAAATGAGGAGGATGTGGGCTCCAATTCTTTGGGTAGCTTTTTAACATTTTCATCTTCCTCACCCATGGAGGCGGAGTCAAGGGGGCACTTCCCTCAGCCTCACCCAAAAAATCTATTAATATTTCTTCTATTATTTTATATAATACAATAAATGCATTTAAAATTATATAAATAAACTTTTAATAAATAGGATGGTTTTTTAAACCAAAATTAAAACCCTTCTATATAACATTTTTATAATTACAATTTCAAAATGATTTTTTTATGTAAATAAACCCCTAATAGATAAATAATATAATGAATATGTTATTTTATTTTGAATTTTCTTGCATTCAAATATTGCTTAATATACACATGAATGAATTGTTATTTTGTAAATTGGTCTCAAATACTCTATATATATATATATATATTTTTTTTTTTTTGCTTGTATGTGCGTAAATATGATATCAAATGTAATTTTTGCCCCTCCTCAAGTTAGATTCAGGCTCCGCTCACTGGGGTTACATTTTTTTTCTTAGTCATACCAATAATGAATCAAACTGATCCAAAAAAAAATAAGAATCTTTTTTTATAAGAGACTGAATCGGTGGGTAGTCGACAAATTGCCCCAGTTGGCAATGTCAAATTGTTATTTATATCCATACGTCACGTGCAAAAAGTTAACCTAGTTCTTGTTCGACTGTATAGCATATCACTCAGGTTCACCTTGCTACAATGGTACTTTCTTCCTGTCTATCTATTTAATCTCCTTTTATTCTTTCTTATTTTTTCAATCAGTTCTCGAATCTCGTTGCATTGCGTTACAGATCTTGCTTCTTCTTTTTTATGAAAAAAAAAAAAAAAATATATATATATATATATATATGGTAAAGGGTCAACCTAAGTTAATGTCTTCCACCTACTGTTACTATAGTGACACTCTAACCGTTTGACCCAAGTCTACAAGAGCAAGAGATTTGAATGAGTCATTATTATGCATTTAGCCCTATCAAAGATGCTAGTGAGCATGATCTGAGGGTGTGAAGTTATTTCTCATGTGCTTCTGTGTTACAGCTTTTGCTTATCTCATACTCATCCCATATTGTATATACCATCATGTATATAAGTATACGAACACCATGAGTAAACATAAATTCCATTGCACTCAACCACATAGATAAATCAAAGCTCACCTAAGTGTTCTATTTCTAATAGGTTTCTTTTTGGTGCTTTGTTCAAACCCTTACCTTCCTCACCAGGTGTGTTTCTATTTCTAAATTACAATTAATTATTAATAATGCTGATATGTAAAACTGTGGAGAGTTCAACCAAAAGTCAAGGATTTTATTATATATATATATATATATATATATATATATATATGTATGTATGTATATATAAATGAATGGTGTAGACAATAAAGTAGTGTATTCGTGTTAGTGATACTGTGATAGGTCTAAGTAAAATTAGTAACAAGTTAATGATTTACACTTTATAGATTCTTAAAAAAAAAAATTATAAAATATGTTGTGAAATAAGACATTAAAGTTGTATTTAGATATAGGTGAAAATACCATATTTACCATAAAGTATGATTTATGGGTAAGATTTCAATTTCTTCTATAAATTAATTAATATTTCAATTTATTTGTTAAATTTTCAGAAGAGTTTGGATTCTATTAAGATTTGGTGTAAAAATATTAGTTTTCACCCTCCAATTATTTTTTTTTTCAATTTATTTGTTAAATTTTCAAAAGATTTTGAATTCTATTAAGATTTGGTATAAAAATATTAGTTTATACCCTCCAATAGGATATAATACTTATAAAAACAAATAAGAAAGTTTTAAAAATTTTATGGGAGTCGAATGAAATGATACTTTTGTTTAAAGGGTGGGTACCCGGTCGGTCACACATTGTCATGTTCATGTCTCTTTCGATGAGATTAATAAGCTTCAAATAATAATATATATGTCGTGCTCGATCTGGATACCACACTACACTGAGTCACTGACACTACGACAGTTCATTATTCATTCAATTGCTGTAAAGAGATACCGCTCATGTACAATCACTACACATATTTGTAAAGAGACACTATGATCATGGGAAAAAACAAAACCTTTGACATCATTGCTTATGTGAATATTATAAGAACAAGTCAAGATATTATAATGAGGCGTCAATATCATGTCAGCTTTCTTTGTCTGTTATATATGGTCAGTGTGAGAGTCGAGACAGAAGGAAGAAATAAATAGGTTAAATTATTATACTAATAAAAAGTGAGTTTATTATATTCATGAGCTAGGATTATTATATTCAGGTAAAATGTTATTACAATAAAAAAATTAAATTTAAATTATAATAAAAGTCTTTGATTCCTTCAAACTCAAACTCAAGGCTTGGGAGGTACTGTGTAAAATAACAAGGGTCCGGTTAATATGTACTTTTAGGACACACATTAAGTTTTCTAATTTTGAAAATATTTTCTTGAGAATTGAAAAAATTATCATTACTTTTTCAATTTTCAAGAAAACTTTTTCTAAAAATAGAAATTAATGTATGCCCTAAAGGCACACATTAATAAAATCCAAATAACAAAACCTTGACATCATTGCTTATGTGAACATCATAGGACGGTGCAAGAGATTGTAATGTCTAAGATCATGTCGGCTTTCTTTGTCTGTCATAGCCATTGTGAGATTTGAGAGGTTATTATAAAATAAATAAATAAGGTGAGATTTGAGACAAAAGTGAATGAAATATATATATATATATATATATATATATATATATATATATATATATATATATATAGGGGATTCTACCTTTTACTCCTATTTTTTAAAATATTTGGCAATATACTTCTATTTTGAAACTATTTAGGTCCATGCTCCTGTTTCAAAACTTGATTTTACTAAAATCGAGTTTCAATCAAAAAACTCAATTGATAGAAAATCGAGTATGAGGCGATCAAACTTAAAAAACAAAATAAAAAAAATAAAAAAAAATTACATGGAGCTCGAGTTCCATACCTATAGCTGTGTTCAGGAAGACATATAGTGGCGTTTTATATGGAACTCGAGCTCCAGAAACTCGAGTTCCATGCAATATATATATATATATATATATATATATATATATATATATATATATATATATTTTAATATTTAAGTTTGATCACCCCAAACCTATAGTTGTGACCTATAGTGGCATTTTATATGAAACTCAAGCTCCATGAACTCGAGTTCTATGCAATTTTTTTTTTTTAAGTTTAATCGGGCATAATTAACTCGATTTTAAACCAATCGAGTATTTTATTGAAACTCAATTTTGAGAAAATCAAGTTTCAAAACAAGGACATGGACCTAAATAGTTTGGAAACAGGGCATATTGCCAAATATTTTTAAAAACAGAGATAAAATGCTAGAATCCCGTGGTCAATGGTGTGTTGTATGTTTAGACTATAATGGGTAATGCGGCATAGGGCTATGGATATGTTTGCAGTTTGGCAGCCAGGGTGCCTTTGACAGGCATCAAAACTATAGATTTTAGAAAAGCTGTGCAATACTTCAACATGTGATGGCTTTTGAGAGAATGAAATAGTAGGCGTTTTGAGGGAAGTGAACCGCCTATCCTTCAAATTAAGTCTTTTTTCTTCCCTTCTTTGCTAGCTAGGCCTTGTAGATGTTGAATTAAGGGTAAAATCAAGAGCAACCAAAGATTACATTAAATTCCTTAAACCAACAATCAGAATGCAACAATCTGAGGGAGAATTCCGGGATCTAAAAAGAGATAAGAGACAAGAAAGAATACTAGGAGACCTCTTTGTTTTGTTGTGGCTCCATCAGTATAGCACATATACATGGTGTTCTTTATTTTATCTTTTACAAGAATTATACATTGCATTGTAAATAGGGGATTCTAGCCTTTTACCCCTATTTTTTAAAATATTTGGCAATATGCCCCGGTTTCCAAACTATTTAGGTCCATGCTCCTATTTTGAAACATGATTTTCTCAAAATCAAGTTTCAATGAAAAACTCAATTGGCTTAAATTGAGTTATGCCCGATCAAACTTAAAAATAAATAAATAAATTGCATGGAACTCGAGTTAATGGAGCTTGTGTTCCATATAAAACGCCACTATAGGTCGCAACTATAAGATTGGGGTGATCAAACTTAAAAAAAAAAAAAAAAAAAAAAAAAAAAAAAAAAAAAAAAAAAAAAAAAAAAAAAAAGCATGGAACTCAAGTTCCTAGAGCTTGAGTTCCATATAAAATGCCGCTATAGGTCTTTTTGAACACAATTATAGATTTGTGGCGATCAAACTTAAAAAAATAAAATAAAATAAAAAAATAAATAAAATTTGCATGGAACTCGAGTTCATAGAGCTTGAATTCCATATAAAATGCCGTTATAGGTCTTCCCTTCCATGCAATTTTATTTTTTTTAATAAGTTTGATCGCCCCATACTCAATTTTCTACCAATCGAGTTTTTTGATTTAAACTCAATTTTAGTAAAATCAAGCTTCAAAACAGGGGTACAGACCTAAATAGTTTTAAAACAATGGCATATTGCCAAATATTTAAAAAAAAAAATAGGGGTAAAAAGCTAAAATCCCCTATATATATACATATATATAACACTATTATTCTCGTGACTATATCATGAGCTAATAAGTTATTACATTTGGGTAAAATTGCAATTAAATGTTTAATTTATATTTTAATAAAAATGATTTTTGATAACAATTGGTCAATTACCAATTGTCTTAGCAAACTTAATTATTTAACTATTATTCTTACATTCCTGCACGTGTGTAGGAGGAGGTAAAACAAAAATAATGGCTTAAACTTTGGACAAACTACTCTAATACCATGAAAATTTATTAAGAATAATAACTATTAAGGTTGTATCATAATTAAGGTGTTTTGATAAAAATAAAATTCCTCAAACTTGGTGGTGCTTGTAATCACTAAAACAAATTCTTCTATAGTGAAATCATATTTTGTTTTCTTGATCATTATTCAAATGAAAAGTTGTTGCTTAAATTAACTTCACAAGCGTGCAAGTTCTGCCACAAACTCCTCTATGTTTTTATCCGAACTTCCTCCTTCATCCATTGCCTCTTTTGCCAATTCCTTCCATTTTACTGAATTCATTCTCATCTCTTTCCCTCTTTCTTCCTCTATTACTTCCCTTATACAAAACTCTATTTCTTCTTTAGTAGCAATACCTCTTTCATCCAATTTAATTCTAACCCCAACCTTCCAAACATCAACAATGAACTTTGCATTTGTTGGTTGATCCGTCCATTGTGGCACTGCAACCATTGGCACTCCTAGGCTCAATGCCTCAAGGGTTGAGTTCCATCCACAATGAGTCATGAAGCACCCAATGGCCTTATGAGCCAATACTTCTAATTGACTACACCAACTTACAACCAATCCCTTCTCCGCTGTTTCCTGTAGAAAATTAGTTGGAAGCTTTTTTTGTTCGGTTTCTCTAACAACCCATAAGAAGTAGCAATTGCTATTCTTTAGGCCCCATGTTAGCTCTTGCATTTGTTCTTCTCCTAGGGATGCTAAGCTTCCAAATGATGTGTAAATGACTGAGTTAGTTTCTTTTGCGTCTAGCCACTTTATGCAAGCATCCACATCAGGCTTGAATAAATGAAGGCCATACTCTTTGTCATCCTCCAACCGCTTGTCTAAGTACATTGATGGAATAGTTGGTCCAATTGTTTTTATAGGCCATTTTTGGCTTGCCATCCAATTCACAACCTAATGGAATAATAGAATTTTGAAATACAGATGATAATAATAATAATAATAATAATAAAACAATGTTCAACAATTAAAAAGAAGAAAGGCTTGTTAAAACAAAAAGGAAGAAGATACCAAAGTATAGGTTGAATTCTAAAATTGTACTTAACAAATAGAGGAAACGTAAGGATGTCTTGCATTAGCATATTAGCTTCATAATTTGAAATTATGTTAATATATATATATATATATATATATATATATATATATATATATATATATATATAAGTATAAGATCAAATCCACTATACTCAATAAGTTTCTTTTAATCATGAACTCTATTTGGTTACATTAGTGTTTTGCAATGAGAGCCTCAAGAGGGTACCGAGTTCCTATAGGCCCAAAACGTTCCTAAGTAGATAACTGAAGCCCATAAATATAATGAGTGAAAGTATTATTTCAATAACCATCTATAACCTCATATGTATACTGAAAATGAGCACGGCATAATACTTAGATGCTGTTTCTTAAGTTTTTATTTTAAAATTTTACCATGTGTATTTTTTCTCATAGGATAAAAGTATATTTTTTAGTTAAGTAACTACATAACTGAATTTTAAGAGTAAATTGAACTTAAGAAGCAGCACCTAAAGTACTGTATCTAAGTTTTGTCTATTAAAAATTTTTGTGTCATGCTATGTAAATTATGTGAAGTAGAGGACTTGCTGTGATTTGAAATGTAAACTGCAACTTTTTATGCCCGTATGTCCCATGTTCACAATTTCTCATATCACTACCCAATTGAGCAAATTGGTACCTTTCTAAGCATTAGTGTTCGGAGGAGTAAAGTGTATATGGGTTCGACTTATTGGGGTTGTAGCATATAATAATTATATATTATATTATATAAGTATTTGTAATGGTGTGTGTGTGTGTATATATATAT
This sequence comes from Quercus variabilis, assembly GCA_030445155.1. Classification (NCBI taxonomy): domain Eukaryota; kingdom Viridiplantae; phylum Streptophyta; class Magnoliopsida; order Fagales; family Fagaceae; genus Quercus; species Quercus variabilis. The sequence continues at coordinate 54,154,499 of CP129454.1, read as the reverse complement.
TGTGGGGCCCAAGGGCCCAGAATCCCCGGCCCACCTTTGGGCGGGCCCAGGGCCCAAGCCGAGGAAGGAGATCTCCCCGGATGGTCGGCCTAAAGGATTCAATCCTTCCAAGGCCCGAGCCGAGGACACACCTATCCTCGGCGAACCTAGCCTAAACTGGTTAGGGGACAGACTTACTGCACGCAGTCACATCCACACTTAACCATTCTGCCAGGCCCTCCAGGTCCCATCAATGCTGACAAGACCCTCCACTGAAAAGTCTTGGGGGAAGCAACCCCCGGCATGGGAGAGAACCTGCCTGATGGGACAAGTCCTGAGCCATTAGTCCGGATGGCCAACAGCTGTAAGGCGAGGATCGAGCCAGAGGGAGTATAAAAGTTAAAGGACCTCCCTAGTGCAGGGGGGCCTCCTCGGACCCCAGCCGAGGAGCAACCCCAGACGGAGAGCAAATAAACGAGAAGTCTGAAGAAGACCGGAAGAGGGCCGGCCGGAGCCAAACCCTTTTGCCCCACTCTCTACAAATTCATTGTCGGGGGCCCATCTCCGAAAAAGGAGCCCCTACATATATATATATATATATATATATATATATATATATATATATATATATATATAAACTTCTCATGCCAATTACCCAAATTAAGGTGGAATCAATGGATTTAGCATCATTTCGCTAGGTTGCTTTGTCTTCTTTTCGCTTTGAAAATTTCCGGCCGTGCCTCTTATTATAGAAGTATTGTATTGATGTCCAATATATAGTTTCAGAATGGTATCAATAAAATTCATTAATTTTTTTATTTTATTTTTTAAAATTGCTATAGAGTCGGTTTGGCATATTCAATATATCTGATCTTCATATGACGAATTTGAATTTTATTATTTTTTTTATAAATAAAAAGATGGTGAGATTGACTTCAAAAAAACAAGTTCAGGAACAAAAAAACGTTTTAACCTTTTAAGACCAAAGAAAGATTTCTGAACCATTACATACTCAACATACTTACCATAAATAAACTTCATATCACAAAAAACACTCTTTTAATGGTTTTTTTTTTTTTTTTTTTTTTTTTTTTTTTTTTTATAAACCACTCTTTCAATGGTTAATTTTCTTCCTTTTTATCCTTTCTCTTCAAACCAATCGTTTACTGATTGTCAACATTTTTTCGAATGACCATTTTTTGGTTAAACTTACCGCTTTCCCTCTCAAAATTTCACATGTATTCTAAATTTGGGGTCTACTTGTATAATTGGACTCCCAAATTGTCTAAAAATAGAATTATCTCATTTAGGGTTTGTTTTTGTGAATGAAGGTTTGTAATTCATATAATTATTTAAAATTATAAGAAATTAAATATGCGAATAAGGTCGAGAAGGTAAAGTTAGATGAGGAAGGAAATACATAAAAATAATTGGAAATAGGGGAAATGCATGACAAAAAAAAAAAAAAAAAAATCAAGGTTACCATGAGAACAAGTTGAAATCGTCTTCACAGTACCCCAATATGTTGGCTCTATAGTCTTCATAGTACCCCTACATACTTGTTTATTTATAGAAATTGTACTATATTTGAATTTTGGAAAATTCTTAATATACATTGTACTAACAATATAAGATTTATATTACTAATATGGTGTAAATCTGTAATTCCCTTTGATCTTTTTTTAACAATCAATCTAATCACTCTATAAGGAATTTTTTTAAGAAAAACTATATTAAATTAAGTATTTTAATAAGAAAATCAATACCGTACCGGAGGCTATATCGGTTTAGCCACCAATACAATGTGTTCGTTTGGATACAACTAAAAATTGAAAACTGAAAACTGAAAATACTGTAGCAAAATAATTTTTAAATGTGTAAATAGTATCATGAAACCTATTTTTAATGAAAAAATTGCTAAAAAATGATATTTGTGGATCTGTAAACAGTGCACAAATGCACAGTTCACAATGAAAAAGTCAGCCTTTGCGGCTGAAAGCAAAAGCAAAAAAAAAACTGAAATGCGGACGCCACAAAACGCGAATGCAAAACGGGTACAATAAATGTGAATTTTTGTTTAATTGACTAGACATTTAAAAAAATTATAAGACAAATTGTAGACCCCTTTTTTACTCAAATCCGAAGTTATTACACATGTACAAGCCAAGGTAAATCTGCCAACATTTGTTAATACTTTTTTGAGTTTTTATTCTCTTCCACTATCTTTAGTATCTTTTATTATTATTTTTAAAATTTTTTTTTCACTCTTACTTTTCAAGATAAGTCTTATCACATTTAATGCTTTACATTACTTTTTCTTTTCTTGGATGAAGAACTCCTCTACCTCTTCACGTGGCCACACAGAACTAAGAAAAAAAAGCTTTAAAAATACAAACAGAAAGGAACAACCAGACATAGACACCCAAATGCTAAGAGAGAGATTTGAAGAAAGAACTGAAGAACAAAAAGTGGAGAAAAGTTGGAAAAAGTGGAGGACAGGAAAGTCACAAACAAAGAAAATATGAAGAAAAGGGAGAAGAAGAAGATGAAAAGATTCAATCTAAGCTTTGCAAACTACAACAATGGAGTTTACACAGAAAAAATACTCGGTGAAGCTATAGACTCAGAGAGAGAAAGAAGAGAAGATTAGAGAATGAAATGAAGAAAATTCTAGTAGAATAAATGCCTTAACTATCATTACTGTTATGTACAATATATATAGACATCAAAGTCTATAACTGCTCACTCAGAGATCCTGAAATCACGGAATAGATCCGGAATTTGTGGAGGGAAATTAGGAGCTAACTTAACTGCTATTAACTGTCTAACAGATTAAGCTTCAGCACTGACATCAACTTATACAAAACGCAGCGTTTCAAGATGCTAACATCAGCTATACAAAACGCAGCGTTTCACTTGAATCTATTAACACTATGCTTTTAAGTAGAATGACACCATTCTGAGGGATAGTTGAATTAGCCGTTGAAGACTAGCCATTGCTCATCAAAGCTCTGTTTTCTGGTGTTCTGGAACTATTCTCAACATCCTCCCTCAAACTCGAGGCAGTGTTAGCCAAGAGTTTGCAACGTAGAACCAGAAAATGAGGACCAGGTAAAGGCTTAGTAAAAATGTCAGCAAAATTGTCACAGCCAGAGATGAACTTGACCCCTAAAGTACTCCTAAGAACACAACCTCACACATAGTGATAATCTACCTCAATGTGCTTTGTTTTGGAATGGAAGACAGGATTGGAGGCCAGAGCAATAGCAGAGTTATTATCACACCACAAAATTGGAATGTGAGGAAGAAACAGCTTAAGTTCTTTGAACAGAGTGCGAAGCCAAGCTAATTCTGCTGCAGTGGAGGCCAATGCACGATACTCTGCCTCTGTGGATGAACGGGAAACAGTGGGTTGTTTCTTGGAAGACCAAGAAATTGGGTTGGAACCAAGAAAGACTAACATTCCAGTAGTAGATTTTCTGTCAGTGGGGTCGCCAGCCCAATCTGCGTCAGAGAAGGCAGAAAAAGTTAGAGGACCAGGAGCAAGGTGGATGCCAAAATGTAAGGTGCCTCGTACATAACGAAGAACACGTTTAGCAGCCTCCAAATGAGAAGTAGTGGGGTGCTGCAAAAATTGGCAGAGCTGATGCACACTAAAAGCCAAATCAGGGCGTGTGAAGGTCAAATATTGAAGAGCCCCCACCATACTTAGATATTCAGAAGGATCAGGCAGAGCAGAGCCATCAAAGGGAGTAAGTCGTATATTAGGACAACAAGGAGTCTTTGTAGGCTTGGAATTTTCCATGTGGAATCTATGAAGAACATTAGAGGCATACTTGGACTGACATAAAGTGAGACCAAATCTGGAAGGCAGAATTTGAATGCCCAAGAAATAGGAAAGAGCACCCAAGTCCTTCAGTTCAAAAGCCTTACTAAGAGTAGTGACAAGATGAGAAACCTGAGAAGGGGAGTTGCCAGTAATGATAATATCATCAACGTACACAAGTAGATAAATGATGATTTGATGAGAGTGATATACAAATAGATAAGAATCTGCAATGGAGGCCTCAAACCCAAGATGCAACAACTGAGAATGAAATCTGTCAAACCAGGCACGTGGGGCTTGTTTCAATCCATACAAGGATTTATGTAACCTGCATACATGATGAGGAAATTGATTGTCCACATACCCTGGAGGTTGTTGCATATAAACCTCCTCCTTGAGGAAGCCATGGAGGAAGGCATTAGAAATGTCTAGTTGTTGAAGAGGCCAGTGCAAACTGACTGCAATAGAGAGAACAAGCCTCACTGTGTCTGGCTTCACAACTGGACTGAAGGTTTCAGTGTAATCTATACCAGCCTGTTGATGAAAACCTTTGGCCACCAATCTAGCTTTGTAACGAGCAATAGACCCATCACTATGCAATTTCAGCTTGTACACCCATTTACACCCCACTAAGTTGACACTAGATGGAGCAGGAACAAGAGACCAAGTTTGCTGTCTTTGCAAGGTAGACAATTCTTCATCCATAGCTTGAACCCATTGAGGAAACTTAGAGGCAACTTTGTATGATGGTGGTTCAGAATGAGTGTAGTTAAGTACAGCCTTGTAACATAGTTTAGGTTTAGAAATACCATTCTTAGATCTGGTAGTCATAGGATGGGCATTAACAGAAGCAAGAGTAGTAACTTGAGAAGAATTTGAAGTTGATGGAATGGATTGACTTGAGTGGGAAGGGCAAATAGGGTGTAAAGTGGTAGGTAAGGGAGCAGGTGGTGGCTGTGATGGAGATGGAGAAGGAGACTGAGATGAAGAAATGTGAGTAGAGGCTAAGCTAGGACCAGAAACATGAGAAGTTAAATTTAGGGCAGGAAAGGGAAGATGATTGGATGACTGATAGGTAGGAGGAGATGTGGGAGTAGGATAGGGACCTAGGATAGAAGACTGATTTGAGGAGTGAAGATATAAGAGATTGGACAACCATATATCTGGTTTTGGTAGGAAAGAAGGTGTGACAGAAGTAGATGTGAGAGGAAAAGGGAATTTGTGTTCATTAAACAACACATGTCTGCAGGTATACAATTTGTTGGTGAGTAAATCAAGACACAAATATCCTTTAGAGATAGATGAATATCCTAAAAACAAGCATTCTGCTGTTCTGTGATTAAGTTTGTGTTGACTGTATGGTCTGAGATAAGGGTAACAGGCACACCCAAAAACTTTAAGAGAAGAGATATCTGGATTATGACCATAGAGTTTAAACCAAGGTGACATGAAGTCTAAGGTGGCAGTGGGAAGTATATTGATGAGGGTTAGGGCAGACTGAACAGCAAAAGACCAGTATGTGGAAGGAAGAGAGGCTTGTGAAAGTAATGTGATTGTGGTTTTAACTAAGTGCCTATGTTTCCTTTCCACTAAACCATTTTGTTGAGGAGTGTAGGGACAAGACATTTGATGTTGAATTCCATTGGAAGATAAAAAGGACTCAAAAGACTTAGAAGTAAACTCACCCCCCCCCCCCCTCCCCATCTGATCTGAGTACCTTAATGGTTGATGAAAATTGAGTTTTTATCATAGCATGAAAAGTTACAAATTTGGAGTAAACTTCTAATTTATTTGTGAGCAAGTACATCCATGTAAAACGAGTGAAATGATCAACAAAGATGACATAATATTTGTAGCCATTTATTGAATCAAGAGGTGCAGGACCCCATAAATCTGTGTGTACAAGTTCAAAAGGAGTAGTAGCTACAAACCTAGAACTAGGAAATGGAAGTCTGTGCATCTTGCCATGAAGACAATGAATACAAGAATTTGCAAGATTAACACTATTTGGAAAAGACAGTCCATTATTATGAAAAACATGTCTAAGAATTTGAGAATTAGGGTGGCCAAGCCTGCTGTGCCACAAGTGATAGTGAGAAACAGACACCTTGACTGAGTTACAGTGTTTTTGGGGAAGAAGAAGCTTAGTGGCTTTGTGAGGATAGATAGGGTAAACACCCCCTTCACTCTTGCCCTTGTAAAGAATGGTCCCCGTGGCCAAGGCCTGGATTAACAAGTTGTTTGCATCAAAGTAACAACTACAGTTATTGTCATGGCAAATCTTATGGACAGAAGCAAGATTAGAAGCAATAGATGGGACTCTTAACACATTTCTAAGCTGAATAGCAGAATTAGGAGAAGGAATTAGTGAATTACCTATATGAGTGATAGGCAAATTCTATCCATTCCCAACTGTGAGTTGTTCTTGGCCATTGTAGGGCTTAGGAAAACTTAGGTGGTTGAGGCTAGATGTGACATGATTTGTGGCTGCACTGTCTGCTAGCCAGGGTTGCTCTTGAGTCAACTGATGGTTAGATGAAGTGACCATAGCTGCCAATTTTGTGGGTGGATGCCTGCCTTGATAGGCATAATCCATCCTGTGATAGCAGTCAATGGCTATATGACCTGCTTTACCACATATTTGGCAAGTTGGCCTTTCTACTCTAGTGTTAGAACCTTGAGGCTGTGGTGAAAAATGATTGAACTGACTTGAAGATGGACCTGGACCTCTGCCTCGGCCTCTGGTATTGTTGCCTCTTCCTCTGCCTCTATTAGTATTGTATGAGTGATTGTAGTTATGAAAATTACCACCAGTGTTATTGAACCTTGGTGTGGAGTTAACTGCCATTGCAAAAGTAGAGTCTTTGACCTCCATGCCTTCATTCAAGGATTCTTCCTCTGCATTCAATAGAGTAGCTAATTCATCAAAGGTTATTTTTGTGCTTCTGGTTCTGATTGCAGACCTGAATGCACTAAACTCCTTTGGAAGGCCTTTGATTGCCACATGGAGTAGTTCTTCATCATCCAAAAGAACACCTACTGCCATCAACTTGTCTCTGATCACCTTAATTTTCTGCAGATATGAATCCACAGAATTAGATCCTTTCCTTACATTGTGCATTTCACCCTTGAGATTCATTACATGAGACCGTGAAATTGAGGAGAACCTGTGTTCAAGAGTCTTCCATACTTCTTGAGCAGATGAACAACCAACAGTGATGGCCAAAACTGAAGGATTTAGAGTAGAGCTAATAAAGGTCAATAATGCCTTTTCCTTTGACTTCCAAATCAGATAATCTAGATTGAGTACAGAAGTAACAGCTCCAGAAAGATCCTTGAGGAATTTCTCAGGAATGAGAGGAACTTCATCAAGAAGTTCAATCATAGGGTACGTTTCCAGTACCATGGAGATTTGGTACTTCCAAACAATATAATTGGAAGAATCTAGTTTAACTGTCATCATGTTTGACATGTTTGATAGCAACAGTAGAGGTTGGTTAGTGAGATTGAGGGATGAGGAGTTTGAAGGCATGGTGGTAGGATTTGAAGAAGTTGATGTTGAATTTGTTTCTGCCATTGTTGGACCTTGAGATTGTGTGAGCTCTGACACCATGAAAAGATTCAATCTAAGCTTTGCAAACTACAACAATGGAGTTTACACAGAAAAAAATACTCAATGAAGCTATAGACTTAGAGAGAGAAAGAAGAGAAGATTAGAGAATGAAATGAAGAAAATTTTGGTAGAATAAATGCCTTAACTTTCATTACTGTTATGTACAATATATATAGACATCAAAGTCTATAACTGCTTACTCAGAGATCTTGAAATCACGGAATAGATCCGGAATTTGTGGAGGGAAATTAGGAGCTAACTTAACTGCTATTAACTGTCTAACAGATTATACTTCAGCACTAACATCAACTTATACAAAACGCAGCGTTTCAAGATGCTAACATCAGCTATACAAAACGCAACGTTTCACTTGAATCTATTAACACTATGCTTTTAAGTAGAACGACACCGTTCTGAGGGATAGTTGAATTAGCCGTTGAAGACTAGCCGTTGCTCATCAAAGCTCTGTTTTCTGGTGTTCTGGAACTATTCTCAACAGAAGAGAGAACAAGATAATAGAAAGAAGCATTATCAGGTGAAAACAAAAATGTATAGAAGGTAAGTCGGTAAGTGTTTTTGTTTTGTCCGAAATCTATTTACCGGCCGGAATCCGGTATTTATTCCGGTATGGCCGGAATAATACCGGTATAGGGTATTTAATCCGAGACAACATAAGAGTATTTTTGTACCGGCCTACCCACCGGTGCGGTAAATTCCAGTTATACCGGCTGGTACGGTACGATAGATTTTAAATCATTAAGCCTTATGATAAAATAAGTACAACTGCATTACCGGAATATTTCGTTTTTATAACCAATATTAATTTGGAATAGAATTCAAAACTTTGTTCTCAATAAAGAAAATGGGGGTTAGCACTTAATTACAAGACTTGGACAATTTTAGCTCTCAATCAAATAGAAAAAAATGCTATTTTTCACCCTTTTTTTTCCATCTTTTTTATTTTTATCCCAACCAAATATTTCTTAAATAAACATAAAATACTAAATTAATATTAATTTAAATTCAAAAATCTTAAAAATTAATGTGATAATAAAGGTGATTAGAATACCATCAACAATATAACAAATAATTATCATATTTTTTATTTTAAAAAAAATGATAACTATCAATTTGCAAGACAGTCTGATTGAAAAAAAAGTGTAATACCTATCATAAGTCAAAAGTTAAAGTAAGGTAAATATTTAGAGAGATTGTGAACTTACCTCGAGTTCCAACTCCTTGAAAGAGCTGAAAAAGATCCACTTTGCTTCTAGGAAGTTGGAAAATTGATCCAGAAAAAGGTTCAGTAGAGGTGGGTAAGAGCTTGGATTAGAAAGGAGCGAAGATAGATCATTGATTGCTAGTTTTGGCATCGAGGGTAGTGATACTGTTGATTCTTCGAGAGGCAACCTTACTGTTCCTTTCTTGAAGTGATAATAGACGACATTGACTGCACAAGATTGAGTGTAAAATGGAGCTCCATCTATGCCATATTTTCTAGCCACGTCTAGAGCCCATGGTAGAGCACAGTCATACACAATAAACTTTGGTGGGTATTTGGAGCTGTTTAGTTTCTCAATATACTCTGCTAAGCTTTGTGAAACTACATCTTTGAAACGATCCACAGTTGCTATTAAGCTTTCTACGGTTTCGTCTCCCTCAGAGCCATCAGAGATTATCTCAATGTTGACAGAGCTAGCACCTTGCAAGGCTTGCATGGAGTTTCTAATGGTGCTGGTAGCGACTAAAGTCACTCTAGCACCCTTTGTGGCTAAGCGCTTGGAGAACTGGAGCATAGGATTTATATGACCTTGTACAGGGTATGGAATCACTAGAATATGAGTTTTCCCCTCCATTTTCTTGCAGTGTGCTCTCGCTCTCTCTATCAGATGGATGAGCAAGGATTCAAAGAGATAATGTCATGATATATGTATAAATCTGACTATTGAGCTTATTTTGTTCTATATATTTAAACCATCAATTAGAGTCTTGCCATATTTTCTTTACACAGTGAATTAAATATCTCCATATAAAAAAATAATTATAATAATTATTGACTAATAATTACTATAATTATTTGATTGATATTTTTTAATTAATTGTGAATGTTTGCAAAATTTTAATATAATTAAATATTAATGTTCATGTTATCAATCAATTGTTTAACTTTAAGTTTTTGTAATTTAAAATAATGAATAAAAGATGAGTTTTTAAATCAAATAGTAAATAACAAGGAAGTAACATGAAGCGTGTATGTTTAAACATATAGACCATATAATCTAATAGTGAAATTTTCAAAATATTAATTTAATAATAAATTATTAGATGATGTAATATTGCTCAGAGTTACACCATGTGTAACTTAAATCTAACCCATAATTATATATTTAATAGTTTCATTGAAAAAATATTTATAATAAATATTCATTAATAACTATCATAATTAACAAAGTTCATATATAATACTTAATATACAAACATAATGATGATAAATATCTATTAATAACTATCATTAATTTTGATAAATTATAATTAATACAACACATAAATTTAACAGTGTCATTATTTTTATTATGGATCCGTTTGGATATAATTTATTTTTGCTAAAATTAAAAACTAAAAACACTGTAACAAAATAGTTTTTAAATGTGTGAATAGTGCCGTGGAACCCATTTTTATTTTTATTTTTTTTGGAATAAAGTGGTTGTAAATCCCATGAACAGTGCATAAACAGTGTGTGAATAGTAACTTTATCTCCGACATAGTGTAATCATGTACATGAACAGTGTCAATTACTGTTCATAAGTGCTAAAAAATAAAAAAAGTGCAAACACACAAATGCAAACACGAATCCAAACGGAACTTATATGTAACTTAAACTCAACTCATAATATATTTAATAGTTTCATTGAAAAAATATTTATAATAAATATTCATTAATAACTATCATAGTTAACAAAGTTCATATATAATACTTAATATACATACATAATGATGATAAATGTCTATTAATAACTATCATTAATTTTGATAAATTATAATTAATACAACACATAAATTCAACACTGTCATTATTTTATTATATACAAGCTAGTAACATCACTTTTTTTATTTAAAAAAAAAAAAAACTGTGATATATATATATATATATATATATATTTTACGGAGCTTCAAATGCCTGTCAATTTCTTGGTTTTATTAAAAGTAGAAAAGATGAGGATGTGGGTTTTTCGTTCTGTGGCTTTTCTCTGCCATTATGTTTATTATATAAATACATATCAGTAATCACTCATTAAAAAAAAGAAAAAAAAAGTGATTTTTTTTATAAAGCTAATTCAAATGCCTGTCAATTTCTTGGTTTTATTAAAATTAGAAATGATGAGAGGATGTGGACTTTAATTTGTTCTGTAGTAATTTTTGTGCCCCACCATGGCCAATGGTGTGGCACAAGAATTTTTCTTTGTACCGTGGCTTTTGACTTTTTCATCTTCGCCGGCCGCCCTGTTACAATTTTTTTTTTTGGTTTATTAATCATACTAGTAAAGTAATAAATCAAACTAATTCAAAAAGATAACAATATTTCTCGTAAGATTGAATCGGTGGGTACTGGCCGGCCGGCCGGCCGGGTAGTCTACAAATTGCCCCAGTTGGCACTTTTATTGTTATTTGTATCTGCCTTTACATTCAATCCCAAAGTAAGTACAGCCTAGCTCGTGTTCACCTATGGACCATTTGTACACTATAACAAACTATTAAATGCTTGTTAAAATTACTTTATGTGTTTGGTGAATGGTAATATATTTTTATAAGGTTAAAGTTGTAAAATTTATAGTATCCTTAACATAATTCATTCAAATATATATATTTAGTATGTTCTTAAAATGTTACCATCATGTTTGTTATTACATCAATTTGTAATTTTTTAAGCAAAATTTGTAATAGTTTAACTTTAGTAATTTTTTTTCGAAAAAAATAGTCATATTAAAAAGTAAGAATAGCAAATTTTTTTTAATAAGAAAATTTTAATATAGAACTGTTAGTTAAATATCATTTAAGTGATAACAAAAAAGCCCATTTGAGGCTATCGTCTTATGTCTTCAAATCAGTTGGGCAAGACCTGGGACTATCATTCAGTTTCACCTACAATTAATGGTGGTTTCTTTTATCTTTTCTTTTCTTTTTTTCTTTATATATATATATATATATATATATATATATATATATATATATTCTTTCTTTATGTGCGTAACAGGCAGAAGCTCTCACAAATTCAAAATTATGGATAAAGGACTTTTGCATTTAATTAAACGAGTACAAAATAATTGACGATCTAAATTATAAGTTTTTGGGATTGACATACGGTTTGAGCATGTCATGTTAATGTTATAAAGACGGCTAAAAGTTTATAGATAAAATTATTATTTTTGAGTCAAAATCAATACCTAAATTATGTTTTGATCTTGGATATAAAAGAAGAGTACGTGCACCTTTTTTTTTTTTTTAATTAAAAAAAATTAACAGGCGTGGAGAATGAGAAGTTTAACCAAAGTCTTCTTTTGAAAAAGATCGAATAACCACAATATATACAATACAAATTAAATTGTATAGAAATGGTTATAGAAACAAATAAGAACGTTTAGAAATATTTATCAGATTGAGTCCAATGAAAAATACTTAGGTTTAATAAGTTTCAAATAAGAAGGGGGTGTTTGGTGGGAGTGTTTAAATAACAGTTTTTAGTGTTTAAACTTCATAACACGTATTTTTATAACAATTTTTTACCCACATGTATTTCCACAACACTTAAATAACGATGCTAGAAATCTCTAACCAAATAAGCCCTAAGATGTCGTGCTCTAGAGCGATGATTGTGGAGAATTATTTACTACATCAAATTGTTATATGTAACTTCCTCTCATGAAATATGAATATCACACATGTTTGCTCATACCTGTTGGGGACCACAGTTTAACTTCCTATAACCTGCTCTAAAAATAGGTCTATTGAGCATGATGTTGAATGTCATAAAATATTCGAGTGTTTCTTTCTCATCACCAATTTTTTTTAGATGGAATGACACAATTCACAGTTCAACAAATGGTATCCAAGTCAAAGTCATAGGTTTGAGTCACGAAAGTGTTATTGTGAGGGAGGGATTATTAATGGAAAAACCACAATTTGACTCCCTACAACCATTCTTAAATAGGCCAGTGAGCGTGATGTCAAATACTATAAAAATTTAATAGTATATTTTTCATTATCAATTAATTTTGAGGTAAAATGACATAACTACCCTTTGAGAGATAGCCCTTGACACGATATTCAATACCATAACCACACCCCTTTTTGTCCTCTATAATCTTGGTATAACACTATGAAAAAACAAATCCATTGACATCATTGCTTATGTAAACATTATAAGAACACTATGAAAAAACAAATCCATTGACATCATTGCTTATGTAAACATTATAAGAACAATGCAGGGTCATGTCAACTTTCTTTGCCTGTTATACATGGGGGTGGTACATGCTGTTTCCATTGCATATATTCTCCTCCTCACATGGGGGTGGACTCCAGTGAGGAGGAGGATAAATGCAGTGTAAGGTCAACCTCCATATGAGGGAGAGGATACTTATGTAACAGAAGCAACATGTATTTTTCATTATATATGGCCAATATTGTGAGAGTTCAGAAGGAAGTAAAAATAAAAAGGATAAATTGTCATAATAACCATATCATGAGCAAGGATTATTATATCTGGGTAAAATTTTATAACAATAATAAATTTAACTTATATTATATTAAAAGTTAATTTTTTATTATAATTAATCAATTATTAGTTTTTTGAAAGGTTTTAACAAATGAATTTAATAATTTAACTATTATTTTAACACTCCCAAAGTAGAACTCGAGACCCCTTGGACCCCCAACTCTAAGCCTTAGACAGGTACATCCCACCTTAGGGGTAGAAGACGCTGGCTGTAGCCAATGTGAAATTTTAGACATAAGAAAATAAAAAATAGATATATAATATTATCATTCTCATGAATATATCATGAGCTAATTAAGTTATTGCATTCGGGTAAAATTTTATTACAATAAAACTTTTAAAATATACTACAATAAAAATGAACTTTTATTGGAATTGATAAATTATTGACTGCCTTGGTGAATTTAAATATTTAACTATTATTCTTACCCCATCACAAGAGTCTAATCTCTCCTTTAATAAGTGTGATCTAACACGTGATGTTTTTAAATTTTAAAAGAGGTATAGCAAAAACAATAGTTTAAACCCTGGACAAGCTACTTTAATACCATGATAATTTACTAAAGTTATAACTGCTAAGAAATGATAAATTGAATTATTTAACCATTATTTTAACAAAAATACATCATTTATTAATTAGTTATGAGATGAAAACTAGTTTTTCAATTAAGACACAAGTTAATCAATATTCTTGTTTGAAGTCCCTCTCTCACTAATTGCCTCTAGCTAGAGCCAAGCCTCTTCATTTCTTAGCATTCTGATAAAGTTAATTATTATAACAGTTATACATCATTTATTAATTACTTATAAGATGGAAACTAGTTTATCAATTTAGATACAGGCTCATCAATGTTCTTGTCTGAAGTACCTCCCTCACTAATTGCCTCTAGAGCCAAACACCTCCATTTCATAGCATCCTCTTTCATTTCTCTTCCTCTCCCACCCTCCATTACTTCCCCAATGCAAAACTCAATCTCTTCTCTTCTCACAATCCCATTCTCATCAACCTTAACCTTAATTCCCACCTTCCACAAATCCTGAACAAACTTGGCATCTCTGAAATTTGGTCAATCCATTGTGGCATACCCACCTTTGGAACTCCCAAGCTGAATGCCTCAATCATAGAATTCAACCCACAATGTGTTGAAAAAAAACACCCAATAGCACTTCCATTTGTGAACTCCAATTCACCAACAAGCCTTAACAACCCACAAAAAGTACTATTTGCTTCCCTTAAGAGCCAAGGCCAGTTCCTCTATTTGCTTGTTGCTTAAATTGGCCAGGCCACCAAATGACACATAAATAATAGACCCTATGGGCTTGGTGTCGAGCCGATTGATGATACTAATAGAGGATTCTAATGTGAACAAGTTAAGCCCATAATCATTATCATCCTTGACCCAATTGTCATGGTACTTTGATGGAACTGTTGGCCCAATTGTTAAAACTGGACAACTTTTTTTCATTGCATCCACTTCCGTTATTTATTTATAAGATATAAATTTTACTTTAATCTAATTTAAGAGTATATGTGTGTGAAACTCCTTCTTAGAAATTTGAACTCTAGTCATTGCCTACCCCACAACCCACGAACACTTGTACTTGTAGAGTGATTATTGCACCAAACGTATGTGGATCCACAACCTATTATAAAAAAGCATGTCACATACAATCAGTCTTTATTAAGGTACATAGGTTAGCACATGAAAATTCTTATTATTCCATTCATTCAAGTTTATAGTGCCAACTTTCCTCCCAAAAAAAAAGTTTATAGTGTTATCAACTTTTGACATATATGAAAGAGCGATTTTAACATCTTATTAAGAAAACCACTTAATTGAAAATGTGTTAATACTTATGAAAAAAAAAGAAAAAAAGAAAAATAGTGTCGATAGTTTCATCATCATTACGCGAGATGTAATTTCAAGCTAATGATCTATGTAACTAAAGTCATTTTTTATTATAATTAATTAGTTTTTTTTTTCATTTATATAATTAAATTGCTTAACTCTATTTTTGAATAAACAAAGTTTGATTCTAAACATATTTGGATCCTTGGGCTTCAACCCCCATTAAGAAGAATTTATGTGTTTCTGTCATGAGCAATGAACATGGCTCACTTAATCTTAATTATACTTGATCCAAGTATCCAACCAACCAAATGAGTTAACAAGCATTACACATGACAGGGACACATGTCGTCTTTTTATAAAGAGCTGAAGCCCAAAATTCCCAATATTTCTTAAAGCATAACTTCTTCCTTTTTGGATAAAAAAAAACATCAGAGGAACTAGATATGAAGAAAGTAAAAAAGTGACCATAGTATATTAATTAGCACATTTGAGCATATCATTGAATTTCTTAGCCATAATCTTTTACTAGGATGAGGAGGAAGAGAGAGAAAGGGTGTTTAGAAATATGCTACCCTTCCCTCCTCGCTCTTCTCCTCCATTCTAGACTTAAAGTTATAATACTTAACCAACTAAACCACCAAATACACACACACACACACACACACACACATATATATATAGAGGGTTTGACTTACTTTTAATACTTTTTTAACTAAAAATTTCATTTTATTTTTAATACATAATGACAAGTAGTAGTGAGTTTTAATCTCTACCATTTATTTAGTTAGTGAGTGATGTGACAGTTTCTCATTAAAATAGGAGATACTTCAATTAAAAAAATACTAAAAGTAAGCTAACCCTATATATATATATATATATATATATATATATGAGAGATAGAATTGCAAGGAGGCTGCTTGGAAACCATCCAAGGGACGGACCTAAAGGGGCCCAAGGGGGCCCGGCCCCCCTTGACCCTGAAAAAAAAAAAAAAAAAATGTAAATTGGGTATTAAAATCATGTTTGTGGCATTTGGGCCCCTTTCCTCCAAGAAAATATCAGCCTAGGCCCACCTCAACAAGGAAAGATAAACCGTTTAACCTAATTCCAAATTAAAAAAAAGGAAATTGAATGAAATATAAATTTAATATACTCGTTATTAGTTTTTTTTTTTTTTTTTTAGAATCATACTCGTTATTAGTTCTTAATTCAAGAGGATTTTTTTTTTAATTTATTTTATTTGGGCCTGATTAGAACCTGAAAAATAGACCCCAAAAAAATTAAAAAGCCCAATTAAAGGCCCAATAAAATTACTAGCTTTTCACCAGATACCTCTCTAAAACCCTAAACCTAGCCTCCCTCTCTGTTTTTTCCCTCTCTCCAAGGACAGAGAGGTAATCAAGCCGCATCAACCACGCCGCCGGCCTCTCCAACCTCCAATTTTCAAGTATTTTTCTCTGATGCTCTTTCTCTCCACACCATACGTTTATAATTTCTGTGAATTTGTGCTGATTGTGGTGTTTTTTTTTTTTTTTTTTTGCTGAGGATGATTGTGATTTGAATAATTTACAAAAATCCATTCATAATGTTGTTTTTTGGCAACTATGTTTGTGGGTTTTGTTGATTTTGCTTGCTTGGCTTTTGGGTTAGGTCCATTTAGCATTTAAGAATTCTGGGTATTGCATTTTCTGGTTAATTTTGTCTTTTCCGAAATATGGGTGTTTTTGATATTATCATTGGTGTGGTAGTGTGAGTTTATGAATGAAATTTTAATTATACTTTTCACTACTTTGTTGTTGTTGTTGTAGTAGTAGGGGGTGATAGCTGGTGAAGCTTTAAGATGGTGCAGTATAATTTTAAGAACATTACTGTAGTTCCAAATGGGAAGGACTTCATTGATATAATTTTGTCTCGAACTCAACGGCAAACGCCTACAGTTGTCCATAAGGGCTATGCTATCTCTCGCCTACGCCAGTTTTACATGCGTAAGGTGAAGTATACCCAGACGAACTATTATGACAAGCTCTCTACAATCATCGACGAGTTTCCTCGTCTTGATGATATCCATCCTTTTTATGGAGATCTTCTCCATGTGCTCTACAACAAAGATCACTACAAGCTTGCCCTTGGCCAAATCAATACCGCAAGGAATCTGATTAGTAAGATTGCTAAAGATTATGTCAGGTTGTTGAAGTATGGTGATTCGTTGTACCGATGCAAGTGTCTCAAGGTTGCTGCTCTTGGTCGCATGTGCACTGTTATAAAAAGGGTTGCTCCTAGTTTGGCTTACTTAGAACAGATCAGACAGCATATGGCTAGGCTACCTTCGATTGATCCAAATACTCGGACGGTCTTGATTTGTGGGTATCCCAATGTGGGCAAGAGTTCCTTCATTAACAAGATCACTAGAGCTGATGTGGATGTCCAGCCCTATGCTTTCACCACAAAGTCGCTCTTTGTCGGTCATACAGACTATAAGTACCTAAGGTATCAAGTCATTGATACACCTGGTATTTTGGACCGGCCTTTTGAGGATCGCAATATTATTGAGATGTGCAGTATCACGGCTTTGGCACATCTTCGAGCTGCAGTGTTGTTCTTCTTAGACATCTCGGGGTCCTGTGGATATACCATTGCACAACAGGCTGCACTTTTTCACAGCATTAAGTCTCTGTTTATGAACAAACCTTTGACTATTGTATGCAACAAGACTGATTTGCAACCACTTGAAGGTTTATCAGAGGAAGATATGAAGTTGGTCATGGAGATGAAAGCTGAAGCTATGAAGACAGTGATTGGTCAAGGAGGTGAGCCTACTGATGACCAAGGGGTGCTGCTGACCATGAGTACTTTGACTGAGGATGGGGTAATTGCTGTGAAAAATGCAGCTTGTGAGAGGTTATTGGATCAGAGGGTTGAAATAAAGATGAAATCCAAAAAGATAAATGATTGCTTAAATCGTTTTCATGTTGCGATTCCAAAGCCACGGGACCAGAAGGAAAGGCCACCTTGTATACCTCAGGCAGTTTTGGAAGCTAAAGCGAAGCAAGCAGCAGAGAAGGAAAAGAGGAAAACTGAAAAGGATTTGGAGAATGAGAATGGTGGTGCAGGTGTATACTCTGCTAGTTTGAAGAAGAATTATATCTTAGCTAATGATGAATGGAAAGAAGATGTATTGCCAGAAATTCTTGATGGGCACAACGTGTATGACTTCATTGATCCTGATATTTTACAAAGGCTTGAGGAGTTGGAACAAGAAGAAGGGCTAAGGCAGGCAGAGGAAGTTGATGATGATTTTGAGATGGATGGCAAGGAATTGACTCCAGAAGAGCAACAAGCATTGGCTGAGATTAGGAAAAAGAAAAGCTTACTCATTCAACAGCACAGGATCAAGAAAAGCACTGCAGAGAGCCGGCCTATTGTACCAAGAAAATTTGACAAGGACAAGCAGTTCACAACCAGGAGAATGGGAAGGCAGCTATCTGCTTTGGGGCTGGATCCATCTAAGGCCATTGACCGAGCCCGTAGTAGGTCAAGGGGTCGGAAGAGGGAGAGGTCACCTGATAATGATGGTGGTGATGCTATGGATATGGATGTGGACACACCTAACAAGAGGCTGCGAATGAGGTCTAGATCCCGATCAAGGTCAGTCTCACGGCCACCAGGTGAAGTTGTCCCTGGAGAGGGCTTCAAGGACTCTGCTCAAAAGGTTAAGGCACAAAAGCTTGCAAAGAAATCTTCCAAGAAGAGGAACAAGGATGCACGTCGTGGTGAGGCAGATAGGGTAATACCTACTTTGAAACCAAAGCATTTGTTCTCCGGGAAGCGGTCCAGCGGAAAAACTGATAGACGTTGATTTAGTAGAGGTAAATCCATGCGCATTGCCTTTTCATTTTCACTTGAGCTTGTCGTTTTAGTTTAACAGACTTATGATTTTTCTCATTGCTTATCTATATATATTAAGATTGCATTTTTCTTTTTTGGTATTTAAGAGCTCTTTTCATTGTTTAATAACTAGTATTTACACTGTATGTTGAATGTTGATGGTTTCGCTGCGTGCCTGTTATCTGAGGCTTCAGGTGCATTTTTTTTTTTCCTTCTCCCCTGCATGCTTTTGGAACAGATGCATCTGTTTTAAGATTTTCAGATTATATGGATGCTGGTAAATAGGAGGATGCCAAAGCTGTCAGCAGCAATTATTTGGTTCTTGATTGAACATGTGTTGAGGATGGTGCTCACCTTTCTTGTAACTTGTTTCTACTTTGAGACATTTTAGTCATCAAATCATTCTGTGCATAAAATTGCTAAAACATAATATATCCTATATTATCCGAGATTCCTGGGTAAAGTATATATTTGGCAGTTCCCTTGATACTTGATTATTATTTTTTTTTTTGAGAATCAAGTGCAGTGTTTGTAAATTTTTATTAAGCTCTTTGCCCTGCATCCATTGTATGGAAAAGTTTGGTATGTTGATTACCTTCAGTTTCTTAAATGCTAATATCATATCGATAGGTGTTAGGTGCACGTGTTTTCTTCCTTTCGCCAAAATTATTTTGGAAACAAGAACATCCCCTTTTATTTTCCTCACATGCAAACCTGCTTGAGCTTATATCCTTTATTGGATATGGCTAAATATAAGATATTGTTCTTGCATTGGAATATTTTTAAGCCATGTGGAATAATCTCATGCTGCTTACATTCTTGCATGGGCTGTTTAACCCTTAAGAAAGGCAATTGGAAGAGCCTAGAGGTCAGGGTTATTGACTACTTTTCCCATTCTAGGCGTTATAATTGGCATCATATTATGATATTAGAGACAAGAATTTTCAGAATCTTTGGGAGGTTTGATTTCTTTAGTAATAATCAAGATGCTTTTTTGTACAGGGCATGTTGGTTCATGGTTCGTGGAGACAGAATTCCTTGGGTTTACTTGCAGTCAAGAAAGAATTTTGTTCGATCAATTCTTTGGTTTGGCTGTAGGTTGTACACTTCTTGACCATGGCAACATATCAGCAGATTTTTGTTATCTTCTTTGTTTTAGCATAATGTTGAGGCAATTTTGAGTTTGAGAAAAGCTTTAAATAATAATTTTTCCTAAGCGCCTTGAACGTGACTTCATATTAAATTTTTTGGTTTGACTTTTTCTCTTAATGTTATAATGTGTATGAGTTCACAGATGAATTGGCTTAATTGCTGTTTGTTAGATACTCCAAGACCCAATTCAAATTATGCTTTCATTGATGACCGTTTTGAAACAATTCTCTGATTCAGTCAAATTCTTTGCTTGGTTGTTTCTCTTAATATATGAAAGTTACAGCACATGTTTGAGTGAAAAATGCAACTGAAACTAAGCCAAAATTAGGCCGCATCCAAAGCCCAAGATAAAGAAGAATCGTAGACTATGCAATCAATAGGGTGCCCCAAGTATTTGTACTTTTTGATGAGTTCGGCTAAAGCCTTTGAGCCACTGTCTTTCTCGATTCTGTTATTTTTTAATTTATACTTTTCCGATTTCACAAGAAAAAAAATGGACATATGACAAGCTGCGATCTATAAGACAGAAATTTTAGGTTTTATTTTATAGGATGACTAACAGGTATTCATTCCCCAAAGAATGCAAATTAAAAAAGTGTGATGATGCACTTGCTAGAAGGGGTGGGATTTTATAATTTACAACATTCTCCCAATCTGATGCTTTGTTGTTATTATACTAATATTCAGACAAACTTGGCATGTATTATGATACGCAGTGTGTCTACTAACCCTGCCGTTTAGTTGTTAATGCAATTCCATATTTTACCCCCAAAAAAAGAAATGAAAATTTCCACTGGACGTTTGGCATGTACCATGGCTTCAGCCCTAGGACAGTTTAAACTTTAAAGAGCTAACAATATATATTACTACGTAGGAAATTGGAAAATCAAGCTGAGGAATTGGAACCTGGTACCAAAAATATTGGTTCGAGTAACATGAGGTGCCTCTATTACTCAAATATTGATAGGTAATAATCAATATATATATATATATATATATATATATTTATATAAAAGTAGAGACTTCATGTGGGAAAGCATGACGTTTTGCCAAGTGGCACATTGTATGACGTCCTTCTCATTTAGGCTTTCACCTCATCTAAATTTAGCATTTATGTCAAACTATTAAGTAATGACAAATGCATTTATTTCAATGTATTAATAAAATCTAAAGAATATGTATACATTTATAACTTTACATGCTTTGAATTGATACGGATAAATCTAAAAAGTCATGGGTAAGGTAGAAATAAAAAAAACTTTTCAATTTTCAGCATAAGACTAATTTCAATGCAAAAGCAAAAGTCGAATTCAATTAGTATCAATATATATATATATATATATATATATATATAAGCAGAGACCTCATGTGAGAAAGCACGACGTTTTGCCAAGCGGCACATTATATGACATTCTTCTCATTTAGGCTTCCACCTCATTTAAATTTAGCATTTATGTCAAACTATTAAGTAATGACAAATGCATTTTTTTTTTTTTTTTTGATAAGTAAGAAAGTGAGAGTATGACAAATGCATTTATTTCAATGTAGGAATAAAATTCAAAGAATTTGTATACATTTATAACTTTACATATTTTGAATTGATACGGATAGATCTAAAAAGTCATGGGTAAGGTAGCAATCAAAAAAACTTTTTAATTTTTAGCATAAGACTAACTTCAATCTTTGAATTTTATTCCTACATTTCCCATGACTTTTTAAATCCATCCATATCAATTCAAAGCATGTAAAGTTTTAATGCATACAAATTCTTTGAATTTTATTAATACATTGAAATAAATGCATTTGTCATTACTTAATAGTTTGACATAAATACTAAATTTAGATGAGGTGGAGGCCTAAACGAGAAGGATGTTATACAATGTGCCACTTGGTAGAACGTTGTGCTTTCCCACATGAAGTCTCTGCTTATATATATATATATATATATATATATATATATATATATATATATTTATTGATTTATTAATTGATGTGGAGACAAATAATATTTGCCTTTATATACATTTATAATTTTACATACTTTGAATTGATATGGATAAATCTAAAAAGTCAGGGGTTAGGTAGGAATAAAAAAAACTTTTCAATTTTCAACATAAGATTAACTTCAATCTTTGAATTTTATTCCTACATTTCCCATGACTTTTTAAATCCATCCATATCAATTCAAAGCATGTAAAGTTATAAACAAGATTTGCAGACCCGGACTGTTCATTGAACCGTAAAAGAGAGATGTTCAAGGTTTTTAAGGTCGAATCGAGGTTGAACCGGGATCAAATCGTGATGACATCATAATTAAGTTAATAATTATTTAAATATAAATAAATATATTAAATTAGTATAAATAGAAAATTAAATTAAATGACCCAATTAAATATAGAAATCTATCTTTCAATTTTTTTTTTTTTTTTTTTTTAATATCATACTTTCATAGGACAAATAAAAAAATATCTTATCCTAAGAATACATTGTTTATCTATATATATATATATATATATATATATATATATATATATCCTAAGCATACATAGATATAATATTTCTTTATTTATTTATATGTTGATCAGTTAAACTCGTGATAGTAATATTCTAATAATATAGGAATTAGAAGGACACTTAGTAATTTTAAATTAAAATAATTATTTAATAATTATTATATACTTAATTGTATCCGTTGACTCACTATTTTTTCTCTACTATTCAAACTTTGCTACGTTATAATTGTGACAAAAAAGTTGTAAAATATTTTATAACATTATATTTTTTCATTTAAAAAAAAATTGTAAATATTAACTAAAAGTACTTATAATATTTTATTTGTTCCCTATCAATTCATTAATGGCTTGTTTGGAAGTTTAGAGAGGGAGGAGAATAGAGGAGAGTAGAGGGGAGGGGAGTAGTGAGGAATAGAGTAGAGGAGAATGATTCACCTCCACCTTATTTGAATGTTTTTAAAATTAATAAGGAGGAAGGGAGTAATTAGCCCTTCCCCTTGTGTAATTTTGTTAATATAATAAGGGTAAATTAGATAATTTACTTGGTCAATAGTTTATGTACTCTACTCCCCTCCAAATCTTTCCAATTTGAGGGAATTAAAATTGGGGGGCTAGAGGGAGTCCAAACCCCTCCAAACTCCTCCAAACCCCTCCCCTTCATTCTTTAAAAAACTTCCAAACAAGGTAATTGCATTACTCTCCCTCCCTCTACTCTACTCCCCCTCCCTTTTTAAACATCAAAACATGCCATAATAGTCACATCACATGCTCAAAGCTCCAAACCTAATGGCTGAAAAATTTTGCCAATTTCAAAAATAAAAAGTTTTCTTGTTTTCCCAATGCCTAGTCACGTGTAGGAGGGGCTCTAGATTCTTCCCAATGCTCTGGATTCTTCCCAATGCCAAGTCACACGTAGGCGGGGCTTTGGAAACATAAAAAAGAATTCAAAACAAACCCAAATAGCTAGAGAGAAGGTGAGAGAAACCACAGCAGTCTCCACAAAAAGAAGAAAGAGAAGGAGAAATAGAAGCAGAAGACGAAGATGAAGGCTGTGACTGGCGATCTGTGCTGGGTTGCTAACTTGATGTTTCAATTTCGCATAGCCCCTACTTTGTCATCTTCTTCTTCTCAGTTTGTTTGTTTGTTTTTTTTTTTTCCTCACAAATCTTTTGGTTCCAGATTTGAAAAAAGTCCAATGCATGCCGGCCAAGTGGTTGATCACGGTTTCAGAACTTAAAGCTTTTTTTTTTTTTTTTTTTTTTCTTTTTTTAGGTTCAGATTCAAAGGGAAGTAGAGAACCATGAGAAGCAGCCTAATCACGGTTCTCAGAATCGTGAGGTTTGACCGCGGTTCGCACGGGTTCCTTTTTTTTCCCATATAGCGGTTTTTGAGGCTAAAAGAACCGTAAAAATGAACGGCTCAAGGTTTTCCCGGTTGGATCGTATGGTCCGGTTTGGGTTTTAAAACCTTGGTTATAAATGTATACAAATTCTTTGAATTTTATTAATACATTGAAATAAATGCATTTGCTATTACTTAATAGTTTGACATAAATGCAAAATTTAGATGAGGTGGAAGCCTAAATGAGAAGGATGTCATACAATGTGCCACTTGGCAGAACGTTGTGCTTTCCCACATGAGGTTTCTGCTTATATATATATATATATATATATTAATTGATTGATTGATGTGAAGACAAATAATATTTGCCTTTGTATACATTTATAACTTTATATGCTTTAATTGATACGGATAGATCTAAAAAGTCATGGGTAAGGTAGGAATTAAAAAAACTTTTCAATTTTCAACATAAGACTAACTTCAATGCAGAATTGCAAGAGTTGAATTCAATCAATATCATATACTATATATAATAGCAGAAGCTAAGAGAAAGTGAATTCTTACAATTAAGGAAGTGCTGATAAATAGGAAAAAAGGCCCTTTAAAATGCTGTCACGTACACAGCTTTTTAAGTAAAACAGCTGCACGTTAGGATCCATATCCCGTGCAATACCTAGGGTATTGCGCGGTGTGCAATAGCTCTATTCTTAGCCATAGATTTAATCTAATGGCTTAAATTTGACACCTCACAATGACAAAAAGACTATTTTGCCCTTAAAAAATTTCAACCTCGCCCACTGTTTCAGGATTCAACCTGCCTACTGTTTCATAAAACATAAACTCAAAATTTTTTTTTTCTCTCTCTCTCTCCCTTGCGCAACTACCTCTCCTTCAATCCATTGTCACAGCAGCCCGATACCAGTCCACACAAGGCCAAGCCTCTCTCTTTGCCATCACTGTTACTTCCAAAGCTTCGGCGAAGCTTCAAGCTCGTTTGATTTAGATATCGACGAAGAGGAGCCATCTCGCTCTTCAACAAAAAAACTTCCTCCCTCTTTCTCGTGTGTGAAGCTGTCCCAAGTCCCAACTCTCATGGAGTGAAGGTCTCCCTCTTTCTAGTACCCCTTTTCCCTCTTTCACTTCCTATATATTTGTGTGTGTGTTTGTTATGTATAAGTTTTTTTTTTTTTTTTTTGAGAATCGTTATGTATAAGATAATTTAATGGCAGTGAAGAAGAATTTCAAATAGGCAATGAAGTTTTTGGTGTCTAATTAAGTGGAATCGTTAATTTTTGAAGTGTCCCATATAATAAAAATTACTCTATTTTCATTTTCTTTGTCCTACGTAACAAAACAGAGTATCATTAGTGGTTGATCATTTGGGTTTTATGCTAAAAATTCAATTTTTGCTTCAAGAAAACTAAACATAGAAAAATATGGGCTTTTGTTGTAAATTTGATAACTTTTTGTAAAATGAAGCTTAATTGCTTTAAACATGAAGGTTAATTTCTTTAATCTTAATTGCTTAATTGCTGTGATGTAGGAATGGAGGATGTTTTGGCGAGCTATGTGTTTGGGCAGAAGAAGACAATAGAAGTTGCTCACTTGTAAGTACTTAAAGACTGGAATCCTTGAAATATTGATTCTATATAGTTGTATATTTGGTTTGCTATTTTGATTCTTTACAAAGATTTTAAACCTTGCTAATTTGGATTAAGATGTAGTTGATTAGAAGGAAATAGAAGCATAAGTTGGAACATTAGGCAGGTTGGATCACTCTCTACAATTTTCTTTTTTATCAATCTAACAATTAACGGAAGCCACTTTTAAGGTGGATGGGTGGTCAAAATTGGGTAGAGTTAGTGAAACTGAGAGTGTATTGAAAGCAATGTTAGTGGATGGGTTTAGTCCTGATTGTTTGACTTTCAGTTACCTTATTGAGGGTTTAGGGAGGGCTGGTCAGATTAATGATGCCGTTGAGATTTTTGAGCACACGAAGGAGAAAGGTTGTGTGCCAGACACTGGAACTTACAATGCAATGATCTCAAATATATATTAATATACGAATAAAAGTCAGCATTGTTTTAGTAGTACCTTCAAAATGCCTGTTATTAATTCACATATAAAATGACACTTTAGTTGTGTCTCCGCCTCTTTTGCTTAGTTTGGAATTTGAATCCCAGCATGTGCGTGTAATTACTAATTAAAGAAAATGTTTCTACATCTTTGGGTAGAATAACATTCTTTCAGTTATATTTTCTTTTGGTCTTTGTTCATTTTGTAGTTCAAAAGAATGTTTCTTGTTAGTTACTATCTGTTACTAGTGTATGGGACAATACAATCAGTTGGGAACCACAACCACAGCTCAAAAACACACACACCCACTGCAAATTTTTATTGGTAAGCACAGTATTGGTACACAAATTTTCAACTTTTATTTTTAATGAAAAACATTCATTCTTCTATAATTATAATAGTTGATATTTTGTACATTTGTTTGTTAATTACAAGAGTATTCTTTAATTATAAGCATCTCTTTTTAATTCCAGCAATCATGTGCCATTTTTTTTAATTACTAATAATCATGAATTTTTACTTGCAGAGATAATTAGCATCGAGGTCCAAATTAGAATATTTGTAGCTACACCATGAATGAAGGTTGAGGGCTCAAGGCTAAGCTGAAGCAATGGTGATAGAAAAAGTTAAGTTGCTGGAGTTGAAGCCCAAATTAGAACACTAAGATTTAATTATATAAGACAATGATGAGGTTAATGTGTTTTGGAAGGAAGTCAGTTCTTAAATCTTAAATTGTCATTCGCAATGTCCCAAGAAAGAAAGTTGGGTGAGAATTGAGAAATGTATTTACGCCTCACATAAATTTGTGGATTCCATTTGTGGAATCCTTTTTATGTAAGATAGCTTACTACACCAAATGCACTAAATAAGGATAAGCTAGCCATTAAGAATTTGAGAAAGAGAAGAATTTTGGATTGTAGTACTCCTTGATTCTTTTATTTTTCATTAATTAAATAGTAACTAAATACTACGTCTCCAATTACACATAATCTGATATGCTGAACTAAAAAAAATAAAGAATTACATTTGAAGAATAATTCCTAAATGATAGGAGCCTTAATTTGATAAGCCTATCAATAAACTAAAACTAATCCACCCAAATCCCTTTCTTCAATTTAATAACCCAGCAAGCAGATTGGACTCCTTCAGCAGCAGCACCTATGCATTGGACTCCTTCATCAGCATTTGTTCTACATTCCAACACTAAATGAGTCGAACCAAGACTCCGTTGACAGCACCTCTAGGCAACATTGTCAAGTTTCTTTGCATCGTCCTGAAATGGAAGATCAAAGAATTAACTCTGTAGCCCATAACAAATGACAAAATGAGCCAAACCAATAAAGCCAATAAAGGTAAAACAAATGAGCTCATGTAAAAAAATCTACAGCTTCTAAATATAAGGCATTTCCAGTGAAAAAAAAAGTTAAAGTCTACAAAAACTCGTGACAACTATGTCTCAATATAACATCATATCCAAAAGAAACAAGATTTGCTAATGGCATAAAATGCACCTTTATTCCAAAGAATGGAGAGACAAGTTCCAGTGAAAAAAAGATTGGTGCACGAAAGATCTTACTACAACTTGTATCCAAATAATTTCAATCGCGTATTGCACTTCCAAAGGCAAAAATAAATTCAAAAACTTTACAAAAGAAGATATAGAGCAATTAGACAATAAATATAAAAATTATGTAACCAAATTAAATATTCATTGCAAATATACTTGATTGTTGACATAGGTATTGTCAAACTCCAATGAAATTTCTAAAAGTAGCCCTTGCACCTTCTACAAAAACAACATAGCAATTAATCAAGTAAACATCAGAATCCATTACCACCAACTATTGAACTATGCACCATACCTTCAAACTACCTTCATCAATAAACTCAACAAAGGAAAAAAAAATTATGGAATTGGGGTCATCACATATACAACAGTCAACAACCTTCACACCAAAAAATGAACTTCTACAAGACCAAAATTTCATTTACCATATCAGCAAAGCATTTATTTTAAAATTAACAAACATAGCAGCAAGTTGTTTGCCAATGGACATAGGGAGCACCAATGGACAAAAACAAGAAATCAAAAAATTACAAATATATATATATATATATTTAGCAAGGACCGAAAAAGAAAATTAATTAAAGAAGGGCAAATCTTTGACAATGAAATCAAAAAAGGAGGGAGAAAAAAACTGATAATCAAAATGTCTAGATCTAATCATGTTTGGGGTTGGCTTTAGAATTATTAAAACAGCTCAGCAAAATGTTTCCTTGCATCAAGGAGAAGTTCATGTTGCTAATCAAATCAGTTCACAACTCCAAGATAACCAAGGCATCGATCAAACAGCTGCTATGATCATGATTGAAGCAATGCCTCACTATGATCAGGTACTGTACTCAATGCAGTAGATGATGCCACGTATGCAAGGATATTGGGAGGTGATTGAACACGTGAGCATGAGCTGGAATATTGCTGTAACAGATTTTCCTTCATTTTAGGGAGTTAGTTATTTGATAGTTTTGCTAACTGCCTTAGCCTCTGTATATAAGTATAGAATCAGGACTTGTATGTATTAAGTGATTTTCATATTTTCATTCTTTCAATCAATAAAAGCTTCAGTTTCTATTTAGATTGAGAGCACAAAACTTTATATGGTATCAGAGCTTCAAGGTCCTGCAATGGCGTCCAATGAAGCAAACAACCAATCCACTCATACATCCCCTGAGTCTAACAATGATCAATCCATGCACACAAATTCGAATTCACCAAACACTTCAACTTCTGTTACTCCTAATCCCTATTTCTTGAATACCAGTGAGAATCCAGGGAACATTCTCGTTACACAGCCTCTGTTGGGAATGAGAAATTACCAATCCTGGTCAAGAGCTATGGTACTTGCCCTTACTGCGAAGAAGAAGATAGGCTTTGTGAATGGAAAGATTGTGAAGCCAGATCTTGAATCTCCTCTATATGAAGATTGGGAGAGCTGCAACACCATGGTGCTTTCTTGGATGATAAATTCTATGCATGTGGATGTGTCAAGCAATATCATGTACTGTGAAACAGCAAGGGAGATGTGGATTGAACTCCAAAATGTGTTCTCACAAGGAAATGGACCAAAGATCTACAATTTGCAAACTGAGATCTCTCAAATCCGTCAAAATCAAATGTCTGTGACTGAGTTCTACACCAAATTCAAGCGGTTATGGATCAACGGCTGAATTATGAACCAATGCTAGAATGTTCATGTGGTGCTATGAAGACTCTGAGTAATGCTCATAGCAAGGCTTATGTGATGAGATTTCTGATGGGACTAAATGAGGTTTTTGACACTGTTCGAAGCCAAATTCTCATGATGGATCCTTTTCCTACAATGAGCAAAGTCTATTCATTAATTTTGCAAGAGGAATCTCACAAGAATGCTGGTCATGGAGGTTCTGGTTCTTCTCAGTCTGACACAATGGCAATGTACGCCAATTCCAAGGGAAGCTTCAAAGGAAATGGGAGAAAGGAAAGGCCTTTCTGTACTCACTGTAACATGGCAGGGCACACCATTGAAAAATGCTATAAGTTGCATGGCTATCCACCTGGTTACAAGCCAAAAGGCAAGCCAACAGCCAATGCAAATCAAGCATCCTTCAATTTTGGAGATAGTGCTTTGACTGCTGGAAATCAGTGTCCCATTTCCAAAACACAATGCGAGAAATTGCTAGCTTTTCTCAACTCAGGAACCACTGGTACAGGGACTGCTCTTGGTGATACACATCATGCTGCAAATGCAAGTATTTCTTGTATGGCTACTGGTGCAGGAGGAGTTTCTGGTGAAGGTTCTGGACTGATAGGATCTTCTTCACAGTCACAGGTCAATACCTATCCTGTTTTCAATCCTACACTCATGTCAGGTAATCACTCAAATTTTCCTTTTCATCCTTCTTTTCAGCATTCCATATTTTCTGCTAGAAAAGTTGATCGGACTGCCTTCCATGAATCTGATTGGGTAATTGATACAGGAGCCACAGATCACATGGTGCATTATGTGTCTTGTTTTTCTTCTATTACTGATGTCTTGAACACCTTTGTTAATCTTCCAAATGGAGAGTCAGCCTTAGTTACACATATAGGAACTGTTGAAATTTCACCAAAACTTGTTCTTTACAATGTTTTGTGTGTTCCTTCATTCACCTTTAATCTTCTTTCTGTCAGTAAATTGGTTAAGTCCATATCTTGCTGTCTTATGTTCTTTGGAACTTTTTGCTTCATCCAGGACCTGGCTCATTGGAGCACAATTGGTCTGGGTAAGGAATGCAACGGATTGTATCTGCTGGAAAAGAGCATCTCAGCCTCATCAAATTGTTCTAATGTTTTCAATTCTGTCAATAATGTTCATGCTGTCAACAATGTTCATGTCCAGCCCCATGTTTGGCATTTTAGATTAGGACATTTGTCAAATGCAAAATTGGCACTGCTGAAACATAATGATGTACCTTCTTTCAATGTTAATAAAATGGTTACTTGTGAAGTTTGCCCTTTAGCTAAACAAAAGAGATTACCTTTCACTTCAAGTTCAAATATCTCTAGTCATTGCTTTGATTTGATTCATTGTGACTTATGGGGACCCTTTTCAACTCCAACCATTGATGGCTGCAAATATTTTTTAACCATTGTTGATGACTGTTCAAGATGCACTTGGGTTTATCTCCTTAAACACAAATCCCAAACCCAAGCCATCTTAGAACAATTTTGCATCATGGTAGAAACACAATTCTCAAGTAAAGTTAAATGCATTAGGTCTGATAATGGGACTGAATTCATCATGTCTACCTTCTTTTCAAAGAGGGGCATCTTGCATCAATTGAGTTGTGTTGAAACTCCTCAACAAAATGCAATAGTTGAGAGGAAACATCAACATCTCTTAAATGTTGCAAGAGCACTTAGATTTCAATCCAACTTACCTTTGCATTTGTGGGGGCATTGCATTCTTACTGCCACTTACTTAATAAATAGAACTCCATCTTCAGTCTTAAGTCATAAAACTCCTTTTGAAATTCTTTTTGGTCAAGTTCCAACTTATTCTCATTTGAGGGTTTTTGGGTGCTTATGTTATGCTTCTACCCTCTCTCACAATAGGACTAAATTTGATCCAAGAGCATCTAAATGTGTTTTCTTGGGATATCCTATTGGAGTCAAAGGTTACAAAGTAATGAATCTGTCTACCAAAGTTGTTTTTGTTTCCAGAGATGTTTACTTTCATGAAAATAGTTTTCCTTTTGCTACTGCTGTACAAGACTTTTCTGATCCTTTTATTGCTGAGGCTGATGCTCATGTTTCTGCTATAGAACCGTTTGTTACTCCTGTTAGCATACCAGATACTCCCATTGAGTCATCTCCTTCTTGTTCTCCTTTAACTTTAACTTCCCATCCTTCTTCCACTGCTTCACCTAACCCTACACCTCCTTGTGCCCCTTTGGTTAACTCAAATTCCCTTGATTCTGCTATTTCTGCTCTTAACATTCCTAATGCAGATCCTCCACCAACCAGAAAGTCCACTAGAACTCACAAAACTCCAGTGTACTTACAAGACTATGCTTGCAATTCAGCTACCACTTCAACTTCAGCTGGTTCTTCTCATGTCTCAGGGACTCCTTATGACATTGGAGATTGTCTTACTTATTGTCATTTGGATCCAACTTATCAGTCCTATCTCATGACTGTCAGTCATGGTCATCAGGAACCTCAGTACTTCCACCAAGCTGTTGCAGACCCTCTTTGGAGGGAGGCTATGGATAAGGAAATTCAAGCATTAGAACAAACACACACTTGGGTACTTACCCCTTTGCCACCAGGTAAAAGACCTATTGGATGTAAATGGGTCTATAGGGTGAAGCTGCATCCTGATGGGACTGTGGAGAGATACAAAGCACGGTTGGTTGCTAAAGGGTACACTCAAAGGGAAGGGTTAGACTTCTTGGAGACCTTCAGCCCTATTGCCAAAACTGTGTCTGTGAGAGTTTTGATTGCTCTTACTTCAGCCAAAGGATGGCCTTTGCACCAGCTAGACATAAACAATGCCTTCCTCCATGGTGATCTTGATGAGGAAGTATACATGGATTTGCCTCCTGGTTATCACAGTAAGGGGGAGTTTCCAAATTCCATTTCCAATTCTACTCCTTTGGTATGCAAATTGGTGAAGTCTTTATATGGTCTCAAACAAGCTTCAAGGCAATGGAATACCAAACTTTCTGCTACCATTATGCAGCTCGGTTTCAAACAATCTCAGGCAGATCACTCCTTGTTTGTACATGCTAATGGCTCTTCTTTTACTGCATTATTGGTGTATGTAGATGATATAATAATCACTGGAAATGATTCAGCTTGTGTTACCAAGCTAAAATCTTTGTTAGACCAGAATTTTGGAATCAAAGACCTTGGCTCACTCAAATATTTTTTGGGTTTGGAGATTGCAAGAAGTACTAAAGGTATCAGCATTAACCAACAAAAATATGCTCTTGAGGTTCTAAAAGAGGCAGGAATGCTTGGTTGCAAACTTGTCAAGTCACCAATGGAGCAATAACTGAAATTATCCAAGGCAGATGGGGAGTTACTTAAAGATGCAGGGCAGTACAGAAGATTGATAGGGAAATTGATGTACTTAACTTTGAGCAGACCTGATATAGCCTATGCAGTTAATAGATTAAGTCAGTTTTTGGCTCAACCTCGAAGTCCACACATGAAGGCAGCTATTAGAATCCTTCAATACATTAAGGGTACACCAGGACAAGGAGTATTCTTCCCTGTTGATTCCGACCTGCAGCTAAAAGCATTTTGTGATGCTGATTGGGCAGGCTGCCCTGACACAAGGAAATCCCTAACTGGTTACTGCGTTTTCTTGGGTGAATCTTTAATCTCTTGGAGATCCAAAAGGCAAGACATAGTGTCAAGATCCTCTGCAGAAGTAGAGTACAGATCCGTGGCCACCACCACATGTGAAGTTACTTGGTTGCTTTACTTGTTAAGGGACTTGCACATACCACATGAGAGACCAGTGCTGCTGTACTGTGACAACCAGGCAGCCATACATATCTCTGCAAATCCAGTATTCCATGAGAGATCAAAACATATAGAAGCAGATTGTCATGTAGTCAGAAATAGAGTGTTGGATGGCACCATCAAAATGTTTTATGTCTCTTCAAGGAATCAATTAGCAGACATATTCACAAAGGCACTTGAGGTTGATCAATTTTCTAAATTGTTAGCAAGACTGGGAGTAATCAACATCTTTGCTCACAGAATACAATATCCAGAGTATCTGAAGCATAATCAAGAAACAAGAGCTTTGCTCTTGAGGGGGAGTGTTAAAACAGCTCAGCAAAATGTTTCCTTGCATCAAGGAGAAGTTCATGTTGCTAATCAAATCAGTTCACAACTCCAAGATAACCAAGGCATCGATCAAACAGCTGCTATGATCATGATTGAAGCAATGCCTCACTATGATCAGGTACTGTACTCAATGCAGTAGATGATGCCACGTATGCAAGGATATTGGGAGGTGATTGAACACGTGAGCATGAGCTGGAATATTGCTGTAACAGATTTTCCTTCATTTTAGGGAGTTAGTTATTTGATAGTTTTGCTAACTGCCTTAGCCTCTGTATATAAGTATAGAATCAGGACTTGTATGTATTAAGTGATTTTCATATTTTCATTCTTTCAATCAATAAAAGCTTCAGTTTCTATTTAGATTGAGAGCACAAAACTTTATAAGAATAAAGGTGAAACTTACAGTATTTCATTTGTTAGATTGATCTGTGTTTCAGATGCATAATCAAAGCATATCCCAAAAATACAAAGAAAAAAAATAAGATAATACAGCACATAAAAACAGAGCACACGTCTTACTCAAGAGTGGGTCTCTTCTTCGAGCTACATGAATGAAACTAAAACACTAGATCAGTAAAAATGAATGGCTATTTTTCAACAAATTATGAATCATTACTGATTGTATCAAAGGTAGATTTTTTCGGCAAAATCAAACAAACCCAATTCAAAAAAGTTAAGATAAGATCAAAACAAATACTCTCCAGATAATAAAAATCCAAACAACAAGAACCCCTAACCATTTAAAAAAAAAAAAAATCCTGAAGTATCGATTAGAGAGACATAGGAAATTTACCGAAACACCATCGGAATTGGTGGAGCAAAACGCGGTGGCTGCTAGCTGTAGCCATGGAGTCCTAGAGAAAGATCTGATGGAAGAGAGAAAGGGAGAGAGTTTTTTGAAATTTGAGGAAGCTGAAGGGTGGAGAGAAAAGAGTAAAGAAATGGGTGAAAGTGGTGTCACACGGATTGATGATGTGGCTCTATGATGTGTCATATTTATCTCCATTAGATTAAAGTAAGGGCTGAGATTGAAACTATTGCACACCGTGCAATACTATATGGATCCCCGCACGTTATAGTGTTTGGCCTTTCAAAACTTTGCCATGTATACAGTTTTTTTTTCTTAAAAATACCGTATGGTGCACTATTTTGGGAGAGTCTTATAAAAACCCAACCCGCTTTAAAAAAAAAAAAAAAAAAAAAAAAAACAACAACAACAACAACAAACATATACTGCAGAAAGAAAAAAGAAAACCGACAAAGAGAGGCAAAATTTGCCAAACATTACATTTCCGGAAAAAAATTAGACGGATAGCATGCTTTCAAACTTAGTTAGTAAGTTGGACTGTTTTTGAAAGTCGAGTTTGGCAAACTCGACTTTGGGCTAGAAAATGAACACCATAGTGGCATTTTTTATAGGTACCCTATAGTGGCGTTTTTATAAACGCTGCTATAGGCACTAAAAAACGCCACTATAGTGTTCATTTTTCAGCCCAAAGTCGAGTTTGCCAAATTCGACTTTTAAAAACAGTCCAACTTACTAATTAAGTTTGAACGCATGCCATTCATCTATTTTTTTTTTTTTTTTTTCTGGAAATGTATTGTTTGACAAATTTTGCCGACAAAGAGAATGATAGAGAAAGTACTTCAATCTGCATAGATGGTGGAGACAGAAAAATCTGTGAAGAAAGTCAGGATTTGCCACCATCAGACCACCATACCCTTCATCGGTATTGTCTCTGTCTTTTTGTACCGAAGGCCAGTGTACTCCCTTCATTTTCAAATACTGTTTTTGTAGTTTGAAAGATTGAAACTCCTCACCATTGCTTTTCCTATTTGAATTAGAATCTTAAGTCTTCAATATTTCTATGTTTTTTAATTCAAAACTGGCAGTTCCCCTTACTTAATTTTCTAGGGTACTTCTTTTACCCTTTAAAAAAAAAAAAAAAATAGATGGGTTGATTCTCTTTCTTTGGATGCTTTGGTTCCAAATTATCCCTCTATATCTTTTTTGGTGGTAACATTAGGGATTTTGCCCTTGATTTACTGTGGTTTAAAGTAAAAAATTCACCTTGGATTATTTCAAATCTGAATGTATTATGCGAACAACTTAATTTTTATTATGCAATTTGTTTGATTAAATTACTGATCGGTCTTTTGTTTAATTCTAGAATTCTTAATCCATGTTGCCAATTAAATTGTGAAAAGTTGTTTCATACACATCTCAAAAATATATATATATATATATATTTTTTTTTTTTTTGTTGAATGGGTTTAGATTTGATTCGTTTTTTTTTTTTTTTTTTTTTTTTTGGGTTTTCTATCAAAATGTTTGTTTCCTCAATTTTAGATATTTGCTTTTGTTTTGTTTTGTGTAAGATTGAAATCATTGGGTATTTCCGTTTCTAACATTTATTTTCCTTCTTCAATCTTATTTTAGGCTCTTCTTACTGGAACAGCATGCACCAGATAGAGTACGTAAGGCATACAGAGATAAGCGTATACCATAACGGGTAAAGTTATTGGTTTTTTTTTTTTTTTTTTTTTTTTTTTTTTTTTTTTTTTTTTTCATTTCATTCTCAAATTTGGGCATCAACACCAGCTCCAGTACGTTTTCTTTCATTTTTTTTGCAGACCCAAAACCTAGGCAAAATGGTAAACAGAGAAGGCATGGAGTGGGGACTGGGAGAGAGAAAAATCTGAGACTGTAGAAGAAGAATAATAGAGATTGAAAGAGAGATAAATCTCAGGGCAGCCACCACTGTCACGCGGCCGGATTTGTTACAGGTAAAGGTTTTCTTTATTTTATTTTTAAAATTACGCGATAACTATGATTTATGTTTGGGTGTTTGGTAGTATAGGTTCAATTTAGGCATTTGGATTACATTTGATTTTGATTAAGGTTATTAAATTAGATTTAGTTTATGGTTGGGGTATTTGTGTTGTTCGTTTGGTTTTCGTTAATTTTTCAATCAAGGTAGAAAGTAGAGAGTATTTTTGGTCTCTTCAATTTCTTTACACTTCTCGAATGAGTATTTAGGTTTTTGTTTTTAACTCTCTCTTGGATTTAGTTGTAGATTCCATTTGTCATTGATTGATTTCAATTCCGATCTGTGTAATAAAAAATTAATGGGTTCTTTAGCTTTTCTTTTTTTGGGTTTGTAGGTGGAAAGGCAAATCATTGGAATTTCTATTCTTAATTTTAATTTCTTGCGTTTTGTTTTGTTGATTATTGTTTTTTGGTTAAAAATTTTTTTCCCTGTTTGTTAGATTTTTAGAAATTATCAAATGTTATTGCTTTATAATCAATCTTCTGGTCTCTTTTGCAGGTAATTATGTATTGCTTCTATTCATTTAAGGGGTAATTTAATCACCGATCTCTATCTTAAGCACATATATGGTTTTGATCAAGGGCTAATTCATTTGAAATGTTTGTAGGGAACATTAATACATGCAAGCATCAGGAAGCAGGCACTTTTACCAATGCTTCGAGCTCTAGCCCCAGTTTACGCAGTTGAGATGCTCTTAAGATCATGTGTGTCCAATCTTTCTCCTCTCTTTCTAAGTAACATTTTATATTTAGTTCTACTTTCGTTATGTTTTTTCTTTTTCTTTTTTTGATTTAGTTTTGTGAATTCTTATCTGGGTTCATGTGGCTACCACTTAGAAACTTGATTTTAGTGTATAGTTTCTCTGTAGGCATTGATTTGTGTGCTTTTAAATTGTGGATATAATTTCGAAATTCATAAGGAATTTTAAATTCCAATTCTTATTGGATTCCATTTGGGATTTATAGGTTTTAATTTGAACCAAGATGGAATCACAATGGACATTGAGATTGTGTATTTAAAATTTTAGGGGAAACTAAGCTATGGGTTTTAATTTTAGAGTTTGGCCTTAGGTTCTATCCAAACAAAAAAGATTTATACCAGACAACAATAGTGGGAGCCACTACTGCATAAGATTGGTTTAACTATCAATCTAGGCTTGCATAACACAACCATTTGGACAAAATAATATTCTATCTTGAATAATTTGTGCATCATGAATTGTATTCTCTCAATTGTAGAGGATGAAGAAGCCTTTGATTTAACATGTGAGCTTTGCTTCAAATGATTGTATGAGAATAAAAGGAATAAAAGGAATTATTTGTTGAAGAAGAAGCAAAGAGTTTGTTAAACCTCACTTGCAGTAATGGTTTTGTAATATGAATGTATATAATGAAACATTCATATACATGTTAAAAAAACAAATTTGTTAAACATTGTGCTCTTTTAAAGTACTCTCTACAATAATTATAATATATGTTGGATAGTACACTTTCAAAGTTTCTTATTGAATTTTATTTTCTACCATATTTAGAAGCAAAGAAATGTTACCAATGATCAAAGCAAGGTTAAAATAAAGGAAGACATTATGAAATTGATTAGGTGGGAAATATAGAATAAAATTTAATTTAATGGTAAATTCTAATTCTATTGAACATCTTAGCAAAATAGAAAAACACTATTGATCTACATAGTTTGCAGTCTACCGGGAATCTCT
Organism: Quercus variabilis; assembly: GCA_030445155.1. Taxonomy (NCBI): domain Eukaryota; kingdom Viridiplantae; phylum Streptophyta; class Magnoliopsida; order Fagales; family Fagaceae; genus Quercus; species Quercus variabilis. The sequence continues at coordinate 54,116,559 of CP129454.1, read as the reverse complement.
AATGTTGTTTTAAGAGTGGTACAAATTCAGTTTTCAAGAGAATAAGTGGGGTGTATTTTGTTGTCGTGTTTAGTGTCGTGCTGTGTCGTGTCGTTTAGGTCCTCTAAGGGACTATTTTTATGTATAGCTGTAGTTTTGAAAGTATATCTCGAAATGTCAAGTTGTGTTTTCGATGTACAATTTTATTTTATTTTTTCTTTGGCATCTAGATTTGCTGTCTAAAATGCACAACACTCTATGTTTGGGGTCGCTTCTAAATCTATCTATTGACTATTAATACTAGCAATTTAAATCCCTCATGTATTGCACCCACCGCATCATTGTGCCCCTTCCGTCAATATCTGTTAGAATCATTGAATTGTGTCTGTGTCCTAATTAAGAGATAATTTAGTTCACAATTATTTTCCTTGAGATTATTTATATAAACATAGATTTTTGAGTTTATGATGTTTATATTCTATGTTTAATTCTTTAATGCATGTATGAATTTAGTTAGTTTGAAAGTAACTAACTGATATTAGTTGATTAATGGCATTGCTAAAAATAATTTCAAAGAAATCCAGATTGGGTTCCCCTTTGAAACAGTTGTTGTTGGTGGCAAATTAGTTGATGATGTCTATGATCAACTTAAACTAGAATCAGTATAGACAAAGAGTGGGGAAGTGAGGGAATGTCTATTTCTCTTTTATTTTATTAGTGTTTTAATTTTTTGGTTTCCTCTCTATTTTGTGTGTGTGTGTGTGTGTTTGTGTTTTTTTTTTTTTAAAAGTAGCATTGGGACTTCGCAATTATTGTTGTATGAAAATATGTTATTTTATTTAAGCTACATTTTTATTTGCAACTATAGAGAGCTGAATACAAGAAATTTCCCAAAAAATCGCTTTGTAATATATGCCCACCACAGCATTTAGTTTAGTCCCTTGCAAACAATGGTTTCTTGCATCTATTATTTTATTTTTTGTATGTTTGCTAGAAATTTATTTTATTTTATATTAAGGACCATGTAATATATAACTAGATTATGTGAGAATAGTTTCATATTTTTGATCTAAAATCTTATTAGTGGTTTTGTTTATTTATTGATTGATTCTATCTCTATCCATTGCATTTGGATCCAGAATTCAATTAACAATTTGAAGTTGTTTTGATAAGCTTGACATATTAACATGGGAAATTAACAAAGCAATTGTCATTGGAAATTGAAGAGTGAAAAAACAGAATGTGAGTTAAGGCTATGTTTTATCTCTATAAACCCAAAACTTATTATAAAAAAAAAAAAAAAAAAAAAAAAATCACCCCAACATAAAAGGGCTTTAGTTTGTGGTTAATTTGCTTTGGGTTGGTGCCTTTGTGTGTTTTCAATGATATACGATGCTCACTATGTGCTTGATATTTTGTTTCTAGATGGACACCTTTGTAACATATGATATGTATTTTTTAAATTCTATAAAAGATAATTGGGGTTGATTTTAAATGAAGTGATATTGTATTTTATAGATAGCATTCCTGCAAGCAGGACAAATGAGGGGCTGTACAACATGCCCTTAACGAATTTTGAATTTTAATGTATTTTTATATTAGGTTGATTGTTTTCTTATTCATAAAATGATCTCGCGCATTGCGTGGGTTAAATGCTAGTATATATAAAAACAGATACCTCATGTGGGAAAGCACGACATTCTGCCAAGTGGCACATTGTATGACATCCTTCTCATTTAGGCTTCCATCTCATCTAAATTTAGCATTTATATCACACTATTAAGTAATGGCAAATGCATTTATTTCAATGTATTAATAAAATTCAAAGAATTTGTATACATTTATAACTTTACATGCTTTGAATTGATATGGATGGATTTAACAAGTACTAGGAAATGTAGGAATAAAATTCAAAGAATTTGTTTACATTTATAACTTTACATGCTTTGAATTGATACCGATAGATCTAAAAAGTCATGGGTAAGGTAGGAATCAAAAAAACTTTTCAATTTTTAGCATAAAACTAACTTCAATCTTTGAATTTTATTCCTACATTTCCCATGACTTGTTAAATCCATCCATATCAATTCAAAGCATGTAAAGATATAAATGTATACAAATTCTTTGAATTTTATTAATACATTGAAATAAATGCATTTGCCATTACTTAATAGTTTGACATAAATGCTAAATTTAAATGAGGTGGAAGCCTAAATGAGAAATGTATTTTACTTTAGAACTAAAGAAAAAGAAAAAGAAAAAAAAAAAAAAAACCTTCTAATTGATTATTTATGAAGTTAGCTTCTTTTTTTTTTTTTTTTTTTTTAAATTTTGTGTTAGAATTCATAATTTGTAGGTAGCCATAGTGGTAAAAAACAAAAATCGATGATGACTTAAAAGTTTTTTTTGCTTTTTTTTTTTTTTTTTAAAGGATACAAAAGCCTAACCAAAGTCAATTGAATTTTGATAAATAAATGTGTTTTTAGCAAATTTCTCTTTGTTTAATCACGTTCTCTTTATGTTGATACTTACAAATGATTTCCTTAATTCTATTGAGATAATTAATTGGGTGTTTATGATCAAAGTCTCCATATTTGATTGTGAGAATAGAGTGATTGAGAAAGTGTTTGGTAGGTTGCTTAAGTTTATGTAATTTTAGGATATAAAAGTATTTTCTATTTTAAGTTTTTATTTGTAGATTTCAAAATCATTTAATCAGTTTGAAAAATAAAATCTACTTTTAACGGTAAATATTATTGTGGGGGTTAAAGCCCAACATCACGTGTTGGGCCTAGGGCCCAATTCGAGTATCACTATTTGTTCGAAGAGAAGAAAACGATTAGGAAGGAGTCCAGGTGGAAGCAGTATACCTAGAGACAAACGAGGATAGCCCGAAGAGATCCATAACTCTCCAAAGAGGTCATTCTCCTCAGACACCAAGGGGACTTGATCAAGCAAGTATACGGAAGGTCTGATTGATCTTTCCAACAACTTCAATGACAAGCTGTGGGCATGCCTGGGGATGATAAGAACGGAAAAATATCTAACAGGAAAAGCTGCTACCACCGTATTTAATGCACTTCAGCAACTTTCCTGGCTGCATTTATGTGGAAAAGACTCCTAAACAGTGCAACCTCAACTACCACCACTCATGGAAAACTAAAGCAGATATCTGATATGACATGTATTCAAGTAAAGGCTTAGATGAAGAATAGGTGTACGGTGAAGATGAAGGAAAAGAAGAATATATAAATGTAATAGGCCTCTAGGGGGAAGGTGGAGAAACTCAGAGGAATTGTATTCATTTTTCAATCAATAACAAGCCCCTTCGGATTTGAGTTTATTGAGCTTTCAAGCGTGTTTTTATGTCAATTTATTGTTGCTAGATTCACAACCAGCCTAGCTTTTTCATCCACTCTCTACAAATTCATTGTTTTGGATTCGTTGGGCTCATAATCCTGACCTTCTAGGCTTGGGCCACGAAATTTGGACCCTACAATTATAATATATTATAATCTTACAATGTTATACAATTTTTTAAAATAAATTATGAATTAAAAAAAATCAAGTTTCAAAGTATTTAACAATATTGTGAGCAAACATAAATATTATACAACAAAATAAATATTAAGTATTATATATAGATTTTAATATACATAAAAATGGTTTCAAATGAAATTGTAAAGTAGTCCGCACATCGTGCGGGATATCATTTAGTACATATAAATATGTATATATACAACTCGTTGAGCGTGATACAACAATGTTAATGCATTACCACAAGCTAATGCTCGATATCTTACTCGGACGAGTAGTACATAGTAAATTCATGAATTTAAATTATGGATTGTGTCGATGGACAAGGATTTGATTGCTATTGATCTTCGTTAGCGCATATTATAAAATTTTCTAGGAACAACTTTAGTTCAACACTTTTGATTCAAAGAGATAATAATTTGCGAGACTTGAAGTGAGAGGTTAATATAATGCTATATATGAACACCACATAATCCAAAAACTTAAATCGATGAGTTTGGGTCCAACTAAATTGTATTATTAAGGACTCGCTCTTGTAATTAGTATCTCTTGTGGGACTTAAACACTTGACTAACCACACTACCTACATGTAAATATTTCAACAAATCTCCACATTCAAGTGTGAACCTTCTAAATTACTTGTAACACTTTAGTTATTTTTTCTCTTGAATGAAAGTCTTTTTCTGCACAATCTAAGTGTCATGCATTACCTTCACCAATAGAGTGCACTTTACTCAATTATAGGTGGAGCGAAGATGGGAAGTCTTCCTTGCACAACAATGGCAGTCACCAACATGCATCTAGTAAAAGCTTTACTTAACCATGGGTAGAATTGAGGAGTCTTCCTCTTAGTTGGTGTTATCCATTGTCAAACACTTGCCCAGTTGAACCATTGACTCAAATTTCATAAATCCACTTGTTGGGGAAATAAGAACTTGAAAAGACTTCAGTTGAGTAGTTAATATAACATATAAGAATACCATATAACCCGAAGGCTTTGGTAATACGTTTGGGTCCAACTATGTTATGTGAACCTCTCACTCTTGTAATTAGTATCATCAACACTTTACTAATTAATCACACTACTCACACATAAATATTTCAAACTTAAACTATTAATACGAAACAACTAAAATCAACTTAAAGAATAAGACTAATCCCAATATATACATAAAAATCCTGATTCCGAATTTCAACTTTTTTTCCCTCCAATTGGCTTCTTTCCTTAATTCATTAAGATTCTACATCTTAATAATCAAGATGTGGAGACAGAATTCCTTGGGTTTACTTGCAGTCAAGAAAGAATTTTGTTCGATCAATTCTTTGGTTTGGCTGTAGGTTGCACACTTCTTGACCATGGCAGCATATCAGCAGATTTTTGTTATCTTCTTTGTTTTTTGCATAATGTTGAGGCAATTTTGAGTTTGAGAAACTATTTAAATTATAATTTTTTATACCAACTAGAGCGTGACTTCATATTAAATTTTTTGGTTGGTTTTTTCTCTTAATATCGTAATGTGTATTAGTTCACAGATGAATTTGGCTTAATTGCTGTTTATTAGATACTCCCAAGGCCCAATTCAAATAATGTTTTCATTGATGACCGTTTTGAAACAATTCTCTGATTCAGTCGAATTCTTTGCTTGGTTGTTTCTCTTAATCTTGTAAATATGTATGAGCTTTAATAACCCATGATACACACGATAAATATGAAAGTTACAGCACATGTTTAAGTGAAAAATGGAACTGAAACTAAGCCAAATTCAGGCCACATCCAAAGCCCATGATAAGGAAAAATCATAGACTAAGCAATCAATAGGGTACCCCAAATCTTTGTTCTTTTTGATGAGTTCGGCTGAAGTCTTTCAGCCAATGGCTTTCAAACGAGTGAGATAGGCATGGGGACTCTCCGATTGGTGAAAGCACTACAAAACATGCGGGCCTATGGCCGCGTTTTTTTTAGCTGCGTTTGCGAAAACGCAGCTACAGCTAACCTATAGCCGCATTTTTGGAAAACGCAGCTATAGACTTAACCTATAGCTGCATTTTTAAAATGCGGCTATAGATAAACCTATAGCCACGTTTATAAGCGGTTTTAGCCGCATTTTTAAAACGCGGCTATAGGGTAAGTCTATAGCCGCATTCATAAACATGGCTATAGCTGTAGCCACATATATATATATATATATATATATATATATATAAATATATTTTTATGGAGGACCTATGGCCACGTTTAAATCGCAGCCATAGGTTAAGTCTATAGCCGCGTTTTAAACGTGGCTATAGACTTACATTTAAAAATATATGTGTATATATATATATATATATATATATCACCGAATGGGTTTGCACTTTTTTTTTTTTTTTTTTTTTTTTGTTTTTAAATAAGGACCTATGGCCATGTTTAAAATGCGGCTATAGACTTAACCTATGGCCGCGTTTTAAACGTGGCCATAGACTTACATTAAAATATATATATATATATATCACCAAATGGGTCAGCACTTTTTTTCTTTTTAAATGAGGACCTATGGCCACATTTAAAATGCGGCCATAGGTTAAGTCTATAGCCACATTTTAAACGTGGCTATAGACTTACATTAAAAAAAAAAAAAAAAAAAAAATCACCGAATGGGTTTGCACTTTTTTTTTGTTTTTAAATAAGGACCTATGGCCACGTTTAAAGTGCGGCCATAGACTTAATCTATGGCCGCGTTTTAAACGTGGCCATAGACTTACATTAAAGTGCGGCCATAGACTTAATCTATACCCTCATTATAGCCATCTGATATTTTGTGTCAAATTGGACAGAGGCTGATGACTTGGGCTGCATGGTCTTGAAAATAAAATGAGTGATGGCAAATGTGGCTCTAACCCCTTTGGAGGACATACCAGATCCATATCTGATCCTTCCCCCCTCCCTTAGTTCTTTGTCGTTAATGCAAGTTCCCTTTTACCAAAAAAAAAAGAATTTGCGTGGCCTTGACTTGGGTAAGATAGTGCCAAACCTCTTTTTGTATGCTTCATAATACATGTCCCACATTACTTGAACATGAGAAACTCTCTTTTTCTTCTTCTTTTTTCCTACTTTATTACATTATTTTGTTGCCTGAGATAAAAACACAATAGTAGTGGCCAAATAATGACCAAGTGGCATGAATCTTGAAATCGAGTACTTCAAAGAACCCAACTTTGATCACTAATTTATCCAAGTGTGATGTGTACTCAGTTGCGGCTCTAGAATTTTTTTACAGGGTGTTCCTCAAGAAACATAAATTACACAATCTAATAAAAAGACAATTTTATATATTGACAACAACAACAATAAAAAAAAAAAAAACATACAAATACATAAAGTTTTACAACATAAAGCTTGTGGAGTTCAGTTGTAGTTGTTGTTAGCGTTGCTGAACAGGGATGGACGACGATGGCTGGGGAGAGTAAGTAAGTTTCTTATTTCCTCTTAGCCTTTAGGTTTGATTTAGTTTCAGTTTAAATTATTTAATGATTTGTGAATCCACGAGGCATTAAGACAGTGAGGATTTTTTTTTTTTTTTTTAAATATTTGTTGAATTAAAAATGTAATTGTGTTGGTGTTGGAGTAGTGATAGTCTTAGTCTGAGATGAGATTGATCTTGTACTGAGCTTTTCTATTGGCATTTGGTTTGGGCTTTGTTAGTGGTTTTATTATATTTTTTATTTTTTTCCAGATTTTCATTTAAGTTTGTTTTTTTTTTTTAGGGGGTGGGGGGTGGGGGTTTCCATGGTTTTCTAAACCAATACGGTAAAAGAATTGAAAAAAGGACTGGTTTTTGGTTTTTTGGTCGGACCGAGATCCAACCAATAGTTGAACTGGTGACATCATAAATAATATACTTAATAAAATTTTAAATTATATAAATAAAAATATAATAAGTTTATTTCTAATAATATGATAGCAAAACGTAAAAACATAATATTTAGAGAAATTTATCGTGTAAATTTAATCAAATTTCCTTAGAATGGACAATCACATCACATGTTTTATTATAATCATAAAAATAAAAAGTTTATTTTCTATATTTATATATATATATATATATATATAATGAATTAATTGATGTTATATAAAAATTAAGTAACATTTTAAGTTTATTCACTTAATTAACTAAAATTACTATTTTTTTCTAATCAAAATTATCGGAATAAGAAAAAAGAAAAGTAGTTGTACAATAAAAAAGATAAATTTAGCGTGACTTTGACCAATTAGTTGTATAATATATATTATAATATTTTTGAGGAAAAGTATTCGTATAATGACATTGTGTCTAGTAAAGCAAAAACTAAAAGTAAAGTTGTAATATAGGTTTAAAAAAATATAAAAGCATGTGGTTCTTTTTGCTTGAAAGACCCAAATATATTATTGTAGGGGCTTCTTTTTCGGAGGTGGGCCTCCGACAATGAATTTGTAGAGAGTGGGGCAAAGGGTTTGGTTCCGGCCGGCCCCTCGCCGGTCTTCTTTGGACTTCTGGTTATTTGCTCTACGCCTGGGGTTGCTCCTCGGCTGGCGTCCGAGGAGGCCCCCTTTCACAAGGGGGGTTCTTTGCCTTATATACGCCCTTTAGCTCGATCCTGTCCCTACAGCTGTTGACCATCCGAGCTACTGGTTCACGACTAGTCCCATCAAACAGGTTCCTCACCATACTGGGGGCTGCTGCCTCCAAGGCTTTTCAGTGAAGGGTCTTGTCACCATTAATGTAGCCTAGAGGGTCAGGCAGACTCGTTAAGTGTGGATGTGACCACCTGTTCTGGGTCTGCCCCCTACCTAGATTAGACTAGGTGTGCCGAGGAGGGGTGTGTCCTCGGCTTGGGTCTTGGAAGCACTAAAACCTCTAAGCCGACCATCTGGGGAGATTACCTTCCTCGGCTTGGGCCCTGGGCCAGCCTAAAGGTGGGCCGGGGGTTCTGGGCCTTCGGGCCCCACAGTAGCCCCTCAAAACCCTACTGCACGTATCCTCGGACGGGGAGGAGGGTTTTGCAAACCTCGGCCCCTATGGTCCGGAAGGCCTTCAGTCGGCTGGTTCTTCCTTGAGTGGTTGGATCGACCCTTAGGCTTTTCAATAGGTAGTTAGTTTCTTCACGGGAATAGGTCTTCGGACCGAGCAGTACCTTGGCTCCGTCGTAAATAGATAGCTCCCCGTAGGCTTGAGCCCGTAGACCATGCAAGACCTAGGTACGTTGCTGCCTTAAGTACGAGTGGCCAGCTCCCCGTAGGCTTGAGTCCGAGGACCATGCAAGACCTAGGTACAATTGCTGCCATCGTTTCCAAGTGGCTAGCTCCCCATAGGCTTGAGTCCGTAGACCATGCAAGACCTAAGTACAATTGCTGCCTTAAGTACGAGTGGCCAGCTCCCCGTAGGTTTGAGTCCGAGGACCATGCAAGACCTAGGTACAATTGCTGTCATCGTTTCCAAGTGGCTAGCTCCCCATAGACTTGAGTCCGTAGACCATGCAAGACCTAGGTATAGTTGCTGCCTTAAGTACGAGTGGCCAGCTCCCCGTAGGCTTGAGTCTGAGGACCATGCAAGACCTAGGTACAATTGCTGCCATCGTTTCCAAGTGGCTAGCTCCCTATAGGCTTGAGTCCGTAGACCATGCAAGACCTAGGTACAATTGCTGCCTTAAGTACGAGTGGCCAGCTCCCCGTAGGCTTGAGTCCGAGGACCATGCAAGACCTAGGTACAATTGCTGCCATCGTTTCCAAGTGGCTAGCTCCCCATAAGCTTGAGTCCGTAGACCATGCAAGACCTAGGTACAGTTGCTGCCTTAAGTACCAGTGGCCAGCTCCCCGTAGGCTTGAGTCCGAGGACCATGCAAGACCTAGGTACAATTGCTGCCATCGTTTCCAAGTGGCTAGCTCCCCATAGGCTTGAGTCCGTAGACCATGCAAGACCTAGGTACAGTTGCTGCCTTAAATACGAGTGGCCAGCTCCCCGTAGGCTTGAGTCCGAGGACCATGCAAGACCTAGGTACAATTCCTGCCATCGTTTCCAAGTGGCTAGCTCCCCATAGGCTTGAGTCCGTAGACCATGCAAGACCTAGGTACAGTTGCTGCCTTAAGTACGAGTGGCCAACTCCCCGTAGGCTTGAGTCCGAGGACCATGCAAGACCTAGGTACAATTGCTGCCATCGTTTCCAAGTGGGCCCGAGCATGAGGACACAGTGTTCACCTCTTTGGGCAACTCAGTCTCACGTCAGGTAGAAGTCCTTCTCCTTAGCCCCTTGCAGGATGCTGGAGCGAGAGTCGTTGTACCATTACTGCGCAGTTGCCTCCAATAGGAGTTTGTCCTCGGATCCGAGGACTTTGTTTTTGGTGTGAAGACGTCCACGGGTCTTTTCCTGTGAGCTGTTTTTCCTCAGGTCGGATTGTGACTTCGCACGTGGGGCTGATCTTGCTTCTGGTTTGCGTTCCTCATCTTTCTGGTTTACGAGACGTCGCTTGGCCTTCCGCGCTCCCTGTTTGACGCTTCGGTGCCCGTAACGCACCTCCATTAATGCCTTCGTGAATTAACACGCATCAGGCAGCTGGCAATCCCCTTGGAATTGGGTGGGAATTAATTCCCTTTGACAACTCCCCCTTCGAATTCCGCGCGGCTCAACTCCCGCTGGTTTTCACCCTCTATAAAAGGCGTTCTGGGGGGAGTGTTTCTCCTCATTCCATGAATTCTCCCCCACGAAAAGAGATATACACTTTCACCTTCCTGAGCCCCTTTGATACCGCCACCAGGGTCGTGACCGCAGTTAGGAGACCTGGAGTTAAGGGCCGCCGTGGTTGCAGCCTCCACTGGGCTGCCGGCGCGGCAGAGTTTAGGCGTAACACTGGCAGGACCTCGTATGGTGGCCTGGGGAGACGCCATTGAAGTACCTAACGTCCCTTCGCAGAGCGCACCTTCGACGAAGGAGGCATGCGAACTCCCGTCATGGCTGGTGCCCGAGTATTGCCGTCTCCGACGGTCAATGCTCGTGCAATTCGGAGGGGGTCGAGGAAGCATCATGAGGGAGGGTGTTCCGGGGTCTAGGGGCTCCTCACTTTGTTCAAGCTTTGGTTTGAAGGTGAGCCAGCCCCTAGCCCCCCTTCCCGTGCTTTTACTGTCCAGTTCTCCCATTCTCTGGACGCCGGTAAAAGCACGGGTTGACACTTCCCTCATTCCTGATATTAATTCTTTGCGAGCCTCTTGCCCAGCCAGTTCCAACACCGGTCCGCCTGGGCCTCTGATTGTAGGATTAGTTGGTAGGAATTTTTGTAAAACATGCCTGTCTGAGCCTCTGATTGTATTTGTAACTCTTTTTTTTTTTAGATTGTAAATGTTATTGTATTTGTAATCTTCTTTTGAAATAATAAAGAATTCTTCTTTTACTTGTTGTTGAGTTTCCTTTTCGCACTGCAATTCTTCTCTTTTTCTCTTCTTCTTTCTTTCTCTTCTTTTTTTTTTTGCACCGCCAACTTCTGAGTAATAACTGGTTTAGAACGATTGCTGGTTGCGCCGGCCGGCGCACTAACCCTTCCCACAGACGGCGCCAATTGTAGGGGCTCCTTTTTCGGAGGTGGGCCCCCGACAATGAATTTGTAGAGAGTGGGGCAAAGGGTTTGGCTTCGTCCGGCCCCTCGCCGGTCTTCTTTGGACTTCTGGTTATTTGCTCTACGCCTAGGGTTGCTCCTCGGCTGGCGTCCGAGGAGGCCCCCTTTCACAAGGGGGGTTCTTTGCCTTATATACGCCCTTTAGCTCGATCCTGGCCTTACAGCTGTTAGCCATCCGGGCTACTGGTTCAGGACTTGTCCCATCAAACAGGTTCCTCACCATACTGGGGGCTGCTGCCTCCAAGGCTTTTCAGTGAAGGGTCTTGTCACCATTAATGTAGCCTGGAGGGTTAGGCAGACTCGTTAAGTGTGGATGTGACCACCTGTTCTGGGTCTGCCTCCTACCTAGATTAGACTAGGTGTGCCGAGGAGGGGTGTGTCCTCGGCTTGGGTCTTGGAAGTACTAAAACCTCTAAGCCGACCATCTGGGGAGATTACCCTCCTCGGCTTGGGCCCTGGGCCAGCCTAAAGGTGGGCCGGGGGTTCTGGGCCTTTGGGCCCCACAATTATTAAGTTGCTCAAATTATGGACCAAAATTTAATTTTATTGGCGTAAAAAAATTCAGGATGTTTCCAAAATTTCTCTAAAGATAAATAAATATAAAATTTTAAATTATTATGTATAGATATATATATATATATATATATTTCAGGTCAAGGTGGTCCTGAATCACTCTGACCATAAGATGGCGTTGCCCTTGGTCCTGAAGAATAACTAATACCCTTCCCAGCATGTGGCCTCATGCATGACTTTATTTAATGCCATAGAAAGCACGAGTTTATTGTGGCATGAGTTTCTAGTTGAACTTTGGGCCTTAAGGGATGTGAATAAAAAAATTGTACTTTATTGACTTTTCTAATCTATTTCATAAAGCCCACTCACCTACCTTTCTCCCCATTGCTTTATAAATACCGTGGCCTTGAAGGCTTTCTACATCATGCTCAAGAAGTTCAGAGAGAACAAATCCTATCATACCATTCAAAACTTACACTCCTCCTTGAACTTAGAAAAAATATGTCTAACCAAGTCTCAGGGGCTCCATCCCAAAATGCCAAATCAGAGGTTGTTCGCCGAACAGCAAATTTCCATCCAAGCATTTGGGGTGACCGTTTCATCAACAATACTTCTAAGGACAAGGTAATGAGATTATTTGCTACCCCAATTTATGAAAATTACGCAGTACACTTTATAATATTTTTAGCATTTTTTGTTACAATATAATCATTTGTTCATGCAACTCATGTTGTAGGATATTCATTCCCATAAAGTACGTGAAGTTGAAGAGCTGAAAGATGAGGTGAGAAATGAGCTCTTTGCCACGGGTCATCTTTCACAACAGCTGGGCATAATTGATGCACTCCAACGCCTCGGCGTCGCTTACCACTTTGAAAGAGAAATCCAAGAAGCTCTAGAACATATATACATGACATTTAACGGGAAAATTGATGTTGATGATCTCTACAAAGTTTCCCTCAGTTTTCGACTGCTACGCCAAGAAGGATTTAAGGTTTCATGTGGTAAGACCTGAGTATGATTAATTTCTTCTTGTAATAGCAAGTTAGCGTTGTTTTTTTTTTTTTTTTTTTATAAAACAAGTTTGGTTTTTGCTAAACAGATGTTTTCAAAAAGTTCAAAGACGAAGATGGTCAATTCAAGGAAAGCTTGACTAGTAACGTTGAAGGCATGCTAGCCTTCTATGAAGCTACACATCTGAGGATGCATGGAGAAGACATTCTTGATGAGGCCCTTGAGTTCACTACCACTCACCTTAAGTCCACAACATCCTTTATAGGCAATCCGTTGGCAACGCAAATAACTTGTGCCTTAAAGCAGCCCTTGCATAAGGGCATACCACGGCTAGAGGCTCGGCGATATATTTCTTTCTATGAACAAGATGCTTCACATAACAAAGTTTTGCTCAAGCTTTCAATATTAGATTTCAATCTAGTGCAGTCATTGCACAAAGAGGAACTTAGTTATATCACAAGGTAATTAGTTCTAAAACCATGATCCAAAAGACAAAGTACGAATATTTTTGGAAATAATGAAGAGAATACTATATAAAACTTGCAAAATAACGTGTTACAAAAAAAAAAAAAAAAAAAAAAGAGGTCAAATTACAATTTACGTACTTGTAGTTTGGCTAAAATTTATGTTACCTACTTGTAGTTTGAAATTTGACATTTTACCCACCTGAGGTTTGACCAAAATCTAAGTTGCCTACTTGTGGTTTGAAATCTCATGATGTAAGTGTTCCAGGAGATTTTTATTTTTTATTTTTTTAATATATTATTTGATCTTGTATTTTTATGTTTTTTGTGGTTTTGGAGGAAAGAAACATAAAAGTGAAGAAAAATCACATATTTAGCCATGTTTTTAAAAGAAGTGGTTAAGAAAATTTAACTAAACTAACCTCAGATGGGTAAAGTGTCAAATTTCTAAGCACAAGTAGGCAACTTAAATTTCGGCCAAAACATAGGTATGTGTGTAAGTTGTAATTTACCCAAAATATTAATTCAAAATTCATTTATTAGATTGTTGAAGTAGTATATAGTAGTAATCATATTCTTGATACAACAATTTATTAGTTTTTTGTAGTAAAATTTATAGCAACCCTAGCATTTTGCTATAAATATTTGGTTACTTACCATCAATTAATATTACTTGTTATATTCAAATTGTAGGTGGTGGAAAGATTTAGATTTTGCAACGAAGCTACCTTTTGCAAGAGATAGGATTGTCGAATGCTACTTTTGGATAGTCTCGGTCTACTTTGAGCCCCAATATTCACTTGCAAGAAAAATACTAACCAAAGTTATTTCCATGACATCTATTCTAGACGATATATATGATGCTTATGGCACACTTGAAGAACTCGAACCCTTCACAGAAGCAATTGAGAGGTTCATAAATTGAATTAATTAATAAATATGTTAAGACTATGATGTATAATGTCAATCTAACTTTTGTAATTGGTACATGATATTTTTAGGTGGGATATTAGTTGCATAGATCAACTTCCAGAATACATGCAAATATGTTGTCGTGCACTCTTTGATGTATTCGAAACAATTGAAAATGAGTTGGCCAAGAAAGGAAGATCATACCGTGTTAGCTATGCAAAAGAAGCTGTAAGCGTCAAGCAACTTAACTTTTCATGTTTTTTTGTCTACTTTTTCATGCTACATACTTATTTCATTCATGTTGTTTAAACCTTAGATGAAACGTTTGGTTCGGGCCTACTTTGATGAAGCCGAATGGTTCTACCAAAATTACATCCCAACAATAGAGGAGTATATGCATGTTGCACTTACAAGCTCTGGTTTACCTATGCTCACAACTATCTCTTTCCTTGGCATGGGTGACATTGTTACAAAAGAGGCATTTGATTGGACCTTCAGCAACCCCAAGATTATTACAGCTTCATCCGTAATTGGTAGACTCATGGATGACATGAAGTCACATAAGGTATGCGATCAAAAAATCTTATCAAGTTTCACAAGCTAGTGTGAGCGGTCTATTTCATATGTGTTTCCAACTTTCTACTTACCCTTTTGAAAAAATTTGTATGTAGTTTGAGCAAGAGAGAGGGCATGCTCCCTCAGCAGTCGAATGCTACATGAAGCAACATGATGTCTCAGAGCAAGTAGTCCATGATGAATTCAACAGGCAAGTTGATAATGCATGGAAGGACGTTAATGAGGAGTGTATAAGACCTACTGTTGTTCCCATGCCTTTAATTATGCGTTGTCTTAATCTTACACGAGTATTAGATATCATTTACAAGGAAGGGGATAACTACACTCACGTTGGAAAAGAGATGAAAGATAATGTTGCATCAGTGCTTATAGACCCAGTACCAATATAAATGGGGTGACAAAATAAGTATCTGCATAAAGAATAAAGGACTTGTCCATCAAAATAAAATAAAATAAAGGACTTGAATAGGATCCAAGTTTGTTGATGTTCTAATATATATAGGGCCCATTTATATTGAAGATAAAAGGAAACTCTTTGGTTTATTTATTTGGATAAACTACTAGTTTCTTATTTAATAATGTAGCACTATGTTTATAATGATGATGGGATTTACTGTTGGTATATTTCTGTGGGAGATTATAATTATTGTGCCATTCTAGTGTGGGGGTGGGTACGTAAAGCTTATCTTAATAATTATCAAGTTATTATTTTTTGCTTCCCTACACTACTGTTTATTATATAATGTGAGGGAGCGAAGGTAACTGGGAGGTTAAAGAAGCTCTTTGTAAACACAATTAGCACTGTTTGGTATAATAGAACCTTTAATGGAATAACAATAACTATACTTTATGAATAACCAACCCTTGTATAGATGCGTTTTTATTACAAAGATTCTTTTTTTTTTCTTCTAATAAATAATTATTATTTAAAATAAAAAATAATTATTCCTTATTAAAAAATCCTTAACTAATGGTTATTCTCTAATCTACATAACAACTTCAACAAATAAAATTCAAATAATCCTTTTTAAATAGTGTGCTGCAACATATCCAAAAATAAATAAAAAATTGCGTACAACCATTATCCTCTTGGGTTTTGTTTATGCCATCAAGCATCTACAAGTGGAACCATCTTCTTTTTTTTAGAATCATCAACGAATGGAACTTGATAATGAAAACCTTGATTTTTTTTTTTTTTTTTTTTTTTTGTATGCTTCATAATACATATCCCACATTACTTGAACATGAGAAACTCTCTTTTTCTTTTTTCCTACTTTATTATGTTATTTTGTTGCCTAAGATAAAAACACAATAGTAGTGGCCAAATAATGACCAATTGGCATGAATCTTGAACTCGAGTATTTCAAAGAACCCAACTTTAATCGCTAATTTATCCAAGTGTGATGTGTACTCCAACAATCATTTAACCATCATTCTAATAATAACAATTCATTTATTACTTTATGAGATAGAAACTAGTGTATCAATTTAGATACAATTTCATCAATGTTCTTGTCTGAAGTGCCTCCCTCACTGATTGCCTCTAGAGCCAAGCCCTTCCATTTTATTGCATTCTCTTTCATTTCTCTACCTCTCTCACCCTCCATTACTTCCCTTATGCAAAACTCAATCTCTTCTCTACCCACAATCCCATTCTCATCAACCTTAACCCTAATTCCCACCTTCCACACATCCTGAACAAACTTGGCATCTGTTGTTTGGTCAGTCCATTGTGGCATACCCACCATTGGCACTCCCAAGCTCAATGCCTCAACCGTAGAATTCCACCCACAATGAGTAAAAAAGCACCCAATAGCCTTATGTGATAGCACTTCCATTTGTGGGCACCAATTCACCACCATGTCTTTCTCTCCAACATCTTCAGCAAACGTTTTTGGGAGCTTTGCTTCCTCTGAAGCCCTAACAACCCACAAAAGGTAGTAATTGCTTCCCTTAAAACCCAAAGCCAATTCCTCCATTTGCTTGTTGCTTAAATTGGCCATGCTACTAAATGACACAAAAACAACAGACCCTGCTGGCTTGGTGTCGAGCCAATTGATGACATTAATAGAGGACTCTAAAGTGAAGAGGTTAAGCCCATAACGGTCATCATTCTTGACTCGGTTGTCAAGGTACTTAGATGGAACTGTTGGCCCAATTGTCAACAATGGACAAATTTTTGACATTGCATCCACCACCTGTTATAATAAAGCACAACATATAATCAGTCTTTAATTTATTAGGGCCCATAATTGTTATTGTTCTTTCTAAAGACTTTTTATCCTTTAGTAAGTTCATTGCTTTTCAAAACTTCTCTTGAAAATTGTTTAGTTTCCACACGTTTTCATAATTCTCATTTCTTGAAAATTTTTTACTTTCAAAAGAGGGTTTAGAACATCTTGCATATCCACATGATTTTCCTTTTGAACCTCACTACATAGCATTTGTATAACTTGACATAAAATATGCATAATTCCTTTGAAATATAAGTATAAGCATATTTATCTAAAGCATTGTTATAAAAACACATCTTATAAAAAAAACATGGGCGGCTAGACCCTCATGTCATATTCTTTCTAAAGACTGATAATAATATATAAAAATTTGTTGATAGTTATGGCCTCAATTATGCTAGGATGTAATGTCAAGCTAATCTTCTATCTAGCTGTAGTCAAATTTTTTTATAATTAATATTTGTTTTTAGTATATCTTTATATTACTTAATCCTATATTAGGATGATGAAAAGGAGAGTAACAAGAAGAGAAGTAATTGAAAAGCTACTGAAATATAAAAACTAGCTAGTTAGATTATGTGTATCAATAAATTTCTTAACCATAATTTAGATGATGAAAAAGAGAGTAACAAGAAGAGAAGTGAAAAGCTATTGAAACATAAAAACTAATTAGATTGAGTTTATCATTAAATTCCTTAACAATAATTTGGATGGGAGAGGAGAGCAAAAGGTGCTTGGAATTCCATTCATCCTTTCCTCCTTCCTCCATTTGTTCTAGGAGAAGGTGTCTCTTGTGTCTGTTCCATGTAGCAGGCCCCTCACAAGCTTGTGGATACTTTATAGGACCCAAAAACTTGTCAAAAATTTGCTCCATAGTGCGAAAAAATATCTTGTGCCGGATCCATAGAGCGGCCATGTGAGATAATTTTCACCGTGGAATGGACTTGAGATATTTAAAGCAGTTGCAAATGTAAAGTAATAGCATTAAAAATGGTCTACAGCATAACCTACCTTAGCCTCTAACTTGTAGAAGGTGTTGACAACAATCCAATCGGCTTTATCAGTGTTAGAAAATTGCTTCAGCACCATCTCAAAATAAGCTAGATATGATCCATTAACATAGATAAAGGATGGCATGTCTTGTAGCTCAAGCAACGGCATTCCAGGAATGGACACTGGTGTTGATGAAACTGGGAGCTGCAAAAGCCCATGATGCGTATAATAATATATGAAATTAACAGCACATGCTTGGGTGAAAAATGAAACTGCAACTAAGCCAAATTGTTTGGCCACATCCAAAGCCCAAGGCAAAAAAGCATCATAGACTAAGCAATCAATTGGGTGCCCCAACTCTTTATACTTCATGATGAGATTGGCTAAGGTCTTGGATCCATTATCTTCCAAACGAGTGAGATAATCATGGATGCTCTCTGATTGGTAAAAGCCACCCTCATCATATCCATCAGATATTGTGTCAAATTGGACAGAGTCTGAGGGCTCAGGCTGAAAGGTCTTGTAGATGAAATGGGTGGTGGCAAATGTGGCTCTAAGTCCTTTGGAGGCTAACCTCTTAGAGAAATGGAGCATTGGGTTTATGTGGCCTTAACTTGGGTAAGGCAGTGCCAACACATGGGCTCCATAGCCTTTGTTTTCCATCTCTCTTTTGGGATTACAATTACTACTTCACTATCTTTTCTTTTCTAGGTAAGTGAAGAAATGAATGAACAATAAAAAGCACTTTATCAGAGATTATTAGTTGAGCCAAGCTATTTGTAGGGTATGCAAGTCAAACATATGCTCTCCCAAAGAAAAGGAATAAAGAAAGATTGGTAGTTAACATTAGAAAATAGGTACATATGAGAATGAGAGGCCATAAATGGCCAAATCCCAAAGACATTTTAGAAAAGGACAAGGGAAAGCCTCCAAAAATAATTTCTAGAGAAATACAAAACTCTATCAATCAATTTTTTGATTAGTCCATAGGGATAATTTCAAGGGATTGAAAAGTCAGTATACATATATAAAATAATGATCCAAGTAACATGAGTTGACAATAGATTAAAAGATAGGAAATTGGAATCAAATAGAGGAATTGGATCGAGTAACATGTGGTACCTATATATGATAATATAGTACAGGTAATAATTATATTGAAGGTGGCCCAAGTTCAGGGGCAGAGCTACAGATGAGCTTGGGGGCCATGGCCACTCTAAAATTTTATAAATATGTCAAAGTTAATAGTTTCGTATACAATATATTTATAAATTATGACTTATTTTAGTATCAAAATATTAAGGATTATATATGTGTGTGTGTGTGTTTACACATGGTGTGATACAAAATATTAAGACTTAGTGTGCATTTAGACGGATGAAAATTATAAATTATTTTACTATTCAGCTTATTTTTGCTACTATATATGAGCTTCACTGTATTATTTTAACTAACTTTTACATTTATCTACAGTACTTTCAACAATAAGATTTCAGTTTTAGTAAAATAAGTAGTATCCAAACATACCCTTATTATCACAATTTGGCCCTCCAAATAAAAAATTCTAGCTCCGTGATCCGAGATTGTTAATGCATGACCACTAATGCATTTCAGGGGAAAAAAAAAAAAATTTAAAATAATATTTGTTACCTGAACGAGTTTTTTTTTTTTTTTTTTTTTTTTTTTTTTTGAGGGTGAAACCTGAACGAGTTGGGCACTGCAAATTGCATTAAAATTTTCGCAAGCAACAGATATATAAGGATTTGATGTCAATCGGTCAACGATGATGCAGATCGTCTGCATCGTATATAATCTCTTTTACATTTTGTATTTAAGATTTCATTTCTTTCCACAATAAGAAAACTATTTATTTTTGTGTTGTGTATTCTTTAACAATATTTATATTGTGAAAAAAAAAAAAAAAACAATTTTTTGTGTTTTGATTCGTTAAAAAAAAAAAAAAAAAGCATTAATTTTTCTATATTTGAATTTCGATACGGAGATTATTAGAAAACAGAGAAAGAAGAATGTGAAATTGATGAATTTCTGTATATTGAATTGAATCAAATAATAGTTACAGTGCTCTATATATATACACGGGTAGAGGAAACTAAAAGAACTAATTAACTAACTAATAACCCTCCAAAACTAACTAACAAAACTAACAGCACGTGTTGATTACATGCCAAGTAGTAAGAACTATATACACTAATACATAGCTACATGTCATATAGAACAAAACAAACTGTGTTCACTGTCGTTTATCCTTTCTACTCTTCTTTGCAACATCTTGACACTCTGCAACTAATCTTGATTTACTTTCTTTACACTCCCCCTCAAGAGGAAATGGGGAATTCACATTCAACACATTCATCTTGGATAACAGATTGTGAAACTGATGTGCACTAAGTGCCTTTGTCAGCATATCAGCAAGCTGTGATTAAGTCCTAATGTGCAGAACCTTATTACACCTTGAACCATTTTGTCCCTCACAACATGGCAGTCAATCTCTATGTGTTTTGTGTGCTCGTGGAACACTGGATTGGCTACAATGTGGAGAGCAGACTAACTATCACTGAATAGTAAAGCAGCCTTAGAGTCATCAACTTGTATATCTCTATGTAAATTGAGAATCCATACAATCTCACACACTGCTACTGCCATAGAACGATACTCAGCCTCTGCAGATGACCTACTTACTGTGTTATGTTTCTTAGACTTCCAAGAAACTAATGAATCTCCCAAGAACATGCAGCAACCAATCACTGACCTCCTCGTATTAGGGCAAGCAGCCCAATCTGAATTAGCAAAGCCTTTACGATGCAATTCAGATGCACTTGAGAATAATAACCTTTGTCTTGAACTACCTTTGAGGAACTGCAATACCCTATTTGCTGCAGCCTGATGTGGTTTTCGAGGCTTTGACATAAATTGACTCAATTATGAACAACAAAGGTTATATCAGGTCTTGTGATTGGAAGATACAAGAGCCTGCCTACCAATCTTCTATAAGAGCTTGGATTTGTCAACAATTCACCTTGGTGCTTACTTAACTTCAAATTGTGTTCTATGGGGGTTTTGGTTGGTTTACAACCTAGCAAACCTGCATCATCTATCAATTCCAGAGTAAATTTTCTTTGACACAAATGGATACCTTTCTATGATCTAGCTATCTTAAGCCCAAGGAAAAACTTCAAATATCTAAGGTCTTTTAGTTTAAATTGCTGATCTAGAAGAGTCTTCAATTTTGCCACAGATTTAGGATTATCACTTGCAATCAAAATGTTATCTACATACACCAATAAAGCAATGAAAGACCCTGGTGTTTTCCTGGTGAACAAAGAATAATTTGCCTTAGATTGTCTGAATCCCAACCTTAATAAAGCAGCAAAAAACTTTGCAAACCATTGTCGTGAGGCTTGCTTAAGGCCATAGAGAGACTTTTGTAATTTGCAAACTACCTCCTCCTTGCCGTGGAAGCCAAGTGGTAAAGCCATAAACACTTCCTCATGCAAGTCACCATGCAAGAAAGCATTATTGACATCAAGTTGGGAAAGAGACCACTCTTTCACAGCAGCAACAGCCAAAAGACATTTCACAGAGACAAGTTTTGCAATAGGAGAAAAAGTTTCTATATATTTGAGGCCCTCCTTTTGATTATAACCCTTGGCAACCAACCTAGCCTTGAACCTCTCCACAGTACCATCAGCTTTATACTTCACTTTATACACCTGTTTACAACCTATGGCCTTTTTACTAGGGGGCAAAGACTAAAAGGACCAAGTATTATTAGCCTTTAAGACTTTAATCTCACTAGCCATAGCCTCCCTCCAATGAGGATTAAGAACAGCTTGATCATAATGTTTTGGTTCAACTATAGAAGAAATGGCATTGCAAAAATGTTTATGGTTGGAAGAAAGGTTAGCATAGGACAAATAGGAAGAAAGAGGATAGGGGGTACCTGAGGAAGAAGATGAAGCAGGTGGAGCTATAGTAGATACCTGATTGCAGTGATAAGCCTGTAAATAAGTTGGTTTGGAAGAAGTCCTAGTGGATTTCCTAATAGGAATGGACTCAATAACTGGCTCAGCATTAGACACAGTAGAAGGCACAATTGCTGGCTCAACAATAGGTTCAGGAATTGACTCAATAGCTGGCTGAACAGACATAGGAGCTGAAGGAACATTAGAAGTTGAAGCTGATGCAGGCATGACAGGAGAAAAAAGTAACTAGAGCCAAGAAAAGAACAAGGCTCAAAAAGGAAAGAATTAGTGGTAGGAGGAGGCTGAGATGGAATAGAAGGAGAACAAGATTTAGAAAGGAAAGGAAAAGTAAACTCATGAAAAATGACATTTCTAGAGATGAAAATGCATCTAGACTTTAAATCTAGAAGTTTATACCCTTTGATGTTATAAGGGTAACCAAGAAAAACACATTCTCTAGCTCTAGGATCAAACTTGAGTCTATGGGCAGCAATGGTTGAAGCAAAGCACAGACAACCAAAAGACCTAAGAAAAGAATAAGATGGAGGTTTGTGATAGAGAAGCTCAAAAGGGGTTTTATTATGTAAAACAGAAGAGGGAAGCCTATTGATTAAGAAAACTGCAGTTAAGATGCATTCACCTCAATATGATATTGGCAAATTAGACTGAATCTTTAAAGCTCTAGCAATTGAAAGTATATGTTGGTGCTTTCTCTCCATAGAATTTTGTTGTGGAGTATAAGCACAACTCTTTTGATGCAAAATGCCAATAGCAGAAAAGAAATCAGGCATATTAAATTCAGGGGCATTGTCTGATCTTATGATCTTAATACAAGCATTAAACTAAGTCTTAACCATTGCATGAAAAGAAAGAAGGATTGGTCTGACATCAGATTTAGATTTTAAAAGAAATACCAAGGTAGAACGATTGGCATCATCAACAATGGTTAAAAAATATCTATAACCATCATGAGTAACAACAGAATAGGGATCCTATACATCAATATGAATAAGATCAAAGGGAAACTTGGAAATTTCATTATGAGTAGGAAATTGTAATCTTTTCTGTTTAGCCAAGGGACAAACAGTACAAATGTCATCATAAGATTGTGAAAAAGAATGTAAAGCATCTTTAATGGGTAGCAGTTTATTAAAAGAAGGATGGCCTAACCTAAAATGCCATAACTTTGACATATCAACAACAGAATTGGCAATAGGAATAGATTTGTTATGAGACAAATACTGAGACAATGAGGGTGCTTGGATGAAGAACTCAGCTTTCTTTGCAACAAGTACAGACCATGATGCATCTCACCCACTCCAATCGTCTTCCAACAAGTAAGGTCTTGAATGAAATAGAATTGAGATAGAAAAACAAGACAAAAAGGAAGGTGTTTTGTGAGTTTGCTAATAGACAGAAGGTTAAAAGTGAAACTAGGAACACAAAGAACATTGTGTAGAGTAAATTGAGCAGAAAGTTGTACTGTACCAACATGTGTGAAGTAGCAGACTCACCATGTGGCAATTTAACAACACAATGAGAGATAGAAGTCATTGATATCAACATGGAAACTAAACAAACTATGTGGTCTGAAGCACCAGTGTCAATGACCCAAACATGACTCTCAAAAATTGTCCTATTTATGACCTTAACAGAAAAAATTGAATGCTTGAAATCAAACTCATCATGAGGCAAAATGTCAATACCTAACAGAGGTGTAGTGGCTTAAGAATCAAAAGAAACATTGTTAGCCATAGCAACTGAATTCTGAGATTCTTAAAGTAAAGCCCCAATCATAGCAAGAATCTTCTGATATTGATCTGAAGTGAAAGGAAACTGAGTGTGTGGTTGTGCATGAAGAAATGAATCTTGAGAATCAAAGTGAGCAGGCACTTGATTAACCAAAGAAGCTTTGCCTTTGGCTTTGTAACCAGGAGAATCTCCGTGGAGTTTGTAACATTTCTTCACAATATGACCTTGCAAACCACAGTTACTACAAATAGGCCTTTCCTTGCTTTACCCTTGTTCTTGGAACCAATGCTAGTACCCTTAGTTGCAAGAGTAGTAGACTCCATAAAAGGACCATTGTTGCTGCATTGCCCAACTGATCTTTGCTTCTTATCTTGAATCAATAAAGAGAACACTTTCTCAACAGATGGAATAGGATCCATCAACAAAATCTGCCCTCGAACGTGAGAGAAAGATTCATTGAGACCCATCAAAAACTGCATAACAGCTTCTCTGTGATGAATTTTAAAGATCTTCTCATTCACATTACACATACACTTCTCACAAGAACAGGTAGGAAGTGGTTCATAATTCTATAATTCATCCCATAGAATTGAAAGATTGGTGAAATACTCCGTCACAAAGAGCTCACCTTGAGAAAAACTTGCTAAAGCCTTCTGCAATTGATAAACCCTAAGTCCATTTCCCTGGGAAAACATGCTCTAAAGCTTATTCCAAACTTCCTTAGTAGTTGTACGATACATCATGTTTGTGGCAATCCTGGGAGAAACACAATTGATGATACAAGAAACCATAATATCATTGCATCGTGCCCAACTTTGAAACAAGATAAGGACTTTCTCCATAGCTGAAGTCAGAGAAACTAATCCATCAATCAACCAGAACTTGCTATTGATCTGGAGAGCTCTCTCCATAGATCATGCCCATGTAGGATAGTTCTCACCCCCAATCAATGGTTGTGAAACTAATATCACACTAGGATTCTCAGCATGATGGAGAAAGAAAGGATGCGATTCATCAATGGTGATGCTTGTAGAAGCTTGACCAGAGGAAGCCATTGATAAAGCTTTAAGAATCTGACGAAGAAAAACCCTGACTTTGAAGAGAAATGTATTGAAATGAAGAAATTAGGAAGCAAGAAACGATTGCTCAAAATCGAAGAAAACAAGAGAATGTCTCAAAATCAAATCAAGGAGAGATCTCTCAAGAAAATTTCTTAGAATCAGAGAGAGGGGAAAATTTTCTCAGGAAAATTTTCTGATTTTGGAAAGAAAAGAAAAGGCTAGGAAATCAGTGAAATTGTACTAGCTGCTCTGATACCATATTAGAAAACAGAGAAAGAAGAATGTGAAATTGATGAATTTCTGTATATTGAATTGAATCAAATAATAGTTACAGTGCTCTATATATATACGCGGGTAGAGGGAACTAAAATAACTAATTAACTAACTAATAACCCTCCAAAACTAACTAACAAAACTACTAACAGAACTAATAGCACGTGTTTATTAAATGCCAAGTATTAAAACTATATACACTAATACAAAGCTACATGTCGTATAGAACAAAACAAACTCTGCTCACTGTCGTTTATCCTTTCTATTCTTCTTTGCAACATCTTGACACTCTGCAACTGATCTTGATTTACTTTCTTTATAGAGATATCAAATAATAATTTTTAATTCATCTCTTTAAAGATTAAAGTTTTAATACAAAACAACTAAAATTTTTCAATATTTCAAAGGGTTTTTTTGGATATTTTTGTCATATTAGAAATTTTAGTAGTATTTTGAAAGTTAAATGGAGGTGTTTTGGAGGCTTTGAGGATGTTTTGATCATTTTAGGAATTTCGATATATTTATTAATTTCTTTCTGAATATTTTGTTGTTATTTTGAAACTTGTAGAATTATTTTTAGAGATTTTCGGGTATGTTCTTCATTTGAATGTTTTAAGGGTATTCTGTCATTTTGTAGGTTTTAGGGGGTTCTATTCTCTTAGAGAAAAAGCGATTTTGGTTTCATGGGACAGAGTTAGAGAGATTCTATTATCTTGAGGTTAAAAATATTTTACATATAAGGTAATATAACATTTTATATCCAAAAACAAAATATAAACAAAGTATTTTTCCTGGTTATGGGAAATAATTTTAATTTTACCAAGATTTTCAGCCACCCAAATGTTCAAAAATTAGGAAAACCTTTTCCGAAAAATGTTTCAGACCCAAAACAAACATGAGTAAAAAGGCAAATTCTCTTTCACTATAAAGAGGATCTGAATTTTTTTTTTTTTTTTTCATTTGAATAAATTACCATTTTGATTTCTAAAGTTTACATTATGTATGTCAATTTCATTTTTAACACTTCAAATGCGTAAATTTAATTCTTAAAATCTTGGTATTGTATCAAAGTAGCATCTGTCGTTAAATGATTAATAAAAAACACTGAAGTGACTAACTAACATATATACGTGCCTCATAGGATGCCAATCATGCCATGTGGACCACCACCGATGAAATTAGAGATTTTTCACAATTAGAAGGGTTTAAGGAAATTGAGTGCGGAAAACTTCATATTTTGATGTATTTTGAGTTTTGAGTTAGATTATTGACTCTGAAATGTTAATAACTTGATTTATGAATGAAGTTAGTTAATAAATTGAAAAAACTAGATTGATCCAAGCTAATTAATAAATAGTTGTTACAATCAATTTATGCTTATAATAATTTTATAGATTAGACAGAAATTGTAACTCCAAAGAATGACTCGTTAGACTTTTGCCTTGGCGGCTTCAAAATTTTGGCCTTTTTTTCATAGATCTTCATCCACAAATGAACTTGTCAACATCAACACCAATGAGCTCAGTAATAGTTGTGATTTGAGTGAAATAATCTTGCACGAGGTTTTAACAAAATTTTCTCACAATATTTAGTCTCTCTTGAGGAAAATGGATGTTTGGTTGGTTACCTTCTCTCTGAAAATTGTGCATGAAGGAGTATTTATATATAGGTTAAGGATTAGGTTCAACAAGTGTTGAGAGAATTTCAACTTATAACGTTCGCTTCTAATGATAGCTTCTTATCATCAAACTAAGACATCAATAAGTTTTTGGTATAAGCGGGGATTGAACCCCAAATCTCTTATACAACCATCAGAAATTTTACCAGTTGAGCTAACTGGAACCCACATGTTCAACAAGTGTTTAGATTTATGAATGAAGTTACTAATCGTGTGAGTCTTGAAGTCACTGAAGCAAATTTTCATGAAATCGCATTCTTAACCTAACTAATTTATTATGTATACAAAAGTTTCCAACTTATACTTATATCCTAACATTTTTTTTTTTTTGAGAAGCCTTATATCCTAACATAAATTATCCTAAAACGTGATCTTAATTAGAATTATAATTTCATATAAATAATTGCATATTTGAATTGTACTCGAAAAATCAAGTGGGAGCTTGATCTAGTTTTTCATTTTCTTTTTTTTTTTAAAAATTGAAAATTAGAAAAATCTAAATGTTAAAAACTTTAAAGTCCTGACAAAGCTCACTTGCGAGCCACATGATTAGGGGTCCATGCACGCCCACTTTGATGCTTAGGTTCGTTTTAAAGGCTTATGATTGGTCACTGTCCTAGAAAATGAATAACTGACCACACTTTGGGCCAAAATACAACCAAAAAAAAAAGAACATATTCTCAAAAGTCAAAACATTAAAAACTTAAGTTATAGTTTCATATAGGCACTCTCAAAATTATTAGACGGAATTTTTTTTGGAGTTAACCTTGCCTAAATTCTAGAATAAACATTATTTTGGTCCTCCCTCAGTTGACATATTTTGAGGGGACAAAATTCAAATTAGATGGAATAATTAGTAAAGTTTAGAGTTAGTAAATTAATTTTTCTATTTCATTGTATTTAGTTGATCTTGAGGTGTCCTTCTCTATCCCAAAAAAAAAAAAAAAAAAAAAGGAAAAAAAAAAAAAAAAGATCTTGAGGTGTCGTAACTTTGAAAGGGTGATAAATTTGGTAATGCTATTGGAAGTAATTCACCTTTTTTTTTCCTTAACTAGTAATATTGTTACTCAAAACATATTGCTTAATTTAAAGAAAAAATTATTTATTTCTCCGCATAAAACTTATTTTTGGAATTATCCTAAAAAGTTATTTAAAGAGAAAAACCATAGTCCCCTTTCCTTATGAAATGATATAGTTTTACATAATTCAAAAATTTTGGATCAAGTGTGCGGAATGTCTAGTAAAAAGAACCACCATTTTGAATGAAAATGATATATACGATTTTTTTTTTTTTTTTTGAACTGGGATGTTATCATATTTAATTTTAGATATGACTACAAACAAAATTGATTATGTTGTAGGAATTTGAGTAATTACAATCTGATTATTCTTAGGAACCCACAAGTGAACTTATTTATTGTTTCTATGTCTACGGAGTTTATTTACTGTGAATAATATGTTCTTGTTTTTATATGTTTGTTCTTGCTAGTTAGGTTTATTGAATAATTACTGAGCTATGGACCTCACATTTTTCTCCTTTTTACATTTCAAACTCTCTACAAAATAGCTAGCTCACAAGAATTTTCTTTCAGCACCGTAGGATTTTTTTTTTTTTTTTTTTAATGTTGGTTTTAATGCTGGGTTAAATATAATTTTGTGGATTGTTAGGAGTTAAAAATTATGTGAGAATGTTAGTTGTCACTAAATTTGGAGAACAGTTATTGAATCACCTTTGGAGAATAGTTATTGTTTCTTACCTTGCACATTTGTGAGATTCCTAGATGTGCGATCGCTGTCACATATCTAGCTCATATAATTGGTTTTGAGATGCGATTTTTTATTTTATTTTTTTCATAATTTGATAGTTACAACAAGAAAGTAGAATTAATGATCAAGAAGTATCAATCTGTTCAATTACAAGATTCTTGGCTTGAGGTGGGATTAGTATTTTGATAATGTTTCACAACCAATCACAAACTTAGAATTTTTTTCATTGACCACAGTGAATATATAAAAATAACGGCATCACTTTCCAAGGCGAGACAATTACAGAAAAAAAAAAAAAAGAAAAGGAAAAAAAAAAAGTGATTACGTTCTCAAACTGCATCCTAAGTTGAGATTATTACATCTAAAAAACAATAGTATATTAAATTAGGAGTTATTGAATTTGTATAGAAATTCATCAATGTTCTTGTCCGAACTGCCACCCTCATGAATAGCCTTTATTGCCAAATCCCTTCACTTCTTAGCATTCTCTAGAAAATCTTTCCCTCTCTCACCCTCCATTACCTCCTTAATGCAAAAATAAATCTCCCAATCTGATGCTTTGTTATTATTATACTAATGTTCAGACAAACTTGGCATGTATTATGATACGCAGTGTGTCTACTAACCTTGCCATTTAGTTGTTAATGCAATTCCATATTTTACCCCAAAAAAAGGAAAATGAAATTTTCCACTGGATGTTTGGCCATGTACCATGGCTTCAGTCCTAGGACAGTTTAAACTTTAAAGAGATTGAATAAGAGCTAACAATATATTACAACGTAGGAAATTGGAAAATCAAACTGAGGAATTGGAACCTACAAAAAATATTGGTCCGAGTAACATGAGGTGCCTATATACTCTAATATTGGCAGGTAATAATATATATAAATATGTATATATACACCTCGTTGAGCGTGATACAACAATGTTAATGCATTACCACAAGCTAATGCTCGATATCTTACCTGGACGAGTAGAGCATAGTGAATTCATGAATTTAAATTATGGATTGCGTCGATGGACAAGGATTTGATTGCTATTGATCCTCGTTAGCGCAGATTATAAATTTCTCTAGTAACGACTTTAGTTCAACACTTTTGATTCGGAGAGATAATAATTTGAGAGACTCGAAGTGAGAGGTTAATATAATGCTATATATGAACATCACGTAATCCAAAAACTTAAATTAGTGAGTTTGGGTCCAACTAAATTGTAGTATTAAGGACTCACTCTTGTAATTAGTATCTCTTGTGGGACTTAAACACTTGACTAACCACACTACCCACATGTAAACATTTCAACAAATCTCCACATTCAAGTGTGAACCTTCTACTAAATCACTTGTAATACTATAGTTTCTCTCTCTCTCTCTCTCTCTCTCTCTCTCTCTCTCTCATGAAAGTCTTTTTTTGCACAATCTAAGTGTTATACATTACCTTCGCCAATAGAGCGCCCTTTACCCAATTATAGGTGGAGCGAAAATGGGAGTCTTCCTTGCACAACAATGGCAGTCACCAATACGCATCTAGTAAAAGGTTTACTTAACCATGGGTAGAATTGAAGAGTCTTCCTCTTAATTGGTGTTATCCACTATCAAACACTTGCCCAATTGAATCATTGGCTCGAATTTCATAAATCAACTTGTTGGGGAAATAAGAACTTGTAAAGACTCCAGTTGAGTAGTTAATATAATATATAAGACCCGAAAGCTTTGGTAATACGTTGGGGCCCAACTATGTGATATGAACCTCTCACTCTTGTAATTAGAATCATCAACACTTTACTAATGAACCACACTACTCGCACATAAATATTTCAAACTTAAACTATTAATACGAAACAACTAAAATCAACTTAAAGAATAAGACTAATCCCAATATATACATAAAAATCCTGATTCCGAGTTTCAACTTTTTTTCCCTCCAATTGGCTTCTTTCCTTAATTCATTAAGATTCTCCACATCTTAATAATCAAGATGTGGAGACAGAATTCCTTGGGTTTACTTGCAGTCAAGAAAGAATTTTGTTCGATCAATTCTTTGGTTTGGCTGTAGGTTGCACACTTCTTGACCATGGCAGCATATCAGCAGATTTTTGTTATCTTCTTTGTTTTTTGCATAATGTTGAGGCAATTTTGAGTTTGAGAAACGATTTATATTATAATTTTTCCTAAGCGACTAGAGGGTGACTTCATGTTAAATTTTTTGGTTGGTTCTTTCTCTTAATATCGTAATGTGTATTGGTTCACAGATGAATTTGGCTTAGTTGCTGTTTGTTAGATGCTCCCAAGACCCAATTCAAATTATTTTTTCATTGATGACGGTTTTGAAACAATTCTCTGATTCAGTCAAATTCTTTGCTTGGTTGTTTCTCTTAATCTTGTAAATATGTATGAGCTTCAATAACCCATGATACACACGATAAATATGAAAGTTACAGCACATGTTTGAGTGAAAAATGGAACTGAAACTAAGCCAAATTCTGGCCACATCCAAAGCTGATGATAAAGAAGAATCATAGACTATGCAATCAATAGGGTGCCCCAAGTCTTTGTATTTTTTGATGAGTTCGGCAGAAGTCTTTGAGCCAATGACTTTCAAACGAGTGAGATAGGCATGGAGACTCTCCGATTGGTGAAAGCCACCCTCATTATAGCCATCTGATATTTTGTGTCAAATTGGACAGAGGCTGATGACTTGGGCTGCATGGTCTTGAAAATGAAATGAGTGATGGCAAATGTGGCTCTAACCCCTTTGGAGGCTAATGGGTTTGCGTGGCCTTGACTTGGGTAAGATAGTGCCAACACATGGGCTCCATAGGCTTTCTTTTCCGTCTCTATCTCTTGGGATTACGTACTATCACTTTACTTAGTCTAGCCTTACCAAACATCTTTTTGTATGCTTCCTAATACATGTCCCACATTACTTTTTTTTTTTATTGAGAATCCGTCCCACATTACTTGAACATGAGAAACTTTTTTTTTTTTTCCCTACTTTATTACGTTATTTTGTTGCCTAAGATAAAAACACAACAGTAGTGACCAAATAATGACCAATTGGCGTGAATCTTGAGCTCGAGTACTTCAAAGAACCCAACTTTAATTGCTAATTTAGTCAAGTGTGATGTGTACTTAGTGGCGGCTTTAGAAAATATTTCTAGGATGCTCCTTAAGAAGCATAAATTACACAATCTAATAAAAAGAAAATTTTATATATTGACAACAATAACAACAACAATAAATAAAAAAACATGCAAATATATAAAGTTTTACAACATAAAACTTGTAGAGTTCAGTTGTGGTTATTGTTAGTGTTGCCGAATAGGGATGGACGGTGATGGTTGGGGACAGTAAGTGAGTTTCTTATTTCCTTTTAGCCTTTAGGTTTGATTATGTTTTAGTTTAAATTGTTTAATGACTTGTGTATCTGCGAGGATTTTTTTTTTTTTTTTTAATGTTTGTTGAATTAAAAATGTAATCATGTTGGTGTTGGAGTAGTGATAGTCTTAGTTTGAGATGAGATTGATTTTGTACTGGGTTTTTCTATTGGCATTTGGTTTGGGCCTTGTTAGTGGTTTTATTATAAATTTTTTTTTTTTTCCAGATTTTCGTTCAAGGTTTTCTTTTCTTTTTTTTTTTTTTTTTGGGGGAGGGGGGGGGGGGGGGTGGGGGGGTGTGTGTTTTTTGTGTTTTTTCCATGGTTTTACAAACTAGTACTATAAAAGAACCGGAAAAAGAGACTAGTTATTGGTTTTTTGGTTAGACTGAGATCCAACCAATAGTCGAACGGGTGACATCGTAAATAATATAATTAATAAAATTTTAAATTATATAAATAAAAATATAATAAGTTTATTACTAATAATATGATAGCAAAATGTAAAAACATAATATTTAGTGACACTTTTCGTGTAAATTTAATCAAATTTCCTTAGAATGGACAATCACATGTTTAATTATAATCAGAAAAATAAAAAGTTTATTATATATATAATGAATTAATTGATGTTATATAAAAATTAAGTAACCTATTAAGTTTATTCACTTAATTAACTAAAACTACTATTTTTTTTTTCTAATTAAAGTTATCGAAATAAGAAAAAAGAAAAGTAGTTGTACAATGAAAAAAAGCTAAATTTCATGACTTTGACCAATTAGTTGTATAATATATATTATAATGTTTTTGAGGAAAAGTAGTCAATATAATGACAGTGTGTCGGTTTGGATAGCACTTTGTTTTACTTAAAGTGGTGTTGCGTTTTCTGTTTTTTTTTTTTTTTTTTTTAGCTGGAGTTATTCACTTTTGAGGGACAAAAAGTACTGTGCATGAACAGCGTGTATACTGTTCACGCACTGTTCATGCACTGTTTACCCATTAAAAATATTAAAAATGTGTCCTACGATACTATTCATACATTTAAAAATTATTTTGCTACAGTGTTTTTAGCAACAATTATTTTTCAGCAACAATAAGTTGTATCCAAATGGACTAAGTGTGTCAGGTAAAGAAAAAACTAAAAGTAAAGCCGTAATACAGGCTTAAAAGAATATAAAAGCATGTGGTTCTTTTTGCTTGAAAGATCCTAACATATTATTAAGTTGTTCAAATTATGGACCAAAGTTTAATTTTATTGCCATAAAAAAAATTCAGGGTGTTCCTAATTTTTTTTTTTAAGGGATAAATATAAAATTTTAAATTATTATGTATAAATTTTTATTTATTTTATATTTTTCAGGTCAGGGTAGTCCTGGATCACTCTGGCCATAAAGTGGCACCACCCCTAGTCCTGAAGAATAACCAACACCCTTCCCAGCATGTGGCCTCATGCACGAGTTTATTGTGGCACAAGTTTCCAATTGAACTTTGGGCCTCAAGGGATGTGCATAAAAAAATTGTACTTTACTGACTTTTCTAATCTATTTCATAAAGCTCACTCACCTAGCTTTCTCTCCATTACTTTATAAATACCATGGCCTTGAAGGCTTTCTACATTGCACTCAAGAAGTTCAAAGAGAACAAATCCCATCATACCATTCAAAACTTAGACTCCTCCTTGAACTTAGAAAAAATATGTCTATCCAAGTCTCAGGGGCCCCATCCCAAAATGCCAAATCAGAGGTTGTTCGCCGGATAGCAAATTTCCATCCAAGCATTTGGGGTGACCGTTTCATCAACAATACTTCTGAGGACAAGGTAACAAGATTATTTGCTACCCAAGTTTATGAAAATTACGTAGTACAATTTATAATATTTTTAGCATTTTTTGTTACAATATAATCATTTGTTCATGCAACTCATGGTGTAGGATATTCATTTCCATAAAGTACGTGAAGTTGAAGAGCTGAAAGATGAGGTGAGAAATGAGCTCTTTGCTATGAGTCATCTTTCACAACAGCTGGGCTTTATTGATGCACTCCAACGCCTCGGCGTCGCTTACCACTTTGAAAGAGAAATCCAAGAAGCTCTAGAACATATATACACAACATTTAATGACAAAATTGATGTTGATGATCTCTGCAAAGTTTCCCTTAGTTTTAGACTGCTACGCCAAGAAGGATTTAAGGTTTCATGTGGTAAGACCCGAGTATGATTAATTTCTTCTTGTAATAGCAAGTTAGCGTTGTTTTTTTTTTATAAAACAAGTTTGGTTTTTGCTAAACAGATGTTTTCAAAAAGTTCAAAGATGAAGATGGTCAATTCAAGGATAGCTTGACTAGTAACGTTGAAGGCATGCTAGCCTTCTATGAAGCTACACATCTGAGGATGCATGGAGAAGAGATTCTTGATGAGGCCCTTGAGTTCACTACCACTCACCTTAAGTCCACAGCATCCCTTATAGGCAATCCGTTGGCAGCACAAATAACTTGTGCCCTTAAGCAACCCTTGCACAAAGGCATACCACGGCTAGAGGCTCGGCGATATATTTCTTTCTATGAACAAGATGCTTCACATAACAAAGTTTTGCTCAGGCTTTCAATATTAGATTTCAATCTAGTGCAATCATTGCACAAAGAGGAACTTAGTTATATCACAAGGTAATTAGTTCTAAAACCATGATCCAAAAAGACAAAGTACGAATATTTTTGGAAATAATGAAGAGAATATTATAGATTTTACTATATAAACCTTGCAAAATAACGTGTTACAAATAAAAAAAAAAAAAAAAAAAAAGGTCAAATTACAATCTATGTACTTGTAGTTTGGTTGAAATTTAAGTTATCTACATGTAGTTTAAAATTTGACACTTTACCCACCTGAGGTTTGACCAAAATTTAAGTTGCCTACTTGTGGTTTGAAATCTCATGATGTAAATGTTCCACGAGATTTTTAAATTTTTTTTTTTTATTATTTGATCTTGTATTTTTATGTTTTTATGTTTTTATTTTCTTATTTTGTGGTTTTGGAGGAAAGAAACATAAAAGTGAAGAAAAGCCACATATTTAGCCATGTTTTAAAAAGAAGTGGTTAAGAAAATCTAACTGAACTAACTTCAAGTAGGTAAAGTGTCAAATTTCAAAACACAGGTAGACAACTTAAATTTCGGCCAAAACATAGGTGTGTGTGTGTAAGTTGTAATTTACCCAAAATATTAATTCAAAATTCATTTATTAGATTGTTGAAGTGGCATATAGTAGTAATCATATTCTTCATACAACAATTTATTAGGTTTTTGTAGTAAAATTTATAGTAACCCTAGCATTTTGCTATAAGTATTTGGTTACTTACAATCAATTAATATTAATTGTTATATTCAAATTGTAGGTGGTGGAAAGATTTAGATTTTGCGACGAAGCTACCTTTTGCAAGAGATAGGATTGTCGAATGCTACTTTTGGATAGTCTCGGTCTACTTTGAGCCCCAATATTCACTTGCAAGAAAAATACTAACCAAAGTTATTTCCATGACATCTATTCTAGACGATACATATGATGCTTATGGCACACTTGAAGAACTTGAACCCTTCACAGAAGCAATTGAGAGGTTCATAAATTGAATTAATTAATATATATGTTAAGACTATGATGTATAATGTCAATCTAACTTTTGTAATTGGTACATGATATTTTCAGGTGGGATATTAGCAATATAGATCAACTTCCAGAATACATGCAAATATGTTGTCGTGCACTCTTTGATGTATTCGAAGCAATTGAAAACGAGTTGGCCAAGAAAGAAAGATCATACTGTGTTAGCTATGCAAAAGATGCTGTAAGCGTCAAGCAACTTAGCTTTTCATGTTTTTTTGTCAACTTTTTCATGCTACGTACTTATTTCATTCATGTTGTTTAAACCTTAGATGAAACATTTGGTTCGGGCCTACTTTGATGAAGCCAAATGGTTCTACCAAAATTACATACCAACAATGGAGGAGTATATGCATGTTGCACTTAAAAGCTCTGGTCTACCTATGCTCACAACTATCTCTTTCCTTGGCATGGGTGACATCGTTACAAAAGAGGCATTTGATTGGACTTTCAGCAACCCCAAGATTATTATAGCTTCATCTGTAATTGGTAGACTCATGGATGACATGAAGTCACATAAGGTATGTGATCAAAAAATCTTATCAAGTTTCACAAGCTAGTGTGAAAGGTCTATTTCATATGTGTTTCCAACTTTCTACTTACCCTTTTGAAAAAATGTGTATGTAGTTTGAGCAAGAGAGAGGTCATGCTCCCTCAGCAGTCGAATGCTACATGAAGCAACATGGTATCTCAGAGCAAGTAGTTCATGATGAATTCAAAAGGCAAGTTGCTAATGCTTGGAAGGACATTAATGAGGAGTGTATAAGACCTACTGTTGTTCCCATGCCTCTACTTATGCGTTGTCTTAATCTTACACGAGTGTTAGATATCATTTACAAGGAAGGGGATAACTACACTCACGTTGGAAAAGAGATGAAAGAGAATGTTGCATCAGTGCTTATAGACCCAATACCAATATAAATGGGTGACAAAATAAGTATCTGCATAAAGAATAAAGGACTTGTCCATCAAATATATATATATATATATATATATAAATAAAGGACTTGAATAGGATCCAAGTCCGTTGATGTTCTAATATATATATAAGGCCCATTTATACTGAAGATAAAAGGAAGATCTTTGGTTTTTTTTTTTTGTTTTTTGGATAAACTGCTGGTTTCTTACTTAATAATGTAGCACTATATTTATAATGATGATGGGATTTACTATTGGTATATTTCTATGGGAGATTATAATTATTGTGCCATTCTAGTGTGAGGGTGGGTACGTAAAGTTTATCTTAATAATTATCAAGTTATTATCTTTTGCTTCCCTACACTACCATTTATTATATACTGTGAGGGAGCGAGGGTAACTGAGATGTTAAAGAAGTTCTTTGTAAACACAATTAACACCATTTGGTATAACAAAACCTCTAACGAAATAACAATAACTATACTTTATGAATAACCAACCCTTGTATAGTTGCGTTTTTATTACAAAGAATCATATTTTTTTTCTTCTAATAAATAATTATTATTTAAAATAAAAAATAATTATTCCTTATTAAAAAATCCTTAACTAATAGTTATTCTCTAATCTACATAACAACTTCAACAAATAAAATTCAAATAATCCTTTTTAAATAGTGTGCTGCAACATATCAAAAGTAAAAAATAAAAATAAAATAAAAAATTACATACAGCCATTATCCTCTTGGGTTTTGCTTATGCCATCAAGGCATCTATGAATGGAACCATCTTCTTTTCTTTAGAATCATCAAAGAATAGAACTTGATAATGAAAACCTTGAATTTTTTTTTTTTTTTTTTTTTTTTTTTTTGTATGCTTCATAATACATATCCCACATTACTTGAACATGAGAAACTCTCTTTTTCTTTTTTCCAAATTTATTACGTTATTTTGTTGCCTAAGATAAAAACACAACAGTAGTGGCCAAATAATGACCAATTGGCGTGAATCTTGAACTTGAGTACTTCAAAGAACCCAACTTTAATCGCTAATTTATCCAACTGTGATGTGTACTCCAAAAATCATTTAACCATTATTCTAATAATAACCATTCATTTATTTCTTCATGAGATAGAAACTAATGTATCAATTTAGATACAATTTCATCAATGTTCTTGTCTGAAGTGCCTCCCTCACTGATTGCCTCTAGAGCCAAGCCCCTCCATTTTATTGCATTCTCTTTCATTTCTCTACCTCTCTCACCCTCCATTACTTCCCTTATGCAAAACTCAATCTCTTCTCTACCCACAATCCCATTCTCATCAACCTTAACCCTAATTCCCACCTTCCACACATCCTGAACAAACTTGGCATCTGTTGTTTGGTCGGTCCATTGTGGCATACCCACCATTGGCACTCTCAAGCTCAATGCCTCAACCGTAGAATTCCACCCACAATGTGTAAAAAAGCACCCAATAGCCTTATGTGATAGCACTTCCATTTGTGGGCACCAATTCACCACCATGCCTCTCTCTCCAATATCTTCCACAAACGTTTTTGGGAGCTTTGCTTCCTCTGAAGCCCTAACAACCCACAGAAAGTAGTAATTGCTTCCCTTAAAACCCAAAGCCAATTCCTCCATTTGCTTGTTGCTTAAATTGGCCATGCTACCAAATGACACAAAAACAACAGACCCTGCTGGCTTGGTGTCAAGCCAATTGATGATATTAATAGAGGACTCTAAAGTGAAGAGGTTTAGCCCATAACGGTTATCATTCTTGATTCGGTTGTCAAGGTACTTAGATGGAACTGTTGGCCCAATTGTCAACAATAGACAAATTTTTGACATTGCATCCACCACCTGTTATAATAAAGCACAACATCTAATCAGTCTTTAATTTATTAGGGCCCATATTTGTTACTATTCTTTTTAAAGACTTTTTATCCTTCAGTAAGTTCGTAGCTTTTCAAAACTTAACTTCTCTTGAAAATTGTTTAGTTTCCACACTTTTTCATAATTCTTATTTCTTGAAAATTCTTTAATTTCAAAAGAGGGTTTAGAACATCTTGCATATCCACATGATTTTCCTTTCAAACCTCATTACATAGCATTTGTATAACTCGACATAAATTATGCATAATTCCTTTGAAATATAAGCATAAGCATATTTATTTAAAGCATTGTTATAAAAACACATCTTATAAAAAAAACATGGGCTGCTAGACCCCATGTCACATTCTTTCTAAAGACTGATTATAATAGATAAAAATTTGTTGATAGTTACGGCCTCAATTATGCTAGGATGTAATGTCAAGCTAATCTTCTATCTAGCTGTAGTCAAATTTTTTTATAATTAATATTTGTTTTTAGTATATCTTTATATTACTTAATCCTATATTAGGATGATGAAAAGGAGAGTAACAAGAAGAGAAGTAATTGAAAAGCTACTGAAATATAAAAACTAGCTAGTTAGATTATGTGTATCATTAAATTTCTTAACCATAATTTAGATGATGAAAAAGAGAGTAACAAGAAGAGAAGTGAAAAGCTATTGAAATATAAAAACTAATTAGATTGAGTTTATCATTAAATTCCTTAACAATAATTTGCATGGGAGAGAAGAGAGCAAAAGGTGCTTGGAATTCCATTCATCCTTTCCTCCTTCCTCCATTTGTTCTAGGAGAAGGTGTCTCTTGTGTCTGTTCCATGTAGCAGGCCCCTCACAAGCTTGTAGATACTTTATAGGACCCAAAAACTTGTCAAAAATTTGCTCCATAGTGCGAAAAAATATCTTGTGCCGGATCCATAGAGCGGCCATGTGAGATAATTTTCACCGTGGAACGGACTTGAGATATCTAAAGCAGTTGCAAGTATAAAGTAATAGCATTAAAAATGGTCTACAGCATAACCTACCTCAGCCTCTAACTTGTAGAAGGTGTTGACAACAATCCAATCGGCTTTATCAGTGTTAGAAAATTGCTTCAGCACCATCTCAAAATAAG
This sequence comes from Quercus variabilis, assembly GCA_030445155.1. Lineage (NCBI taxonomy): Eukaryota > Viridiplantae > Streptophyta > Magnoliopsida > Fagales > Fagaceae > Quercus > Quercus variabilis. Next base: position 54,077,261 of record CP129454.1, on the reverse strand, counting down.
CTGGATATGATCCATTAACATAGATGAAGGATGGCATGTCTTGTAGCTCAAGCAACGGCATTCCAGGAATGGACACTGGTGTTGATGAAACTGGGAGCTGCAAAAGCCCATGATGCGTATAATAATATATGAAATTAACAGCACATGCTTGGGTGAAAAATGAAACTGCAACTAAGCCAAATTGTTTGGCCACATCCAAAGCCCAAGGCAAAAAAGCATCATAGACTAAGCAATCAATTGGGTGCCCCAACTCTTTATACTTCATGATGAGATTGGCTAAGGTCTTGGACCCATTAACTTCCAAACGAGTGAGATAATCATGGATGCTCTCTGATTGGTAAAAGCCACCCTCATCATAGCCATCAGATATTGTGTCAAATTGGACAGAGTCTGAGGGCTCAGGCTGAAAGGTCTTGTAGATGAAATGGGTGGTGGCAAATGTGGCTCTAAGTCCTTTGGAGACTAACCTCTTAGAGAAATGGAGCATTGGGTTTATGTGGCCTTGACTTGGGTAAGGCAGTGCCAACACATGGGCTCCATAGCCTTTGTTTTCCATCTCTCTTTTGGGATTACAATTACTACTTCACTATCTTTTCTTTTCTAGGTAAGTGAAGAAATGAATGAACAATAAAAAGCACACTATCACAGATTATTAGTTGAGCCAAGCTATTTGTAGGGTATGCAAGTCAAACATATGCTCTCCCAAAGAAAAGGAATAAAGAAAGATTGGTAGATAACATTAGAAAATAGGTACATATGAGAATGAGAGGCCATAAATGGCCAAATCCCAAAGACATTTTAGAAAAGGACAAGGGAAAGCCTCCAAAAATAATTTCTAGACAAATACAAAACTCTATCAATCAAGTTTTTGATTAGTCCATCGGGATAATTTCAAGGGATTGAAAAGTCAGTATACATATATAAAATAATGATCCAAGTAACATGAGTTGACAATAGATTAAAAGATAGGAAATTGGAATCAAATAGAGGAATTGGATCGAGTAACATGCAGTACCTATATATGATAATATAGTACGGGTAATAATTATATTGAAGGTGGCCCAAGTTCAGGGGCAGAGCTACAGATGAGCTTGGGGGCCATGGCCACTCTAAAATTTTATAAATATGTCAAAGTTAATAGTTTCGTATACAATATATTTATAAATTATGACTTATTTTAGTATCAAAATATTAAGAATTATATATGTGTGTGTGTGTTTGCACATGGCGTGATATAAAATATTAAGGCTTAGTGTGCGTTTAGACGGATGAAAATTATAAATTATTTTACTATTCAGCTTATTTTTGCTACTATACATGAGCTCCACTGTATTATTTCAACTAACTTTTACATTTATCTATAGTGCTTTCAACAATAAGATTTCAGTTTCAGTAAAATAAGTAGTATCCAGACATACCCTTATTATCACAATTTGGCCCTCCAAATAAAAAATTCTAGCTTCGCGATCCGAGATTGTTAATGCATGACCACTAATGCATTTCAGGGGAAAAAAAAATTTTAAAAATAATATTTGTTACCTGAACGAGTTTTTTTTTTTTTTTTTTTTTTTTTTTAGGGTGAAACCTGAACGAGTTGGGCACTACAAATTGCATTAAAATTTTCGCAAGCAACATATATATAAGGATTTGATGCCAATCGGTCAACGATGATGCAGATCTTTTGCATCGTATATAACTCTTTTACGTTTTGTATTTAAGATTTCATTTCTTTCCACGATAAGAAAACTATTTATTTTTGTGTTGTGTATTCTTTAACAATATTTATATTGTGAAAAAAAAAAAAAACAATTTTTTGTGTTTTGATTCCTTAAAAAAAAAAAAAAGCATTAATTTTTCTATATTTTGAATTTCGATACGGAGATTATTAGAAAACAGAGAAAGAAGAATGTGAAATTGATGAATTTCTGTATATTGAATTGAATCAAATAATAGTTACAGTGCTCTATATATATACACGGGTAGAGGAAACTAAAAGAACTAATTAACTAACTAATAACCCTCCAAAACTAACTAACAAAACAAACTCTGCTCACTGTCGTTTATCCTTTCTATTCTTCTTTACAACATCTTGACACTCTGCAACTGATCTTGATTTACTTTCTTTACACTCCCCCTCAAGAGGAAGTGGGGAATTCACATTCAAGACATTCATCTTGGATAACAAATTGTGAAACTGATGTGCACTAAGTGCCTTTGTCAGCATATCAGCAAGCTGCGATTGAGTCCTAATGTGCAGAACCTTATTACACCTTGAACCATTTTGTCCCTCACAACATGGCAGTCAATCTCTATGTGTTTTGTGTGCTCGTGGAACACTGGATTGGCTACAATGTGGAGAGCAGACTAACTATCGCTGAATAGTAAAGCAGCCTTAGAGTGATCAACTTGTATATCTCTATGTAAATTGAGAATCCATACAATCTCACACACTGCTACTGCCAAAGAACGATACTCAGCCTCTACAAATGACCTACTTACTGCGTTCTGTTTCTTAGACTTCCAAGAAATTAATGAATCTCCCAAGAACATGCAGCAACCAATCACTGACCTCCTTGTATTAGGGCAAGCAGCCCAATCTGAATCAGCAAAGCCTTTATGATGCAATTCAGATGCACTTGAGAATAATAACCCTTGTCTTGGACTACCTTTGAGGAACTGCAATACCCTATTTGCTGCAGCCTGATGTGGTTTTCGAGGCTTTGACATAAATTGACTCAATTTATGAACAACAAAGGTTATATCAGGTCTTGTGTTTGTAAGATACAAGAGCTTGGATTTGTCAACAATTCACCTTGGTGCTTACTTAACTTCAAATTGTGTTCTATAGGGGGTTTTGGTTGGTTTACAACCTAGCAAACCTGCATCATCTATCAATTCCAGAGTAAATTTTCTTTGACACAAATGGATACCTTTCTATGATCTAGCTATCTTAAGCCCAAGGAAAAACTTCAAATATCCAAGGTCTTTTAGTTTAAATTGCTGATCTAGAAGAGTCTTCAATTTTGCCTCAGATTTAGGATTATCACTTGCAATCAAAATGTCATCTACATACACAAATAAAGCAATGAAAGACCTTGGTGTTTTCTTGGTGAACAAAGAATAATTTGCCTTAGATTGTCTGAATCCCAACCTTAATAAAGCAGCAAAAAACTTTGCAAACCACTGTCGTGAGGCTTGCTTAAGGCCATAGAGAGACTTTTGTAATTTGCAAACTACCTCCTCCTTGCTGTGGAAGCCAAGTGGTAAAGCCATAAACACTTCCTCATGCAAGTCACCATGCAAGAAAGCATTATTGACATCAAGTTAGGAAAGAGACCACTCTTTCACAACAGCAACAGCCAAAAGACATTTCACAGAGACAAGCTTTGCAATAGGAGAAAAAGTTTCTATATAATCGAGGCCCTCCTTTTGATTATAACCCTTGGCAACCAACCTAGCCTTGAACCTCTCCACAGTACCATCAACTTTATACTTCACTTTATGCACCCATTTACAACCTATGGCCCTTTTACTAGGGGGCAGAGATTGAAAGGACCAAGTATTATTAGCCTCTAAGACTTTAAGCTCACTAGCCATAGCTTCCCTCCAATGAGGATCAAGAACAGCTTGATCATAATGTTTTGGTTCAACTATAGAAGAAATGGCATTGCAAAAATGTCTATGGTTGGAAGAAAGGTTAGCATAGGACAAAAAGGAAGAAAGAGGATAGGGGGTACCTGAGGAAGAAGATGAAGTAGGTGGAGCTATAGTAGATACCTGATTGCAGTGATAAGCCTGTAAATAAGTTGGTTTAGAAGAAGTCCTAGTGGATTTCCTAATAGGAATGGACTCAATAACTGGCTCAGCATTAGACACAGTAGAAGGCACAATTGCTAGCTCAACAATAGGTTCAGGAATTGACACAATAGCTGGCTGAACAGACATAGGAGCTGAAGGAACATTAGAAGTTGAAGCTGATGCAGGCATGACAAGAGAAAAAGAGTGACTAGAGCCAAGAAAAGAACAAGGCTCAACAAGGAAAGAATTAGTGGTAGGGGGAGGTTGAGATGGAACAGAAGGAGAAGAAGATTTAGAAAGGAAAGGAAAAGTAAACTCATGAAAAATGACATCTCTAGAGATGAAAATGCATCTAGACTTTAATTCTAGAAGTTTATACCCTTTGATGTCATAAGGGTAACCAAGAAAAACACATTCTCTAGCTCTAGGATCAAACTTGAGTCTATTGGCAGCAATGGTTGAAGCAAAGTACAGACAACCAAAAGACCTAAGAAAAGAATAAGATGGAGGTTTGTGATAGAGAAGCTCAAATGGGGGTTTTATTATATAAAACAGAAGAGGGAAGCCTATTGATTAAGAAAACTGTAGTTAAGATGCATTCACCTCAATATGATATTGGCAAATTAGACTGAATCTTTAAAGCTCTAGCAATTGAAAGTATATGTTGGTGCTTTCTCTCCGCAGAATTTTGTTGTGGAGTATAAGCACAACTCTTTTGATGCAAAATGCCATGAGCAGAAAAGAAATCAGGCATATTAAATTCAGGGGCATTGTTTGATCTTATGATCTTAATACAAGCATTAAACTAAGTCTTAACCATTGCATGAAAAGAAAGAAGGATTGGTCTGACATTAGATTTAGATTTTAAAAGAAATACCTAGGTAGAACGAGTGGCATCATCAAAAATGGTTAAAAAATATCTATAACCATCATGAGTAACAACAGAATAGGGATCCTATACATCAATATGAATAAGATCAAAGGGAAACTTGGAAATTTCATTATGAGTAGGAAATTGTAATCTTTTCTGTTTAGCCAAGGGACAAACAGTACAAATGTCATCACAAGATTGTGAAAAAGAATGTAAAGCATCTTTAATGGGTAGCAATTTATTAAAAGAAGGATGGCCTAACCTAAAATGCCATAACTTTGACATATCAACAACAGAATTGGCAATAGGAATAGATTTGTTATGAGACAAATACTGAGACAATGAAGGGTGCTTGGATGAAGAACTCATCTTTCTTTGCAACAAGTACAGACCATGATGCATCTCACCCACTCCAATCGTCTTCCAACAGGTAAGGTCCTGAATGAAACAGAATTGAGATAGAAAAACAAGACAAAAAGGAAGGTGTTTTGTGAGTTTGCTAATAGACAGAAGGTTAAAAGTGAAACTAGGAACACAAAGAACATTGTGTGGAGTAAATTGAGCAGAAAGTTGTACTATACCAACATGTGTGAAGTAGCAGACTCACCATTTGGCAATTTAACAACAAAATGATAGATAGAAGTGATTGATATCAACATGGAAACTGAACAAATTGTGGTATGAAGCACCAGTGTCAATGACCCAAACATGACTCTCAAAAACTGTCCTATTTATGACCTTAACAGAAAAAATTGAATGCTTGAAATCAAACTCATTATGAGGCAAAATGTCAATACCTAACAGAGGTGTAGTGGCTTAAGAATCAAAAGAAACATTATTAGCCATAGCAACTGAATTCTAAGATTCTTAAAGTAAAGCCCCAATCATAGCAAGAATCTTCTGATATTGATCTGAAATGAAAGGAAACTAAGTGTGTGGTTGTGCATGAAGAAATGAATCTTGAGAATCACAGTGAGCAGACACTTGATTAACCAAAGAAGCTTTGCCTTTGGCTTTGTAACCAGGAGAATCTCCGTGGAGTTTGTAACATTTCTTCACAATATGACCTTGCAAACCACAGTTACTACAAATAGGCCTTTCCTTGCCTTTACACTTGTTCTTGGAACCAATGCTAGTACCCTTAGTTGCAAGAGTAGTAGACTCCATAAAAGGACTATTGTTGCTGCATTGCCCAACTGATCTTTGCTTCTTATCTTGAATCAATAAAGAGAACACTTTCTCAACAGATGGAATAGGATCCATCAACAAAATCTGCCCTCGAACGTGAGAGAAAGATTCATTGAGACCCATCAAAAACTGCATAACAGCTTCTATGTGATGAATTTTAAAGATTTTCTCATTCTCATTACACATACACTTCTCACAAGAACAGGTAGGAAGTGGTTCATAATTCTATAATTCATCCCATAGAATTGAAAGATTGGTGAAATACTCCGTCACAAAGAGCTCACCTTGAGAAAAACTTGCTAAAGCCTTCTGCAATTGATAAACCCTAAGTCCGTTTCCCTGGGAAAACATGCTCTAAAGCTTATTCCAAACTTCCTTAGTAGTTTTATGATACATCATGTTTGTGGCAATCCTGGAAGAAACACAATTGATGATACAAGAAACCATAATATCATTGCATCGTGCCCAACTTTGAACCAAGATAAGGACTTTCTCCATAGCTGAAGTCAAAGAAACTGATCCATCAATCAACCAGAACTTGCTATTGATCTGGAGAGCTCTCTCCATAGATCATGCCCATGTAGGATAGTTCTCACCCCCAATCAATGGTTGTGAAACTAATATCACACCAAGATTCTCAGCATGATGGAGAAAGAAAGGATGCGATTCATCAATGGTGATGCTTGTAGAAGCTTGACCAGAGGAAGCCATTGATAAAGTTTTAAGAATCTGATGAAGAAAAACCCTAACTTTGAAGAGAAATGTATTGAAACGAAGAAATTAGGAAGCAAGAAACGATTGTTCAAAATCGAAGAAAACAAGAGAATGTCTCAAAATCAAATCAAGGAGAGATCTCTCAAGAAAATTTCTTAGAATCAGAGAGTGGGGAAAATTTTCTCGGGGAAAATTTTCCAGATTTTGGAAAGAAAAGAAAAAGCTAGGAAATCAGTGAAATTGTACTAGGTAGTCTAATACCATATTAGAAAACAGAGAAAGAAGAATGTGAAATTGATGAATTTCTGTATATTGAATTGAATCAAATAATAGTTACAGTGCTCTATATATATACGCGGGTAGAGGGAACTAAAAGAACTAAATAACTAACTAATAACCCTTCAAAACTAACTAACAAAACTACTAACTAACAGAACTAACCAAGTATTAAAACTATATACACTAATATAAAGCTACATGTCGTATAGAACAAAACAAACTCTGCTCATTGTCATTTATCCTTTCTATTCTTCTTTGCAACATCTTGACACTCTGCAACTGATCTTGATTTACTTTCTTTACAGAGATATCAAATAATAATTTTTAATTCATCTCTTTAAAGATTAAAGTTTTAATACAAAACAACTAAAATTTTTCAATATTTCAAAGGGTTTTTTGGATATTTTTGTCATATTAGAAATTTTAGTAGTATTTTGAAAGTTAAATGGAGGTGTTTTGGAGGCTTTGAGGATGTTTTGATCATTTTAGGAATTTCGATATATTTATTAATTTCTTTCTAAATATTTTGTTGTTATTTTGAAACTTTTAGAATTATTTTTAGAGATTTTAGGGTATGTTCTTCATTTGAATGTTTTAAGGGTATTTTGTCATTTTGTAGGTTTTAGGGGGTTCTATTCTCTTAGAGAAAAAGTGATTTTGGTTTCATGGGATAGAGTTAGAGAGATTCTATTATCTTGAGGTTAAAAATATTTTACATATAAGGTAATATAACATTTTATATCCAAAAACAAAATATAAACAAAGTATTTTTCCTGGTTATGGGAAATAATTTTAATTTTACCAAGATTTTCAGCCACCCAAATGTTCAAAAATTAGGAAAACCTTTTCCGAAAAATGTTTCAGACCCAAAACAAACATGAGTAAAAAGGCAAATTCTCTTTCACTATAAAGAGGATCTGAATTTTTTTTTTTTTTTTTTTCATTTGAATAAATTACCATTTTGATTTCTAAAGTTTACATTATGTATGTCAATTTCATTTTTAACACTTCAAATGCGTAAATTTAATTCTTAAAATCTTGGTATTGTATCAAAGTAGCATCTGTCGTTAAATGATTAATAAAAAACACTGAAGTGACTAACTAACATATATACGTGCCTCATAGGATGCCAATCATGCCATGTGGACCACCACCGATGAAATTAGAGATTTTTCACAATTAGAAGGGTTTAAGGAAATTGAGTGCGGAAAACTTCATATTTTGATGTATTTTGAGTTTTGAGTTAGATTATTGACTCTAAAATGTTAATAACTTGATTTATGAATGAAGTTAGTTAATAAATTGAAAAAACTAGATTGATCCAAGCTAATTAATAAATAGTTGTTACAATCAATTTATGCTTATAATAATTTTATAGATTAGACAGAAATTGTAACTCCAAAGAATGACTCGTTAGACTTTTGCCTTGGCGGCTTCAAAATTTTGGCCTTTTTTTCATAGATCTTCATCCACAAATGAACTTGTCAACATCAACACCAATGAGCTCAGTAATAGTTGTGATTTGAGTGAAATAATCTTGCACGAGGTTTTAACAAAATTTTCTCACAATATTTAGTCTCTCTTGAGGAAAATGGATGTTTGGTTGGTTACCTTCTCTCTGAAAATTGTGCATGAAGGAGTATTTATATATAGGTTAAGGATTAGGTTCAACAAGTGTTGAGAGAATTTCAACTTATAACGTTCGCTTCTAATGATAGCTTCTTATCATCAAACTAAGACATCAATAAGTTTTTGGTATAAGCGGGGATTGAATCTCAAATCTCTTATACAACCATCAGAAATTGTACCAGTTGAACTAACTGGAACCCACATGTTCAACAAGTGTTTAGATTGGACAAAAGTCTATGTCCCACAAACTCGCATCAACATGAATTCAGTGAAATTCCTATAGCTTAAATTACTAATCGTGTGAGTCTTGAAGTCACTGAAGCAAATTTTCATGAAATCGCATTCTTAACCTAACTAATTTATTATGTATACAAAAGTTTCCAACTTATACTTATATCCTAACATTTTTTTTTTTTTTTGAGAAGCCTTATATCCTAACATAAATTATCCTAAAACGTGATCTTAATTAGAATTATAATTTCATATAAATAATTGCATATTTGAATTGTACTCGAAAAATCAAGTGGGAGCTTGATCTAGTTTTTCATTTTCTTTTTTTTTTAAAAAAATTGAAAATTAGAAAAATCTAAATGTTAAAAACTTTAAAGTCCTGACAAAGCTCACTTGCGAGCCACATGATTAGGGGTCCATGCACGCCCACTTTGATGCTTAGGTTCGTTTTAAAGGCTTATGATTGGTCACTGTCCTAGAAAATGAATAACTGACCACACTTTGGGCCAAAATACAACCAAAAAAAAAAGAACATATTCTCAAAAGTCAAAACATTAAAAACTTAAGTTATAGTTTCATATAGGCACTCTCAAAATTATTAGACGGAATTTTTTTTGGAGTTAACCTTGCCTAAATTCTAGAATAAACATTATTTTGGTCCTCCCTCAGTTGACATATTTTGAGGGGACAAAATTCAAATTAGATGGAATAATTAGTAAAGTTTAGAGTTAGTAAATTAATTTTTCTATTTCATTGTATTTAGTTGATCTTGAGGTGTCCTTCTCTATCCCAAAAAAAAAAAAAAAAAAAAAAAAAAAAAGAAAAAAAAAAAAAAAAAGATCTTGAGGTGTCGTAACTTTGAAAGGGTGATAAATTTGGTAATGCTATTGGAAGTAAGTCACCTTTTTTTTCCTTAACTAGTAATATTGTTACTCAAAACATATTGCTTAATTTAAAGAAAAAATTATTTATTTCTCCGCATAAAACTTATTTTTGGAATTATCCTAAAAAGTTATTTAAAGAGAAAAACCATAGTCCCCTTTCCTTATGAAATGATATAGTTTTACATAATTCAAAAATTTTGGATCAAGTGTGCGGAATGTCTAGTAAAGAGAACCACCATTTTGAATGAAAATGATATATACGATTTTTTTTTTTTTTTTTTTGAACTGGGATGTTATCATATTTGATTTTAGATATGACTACAAACAAAATTGATTATGTTGTAGGAAATTGAGTAATTACAATCTGATTATTCTTGGGAACCCACAAGTGAACTTATTTATTGTTTCTATGTCTACGGAGTTTATTTACTGTGAATAATAATGTTCTTGTTTTTATATGTTTGTTCTTCCTAGTTAGGTTTATTGAATAATTACTGAGCTATGGACCTCACATTTTTCTCCTTTTTACATTTCAAACTCTCTACAGAATAGCTAGCTCACAAGAATTTTCTTTCAGCACCGTAGGATTTTTTTTTTTTTTTTTTTTTTAATGTTGGTTTTAATGCTGGGTTAATTATAATTTTGTGGATTGTTAGGAGTTAAAAATTATGTGAGAATGTTAGTTGTCACTAAATTTGGAGAACAGTTATTGAATCACCTTTGGAGAATAGTTATTGTTTCTTACCTTGCACATTTGTGAGATTCCTAGATGTGCGATCGCTGTCACATATCTAGCTCATATAATTGGTTTTGAGATGCGATTTTTTATTTTTTATTTTTCATAATTTGATAGTTACAACAAGAAAGTAGAATTAATGATCAAGAAGTATCAATCTGTTCAATTATAAGATTCTTGGCTTGAGGTGGGATTAGTATTTTGATAATGTTTCACAACCAATCACAAACTTAGAATTTTTTTCATTGACCACAGTGAATATATAAAAACAACTGCATCACTTTCCAAGGCGAGACAATTACAGAAAAAAAAAAAAGAAAAAAAAAAAGAAAAGGAAAAAAAAAAGTGATTACATTCTCAAACTGCATCCTAAGTTGAGATTATTACATCTAAAAACAATAGTATATTAAATTAGGAGTTATTGAATTTGTATAGAAATTCATCAATGTTCTTGTCCGAACTGCCACCCTCACGAATAGCCTTTATTGCCAAATCCCTTCACTTCTTAGCATTCTCTAGAAAATCTTTCCCTCTCTCACCCTCCATTACCTCCTTAATGCAAAAATAAATCTCCCAATCTGATGCTTTGTTATTATTATACTAATGTTCAGACAAACTTGGCATGTATTATGATACGCAGTGTGTCTACTAACCTTGCCATTTAGTTGTTAATGCAATTCCATAATTTACCCCAAAAAAAGGAAAATGAAATTTTCCACTGGATGTTTGGCCATGTACCATGGCTTCAGTCCTAGGACAGTTTAAACTTTAAAGAGATTGAATAAGAGCTAACAATATATTACAACGTAGGAAATTGGAAAATCAAACTGAGGAATTGGAACCTACAAAAAATATTGGTCCGAGTAACATGAGGTGCCTATATACTCTAATATTGGCAGGTAATAATATATATAAATATGTATATATACACCTCGTTGAGCGTGATACAACAATGTTAATGCATTACCACAAGCTAATGCTCGATATCTTACCTGGACGAGTAGAGCATAGTGAATTCATGAATTTAAATTATGGATTGCGTCGATGGACAAGGATTTGATTGCTATTGATCCTCATTAGCGCAGATTATAAATTTCTCTAGTAACGACTTTAGTTCAACACTTTTGATTTGGAGAGATAATAATTTGAGAGACTCGAAGTGAGAGGTTAATATAATGCTATATATGAACATCACGTAATCCAAAAACTTAAATCAGTGAGTTTGGGTCCAACTAAATTGTAGTATTAAGGACTCACTCTTGTAATTAGTATCTCTTGTGGGACTTAAACACTTGACTAACCACACTACCCACATGTAAACATTTCAACAAATCTCCACATTCAAGTGTGAACCTTCTACTAAATCACTTGTAATACTATAGTCTCTCTCTCTCTCTCTCTCTCTCTCTCTCTCTCTCATGAAAGTCTTTTTTTGCACAATCTAAGTGTTATACATTACCTTCGCCAATAGAGCGCCCTTTACCCAATTATAGGTGGAGCGAAAATGGGAGTCTTCCTTGCACAACAATGGCAGTCACCAATACGCATCTAGTAAAAGGTTTACTTAACCATGGGTAGAATTGAAGAGTCTTCCTCTTAATTGGTGTTATCCACTGTCAAACACTTGCCCAATTGAACCACTGACTCGAATTTCATAAATCAACTTGTTGGGGAAATAAGAACTTGTAAAGACTCCAGTTGAGTAGTTAATATAATATATAAGACCCAAAGGTTTTGGTAATACGTTGGGGCCCAACTATGTTATATGAACCTCTCACTCTTGTAATTAGAATCATCAACACTTTACTAATTAACCACACTACTCACACATAAATATTTCAAACTTAAACTATTAATACGAAACAACTAAAATCAACTTAAAGAATAAGACTAATCCCAATATATACATAAAAATCCTGATTCCGAATTTCAACTTTTTTTCCCTCCAATTGGCTTCTTTCCTTAATTCATTAAGATTCTCCACATCTTAATAATCAAGATGTGGAGACAGAATTCCTTGGGTTTACTTGCAGTCAAGAAAGAATTTTGTTCGATCAATTCTTTGGTTTGGCTGTAGGTTGCACACTTCTTGACCATGGCAGCATATCAGCAGATTTTTGTTATCTTCTTTGTTTTTTGCATAATGTTGAGGCAATTTTGAGTTTGAGAAACGATTTATATTATAATTTTTCCTAAGCGACTAGAGGGTCCTAAGCGACTAGAGGGTGACTTCATGTTAAATTTTTTGGTTGGTTCTTTCTCTTAATATCGTAATGTGTATTGGTTCACAGATGAATTTGGCTTAGTTGCTGTTTGTTAGATGCTCCTAAGACCCAATTCAAATTATGTTTTCATTGATGACGGTTTTGAAACAATTCTCTGATTCAGTCAAATTCTTTGCTTGGTTGTTTCTCTTAATCTTGTAAATATGTATGAGCTTCAATAACCCATGATACACACGATAAATATGAAAGTTACAGCACATGTTTGAGTGAAAAATGGAACTGAAACTAAGCCAAATTCTGGCCACATCCAAAGCTGATGATAAAGAAGAATCATAGACTATGCAATCGATAGGGTGCCCCAAGTCTTTGTATTTTTTGATGAGTTCGGCAGAAGTCTTTGAGCCAATGGCTTTCAAACGAGTGAGATAGGCATGGAGACTCTCCGATTGGTGAAAGCCACCCTCATTTTAGCCATCTGATATTTTGTGTCAAATTGGACAGAGGCTGATGACTTGGGCTGCATGGTCTTGAAAATGAAATGAGTGATGGCAAATGTGGCTCTAACCCCTTTGGAGGCTAATGGGTTTGCGTGGCCTTGACTTGGGTAAGATAGTGCCAACACATGGGCTCCATACCATAGCCTTTCTTTTCCGTCTCTATCTCTTGGGATTACGTACTATCACTTTACTCTATTTCTTTTCAGGCAATTGGAGGAATAATTGAACAATGAACAATAATCACATAAGCAAGCTATTTGTAGGCAATGGGTATGCAAGTCAAACATGGGTTCAACTACTTTATAGTTTATATTACATCAACTGGAGAATAATATATGTAACTTGTTTTGATTGCTTAACAATAAAATAAAATAAAAAAGGCATGCAACATGTAGTGATCAGTGGAACATTTAGCAAAATACTTAGATTGGGATTGAGAATTTATATCCATGTGTGGTGCGCCATTACCATTGGATACACATTTTTAGAACAAAACTTATCGATTCTATATTTTTTTAATTTAAACTTTTCTGATTTCATTAAAAAAAAAAAAAAAATGGACATGTGACAAGCTGCGATCTATAAATATTTTTTTTTGGAACATTTAGAATAAGACAGAAATTTTAGGCTTTATTTTATAAGATAACTAACAGGTATTCATTCTTCCAAAGAATGCAAATTAAAAAAGTGTGATGATGCACTTACCAAAAGGGGTGTGAGATAGGAAGGGAATTTTGTAATTCATAACATTCTCCCAATCTGATGCTTTGTTATTTATACTAATATTTAGACAAACTTGGCATGTATTATGATATGCTATGTGTCTACTAACCTTACCGTTTAATTGTTAATGCAATTCCATATTTTACCCCCAAAAAAAGAAAATGAAATTTTCCACTAGATATTTGGCATGTTTATATATATATACACACACACCTCGTTGAGCTTGATACAACAATATTAATGCATTACCACAAGCTAATGCTCGATATGTTACCTGGATGAGTAGAGCATAATGAATTGAATTTAAATTATCGATTGCATCGATGGACAAGGATTTGATTGCTATTGATCCTTGTTAGCGCAGTTTATAAATTTTTCTAGTAACAACTTTAGTCAACACTTTTGTTTAAGAGAGATAATAATTTGGGAAGACTCCAAGTGAGAGGTTAATATAATGCTATATGTAGCCATCACGTAATCTAAAAACTTAAATCGTTGAGTTTGGGTCCAACTAAATTATAGTATTAAGGACTCACTCTTGTAAATATTTCAACAAATCTCCGCATTCAACTGTGAACCTTCTTCTAAATCACTTGTAATACTTTAGTTCGTCTTCCTCTTGAATGCAAGTCTTTTTCTGCACCATCTAAGTGTCATGCATTAACATCACCAATAGCTAGAGCGCCCTTTACTCAACTATAGGTGGAGTGAATATGGGAGTTTTTGTTTGCACAACTATGAAAGTCATCAACATGCATCTAGTAAAAGCTTTACTTAACTATGGGTAGAGTTGAGGAGTCTTCCTCTTAATTGGTGTTATCCACTATTAGGGGTGTCCACAGGTCGAGCCAGGTCGGGTTTGTGCTTTACTCGGACCCAACCCAAAACTTTCGGGTGGGTGAAAATAGAACCCAAAACTAACCTGGAATGCTGGTCGAATCGGCCAATTTAGGAAGCATTGGGTTTTTGGGTTCACTAGTTGGTTTTGGTTTTTATTGTCGGTGCCGTTATTTTGGTTGGATCCATCGAGATCTGGCTGATATTTGGCTGGATCCTTTGAGATATGGCCAGATCACGACAAGATTTTGCCAGATCTGGACTGGATCTCGTTCGATCTAATAGGTTTCAAGTAAAGTTTCACCGGATAACTTCAAATATCGCTGGATTTTGTATGTTTTTTGTCGAAGAACCTTCGAATATCACCGGAAATTTCTCGGTTTATGATTGGGTCAGGTTGCTCGGGTTTTGGGAGAGGAAACCCACCAACCGACCCGAAGGTGTCGGGTTCTATGGGCAACGACCCGCCACTGACCGTCGGAGTGTCGGTTCAGGCTCGAGCGGGTTGCTCAGGTTGGTCGGTTATACGGGTTGGTTGGACAATCCTATCCACTATCAAACACTTGTTGAGTTGAACCATTGACTCTTATTTCTTAAATCCACTTGTTGGGGAGATAAGAACTTGAGAAGACTCAAATTGAGTAGTTAATATAATATATAAGAACACCACTTAACCCGAAGACTTTAGTAATAAGTTTGGGTCCAACTATATTATATGAACCTCTCACTCTTATAATTAGTATCATCTCAAAACTTTACTAATTAACCACACTACTTTAAAGCCTATGCTGTTTATCCAAGAATTAGGCCCTTTTGGATATAAACCACTGTAAGTTTTTTAAAAAAATCTTCTCCCCTCTCCCCTTGTGTGTGTATGTTAAAAATACTTAATTCTTAAAAAAATAAAATAAAATAAAATAACCACACTACTCACACAAGAATATTTCGAATTTAAACTATTAATACAAAACAACTAAAATCAACTTAAAAAATAAGACTAACCTCAAAACACTAAGATGTATGCATAAAAATCCTTATTCCGAATTTTGATTCTTTTTTCCCCTTCAATTGGCTTCTTTCCTTAATTGATTAGCATTCTCTACATCTTTTAGGTCTTTGAGTATGAGTTGGGTTCAGCCCACATCCTTATGCCTTAAATAAAGTTCATTGGCATGTAAATTCTCAATTACCTATAAAACATATATAATTCAAAATAGGTCACAAATTAACATAAAAGTAACATTAAGTATGCAAATATGAGAGTACTTTATTTAATATATTTCATGCTTATCATGAGATATCTTTTTTCATGTTGGATATTAAAAGGAGGTATTTTGCTAATTTTAAAGTTTATAGAAATATTTTGGTTAGTTTAAAATTTTAAGGGATATTTCTATTATTTTAAAGGCTTTCGTGGTATTTTGAAGTTTTCAAGAATATTTTGGCTATTTTGGTGATACATTTTCCAATTTGATATTTCAAAGGGATTTTTTTTTTTTTTTTAATTTTTAGGTTTTATGGGTTCTATTATCCTGAAAGAAAAGAGGGATTTTGGGTTCATGAGAAGGAGGTTTTAGTTTAATTAAAAGTAGAAATCCTAAGGGATGAAAGGGTAGAGCAAGAGACTGGAGAAAATGCTCAACACAGAGCATTATGCAACAAACTAAAATCAACGTTGCTGCACAAAAATACTCCACACCCACTTCAATTAGAGAAATCCAGACGCCCATTTCCTATAATTCAGTCGGTCTGAGTGTAATTCTGGATCTCACTTGGCAGCACTCCCCGATCTAGTGCCCTTTCTTTTGATCTCCCTTGCTCAACAATCATTTGTTTTCTTCCTTATTTTGTACTTTTTCTTTCAAGAAGTAATGGCGTGTTTATTATTTCCCTTGTATTTTTCTTCCTCTTGCATAGTTCTGATTCTGACATTGATGGTGCAAATTCTCATGCTTAACCTCTTGCATGTGCCTTGGCAAAGAGAACAAGATAAGTTTCTCTCTCACTCTCTTTATATAATGATATACATCTTCATATGATATTGCTAAATGCATAGATTGACATGGATTTACTAATGAATATATTTATATCGGCATTCATGAATATATTCATTTTTATCTCTCTAAATATATTAGTCTAGCCTTGCTAAACATATTTCTTAACCTCTTTTCGAATGCGTCACAATACATATCCCACATTACTTTAACATGAGAAATTATCTTTTCCTTTTTCCTTTTTCCTACTTTATTACGTTATTTTGTTGCCTAAGGTAAAAACACAACAGTAGTGGCCAAATGATGACCAATTGGCGTGAATTTTGAACTTGAGTACTTCAAAGAACCCAACTTTAATTGCAAATTTATTCAAATGTAATGTGTATTCCAACAATCATTTAACCATCATTCTAATATAACATTTCATTTGTTACTTTATGAGATAGAAACTAGTGTATCAATTTAGATACAATTTCATCAATGTTCTTGTCCGAAGTGCCTCCCTCACTAATTGCCTCTAAAGCCAAGCCCTTCCATTTTATAGCATTCTCTTTCATTTCTTTACCTCTCTCACCCTCCATTACTTCCCTTATGCAAAACTCAATCTCTTCTCTACCCACAATCCCATTCTCATCAACCTTAACCCTAATTCCCACCTTCCACACATCCTGAACAAACTTGGCATCTGTTGTTTGGTCGGTCCATTGTGGCATACCAACCATTGGCACTCCCAAGCTCAATGCCTCAACAGTAGAATTCCACCCACAATGTGTAAAAAAGCACCCAATAGCCTTATGTGATAGCACTTCCATTTGTGGGCACCAATTCACCACCATGCCTCTCTCTCCAATATCTTCCACAAACGTTTTTGGGAGCTTTGCTTCCTCTGAGTCCCTAACAACCCACAAAAAGTAGTAATTGCTTCCCTTAAAACCCAAAGCCAATTCCTCCATTTGCTTGTTGCTTAAATTGGCCATGCTACCAAATGACACAAAAATAACAGACCCTGCTGGCTTGGTGTCGAGCCAGTTGATGATATTAATAGAGGACTCTAAAGTGAAGAGGTTTAGCCCATAACGGTTATCATTCTTGACTCGGTTGTCAAGGTACTTAGATGGAATTGTTGGCCCAATTGTCAACAATGGACAAATTTTTGACATTGCATCCACCACCTGTTATAATAAAGCATAACATATAATCAGTCTTTAATTTAATAGGGCCCATAATTGTTATTATTCTTTCTAAAGACTTTTTATGCTTTAGTAAGTTCGTAGCTTTTCAAAACTTAACTTCTCTTGAAAATTGTTTAGTTTCCACACGTTTTCATAATTCTCATTTCTTGAATATTTTTTCCTTTCAAAAGAGGGTTTAGAACATCTTGCATATCTACATGATTTTCCTTTTGAACCTCACTACATAGCATTTGTATAACTTGACATAAAATATGAATAATTCCTTTGAAATATAAGCATAAGCATATTTATCTAAAGCATTGTTATAAAAACACATCTTACATAAAAAAAAAAAAAAAAAAAAAAAAAAAAAAAAAAAAAAAAGAACATGGGCTGCTACGGCCTCAATTATGCTAGGATGTAATGTCAAGCTAATCTTCTATCTAGCTGTAGTCAAATTTTTTTTTTTTATAATTAATATTTTTTTTTAGTATATCTTTATATTACTTAATCCTATATTAGGATGATGAAAAGGAGAGTAACAAGAAGAGAAGTAATTGAAAAGCTACTGAAATATAAAAACTAGCTAGTTAGATTATGTATATCATTAAATTTCTTAACCATAATTTAGATGATGAAAAAGAGAGTAACAAGAAGAGAAGTGAAAAGCTATTGAAATATAAAAACTAATTAGATTGAGTTTATCATTAAATTCCTTAACAATAATTTGCATGAGAGAGAAGAGAGCAAAAGGTGCTTGGAATTCCAGTCATCCTTTCCTCCTTCCTCCATTTGTTCTAGAAGGTGTCTCTTGTGTCTGTTCCATGTAGCAGGCCCCTCACAAGCTTGTGGATACTTTATAGGACCCAAAAACTTGTCAAAAATTTGCTCCATAGTGCAAAAAAATATCTTGTGCCGGATCCATAGAGCGGCCATGTGAGATAATTTTCACCGTGGAACGGACTTGAGATATTTAAAGCAGTTGCAAATATAAAGTAATAGCATTAAAAATGGTCTACAGCATAACCTACCTCAGCCTCTAACTTGTAGAAGGTGTTGACAACAATCCAATCGGCTTTATCAGTGTTAGAAAATTGCCTCAGCACCATCTCAAAATAAGCTGGATATGATCCATTAACACAGATGAAGGATGGCATGTCTTGTAGCTCAAGCAACGGCATTCCAGGAATGGACACTGGTGTTGATGAAACTGGGAGCTGCAAAAGCCCATGATGCGTATAATAATATATGAAATTAACAGCACATGCTTGGGTGAAAAATGAAACTGCAATTAAGCCAAATTGTTTGGCCACATCCAAAGCCCAAGGCAAAAAAGCATCATAGACTAAGCAATCAATTGGCTGCCCCAACTCTTTATACTTCACGATGAGATTGGCTAAGGTCTTGGACCCATTATCTTCAAAACGAGTGAGATAATCATGGATGCTCTCTGATTGGTAAAAGCCACCCTCATCATAGCCATCAGATATTGTGTCAAATTGAACAGAGTCTGAGGGCTCAGGCTGAAAGGTCTTGTAGATGAAATGGGTGATAGCAAATGTGGCTCTAAGTCCTTTGGAGGCTAACCTCTTAGAGAAATGAAGCATTGGGTTTATGTGGCCTTGACTTGGGTAAGGCAGTGCCAACACATGGGCTCCATAGCCTTTGTTTTCCATCTCTCTTCTGGGATTACAATTACTACTTCACTATCTTTTCTTTTCTAGGTAAGTGAAGAAATGAATGAACAATAAAAAGCACACTATCACAGATTATTAGTTGAGCCAAGCTATTTGCAGAGGGTATGCAAGTCAAACATATGCTCTCCCAAAGAAAAGGAATAAACAAAGATTGGTAGGTGACATTAGAAAATTGGTACATATGAGAATGAGAGGCCATAAATGGCCATATCCCAAAGTCATTTTAGAAAAGGACAAGGGAAAGCCTCCAAAAATAATTTCTAGACAAATACAAAACTCTATCAATCAATTTTTTGATTAGTCCGTAGGGATAATTTCAAGGCATTGAAAAGTCATACGTATATAAAATAATGATCCAAGTAACATGAGTTGACAATAGATTAAAATTAGATAGGGAATTGGATCGAGTAACACGTGGTACCTATATATGATAATATAGTAAAGGTAATAATTATATTGAAGGTGGCCCAAGTTCAGGAGCAGAGCTACAGATGAGCTTGGGGGCCACGGCCACTCTAAAATTTTATAATTTTCTTCATTTTATGTATAGTTATAAAAAAATTTAGTTCATCCAAAAAAAAAAATTAAAAAATTAAAAGCTTTAAAATTTTAGCTATAAAAATAAATTTTGGCCCCCATATATTTAAGTTAGTCCAATGATGCTCATAAAAGATAATAAATTTTGTCAATAGGCCTAGTATATAAATATAGTTTTTGTTTTCTCAAATTCATTTTTTACATGTTTAATATCAATCTAAACAATTTCTATATGCTCATTGGAGTTTAAAAAATGCAAGTTCCTCTAAAAATATTATCTAGTGAATATACGTATGTCAAAGTGAATAGTTTTGTATACAATATATTTATAAATTATGACTTATTTTAGTATCAAAATATTAAGACTTAAATATATGTGTGTGTGTGTGTGTGTTTACATATGGCGTGATACAAAATATTAAGGCTTAGTATCACAATTTGGAAAAATTATAAGATCCACATGATGGACAAGTAATGTGGTCCACCATTTCACTAAAAAACTACCACTTGTTTAAAATTGTTTGTTAGAATTTTTTTTTAAATAGAAATTAATTACTAGCTCAACAATTTTAAACAAGTAGAAGTTTTTTTAGTAAAATAGTGGACAAATAATATGGTCTACCAGAAGACTTTATAATTTCTCCACAATTTGGCCTCCAAACAAAAAATTCTAGCTCCGTGATCCAAGATTGTTAAAATTTGTTACTTGAACGAGTTGGGCACAGCAAATTGCATTGAAATTTTCACAAGCAACAGATATATAAGGATTTGATGCCAATCGGTCAACAATGATGCAGCTATTCCGCATCGTATGTAATCTCTTTTTCGTCTTGTATTTAAGAATTCATTTCTTTCCACGAGAAGAAAACTATTTATTTTTGTGTTGTGTTGTTGAAAGTTGTATTCTTTAACAATATTTATATTGTGATAAAAAACAATTTTCTGTGTTTTGATTCCTTCAAAGAAAAAAGCATTAATTTTTCTATATTTTGAATTTCGATATGGAGATATTAAATAATAATTTTTAATTCACCTCTTTGAAGATTAAAGTTTTAATACAAAACAACTAAAATTTATCAATATTTCAAAGTGGTTTTTAGGATATTTTTGTCATATTAGAAATTTTAGTAGTATTTTGAAAGTTAAATGGAGGTGTTTTGGAGGCTTTGAGGATGTTTTGATCATTTTTGGAATTTCGATATATTTATTAATTTCTTTTTGAATATTTTGTTGTTATTTTGAAACTTTTGGGATTATTTTTAGAGATTTTAGGGTATGTTCTTCATTTGAATGTTTTAAGGGTATTTTGTCATTTTGTAGGTTTTAGGGGGTTTTATTCTTAGAGAAAAAATGACTCTGGTTTCTTGGGATAGAGTTAGAGAGATTCTATTCTCTTGAGGTTAAAAACAGTTTACATTATCTAAGGTAATATAACATTTTATATCCAAAAACAAAAAATAAACAAAGTATTTTTTCTGGTTATGGGAAATAATTTTAATTTTACCAAGATTTTCAGCCACCCAAATGTTCAAAAATGAGGAAAACCTTTTCCGAAAAATGTTTCAGACCCAAAAAAAACATGAGTAGAATGGCAAATTCTTTCATTATAAAGAAGATCTGACTTTTTTTTTTCCCTTTTCTTTTGAATAAATTATCATTTTGATTTCTAAAGTTTACACTAAGTACATCAATTTCATTTCTAACACTTCAAATGTGTAACTTTAATCCTTAAAATTTTGGTATAACTGTATCAAAATAGCTCCTGTCATTAAATGATTAATAACAAACATTGAAGTGATTACTAACATATATCCGTGCCTCTTAGGATGCCAATCATGCCATGTGGACCACCACCGATGAAATTAGAGATTTTTCACAATTAGAAGGTTTAAGGAAATTGAGTGTGGAAAACTTCATATTTTGATGTATTTTGAGTTTTGAGTTAGATTATTGACTCTGAAATGTTAATAACTTGATTTATGAATGAAGTTAGTTAATAAATTGAAAATACTAGATTGATCCAAGCTAATTAATAAATAGTTGTTACAATCAATTTATGCTTATAATAATTTTATAGATTAGACATAACTTGTAACTCCAATGAATGACTCGTTAGACTTTTGCCTTGGGGGCTTCAAAATTTTGGCCTTTTTTCATAGATCTTTATCCACAAATGAACTTGTCCACATCAACACCAATGAGCTCAGTAATAGTTGTGATTTGAGTGAAATAATCTTGCACGACGTTTTAACAAAATTTTCTCACAATATTTAGTCTCTCTTGAGGAAAATGGATGGTTGGTTGGATACCTTCTCTCTGAAAATTGTACATGAAGGAGTATTTATATATAGGTTAAGGTTTAGGTTCAACAAGTGTTCAGATTGGACAAAAGTCTATGTCCCACAAACTCGCATTAACGTGAATTCAGTGAAATTCCTATAACTTAAATTACTAATCGTGTGAGTCCTGAAGTCACTGAAGCAAATTTTCATGAAATCGCATTCTTAACCTAACTAATTTATTATGTATACAAAAGTTTCCAACTTATACTTACATCCTAACATAAATTATCCTAAAACGTGATCTTAATTAGAATTATAATTTCATATAAATAATTGCATATTTGAATTGTACTCGAAAAATCAAGTGGGTGCTTGATCTAGTTTTTTTTTTTTTTTTTTTTTTTTTTTTTAAATTGAAAATTAAAAAGGTCTAAATATTAAAAACTTTAAAGTCCTGACAAAGCTCACTTGCGAGCCACATGATTAGGGGTCCATGCACGCCCACTTTGATGCTTAGGTTCGTTTTAAAGGCTTATGATTGGTCAGTGGTCACTCTCCTAGAAAATGACTAACTGACCACAATTTGGGCCAAAATACTACAACAACAACAACAACAACAAAAAACATATTCTCAAAAGTCAAAACATTAAAAACTTAAGTTATGGTTTCATATAGGCACTCTCAAAATTAGACGGAATTTTTTTTGGAGTTAACCTTGCCTAAATTCTAGAATAAACATTATTTTGGTACTCCCTCAGTTGACATATTTTGAGGGGACAAAATTCAAATTAGATGGAATAATTAGTAAAGTTTAGAGTTAGTAAATTAATTTTTCTATTTCATTGTATTTAATTGATCTTGAGGTGTCCTTCTCTATCAAAAAAAGAAAAAAAAAAAGAAAAAGATATTGAGGTGTCGTAACTTTGAAAGTGTGATATAAATTTGGTAAAGCTGTTGGAAGTAAGTGACCTTTTTTTCCTTAACTAGTAATATTTTTACTTAAAACATATTGCTTAATTTAAAAAAAAAAATTATTTATTTCTCTGCATAAAACTTATTTTTGGAATTATCCTAAAAAGTTCTTTAAAGAGAAAAACCATAGTCTCCTTTCCTTCTGAAATGATATAGTTTTACATAATTCAAAAAATTTGGATCAAGTGTGCGAAATGTCTAGTAAAAAGAACCAGCATTTTGAATGAAAATGATATATACGATTTTTTTTTTTTTTTTGAACTGGGATGTTATCACATTTGATTTTAGATATGACTACAAACAAAATTGATTATGTTGTAGGAAATTGAGCAATTACAATCTGATTATTCTTAGGAACCCACAAGTGAACTTATTTATTGTTTCTATGTCTACGGAGTACGGAGTTTATTTTCTGTGAATAATTATGTTCTTGTTTTTATATGTTTGCTCTAGCTAGTTAGGTTTATTGATTATTTACGGAGCTATGGACCTCACATTTTTCTCCTTTTTGTATTTCAAACTCTACAGAATAGCTAGCTCACAAGAATTTTCTTTCAGCACCGTAGGAATAATTTTTTTTAATGTTAGTTTTAATGCTGGGTTAATCATGTGGAAAGCTTATAATTTTGTGGATTGTTTGGAAGTTATGAATTATGTGAGAATGTTAGTTGTCACTAAATTTGGAGAACAGTTATTGAATCACCTTTGGAGAATAGTTATTGTTTCTTACCTTGCACGCTTGTGAGATTCCTAGATCTGTGATTGCTGTCACATATCTAGCTCATATAATTAGTTTCGAGATGAGATTTTTTTTTTTATTTTTTTTTTCTTCATAATTTGATAGTTACAATGAGAAAGTAGAATTAATGATCAAGAAATATCAGTCTGTTGAGTTATAAGATTCTTGGATTGAGGTGGGATTAGTATTTTGATAATGTTTCACAACCAATCACAAACTTAGAATTTTTTCATTGACCATAGTGAATATTTAAAAACAATGGCATCACTTTCCAAGGCGAGACAATTAGAAAAAAAAAAAAAGTGATTAAATTCTCAAACTGCATCCTAAGCTGAGATTATTACATCTAAAAAAACAATAGTCTATTAAATTAGGAGTTTATGAATTTGGATACAAATTAATCAATGTTCTTGTTTGAACTGCCACCCTCACTAATAGCCTTTATTGCCAAATCCCTCTACTTCTTAGCATTCTCTAGAAAATCTTTCCCTCTCTCACCCTCCATTACCTCCATAATGCAAAAATAAATCTCTTCTCTTTCAACAATGCTATTCTCACAAACCTTAGCCCTCACTCCCACCTTCCACACATCCTGAACATACTTGGCAGTTGTCGTTTGATCGGTCCATTGTGGCACCCCCACCATTGGCACTCCCAAGCTCAATGCCTCCAAGGTTGAATTCCAACCACAATGTGTTAAAAAGCACCCAATTGCCTTATTTGATAGCACTTCCAGTTGGGAGCACCATTGCACTACCAAACCTTTATTTCCTATCTCTTCTACAAACTTTTCAAGGGCTTTGCTTCCTCAAAAGCCTTAACAACCTGCAAGAAATGGAATTTACTTCCTTTTAAAGCAAGTGTCAATTCCTCCAATTGCTTGTTGCTTAAATTAGCCATGCTACCAAAGGACAAATAAATAACAGACCCTTGTGGCTTAGTGTTGAGCCAATTATTGCAAATAGATGAGTCTGATACGAAAAGGTTAAGCCCATAATCATTGTCATTTTCTAGATGTTTGTCTAAATAGAAAGATGGAATTGTTGGTCCAATTGGCAGTAGTCGACAGATTTTTGACATGGAGTCCACCACCTAATATGAAAAAGGACAAACTAAGACACCAATTAGTTTCTGGTGTAGGCGATGATTGAAACTCAAATTTATTATTCAATCATAAAGACTTAAAAAGTCCTGATAATGCTTACTTGTGAGCCACATGGTTCAGGGCCCTAGCATGCCCCCTAAAACAAAAGGAAAAAAAAAAAAAAACTAATAGGCCCCACTTTGATGGGCTTATGATTGTTTGTTCTCCTAGAAAAGGACTAAGAGACTTCACTTTAGGCCAATTAAAAATGTTCTCAAAAGTCAAAACATTAAAAACTTAAGCAGTGTGTTAGGACATATGTATTTTTACTTGTTAAGAACATACGTCACTTATTTATGTATATTGGCTAATCCTTTGACAAAATGTACTCTACTTGTAATTGGGTAGTTTTAGGTGTTTTTAATACTTCAAGAAACAAAGTTTCAAGGTCAAGTGTTGAATTTATCAAGTCTATCCAAGAAAAAGCAAATTGAAGTGCAAATTCATTAAATCTTGACACCTGCTATCTGTCGAGATTTAAAATTTCAGATTTTTTGATATGATTTTCTTGGGATCCGTGAATATGCTTTTTGGCATTCTTTTTTCCAAACCCTAAACATATAAAAGGATTGTTTTAAGAGCTGTCAAGTGTGACACAAGTTGAAAAATCATTGAGCAATCTCTGTTCAAGCAAATTGTGATCAAAGACGAAGTTCTTGACCTAGTTCATCTTCTCTGAAGAAGTTGTTGTGTATTTGCACCATAGGATTTTGTGACCAAGCATCTTCCCGATTTTTATTGTGTAGGATGAACTGAAGAACTTTACAGCCAATCTCTCTTCCTTAAGTTGGTGTTTTGAAGTCGCGTATTGGGATCCGCGCATTGGTTAGTCACGTACTTGGGAGCCATGCATCAAAGGTGGGAACTGTCGCTGCATATCAAGTCCAATTGGGTATTGGGATAAGAGTTCAACTGTAGGTTGGTAAGGTACTTGGAATTCTTTTACTTGTAACTGCTTGATTTGATAATAGTGGAGTTTTGGGAGTAGTGACCTGAAAATTATCCGGTGGAGTTTTTGCCGCGAGGTTTTTCCCTATTCATAAACAAATTACCGTGTCATTTAATTTCTGCTGCATATTTAGTTATTTGGTGATTTTTTTGTGCTTCCACATATTTGCATGTTAAATTAATTAATTAATAACTGAACATAATTTGGACATCCTAGTGGGATTACCAAACATTTGTGCCAATATTGTAAGAAAAAGTTTCGGTGTCTCTCATGCTCCTATGCTGATTGGACCCTCCAAAAAGAAATTTTTAGGTCACATTTGCTCTCGAATTGCTGCAGATGAGACAAATTCTACCAATATTGCTTGTGTCACTGCCGGTGTTTTGGGTGGAGCGAATATTGTACGTGATTTGAGCTATGTTTTGTATGAGGCTTTGCTTTGTCTTTGTGGTTGTCACCTCTACCCATAAAGTTTTCTATCATTTTTTTTTAAGAGAGTATGTGAATTAGGAAATTAGGAAAATTGAAACCCCAAAACCATTTGAACCACAAAACAAGTCTAACAAAGAAGAAAAAACGTTGTCTAACAACAGAAATTTTACGAAGAAAGGGACACCATTAAACAAAATCCAATGATATCTATGGAAAGTAATAAATGAGGATAGAGAAAAACTATTATTAATTAGATAAATAAGGTGGAAAGAAATAATCATTTAATGCTATTTTTTTGACCATTGGATCTATTAGAAATTTACAGTATAAAAAATGTATAACTCTTATAGGTAAATAAGGTGGAAAGAAAAAAATCATTTAATGCTATTTTTCTGACCATTAGATCTATTAGAAGTTTACGGTATAAAAAATGTGTAACTCTATAAGAGTTATATCAGGTATAACTTGAACCCATTTATATATATATATATATATATATATATATGAGAAATGTTAACGAGTGCTCTTAGGGCACTGGTTAATAATTTATTTTAAGAAAGTTTTAATATCACTTTTATGGGAAATGAAAAAAAAAGAAAACTGTCAAAATATTAATTACTTTTGTTTTTCATTTATCATAAAAACTTTCTTCAAATTGATTATTAACGAGTACCTTAAGGGCACTCATTAGCATTTCCCTATAAATATAGAGTCCAAATCTTTTGTCCCATTTTTCCTACTCCACTTTATACTCCACTAATAAATACTTGTTACATGTTCATTTAATTAATTAAATATTACTATTAATTAATAATTGTAGTATTAATAAGTCAATAATAAAAGTATTTAATTAATTAGGTGAACATGTGGCAAATATTTATTGATGGAGTATACAGTGAAGTAGAAAAAGTAAGACAGAAGATTTGGACTCATAAATATATATATATATATATATATGTGTGTGTGTGTGTGTGCGCGTGCGTGTGTGTGACATAAATATAATAAATTATTCTTAATTTTTTACTGCTATATAATATATTATATTATATAAATAAAATAATGTTATTTGATTCTTTTTTTTTTTTTTTTACATTCAATGATTGTTTTTCTAATTAATTCTACAATCTTTAACCTATTAGTAATTTTTTTTAAATCTTAAGTTACAACGAATAATAAGGGATTTGAACACTAGATGTCTCCATTGTAAACACCTGGAGGAATATCAACTAGTTAAGTTATAAAACTCTTGACTATTATACTTAAGTAATAGATTGCAATTTATCTTCTAAAAAAAGTAGTAATTTATTTTGAAAATCTAGGTATACAAGCAAGTTAAAAACTATTGAGTTATAAAATAGTATTAAACTTGTATTGCACATTGAATTGTTTTTGTTAAGACTATTATATGTAGTATATATAGTACATAATATATTTGGTCCCCCAAGGACAAATTTTTGGCCCTGCCACGGCCACCGTCCCCACTAACTTCTTCGGTCTTTGGTTCACCACTGGCCCT
Source organism: Quercus variabilis (assembly GCA_030445155.1). NCBI lineage: Eukaryota > Viridiplantae > Streptophyta > Magnoliopsida > Fagales > Fagaceae > Quercus > Quercus variabilis. Next base: position 54,049,215 of record CP129454.1, on the reverse strand, counting down.
CCTAATCGTGATTTTTTTTTCCTAAAATTTTCCTTTTTCATTATATACGTGTTTGGGAGATGTTTTTCGTTATATATGTGTTTAGGAGATGAGAAATTGTAAGAAAGTAGTAGAAATATTTCTTTCATAGCATTTTCAAGAACACAATCAAACATTTAAATATAATTTTTTTTTTCAGAATAAAAAATACAAGTATTAAAAAGACAATGAGAGAATAGAATACGCACCGAATCACATCACTCACTATTAACACCAAGTCCAATGTACTGACAATATGAGATGATCCGAAGATGTGTTCATTGTGGATGAAATAGTCTTATTTGCAATGCAAGCGTGGGAGCATTGGCACCTCATGTGTTTCTGGCTTTGAGCGTAGTGCATTTAGCACTCCGTAGTGTCTGCAAACTCATCATCGATCGATCAGTCTGGATCATTGAATTAAGGTTATATCTAGTCATTTATAGTGCCCACATGCGGTAGATATGCTCATTCAATGAGCTTGTCATTCAAGATCAAGGGCAAAGCCTCCAAAAATAATTTCTGGACATGTACAAAACTCATTCAATAAACTTTTGGTAAGTCTTTAGGGATAATTTCAAGGGATCGAAAAAGTCGTTGGAATAAAAATATTGGCTCAAGTAACATGAGGTTGCTATAATATATGATAGAAAATTATTGTATACTCTGAGAGTATCATAAATACGTACTCTCCACTCTCTTAAAAATTGTGAATTTTACCATAAATTTAATTAGTGAGACTCATAATTATATGAGATGGGAAGTATGTAGTTATAGTACTCCGAGAATATTGTATAATTACCCATATATGATCATATATTAACAGGTTATAATTATATTGAATGTGGTCCAAGATTATTCATGCATGATCAGCAATGCATTTCAGGGGGGAAAAAATTGTTAGCATATGATCACAAACTAATGCTCGATGTTACCTGATGCAAAAAGTAAAGCAACTCTCTCAATAAAAGGATTTTCTTATTGAATCAAGAAGAGACTGACAGTTGGCTCTTCTTATTGATTTGGGCTTACAATTTCGCACTTTTTTTTTTTTTTTTGATAACAAACTTGAAAACTTTTATTAAACAGAAGAAAACATTACATCATGATGGAGAGCTTGTTCCAAGAAACAAGGATGCTCTTCCATCCACACCATAAAGTCATCAATACCAATAGCATGTTTTGCTAACATATGGGCAGGTTTATTCCCATTTCTACATACATGAGAAAATAACACTTTCCTAACATCATGGGTGGAACTTTGAATCCCATAAATAATAGGCAACACCGAAACAGGCAGAGACGATAAACCTTGAAGGGCACGAACCACATTGAGAGAATCACCTTCCAAAATAAATTCCTGTAAGCCAACATCTTTGGCAAACTCCCAACCCAATTCAAAAGCTTTGGCTTCCACCTCTAAAGGACCCAAAGGAGCGTAGATTTTTTTGCTCAAAGCAGCCACCACCAAACCATTAGCATCACGAATTATTGCGCCAACCCCAGATTCATTCCTTGCTTTGAACATAGCCCCATCCACATTCACTTTGTACAACTGATCAGAGGGAGGCAGCCAACGTTGTTGAAGAACCAATTCAGTCATCCATGGTAATGCAAAAACAGTAGCTTCTTGATATTCCAACAGCCACATTGAAGCATCACGACACAACTCCATTTCACTTAACCGTTTTCCATTGTTGCGCATTTCATTCTGATTGCCCCATAACCTCCAAGCAATAGTTCCCATCAACGCAACAACATTTTCATCACATTGATCCACCATAATCATCCACCACGCTAACTCCATAAAGCTGTTAAAATGAAGTGCAGAAACCGAATCAAAAAAACCTGCATAGCTCCAAACTGTTTTAGCTCTCGGACATGACCAAAATAAATGGCCTGAAGTTTCGGGCTCTAGTAAACAGGCATCACAAAGATCTTCAGTTAACACCATACGTCGCTTGAGATTCGATTTTGTTGGAAGAATATCCCTACAAGCCCTCCATAAAAAATGTCTAACTTTATGAGGAGTTGGTAGCCGCCATAGTTTCTTCCAAAAACAGCGTAAGTGACTGCCATCTGAAGAAGAAGCACCACCAAAATTGCTTGAACATTCCAAAGCAAGTTTATAGGCACTTTGTACAGTAAACATCCCATTAGAGGTACCTGTCCAAATGAGCTTATCAGGGGGAAGAGAAGAACTAAGTGGAATACTTCTGATTTCCTCCACCTCAAACGGCAAGAACAGCTACTGCAATAAATGGAAATTCCAACACTTATTTTCCGAATCAATAAGTTCAGAAACATGAAGATCCACTGGGGAATTCAGCCTTGGGGAAACAACTCTAAAAGTTGAGGAACTTGGTAGCCATTTGTCCTTCCACACCTGCACATTGAAGCCATTACCAATCTGCCACCTCAATCCATGTTGCACAAGCTTTTGGGAAGCCATAATACTACGCCATACATACGATGGATTATTACCAAGTGACGCATCAACAAACTCACATGTAGGAAAATATTTTGCTTTGAAGACACGATAAACAAGGGAATTATGACCCATTTGCAATCTCCAACCTTGTTTAGCTAGTAAAGCCAGATTGAAAGGTTTCAGCTGTTTAAAACCCATACCCCCATCTATTTTAGGTTTGCAAAGATTATCCCAACTCATCCAATTTAGTTTTCTTTCATCCTGTTTTTGACCCCACCAAAAATTACGAATCATACTCGTCAATTCATCACAGAGAGTATCAGGAAGTTTGAAACAACTCATTGTATAAGTTGGAATTGCCTGTGCTACCGCCTTGATCAAGATTTCCTTACCAGCTTTAGAAAGCAATTTTTCCTTCCATCCAGCTAGCTTCTTAGCAAGTTTTTCTTTTATTTCATTAAAAGTGTTGCGCTTCTTTCGTCCAACCAGCGCGGGGAGACCAAGATATTTCTCATGTTGTCTAATGACTTGAGCACCAAATCTACTTTTAATTTCCTCTTGAACTGAATGATCAGTATTAGAACTAAAAAAGAGGGAGGTCTTCGCTCTATTTAATTGTTGACCAGAGGCTCGCTCATAAACCTGAAGGATACTTTGTAGTGAATCACATTCTTTCAAGGATGCTCTACAAAATATGAGGCTATCATCTGCAAAAAATAAATGAGATAATTTGGGCCCACCTTTACAAACTGCAATACCTTCAAGTCGACCATCATCAACCCCTTTTTTAAGCAAAGTAGAAAGGCCTTCAGCACATAATAGAAAAAGATAAGGGGATAGTGGATCTCCCTGCCTTATTCCCCTTGATGGTACTATATGCCCATGTGGTCTCCCGTTAATCCGAATAGAGTAAGTAACCGTAGAGATGCATGTCAACAATAACTTTCTCCACCTACTCTCAAATCCCAATTTCTCCATAATTTTATCAAGGCAGCCCCACTCTACCCTATCGTAGGCTTTACTCATATCCAATTTAAGTGCCATCTCCCCCTTTTTGCCACCCTTTTTCATATTGATATGATGCATAGTTTCGAAAGCCACCAAAACATTGTCTGTAATTAATCTTCCATGCACAAAGGCACTTTGAGTGTCACTGATAATAGCTAGCAAAATCTTCTTTAATCTATTTGCAATCGCCTTTAAGGCTAGCTTATAAACAACATTACACAAGCTAATAGGGCGATAATCAGTAACTTTTTTTGGCTCTTTAATTTTAGGAACTAAAACAATATGAGTTTCATTAAAATTCGGAGGTATAATTCCAAAATTAAGAAAATCAAGTACTGTTTTAGTGACAACATTACCAATTAAAGGCCAAAAATGTTGATAAAAGAGAGGAGGCATACCATCTGGCCCAGGCGCTTTCAGAGGATACATCTGCTTCAAAGCTGTCTTCACTTCACCATCCTGGAAGTCCCGAAGAAGCATTTGGTTCATGGCACTGGTGACTTTAGGCTCCACGGCATCAATTAACTCCATAAAGTCCATAGGATTTGAAGATGAAAATAGTGCTGAATAGTAGTCCACAATTATACCCTCTACAATGCCCATATCCTCCTGCCAAGTACCACCCGAATCCTCCATACCTTCTATTATATTATTTTGAAATCTAGCAGAAGCTTTAGAGTGAAAGTACCTGGTATTTCTATCGCTTTCCTGAAACCAGTTAATTCTAGATCTTTGCAACCACATGGCATTGTCTTTGTCCAGCCAGCAATTTAATTCAACTCTTGTTTTCTGAATTTCAGTAATGAGTGAAGGAGACGTAGGTTGTAACTCCAACCACTGAAGAGTTTTTTGTAACCGTGCAATCTGCTGGCCCACATGTCCAAAGTCATTCTTATTCCAATCATCCAAACATACACGACATGATTCTAAACAAGAGTTTAAAGGGAAGGCCGAGTTCCTCAATAATCCCTCCTCCCAAGCTCTATGAACAACCTCTTCACATTTTTCATTTTTTAACCACATAGATTCGAATCTAAATGGTTTATGATACTTGCGCTTCTTTTTTCTTCTAGCAAAATGCAAAGCTAGCGGACAATGATCAGAAGCAGAAGAGGAGAGATGGTAAAGTTTAGCTGTAGGAAACTTACTCAACCAATCACTTGTAGCCAAAGCCCGATCCAACCTCTCTCTAATTTGTGACCCATCAAATTTTTTATATAACCAAGTAAACCGAGGACCAATGAAACCAAGATCCTTAAGCCCACACACATCAATCACTTCCTTAAACCGTGCCATTTGACTTGCAGGTCTAGAAGCCCCTCCTTCCTTTTCAGATAAACCCACCAATTCATTGAAATCACCAATAACAAGCCAAGGTAACTGTGAATGCGTACTGAGAGATTTAAGAAGGGACCAAGATTCACATCTTCTAGATGTTTCCGGATTACCATAAAAACAGGTTAGATGCCACCACCCATCAACACCCCCATCAACAAACGCATCAATGTGGGAAGATGTGTAATTTTGAATGTGTACTGTTACCTCCTTCCTCCAAAATAAAGCTAAGCCACCACTAGCGCCATCACTAGGCACAAACAATCCATTTTTAAATTCACACTGATCACGAACATATTCCATCCAGCCTCTATTAGATTTAGTTTCCATAAGGAAAACCAAATTGGGAACTTGTGCCTTAATAATCTTTTTTAAGGCATTAACTGTCCGTTGGTTCCCAAGCCCCCGGCAGTTCCAGCTTAATAGACTCATTATTCCCGGCGGGGCTGTTCAACAGCCTCCGCCGATCCCAATTGTGAAGTGAAGAAATTACCCTGTTCATCTTAGTCTTCTTCAAATTTAGGTTTCTTCTCATTTTCAGTATCCACAACCACAGCCCCAAGTGTACCAGAGAAATTTCGTTTTGTACCTGATTTGTTAAAAGTGTTAGTCTGCAAGTTATCCACCCCAACACGGCTGTGTAATCTGGTCCACCTTCCTGTTTTAACTCTACTCCTGTTACCACGGTCTAATTTGATTCCAGTAGTAAGAATTCCCCTTCGTGTTGTGTCAGCCCCAAGCGCAACATGTGTATCCTTCTCTTCAATAGCCTTATCTTCATTGTGTAATCTATGTGTCCCTTGGTCAATTGCAGCCCCACTCCCATTAGGAAAAGCAGTAGAGAGTGGACTAATTTGAGTTTCATAAGAAGACAAATTCGCATGATCCATCTGAAGAGCAACATGTGGTGGATCAATATTAATGCTAGGACCCACAGTTCCACTCAAATCCAATTTCCTTGACACAGAGAAATTCGCTTTGCTCCCTGTAACATAGGCTACGTTATTAAATGAGTTGGACGACACGCAAGCCTCATTAAACACCTCGGCAACAACTAGCAATTTATTAGCATCCAACGTGACATCTTCTTCCGTCGTTGTAGCAGTAAATTGCTGAAGCCGTTCCTCTTCGCATCCCAACGGTTCACACTGTCTAGCAACTCCTACCGGTACCAAATCCATAACCGTTACTGAATCAGCAACAGCAATAGTTCCAATGGCAGACATGTTACGGTCTTCTTGTTCAGATGAAGAACTCTCTCCTGTTTTGCTTGAGACCCGAGAGTGGTGTTGAGCATTTGTCCTTTCAAAACCTTTGACTTCCATAACAGATTTCCTAGTTGGATTGATTTGTGTACCCCTAATCCAGGGACCAAATTGTTGGTCATCAACTTTCAAAGACCCCTTACTATTTAACCACATAGAGCAATCTTTGTCATCATGGGAAACCAGTCCACACCAATAACATATATTGGGAAGTCTCTCATACTTAAAGGATATGAATCTGTCGTCATTGGTTCCTAAAGAAATGATCCTGCCACGACACAGAGGATGTGTTATATCAATAAGCACCCGAATCCTCATAAAATTCCCACCAACCATATCTGAGACACTGACTGATTTGTTAACAACCCCTAAAGATTCTCCAATTTCCATGGCAACATCCGGAGTCAAGCAAGTGAGAGGAAGATTATGAATTTGAATCCAAAAAGAGGACTTCGAGAAATCCACTTGTTCCATAGGCAAAATCCCATCATATTTTTGCAGAACAACCAAATGTCGATCGAAAGACCATGGCTCTCCCATTAAGACCTTTTCTAAATCAGACTCAAGTTCAAAAGTAAAAAGAAGATGATTGTCACCCGCATCACGGATACAGAAATCTCTCCTTGCACGCCATAAAGGTCGAAAGGTTCTAGCCACTGCATCAACACTGACATTCCTCTTTGTAAGAAACTTGGCCGCTAGGACAAACTCCACCCGGTTTTTGTTCTTTGCCAAAGCAATATTGCATCAAAGCAATATGATGTCGTTTTATTTCTGATTCCATTGCCGTTTGATTAGTCTTCTTTCTTTTCTGAAGCATTAATTTTTCTATATTTCGATATATAGATATTAAATAATAATTTTTAATTCACCACTTTAAAGATTAAAGTATTAATACGCAACAACTAAAAATTTTCAATATTTAAAAGGGTTTTTTAGGATATTTTGTCAAATAAGATACTTTGAGATATTTACATCATTTTGTTTCTAAAAAAGATATATATATATATATATATATATATATATATATATTTTCTTGTTATTTTGAAACTTTTGGACTTATTTTTAGAGATTTTATGTATGCTCCTCATTTGAATGTTTTAAGGGTATTTTGTAGGTTTTAAGAGGTTCTATTCTATTCTCTTAAGAGAGAAAAGGCAATTATGGGTTCAATGGATAGAGTTGAGAAGATTCTATGCTCGAGGTTAAAAATATTTTACATCACTCAAGGGTCTATAACATTTTATATCCCAAAAAATTAAAATAAAATAAAGTTAATAATTTTAACTATACCAAGATTGTCAGCCCAAATGTTCAAAAATGAGGAAAGAAAATGTTTCAGACCCAAAACAAACATCAGCTAAAAGGCAAATTATTTTTCTTGATAAAGAGGACTTTACATTTTTTTTTTCTTTGGATAAATTATCATTTTGATCTCCAACGTTTACACTGTTGTAGACACTCTATTTTTTTTTTCCATTATGATGCATATATTTTCGTGCATGCATCCTCCTAATGATGAACTAATTTAACTATCGCATAAATTATCTAATCTCTCTCTCATTTGTTGCATGTGAACTTTATTTTTAACTCTACTTTTATTCATTTTTTAACCATTAAGCTTTTTTTAAAAATACATTTGAAGCAACAATTTTTAATCCATGCGTGCTTCTCATTTTTCACCTATTCAGAAATATCCACTTCTCTCAAACTCCAATTTATTTAACTTAAAACAATTGCAATTTTCCATATTTCGATATGGAGACCAAATAAGGATTAGTTATCTCTTAAAATCTTCACTAGATTTCTTTGATTTCTAATTTTGCAAAGCCATCAAAAACACAGAGAGAGAGATTGAAATATATGATATATCCCAGTCCTGAGGGAAGACAAGCAAAACCCCAAATCCTAACCAAACCCAAAATCCCCATTCAAACCCAAACTCAAACACCTTTCCTGCATAAGCCACATACCCAAAATACCCATCCAAACCCGAACTCAAACACCTTTCCTTCATAAGTAACAAACCCCAAATCTCCAAACACAAAATACCAACCAGCAAACGCCACCGTTCGGATCAATCAGAATTCCAAGCCGCCGCCGCAAATGACCAGCCATACCATCCATGGATGCCGCTCGACCCATTGCCAGATGCTTAGCGGAAAATGCTGTGTATATATCTCTCACCTCTCATTTATTTTGCTTGATTTTTTGCATGAATTTTTGGCTTCTGAATGCCTGTATGCTAGGACCATAAACATTGCCATAATGGACTTAAGCACTAACTTTCTAGACCATGGGCTCATTGTTGGGTTATACTACTTTCTTTGGTCCAGTTGTTTAGGTGATAGGTTAGTTAAAATAAATGGTCCACCATTTAGTTAAGAGGCCCACAGATCAGGCTCACCCATATATTAAACCATACGTTCTAACTTCGTAATAATTAACTAGTGTATAACTCGGGAATATGCACAGGTACAATTAAAAAAGAGTCGTAATAGACTTAAGCACTAACTTTCTTGGTTGTGGGCTCATTGTTGGGTTATACTTTCTTTGGACAAGCTGTTTAGGTGATAGATTAGTTAAAATAAATGGTCTACCATTTAGTTAATAGGCTCACAGATTAGGCTCACCCATATATTAAACCATGCTCTCTAACTTCATAATAATTAATAGTGTAAGAGTTACATCTTACACTTTTTTTAAGCCATAAGTTTCTAAAATATGTTATAATTTAGGGCAATTGAGCATATAAAACTTCATATTTTGATGTATTTCGGATTTTAGAGTTAGAATTGACTCCAAAATGTTAATAACTTAATTTTTGAATGAAGTTAGTTAATAAATTGAAAAAACTAGATTGACCCAAGTTATCGAATTAATGTATAGTTGTTGTTTTTTTTTTTTTTTTTTGGATAAGTAATAATTAATGAATAGTTGTTACAATCAGTTTATGCTTATAATAAATTAATAATTTTATAGATTAGTCAGAATTGTAACTCCAATGAACAACTTATTAGACTTATTTTGACGGGACATATTTTGAGGGGACAAATTCAAATTAGATGGAATTCACATAAATTTAGTTAATTAGTAACGTTTAGAGTTAGTAAATTAATTTTTCTATTTCATTGTATTTTGTTGATCTTGAGGTGTCCTAACTTTGAAAGTGTGGTAAATTTGATAAAGCTATTGGAAGTAAGAGTTTTATTTTATTTTTTTTTTCTTTAACTAGTAATATTTTTACTTAAAACATATTGTTTAATTTAATGAAATAATTATTTGTTTCTCCATATAAAATTTAGGACGACGTTTGGTTACAAAATTAGTTGTAATCCAAGACTACAACTTCAATCAATATCTTTTTATTGTATATGAATTTTGACAAATTCATCATTAAATTACAATTACTTCTTATATTTTCCACACTTGCAAAATTTTTTAAATATTAAAAATCAATACCTATATTATCAATCAATTGTTTAATTGCAAGTTTTTATAATCTAAAATTATGCATAAAATATAAGTTTATGGATATAACAAATAACATCCGATTGACACAAATTTTGACTTTTGTGTTAAGAGCATACATAATATACAATCAGACAGTTATATTTTCATAATATATAGTCATGTTAGTTATTTTAATGGAAATTGTAGTCTTAGGCTACAACTAAGTTTGTAGCCAAATTTTTTCCAAAATGGACAAAGTTTAGCTACAAAATTGGTTGTAGTCTAAGGTTACAAACTTCCTCAATATCTTTTTATTGAAAGTGAATTTTGAAAAATCCACCATTGGATTACATCTTTTTCTTATATCCTTTATGCTTGCAAAACTTCTAAAAAATTAAAGATTAATAGTTATATCATCAATAAATTGTTTAAATTGCAAGTTTTTGTAGTTTAAAATTATGCATAATATATAAACTTATAGATCATATAGTAAATAATATCGTATTAACACAAAATTTGGCATGTGCAATAAGAGCATGTAGAACTATTGTTTTTAAACCTGGACCGGACCGACCAGTCTAGTGGGGTTAATTGGGAACTGGTCCTTGGACCAGTTTTGTAAGACACGGTTCAGCCATGTCATTATATTGGTAAAAATTGATGAAAATATGCTACTGGCAGGACTTGAACCTACTCTCAACAAGTGAAATAACATCTCTAGCATGCAAACCATTGGGCCACGCACATCTTGTTTGTCAGAAATGAAAAATTAATAAATATAAACCAATTTATGTATCAAATATATTAAAAAATTAAATGACACATCATGGGTTGAACTTGGTTGAATCTCGGCCTGACCTCAAAAACCTTAAATCTCTCCCTTTCCTAATTCATTAAATGGTCCAGGTTTCAAAACCATGTGTAGAACATACAATTCAATGGCTAGATTTTCAAAATATGTAGTAACATTAAGTACAGTTGTAGTTTTAGGCTACAACAAGTTTTGTTACTAAACTTTATCCTTTAGATAATGTTTCACAACCAATCACAAACTTAGAATTTTTTCGTTGACCATAGTAAATATTTGAAAACAATGGCATCACTTTCCACGGTGAGATAATTAGAGAAAAAAAAAGTGATTACATTCTCAAATTGCATCATGAGTTGAGATTATTACATCTAAAAAACAATAGTCTTTTAAATTAGGAGTTTCCGAATTTGGAGACAAATTCATCAATATTCTTGTCTGAATTGCCACCCTCACTAATGGCCTTTATAGCCAATTCCCTCCATTTCTTAGCATTCTTTTGGAAATCTTTCCCTCTCTCGCTCTCCATTACTTCCTTAATGCAAAACTCAATCTCTTCTCTTTCAACAATGCCATTCTCGCAAACCTTAGCCCTCACTCCCACCTTCCACACATCCTGAACATACTTGGCAGTTGTCGTTTGATCGGTCCATTGTGGCACCCCCACCATTGGCACTCCCAAGCTCAATGCCTCCAAGGTTGAATTCCAACCACAATGTGTTAAAAAGCATCCAATTGCCTTATTTGATAGCACTTCTAGTTGGGAGCACCATTGCACTACCAACCCTTTATTTCCTATCTCTTCTACAAACTTTTCAGGGAGCTTTGCTTCCTCAGAAGCCATAACAACCCACAAGAAATGGAATTTACTTCCTTTTAATGCAAATGCCAATTCCTCCATTTGCTTGTTGCTTAAACTAGCCATGCTACCAAAGGACAAATAAATAACAGATCCTTCTGGCTTAGTGTTGAGCCAATTATTGCAAACAAATGAGTCTGATAACAAAAGGTTAAGCCCATAATCATTGTCATTTTCTAGACGTTTGTCTAAATAGAAAGATGGAATTGTTGGTCCAATTGGCAGTACTTGACATACTTTTGACATGGAGTCCACCACCTGTTATGAAAAAGGACAATAATCAAATTACGATCGACACGAAAGGTTACAACAGCAACAATTATATAATTGAAAACCTGTTGATAATTACAACCTTAACAATAATGCTAGTATCATTGTCACACACTCCGTTAGATTTGTTCTAGTGTGGTAAATTATGATTGCTTGTTTGTTACTATCCCAAAAGTTCACTATTTTTTATTCATCACTCAAAATATGTTGGGCAGTTGTAGCAAAATGTATGATACTAGTATTATTGCAATCTTAATTCTAACATGATCTTTATGGAAGTTTCACGTTAATTATGTTAGGATGAGTATTCACATCCAATTATGCATAATAAATTGATCAAGTATTAGATGGAATCATTTATAGCAAAAGTGCATTGATTAGTATAACATTAATAGCCAAGAGTCTTGTAATTTAATAGACACTTCTTAATATTTTCAACTGAGACATTCATGATTCTTAAAAAAAAAAAAATGTGCAACATTAATAATCTCAAACTCATTGTTTACGCTTTTGAGATAAAAGATATCTCAACATGCTGTTAGGAACCTATGGTTAGAATTCACCTTTTAAAACTAGTTTGCAAGGGAATGATGCTCAAAAGCTTATAAAAATATGGTTAAACTTACACTTAATCCATGTGGAATACTATGATTATAACACATGCTATGTTAGTGGACTCGCAAAAAACAATTTGGAATTAAATTTATAACAAAGTGTGGTTGTATAAGAGCTCCTTAAGTGAGAATCAAATTTCTAAGTGATAAATATGAGAATTCCAATATGAGCAGTGTGTAAAAAAGGGGCTAGGGTTGAAATCAAAATAATAATAAATAATAAAAGTTTTTTTATACAATATAGAAATTATAATCTAACTTAATTTTAGTGTATATGTGTGTAAAGTTTCCTTCTGGAGACTTAATCTCCAATCTTTGTGTTACCCTACAAAATTTTATACTTGTAAAGTAACCATCACTCTAATAATACACAATAATAATAATAAAGTTTTAAAAGAAAGAAAAAAAAATAATGAACTTATTTACTGGTTTAAAAAATGGCTACATATTTCATTAATGGAGTCACATAAAACAATATGGAGATTAAATTTCTAACAAATTTGAAATAAGAACTTCTAAGCGACCATCAATTTAACTAGTGAATCGAGTGATATTAGAGCTTCCCCTGTGAGCAAGGTAAAAAAAAAAAGTGTTTGAAAAATCCAAATTAATAATTTAAAAAAATTGAAAAGAAAATAATGCATTTATTCGTCGGCTTAAAAAATGGTGTCCAAACATGTTCTATTAATGGGTAATTATGTCTGATTGAGATAGGTTGGTGTGAACATGCAACGTATTCAATTTGGATGGTTGTGCCCCCAACAAATTCCGACGTACAACATATGGTCAATTTTTTTTAATAATAAATTACTAAAATTATTACAAAATTATCTTATAAATTGATGTGACATAATTTGTTTGATTTTGACGAAGTTCCTTCTTCAGACTCTTTTCTGACCCTTCACCTTTTTTCCAACAACTATAAATTTGAATAATTAATGTACTGACGATTGTGAGTATCTAAATTTCATATTTTTTTTAATGGGATACCTCAATCTGTAAATATTATATTTTAAAATTTGTATTACCTTTATAATCACTTTCTTCTCCCCTATTGTTTGCACAAAAGAAGAGTGAAATGATAAATTTTTTTTAAAAAAAAAAAAAAAAAAAAGCAGTCCGACACAGGCGACACTCACATAAAACAATTTCTAAAACAAAAATTATAAAAATGAAATTGTATAAACATATATAATTACCCACCTCTGGCTCTAGCTCATAGAAAGTGTTGACAAGAACTGCATCGGCTTTATCTGAGCTAGAAAATTGATTGAGCACCATCTCAAAGTAAGCTGGGTACGATCCAGGCACACTGATAAAAGATGGCATATCTTCGAGCTCAAGCACAGGTAAACCAGGAATTGAGATGGGTGTGGAAGTAATTGGTAGCTTCAATAGTCTATGATGCACATGATAGTATATAAAATTCACAGCACAAGTTTGAGTGAAGAAAGCAACTCCAAATATACCAAACTTTTTAGCTACTTCCAAAGCCCAAGGCAAAAAAGGGTCATAGATTATGCAATCAATTGGGTTTGCTGTGTTTTTGTTCTTTATAATAAGGTCAGCCAATGTTTTTGAGCCTATTGTTTCCATACGATTGAGATATGCATGAATACTTTCTGCTTGGGCGAACCCACCTTCATCATAGCCATCTGATATTGTGTCAAATTGGAGAGAGCTTGATGATGGGGGTTGCATGGTGTTGTGGATGAAAAGGGTTGTGGCTAGTGTAGCTTTAAGCCTTTTGGAGACCAAACGTTTAGAGAATTGGAGCAATGGATTTATGTGGCCTTGGCTTGGATATGGTAAAGCTAAGACATGGCCTCTATATGCTTTGTTTTCCATTTCTCTCTCACTCGGGAGCTAGCTCAACAACTATTTAGTAGCTTTCTAACTTAGAGCTATCTTAGGAAGAGAACATGTCTTGCTATTTGGTGAACCCTATTTGTAGGAGGAAGTATGTGCTTCGACATTTCTAAATTCCAAAGTTCAAAAAGACTGGTAGGTTGTAAGTGCCATCTTTTCAATTTCAGAAGTTATGGCATATTTCATTATCAATAATTTTTTTTTTTTTTTCATTGTCAATAATGTTAGTACAGCAACGTTCACACTTTGCCTCAATTATTTTGTGCGGCAAATTGTAATTGTTTGTCATCGCTATAATATAGACTTAGTATTTTTTTTCCTATCACTTAATTCGTCACATAAGAGTGTTGTAATAAAATGTATATTTATGTGTTACTAGCATTATTGTTTTACAGTGCCATATATATATATATATATTTTTTTTTACCTTACGCCAGGTGGCACATGTACGAAAGGTGAAAAATACTTGACAAATTTTAGAAATAAATGGCTTCTTTCCAAAAATAAATGCTTACTGTTTTAATGAAAAAAAAAATGCATTTTATTTACTGCATTTCTTTTTGGGGTTAAATTACCAAGTTATTTTCTTTTTATTTAGGCTCCGCTTGGGAGAAGGGAATGGAATGGAATAAAAAGAATAATTTTAGAATATTCTTCCCTTCTCTTGTTTGGGAGTTTTAATGGAGGGAATGGAAAGTTCATTCCCTTGTTTGGGAGTTTAAATGGGAGAGAATGGAATGGGTAGGAGGGAACACTCATTCCTTTCTATTCCCTTAAAACCTCAAATTTTCATTCCCCTCGAAATTGGGAGGAATAGGAGGGAATGGAATTAGATTTAATGATTTTTTTACTAAAACTCCCAAAATACCCCTATATATTCAACCCTTTATTTTAAAACAAGGGTTTAATAGTAATATTGTCATAAAATAATTCCATTACATTCCCTCCATATTGCTCCCAAACAGAATTACTTACATTTCATTCATTTTCATTCCTATCCATTCCTTTATTTTAAAACATCCAAACAAGGTTACTTAATTCCATTCCATTCCATTCTTTTCCATTCCTTTCCCTTATTTAAATACATTCTATTCCATTCCATTCTTTTCCATTCCCTTATGATCATCTCATTCCATTCTATTCCATTCCCTTATGAACTTCCAAGCGGAGCCTTAAGGTTGTGTTTGGTTCAATAGAAATTGATTTTAAAAAAATATTTTTCATATTTAATTATAAGTGTTAGAGGTGATGAAAAATGTTGGTCAATTGGAAATTTTTATATAAAAGAACCAAGCTTAAACTATTTATGTACTTAAAATCAAATAACACTGCTATTAAGAATAATTGTTTATATGATCCAAGCTTAAACTATTTATGTACAAGTAAGATATCTCAAAATAATAATAATAATAATTCGCTCATTTACAGCCCTTTAACCAGGTGCCCGAACAGGTTGCATGCTCTTCATTTTTTATTTATTTTTTTAACAAAGGAAATTCTGCATATTCTTACACTTCCACCAATTACTGTTTATTTCCATATTTTCTTTAGACATTCCACGTGCTCCCTGTACAAAAAGAAACGGGATGCTTGATTATTTCTCAGCTTGATATATATTTATAATGCATAGCAATACAGTGATGTCCTGACTTTGCATTATAAATATGACAAAATTTAGTTACAAAATTAGTTGTAACTTAAAGTTACAAACTTACTTAATAAAATAAATATTACTACATATTTTGAAAATCTAACCATTGAATTATATGTTCTTTACATTTTTAATACACATGTCAAATTTTACGTCAATCGAATATTATTTACTATTTAATTTATAAGCTTATATTTTATGCATAATTTTAAACTACAAAAACTTGTAATTTAAAAAATTTATTGATAATATAGTTATTGATCTTTAATTTTCTATAAATTTTGCAAGTATAGAGGATATACGAAAAAGATGTAATCCAACGGTGAATTTATCAAAATTCACTTCCAATAAAAGGATATTGGATAAGTTTGTAACCTTAAGTTACAATGAATTTTGTAACTAAACTTTGCCCTTATAAATATATATATATATATATATATTATTATTATTATTAAGCTAAGAAATAATCAAACATCCCATTTCTTTTTGTACAGGGAGCACGTGGAATGTCTAAAGAAAATTTGGAAATAAACAGTAATTGATGGATCTGCAAGAATGTGCAGAATTTCCTTTGTAAAAGAAAAAAAGGGAGCAACCTGTTTGGGCACCTCTAAATGAACCAAGTATCTTTTTTTGAGATATCTTACTTG
Organism: Quercus variabilis; assembly: GCA_030445155.1. Classification (NCBI taxonomy): domain Eukaryota; kingdom Viridiplantae; phylum Streptophyta; class Magnoliopsida; order Fagales; family Fagaceae; genus Quercus; species Quercus variabilis. Next base: position 54,032,984 of record CP129454.1, on the reverse strand, counting down.
TACATAAATAGTTTAAGCTTGGATTGATATAAACAATTATTCTTAATTACTTGTACATAAATTGTTTATATACTTTTTCATTCATTTAGTATTTAATTACAAGTGTTAGAGGTGACGGAAAATCTTGTTTGCATATATAAAAATTATTCTTAATATGATACAGATATATAATATATCATATAAATTAAATAATGTTATTTGATTATATTTTTAATACATTCAATGATTGGTTAAATAATCTTTAACCTTTTAGTTATTTTTTAATCTTAATTATTTTACTTAATAGTTTTTTGATAATTAGATAGTTACAACAAATAATAAGAGATTTGAACACTAGATGTCCACGTTGTAAACATCAAGAGAGATTGTAATTTATCTTCTAAAAAAAAGTAGTAATTTAATTTGAAAATCTAGGTACACAAGCAAATTAAAAACTATTGAGTTATAAAATAGTATTAAACTTAAAACCTGTATTGCATATTGAATTGTGCTTATTAAGACTAGTCTACGTAGTATATATGGATAAAGTGCATAGTATATTCGGCCCTCCTAAAAACAAATTCTTGGCTCTGTTACTGTCACCACCCCCACTAACATTCTCAGCCTTCAATGGCCAAACACCGCCATCAGTGGTCAGTACCGGCCCCTAATCATGATTTTTTTGTGTGTGTGTGTGTTTGGGAGATGAGTAATCATGAGAAAGTTATAGAAAATTTTTTTTTCTGTAGTATTTTAAAAAATGTAACCAAATATTTAAAAATAGTTTTTTTTTCAAATACGAAATATTTTTCATCAAACCAAACAAAGGTGTAAGTAATATATAGAAGGGTAAAATATCATTTTCGTCCCTAAACTATCACAAAAGTTCGTTTTTCGTCCCTAAAGTTTCAAAAGTTCTATTTTCGTCCTTAAACTTTTCTAAATTTATTGATTTTCGTCCCTCCGTCCATTTCTGTTAACTTATGTCTTATGTGGCTGACGGAGCTCTAATGTGGCAAATAATTATAGAGCACGTGGGAACCATTTTTTTAAAAGCCCAAAATTACCCCTCACTCCCTCAATTGACCCTCACTCCCTCCTCTTCTGAATCACCCATTATCAGCCTCCCTTTGCTGAGACCCCAACCGATCTGCCTCTCATCGCTGACATTGAGGAGATGAAATAGGGTTCAGAACTCCGCCGTGATGGTCATGCGTGTGGGAACCCAAATCACAAAGCATTGAAAACCCACCACCTAAAATCGGCAACTCAAATCGGCGGAAGAGTTCCTATTGAAATCAAACCAGCAACTCCAATCTGCTGTTAGTCTCCACCGTAAAGCTCCGCTTGCATTGAGATGTGAAATTATAGGTTGCTCCGCTGTGAATCAGGTAACCACCATGAATCAACTAGTTTAAGATTCCAAATAGTGGGTTAATCCAAACTACATATATGTCAAGGATAAAAAGAAAGGATCTATTTATTCTTTGTGCTATTTGTTGGGTTGCTAGCAGTTTTTTGATGAAAAAAATTCAGGTTTTCACTAGTTGTGCTATACAATTCTGGGTTGTTAAATTTTCTAAGTTTTTATTAGTTTTTTGTTCATGATTTCTAGGTTGTTAAATTCTAGCTTTTCTTCATATTTGGAATTAAATGTTTCTTTTTGTCAATGCTTGGAATGGTTGAGACCATTTGTGGTTGCTACAGTAGATAGCTTCCATGAGTTTGGAATAATTGTGTCCATTCAGTTTTTTTTTTACTAAATTTCGTTGGGAATTAATATAGAGTTTAGCATCATTTTTGTTTTTCTTAAGGTTGGGTTTTACGTTGTTCTTGGCTAAGATCTTGTTTATGTTGTCTTAATTTTATGTTCAGATTGAATGAAGTGGCAGCGAGCAAAGTATGTGCAGGTGCAACAAAGATAATCAAATTCAGCTCTAGAGAATCAAGTGGCACTGTGGCAGCAACCAAATTCTGGAAAATGGTGTATAAAATGGGATTGTTTCATGTAATAGGATGTACGTACAATTAATTGACATGAGTATGTAAGGAAGTGATGGGTATTGGCTTGTAAAATTTCACAATATAAGAATTATTTGTGAATTTAGTGATATTGATGGATTAGTGTGTGCTTCTTCTTTTATTTATTTATTTATTTTTGATAAGTTGCAATTGTATTAAATTAAGATGGAAAAGCAGGACAATCTGCATTACAAGCTAATTTTAGGGGAGGGGGCAAATTGTCATAACTGAAACAAAAAGAACAAGAAGATAAAGCTAGCTTAACAGCAATATGTGTTGGAACATTACAAAGTCTCTGGAACATTACATTGTTCAGAATCTCAAAAAGCAGCAATTCAATCCAAAATTTATATTCAAGAGCATTTAATAATTCCCTGGATTTCTTTGTTCAAGACAACGTTATAATTCCTATTCATTCATAACATTGCCTGCTTAAAATGGATAGTATCCATGATTAACCATACAACCATCACAAAACAATTAAGTCATTGCCACTACAATACAAAATTCGTATGGCATTGCATACACAAAATGGATAGTATTTTAGCCATCTTGTCCCCCACTACTGCCCACTACTGTGTACTAAAATACTGCTCGAACCTAGTTCTACACCCCTGACTGGCTGCAACCATTGTCTCCAGTGATACTCCAGAGTTGCCTCTAGCCTGTGGTTGTGGTTGTGGATGTGGATATAATGGTGGATGTGGCTGTGGTTGTGGCTGTGGCTGTGATAAGGAGCTCCCTATTTTTGGTCCCTTCTTGCTTATTTTTTTAACCTGCAAACAATAAGAAGAATTATTTATCATCCTAAGACATGAATTATGCATGTTAGTAGATTCTTCCACATCCCTTACACCTACTTAATTTCTTTGAAATTGTTACTATCTCACCTGTGACGTTTTTGGACCACTTGAACTTGCTACATTTGTTGCTCCATTTTTTTTCTTGACCTGTCAAAAATATACCAAGCCAACCCACTAATTTCAATAATCACTTAATACAAACATTAACTAATTAATTACAATCATTGAGTATAAATCTCACTGGTTTCTTTCTCGGCTGGTTTGATGCCTCATTGTCTTTGCACCTTCTCTTGTTATGGCCCAACACCCCACACTGACTGCATCTAATCTGTGTATTGGTCCTTGGCATTTTGTATGGGTTTCTTGGCTCATCACGTTCTCTCTTCCTTAGTTTTTTTGGTCTGCCTGGTTGTCTCCTATGCGGAGGAGGGAGTATTGGATCTCTATTGCTTTGAGGCCACAAGTTACTACCACTAGTAGGATATACACACGGCTCCCATGCAGCAGCTAAGGATTCTGTCCTATAGTATTGGTGCACATAATCCTCAACTTGCTCACCCTTGGATCCTAGTGCAGCTATAGAATGAACACAGGGAATCCCAGACACATCCCACAACCCACAAGAGCATGTACGTTGTTCTATGTCTACAACATATCTATTAGGTGCTTTTCTCACCTCAAACCTAGAGACCTTTTCATCCCCACACCATACTGCAACCCACAGTCTACTATTTATCTTTTCTATTTCTAACTTGTGTTGTATTCTAGGGCATATAGGACCCTTGTATCTAGCAATCAACTGCTTCATCTTAACATATCTGTCCATCAAACAACATCTAATTTCTTCAATCATGGTGATGATAGGTTTGTCCCTAAATTCCAGGATTAATGCATTGAAACTCTCACACAAGTTGTTGGTCAAAGCATCACACCTTGGGAATGTCTTAAATGCAGCTCTAGTCCATAGCTCTGGTGGCTTTGCAACTAACCACTCCCATGCCTCATGATTGATCTTCTTAATATTTTCCATCTCAATTCGAAAATCACCCATGTTGGTGGCCCTTGCAGCAGCCCACATCCTATCTTTAAGTAGTTTTCCCTTGTGCTCCTTACTGAAGTTATTGTATAGGTGTCTGACACAAAATCGATGGTCCACACCTGGCATAAGCTCATCAAACGTAGGTACCAGCCCCTGTACATTATTATATAACAAAAATTAGCATTATTAATAATCATGCATTTATAACTAGAATGTGGTTAAAAAAGCAAAGCAAATCATTACCTTCTGTTGATCAGACATGAAAGTCCATCTCCGCTCATTCACACCTCCAATATCTTCAAGCAATCGTGAAAGGAACCAAGTCCAGGACTCTTTTGTTTCGGCTTCAACAACGGCAAACGCAATTGGATAAATTCCATTGTTGCCATCCTTGCCCACTGCAGTAAGAAGCTGCCCTGTAAATTCACCCTTCAAGTGGCATCCATCAACCCCAATAAATGGCCTACATGCACTCAGAAATCCCCTCTTACAAGCATCTAGGCAAACATAAAATCTCTCAAAATATGGCTGCAACTCTGGATGGGGTCTGTTAACTAAAAGTACTGCAGTACTACCGGGATTAGTTTTGTACAACTCCTCACAATAATCACCCAACTGTGCATATTGCTCCTTGTATGTCCCTTCCAATACCTCACTTGCCCTCAACTTAGCTCGTTGAGCCTGCCCCTTGTTTATATGGATATTGAAAGTACTATACACATGTGCTGTCACATCTTTCAACTTCATATTTCGGTTAGTCCTTAATTGTTCAACAATATTCTTGCCTAGCCACTTGGATGATGCTTGTTTATTCCTAAACTGCCTCCCACATATATGCTCATCATTATATGTCCTAATTTGCCAGGTGTCCATGCTCTTCCTCTTTGCACAGTATATAACAAAAGGACACTTATGCCTACACTTTACTCTTACTCTAATGCAGTCATCTTTAACAAGTCTTACATTAAACCCTTTTCCCACAGCATAGTCTTTTATAGCATCCTTGAATTCCTGCTTGGATGCAAACAACATCCCTTTTTCAAAACTAATTTCAGATATAGGACCCTTACGATATTTAGGATACTGAGGTCTATCCTCAGCATCTGAATCAGACCCAACCAAGCTAGCAGAAGTATCAGACACATATCCATCCTCAATAGCCTTAGTAGTAGTACCTCTTGGCCCATCAATTACTACTTTTGGCCCACTCACTTTAACACTTGGCCCAACATCACCTGATCCACTACCATCAGTAGCCTTGTTCCTACAAGCTCTCGATTTTTTCCTCTTGACACCCTTTGCATTTTGCTTCTTGCCATTTATTGACGTTTCCTCATATATTTCCTTCCCTTTTGTATTTTCTATTGGTGTTACTTCCTTATTCCCAATATACATATGAAACATATCATCATTGTCACTCTCACTACCACCAAAATGGACTTCACAAGCACTATCATATTCCTTAATGGCCCCATTATCAACCTCTGCCCTCTCTCCCCCCTTTCTATTATTTGTATCTTCTTGCCCAAAGTCTTCCAAGAACGTCACATATAGCTCAACTTCATAGTGCCCTCTAATAATTTCCACCATTTTCACAACATCATTGTCATATACTAAGGGCTTTAAGCCTCCCACAAATGGTAAACTAGGATCCCTATATAACAACAAATCAAGGGGCCCATAACCAAACTCTCTAATGATACTAATCATCTCGATCATTGACATTTCATTGGAATTGTAGTCTTCATGCTTCTTTATCTTCCCCCCATCATACCTGAATGGATTATTCTTAAATTTCCCACCATAATGAAGACATATGGTGAATTGAAAGTCTTCATCCATCCTATAACAAACAAAGTGTAAAAAAATATTGAATGAAGTACCTATCTATTACAAACTTCAAGTGTAACATCTACATTAATATTGCTAACAATCTTTTAATGAATTTAAGTAAATTTTTTTCGGTGATTTTGAGCCAATAATTCCTTGTGATATCATTAAAAAAATCGGGGGACTAAGTTACATAGTGGTTACCATATGCAAATACTATATAGCAAGCCAAACAAAATTATTAAAGTCACTCAAATATAGCATGTGGTCCCTCAATGTCTGATGGAATCTTCAACACTAAACACTAGGGACCACTAAATCAAATAAGTGCCACTTTTAAACATAAACCCTTGTCCCTTGTTATAGTGACAAAACTAAAAAGCTCTATATATATGACACACTTTTTCATTGGCCTTGCAGGTTGCCTTGTCACTTTTCCACTGAAGCAAAAACTTAGGTTTAAAGTGGACTCGTGTATTTTCATTACACTGAAAACCTGAAAATAGACTTTGTCTTTGAAACGTATAAATCAATATACTTTGACCCATTCCCATCAAGCTATAGAAACGTATATGTACATTCCAATAAAGCTATAAAGAAAAACCAACGATTTTACCTTATAAGTCAGTACAAGCTTCGATTTCAACAGTAGCTTCACGGCGGAGTTTTGAATGCTATTTCACCTCTTCAATGTCAGCGAAGGGAGGCTGACCGGTTGGGGTCTCCGGCGAGTTTGGACTAGTTGATTTTGGTCACCGATTATAGTGGGGCTTGGGCATTAGGGTTTCACGAATGGGTGATTCAGAAGAGGAGGGAGTGAGGGTCAATTGAGGGAGTGAGGGGTAATTTTGGGCTTTTAAAAAAATGGTTCCCACGTGCCCTATAATTATTTGCCACATTAGCGCTCCGTCAGCCACATAAGACATAAGTTAACAGAAATAGACGGAGGGACGAAAACCAATAAGTTTGGAAAAGTTTAGGGACGAAAATAGAACTTTTGAAACTTTAAGGACGAAAAACGAACTTTTGTGATAGTTTAGGGACGAAAATGATATTTTACCCTATATAGAATATATAGCAAACAAAGCGTGGATGCATTGGCACCTCACGTGTTTGTCGCATTGTGCACGGTTGCAGTCAGCGCTAAGTAGTGTCCGCAAACTCATCAGTCTGGAGCATTGAATAAAGTGATAACTGATAATGTCTTTTTTTTTTTTTTCGTCAAGTTAACGCCAGCCTGACTTTGATTAGGAAACTTTTCTTTTTGACTTTGGATTAAAGACTCGTTCGTTTGGATTGTTGGGATGAAAAATTTTTGTGTTTGCTCAAAAAGTGGTGGGTCTCATGGTTTTATGCACTTTTTAGTATTATTTATAGGTTTTATTACAATTTTTGATACTATTTATAATTCTTATTGTGTTATTTCAACTAACTTTTACACACTTTTTTATCCACACATATTTCTACAAAAACTTAAATAATATTACTAGAAATCTTTTATCAAATGAGCCATAAGTTTTGCTAGGTAATGCTACTTTTTAATTATCTTTTTTGAAATAGAGCTACTTTTTAATTAAATGGTAACAATGGTTTACCTTCCCTAAAAAAATTAAAAAAAAAAAAAAAAAAGTGTTTCACGTTCCCTAAAAACAATAAAATTGAATGGTTCACGTTCCCTAAAAAAAAAAAATAATAATAATTGAATGGTTCATGTTTTTTGTTTAAACTGATCGATTTAATAGTTTTTTTTTTTTTTTTTTTTTTTTTGATAGGGATCGATTAATAGTTAAATACTTTGCATTGCAACACCTTTGTGGTGGGTAAAGAATAAAAGTTCCAATCCTATCAAGAAATGATAGGATTGCTAGGTAATGCTACTAAGTTTTGCTACTTTTATCAAATGAGCCATAAGTTTTGCTAGGTAATGCTACTTTTTAATTATCTTTTTTGAAATAGAGCTACTTTTTAATTAAATGGTAACAATGGTTTACCTTCCCTAAAAAAATTAAAAAAAAAAAAAAAAAAAAAAGTGTTTCACGTTCCCTAAAAACAATAAAATTGAATGGTTCACGTTCCCTAAAAAAAAAAATAATAATAATTGAATGGTTCATGTTTTTTGTTTAAACTGATCGATTTAATAGTTTTTTTTTTTTTTTTTTGATAGGGATCGATTAATAGTTAAATACTTTGCATTGCAACACCTTTGTGGTGGGTAAAGAATAAAAGTTCCAATCCTATCAAGAAATGATAGTCTCATGTGCCAAAGCCAGCCCTCAAAGACAAAGTCTGAACATCAAAATAATTGTTGACAGAGAAGAAAAATCTGTGTGGCATGTCATTTTCTACCAATCTAATCATCCTTCCCAATGACCATATCACCAAATACAAAATGCCAAATTAAAAGAAAGCCCAATCTTTGTCGCAAATTTGATGCATATATAAGATTTATGCACTTATTTTTTTTTAATGAACAAAAAGAATGGATAGAGGGGGTGATTTGAGTTGGATAGCTCTTTTCTAATGATTTTTTTTTTTTTTTTTGGGAGAAACAACTCTTTCTAATGATCATAATTTTTAAAATCGAAACGGCTGGTCAAATCAGGTTAATCAAAAACCGGTTACCAGTTCAGTTTTTTAAACTCAAAAAAACTGGAAATTTATTTTTGTTGTGACTTGTCCAAACTGCCGACGTCAACCTCGTTTATCATCACCATAAGTTCCATCATCACTGGATCTCATCATTTAATTTATGTTGGAAGGGTATGATCAGTTGTTTGGGGATGAAAGACTGAGAGAGGAGAGGGAGAGAGAGAAGTGAGAGTGAGACGGAGAGCAACACAGTGAACAAAGTAACAGGCGGAGCGAACGAAAAAGACTAAGGGCACTTGCACTAGACAGTGAAAAATAAAAAATAAAAATAAAAAAATGAAAAGTCACTTTTAGTTCTTACATTTTCAAGCGATTCCTATTTTAATCCTTACATTTTATTTTTACCGCTTTTAGTCTCTATTCTGAAAAACGCTTCTCATTTTGGTCCCTGCCGTTACATCAGAAACGGAGAAAGTTGATGCGACATACGGCAGAATAAATAATACTAATTTAATGTCCACGTGACCTAAATTAATAATAATAAATATTTTTTGGCATTAAAAAATACCACGTCAGCATATAAATTAAAAAATTAATTTATTAATTTTAACTAAATAAAAAAAATTAAAAACAGAATTAAAAACTAAAAATCATATGAATTGAGATCTAAGTGTGTCTTGAACAAGAACACAAATTCAAATTCAAGTACACAAACCCAGAAATATATATATATATATATAAAAAAAAAAAAAAAAAAAAAAAAAACCAAAGCCTGAGATCAAAGTATATCTTGAAGAAGACCAAAAAGAACAGAATTCCAAATCCAAGAATAAAGAAAGAAAAAACACTCACATAAACACACTCTTATTGACTATTTAAGGACTAGATTTTAGTCATTTTACTGCACTTCTTATTGACCATACTACCCACTCTTAATTGTGGGTTGAGGCCAAGTAAAGCTAAAATGGGTTACAAGGCTTTGTGAAGCGCAACGCATCTCATGAAGCTTCTGTTGCTCAAAATGAGGCAATGGGTCAACATGTTGAGTCTACGAGGGAGGTCGACATCACATGTTGTTGTGGACTTCACGCCGAGGAGTCACCGGCGCTGATGGCTGAGGCCGATACAGAGCGAAACCACTCCTCGACAAAGGGGATGAGCTCAGTTGTTTGTGAGACCTCGGCTGGTCACACTGAGAAGATGGGTTGACCTGCGAAGTCATCGACGGTGACCTAGTGCCTTGTTTCTGATGGGTATCAGGTTGAGGACTCGTCGACAACACTGGATAGCACTGATGCAGCTTTAACCCACTCTACAAGGATGTAGATGATGCTTGTTCCTCAAACCGAGAACATGGGTTGCTTGGCAAAGACATAGTTGTGGGTGTATGTGGGTGTTTTTTCTTATTATTAATTTAGGCCATGTGGACATTAAATTAGTATTATTTATTTTTGTCGTTTGCTACGTCAGCTTTCTCTGTTTCTGATGTAATGAAAGGGGCCAAAATGGGAAGTGTTTTTCATGATAGAGACTAAAAGCAGCAAAAATAAAATGTAGGGACTCAAATGGAAATCGTCTGAAAATGTAGAGACTAAAAGTAGTTTTTCGCAAAAAAAAAAAAAAAAAAAGTTCAATTTTACACATTTTTACTCAAAAACTATCACATCAGTTCATCTATAACATTGTACATATACATTATTGCTATTTATATTGTTATTGTAACTTTCTATTTTATTATTTTAATTCTCTCTCTCTCTCTCTCTCTGTCTCTCTCTCTCTCTCTCTCTCTCTCTGAAAGGAAGAGAGAGAGTGTGTTGGATAGTGAAATAAAAAAATAAAAATACTTATTTAAATAAATAGAGTGTATATTAAATAATTTGACCTTGGTATTTTTACAAATTTCTGTGTAAAATGAAATAAAAATAATTTTTATGTTAAAATAGATAAAAATATTTTAAACAAACTAATGTGAATACTCTTAAAAGTTAAAACATAAGTACTAATTAATTCTAATCTGGTGGTGTTGGGAATTGGATTTTATTTTAATAAAATTTTGAACTTCATCTTACGAAGTCTTTTTTCTTTTCTTTTTTTTTTTGGTTAAAGAAAAATGGGTAGGGGAGTGACCAATGTAGTTTCCCTACCTAAGCGTGACTATAATAGCACCCTAACCGCTCCTGGGTGAGACCTCATACTCTCAGTCTATGAGAAACACACTTATTATTTTTTTGAACCGTTTGAAATGAAGATGGGATATAAAAAGTACCAACACACAGCTAGTTGTTAAGGCTTGAACTTACAAAGTCACGCTTCTTAAATGCCTCTTGAGTTTCATTAAAAAATAAATGTCTCTCCTGAGTCCCCAATGCCTTTTTTTACTTTTTCTTTTTGAGAAGGATTATACATAGTACTCGACTTGCCTGTTCTCTTTCTTTTTTTTTTTTTTTTGGCATATATATATTTTTATAATCCTTTTAAGGATAAATTTGAATGGCCTTTTCTCATGCTAGTGTGTTAAAATATTTTAAATAATAAGAGAATATTTGTCTAATCTTTGTAATAAATTATGAAAAATATCATCTTATCTTTAATCAAAATATATTTTAACCTTTTTTTTTTATATATATTAAAAGATAGAAATATTTTAACCTCTTTAAATATTATTTTAAAATTTCTAATTTTTGTAATTATATATGTTTATTTATATTTTAAATAATTATTAAATTAATTATGATGTCATCACGATTCAATTTCGATCGAATCTTAAAATCTTTCAACCTCTCTAATTTTCTGGTTCTTTGAATGGTCAAGATTTCAAAATCATGCTAATGTTATGTATGTTAGGTACATCCTTTTTTTTACAACTATGAGCTACCAAACCCTACGCATATGACTGTTTATGATTCTATTTTCTCATTGTTTATAGTTGAGACCCATTAAAACTTATTGCTTTACGAGTTCAAGTACATTTTTTCCTTTTACTTATATTTCTCTTTTTCTCTTCTGATTCTTTATTTTTTTTTTCTTTTGTCATTTTGGGGTTTTATTAAGATCTGAATTTTTTCCTAGTTTTCACAATATATGAACTTGTTTGGTAGATTTCAACGACTATACCATGAATTGTTCTAATGAAGGTAACCTATTTTTCTCTTATATATATATATTTTTTTTGATAAGATATTTTTCTCTTATATTAATTTCTCTATTGTGTAGTCATTTATATTTTATTTTGTTTCAATAATTTATAGGAAGTGAATCTTCAGATTTTTTAATCTTTTTTGGCATTTCAAAGTTTTAATATATGAAATTTTGAGTTTTTCTTTTCTTTTTTCTTTTTTCTTTTTTTGCAATATTTGAAACCATTTGACAAATTTTTCATAAGTCATTACACGTTCAAATAACAACTTCTTCATCAAATTGCACATAAATTAAAGTCAGACATGAGCAATTCATGGAATAGTGTAGATTCATAATCAATTTAAGATTTTATAAAATTATTGTAGTCTACCACACATACAGGTAGGTTCTCATGCGTACCACAGTTGGCAACTATTGCTTTAAGATTTCTAAGATTCTCTAACATTTTCACTTTTGGTCGTTGCAAATCACACAAATGCTTGTGTGGCTAAGAAATTAAATAATTATTTTTGTATTATACATGTCATTCAAAAATGTTAAACTATAAATTATATTTTGTAACTTTTGTTTCTTGTTATATATTTGGTGGAAGATTTAAAGAATAAAATAAAATAAAAAAAGACTTGATATTGTGTCTACAAAATCTAAGGATATTTTTTTAGAAAAAAGAAAAAGAAGAAGAAAAAAGATATTTCTTATAAGATTCTCATGAATAAATCAAATATAAGAATCTCGTATCCCCAAAAGTCTTATAGATTTTTCAACAAACCAAATATAAAAATAATTACATTTCCAAGCATTAAGATTGCTAGGTATCTCCCTCAAAAATAAATAAAAAAAAGATTGCTACGTATCATATTCTAGGAATTTTTTTGATGCGGGCCTGGTTAATGTGAATTCCCCCAATATCCTAGAGCGGTAGAGCCCCCAATGTTAAAAGGACCCTAAAGTAATTAAAATTTTTTTTTTTTAATAATTTAAAAAACGTAGGTCAGCTCCCGCATTCCAATAAGACCTCCAAAATTATGTGTGTACTACAGACTCATCATTGACAATTAATTCCTCCTAACTCGAGATTGACGAATCCAAAAGGTCCAGATATCACAGATTAATAAGTTCCAAAGGTCATTTTGCAACTTCAACTCTTTAATTGAGCTGGACAATTCCAAGATCATACCTGAAGTCTTGAACTAGGATGCATGGTTCGTACGTATTTCAATGTATGAAACACGGTATACCTGTCAAGGGCCCAACTATAAAGCAAGTGAAAGCCCATGTTCCAAAAAATTAACAACAAAAACGTTAACTGATGTCCTAACGGCATTTACGTATATAATATTTTTTTAAAAAATTTTATAGAAAAGAAAAGAAAAAGTAACTGATTTTTTTCTCATAAAAATGATTTATAACTTTCTTAGAATAGTCTATTAATAAAATGCCTTAAGGGTACCTATTAACCGGATCCATATAACAACTAAAAAAATATTTTAAAACATCTGGAACAAAATGAAAAACTTTCTCTAAAACTTTTAAATTTATTTTAATATCTATATTGATTTTAAAAATGAACAATGATGTCAAATTTAAAAATCATTCCTTTTTTTGGATATTGAGTAATTGGATCAAGGTAATATAATTGTACAAGTAAGATATTTCACAAATAGAAATATGATGTTTTATTCTTATCGTACAACTAAATGTATGAATAGATCTACTACAATTTTTACAGCATAAAATTGATGTGGTAATGAATCAGGGCGTGCCTTGATGCATTTGTGGGTCAAAGATGAAAATTGTTTATCTTGTTTAATATGCAAAATTACTACTAATTAACATGAATCATGTAGATTTTTTTATTTTTTTTAGAAATTTTATGAACACAAAAAATTTGACAAAACTTTTTTACATTTGTTGATGTGGCAGATTGATAGTGATAAGTGTAAGGTTGTAATTTACAACTATTTTATATTGACTTTAATTCCGTGCCAAATTTTATTGTAATTTTATTTAATCATATTTCCTTGTATTTATGTGGGTTTTTAATTGTAAAGGATGAGTGTGAGAGAGTGTGAAGACTCAAGCTTAAAATGAAGAACAAGTGGATTTTGAGAGAAGCTCGCGAGAAGCTAACTTGCGAAGTAGCCACGTGTAGAACACATGACTGGAATGTGAAGAGTCATGATAGCCTAGAGTTTTCATGAGTGTCTCGCGGGTAAAGCCTTCCTGCGAAATACTCATGAAACATTCCGTTTGGCTAATTTGTCATGTTTGTTTTACCAAGTCTTCACCTACATATTGTAAGGAGTGTTTTTCAAAGAGAAAACCCTAGAATACACACTTGAGAGTTAAAGATTGTTATATGCACAATTATCTACACATTTCCTTGTGGTTTTCCTTTACTCCTACCTCTTCATCTCTAAATTCTTAAGTGGTTGATAGCCCAAATACTTACCATACTCAATCTGAATGTCAAGTAAGGTTTTGGTACTGCTGGGAAGCATTGGAAGGAGCCAATCATTGGCAGATGATATTAGACGTATTGCGGGATCTGGGAAAGCTAGAGAAGATAATGTTCCAAGAAGCCAGTTGGTAGCAGGAGCTTTGAAGGCTCAAGTAAATTGGGTAGACTAGGCTTAGAGTGTTTTTTGTTATTCGTATACTCCAACTTTATTATTTAGTGGATCGATTACCGCTTGAAGAGCGGTGGAGAGGTTTTTCTCCGAGTTCTTCGGTTTCTTCTTCAATAACATGTCTCAGTGTTATCTTGTGTTTGCATCTCTCTTCCTTGCTCTTAAGCTTTACTTTATATCATTGATAATGAATGAATATGGCTTAGGGTAGTGTTATATGTTGTTTATGCTCATTTACTCTTATTCCGCACTTAGTCTAAGATAGAGTAAAAGCAATCTAGCTGTAATTTTAATTTGGTGTCTAAACAAGCTCTTGTGTTTTCACACAAATTTGAGCTTTCAATAAGTAAAAATGTGATGTTAGTGTGAACCTAGATGAGAACTAGTAAAAGTTTGATAATTCAAATGTTGTGAATTGTTTTTGTGTATTGCTCTCTCTCTCTCTCTCTCTCTCTCTCTCTCTCTCTCTCTCTCTCTCTCTTTTCTTGAGAAGTGCTATATTCACAATGAATCTTAGGTGTTAAGTTACTTCTTGTATTCTATTTGAACTCACCACTATTTTTTTTTTTTTTTGCTATCAATAGCATCCTATAACAACTTGCTATTTAGGATTTTTGTAAAAAATGTTGCGGACATAGCATTTATTTCTTTTTTGTTTGTTTTTCATTTGATAAAAAAATATTATTTTATTTATTTGTTAATATTTCGGCTGAATTAATACTATTATAATGAAAGAAATAGCCTTCTTGATTAAAATTTGTAGGCCTTTTTTTAATTGAGGCCTTAGGCGACTGCATCAATGGCTTATACCATTGAACTCTCACTACAATGAATGTAATTGGTTGGCTACAACTACCTCAAAAATAATTATCTGGATTGTCATTTTTATAATTAGTGATACATTAGCTTGTAAATTAAATTTATAGCACTCGTAACACTACTCTTAATTATTCATATATCTTTATTCCCAATAACTAAGAATATCATTCCTATTGCTATCTCTAATCAATGCGTCAAACTTGACCTTAGTCTATAATGTTGAGGTTTAAAAAAAATAGTCTATAATGTTAAGGGGAAAAAAAGGCTAGCATTAGATATAACATGTAACACCAAAAGTCTTGTAACTCAACTTGTTGACATTTGTAGTGTTTTCAAATGTGACATTCAAATACTTCATCCCAACTATCAAAAAAAAGAAGAATATATATATATATATATATATATGGACAAATCACAACTTACCCACATATGGTTTGGCTGAAATTTAAGTTACCTACTTGTTGTTTAAAATTTGACACTTTACCCATTTGAGGTTTGACTAAAATTTAAGTTGCTTACTTGTAGTTTGAAATTCCATGATACAAGTATTCCAATGGATAGTTTTTGATCTTATTTGATCTTTTATTTTTATGTTTTTTGTGTTTTTGGAAGAGGGAAATATAAAAGTAGAGCAAAATTACATATTTAGCTCTGTATTTAACAAATGTGAGTTATAAAAATCTAATTGAGCTAACCTCAAGTGGGTAAAGTGTCAAATTTTAAATCACAGATAGGCAATTTAAATTTCAATCAAACCACAGGTTGGTAATATATATACATATATATATATATATATAAAGAGTCCAAATTTGGTAAGCATTAAGTGACTACCACATTAGCATTTTACAAACACCATTTTAGTCCCTACATTTTGTGGTCATAGTCAATTTCGTCCCTACATTTTAATAATAGTTAATTTAATCCTTGTTATTTTCAAATTGCAATAAATTTAGTCTCTACCGTTAACTCACTAACGGAATATGCCAATGTGGCAAACAGTGTGAACTAAGAAGCTTATGTGGCCTGTAATATGACAGGTTTGACCCAATGTAGACACCACATTTTATACTACTTACGACTTAGGCCCCCGTTCCCTAATGATGCTTAAACTTTAAGGCCCAAGACCAGTTTAGAACCCAACAAGATATCAAATTGACTTGAGAAGTGTTAAAATGAAAAATATAACCTTTTAAATGAGTAAAAATCTATTTTTAGAAATAAAATGACCAAAGAGACCCTTGGCCCGCGTACGTGGGCCAAAGCATGCGTACATTGGCACATTCCTACGTACACAGCTACGGTTTCAGAAGTATGAAAAAGATAAGTTTTCTGCAATAATGGCTAAGGTTTGGAATAAATCCAACATTGTCTAAGAGCTGTTCCAAACTCCATTTTTTCTACTATAAAAAGCTTTACATGGTACATTTTCAAAACACACAAAAATTCGACGGGAAAAACCTAAGATTCACTAGAAAATAGTGAATCAAAAGGGAGTTTTTCACAAAACACCATCAAGTCAATTTTATTTGATTGAGACCTCTTCTGGTCCCAACCTTTGAATTTAAGATTACTAATCTCTTATTTAATAACTTATGATAGATTTAACTGAGAGGAATGGTCAAACTCAAAACTTGGAAACTCCTTCTTGAGGTATCAAGCTTCAACTTTTCCTTTTTATTTTCTATTCTTCTTTCTATGTTTTAATCTTGTTTTTTTCTTAGTTTATGTTTATACATGTTTGCTTAGACTAGTTGAATGGTTCCTTTATGTTTTGAGCATGTTTGGTTGCTAGAATTAAGGTTTTTTGTTTGTGATCTGTTTTTTTGTTTCGTGTTTCTGGGTTAGGGTTTTTAACAAGTCCCACGCACGCATGCCATAAGCATGTGTACGCAGGTTAAATCTTGCATACACAGGCCTCTGGCTGCGTATGCAGGTACTTACCTAGAAACCATAATCCAAATTTCTTATATTGTTTGGTTTGTTTTGTTTCACATGTTTTGTTTCTTTTTAACTCCTTTCATGTGTTTATACGTATTTGAGTCTCTGTCTTGTATGCTTGTTTTTCTCTAACATGCTTAGATTAGGGTTTTATGCTTGTTTCTTGCTTTGATGTCATGAACATGCATTCACATGCCCATTCATGATGTTATAGGTGTTGTGTTGCTGAAAGGTAAGTGAAGGTAAGCCATGCATAGGTATAAACATGCATTTGAAGATATATGTTGTTTGAATATTTGTTTTATGTCCAATTACATTCTTTACATGATCTTGTGATTGCCATGATATGCTAGCTACCATGTTTGAGTTGCTACTTCATTTAGATGTATGATAGGGTGTTCACATGTAAGATCAAAGGTCATTCCTCGAAAAGACGCTATATATATGATTCCTAGACCATTGCCAAAACTAGGTGGTGACTCCCCCCTTCCCAACCAAAATCAGTCACATCAATTAAAAATCCAAGTCACATCCACGTTAGAAAAATTAATAGGTCTAGTTTCTCTCCATTACTCATCCAACTCAAATCCCTTCCCTCTCAAAACTCAATCCGGTCATTCCTCTGTTACTCCTCATCTTCATCTCCCCCTCCCACCTCATTTGCCCTCTCCCCTTGAAATTTCTTAATCCGATGCAGTACTTTGCAATAGCCAAACTCAAAAAATAATAATAATAATAATTATTATTATTATTATTTCCAAACTCAATTAAAGACTTCATTCCTTTACTCTTGCCAATTACTATCAGCTATCACAAAGGCTAGCACATCTTTAACCCATAATCATGTTCGACGGATTGAGTTTGGAGAGAGAAAGGATATAGGATAGGATTGGATGAGCAATAGAGAGAACAACT
The DNA here is from genome assembly GCA_030445155.1 of Quercus variabilis. Lineage (NCBI taxonomy): Eukaryota > Viridiplantae > Streptophyta > Magnoliopsida > Fagales > Fagaceae > Quercus > Quercus variabilis. The sequence continues at coordinate 54,015,282 of CP129454.1, read as the reverse complement.
AGTTTCATTAATTTTCATCATTTTCATCATCTCATTGTGCATTATATATAAAGTAAAGTCCAAAATCAAACAGAGAAACATCTTTTTTTAAAAAATAATCAGGATAAACCTTGTTAGTGTATTGATAAACCAAGACAAGATCTTACTCTAAATATTCTCCCATTCCTCTAGGCGTCTTCAAAATCCTTAGCAGTCTTGGAGGCATCTTCAACAGCTGTGGCTTTGGACTTAGGGTTTGGTACTGGTTTAGGAATTGAACTAGTCACATATCTCCACAGTTTACGACCCTTGAGAAAGACAGTCATATTCTGAGATCATGCATGATAGCTAGTAGGACCATCCAACATAATGGTGATAGGACGAATGATATCTCGTTCATTTTGTTGAGCCATAATGAAGAAAATGACCAAAAAGTGGGATTTAGAGATCTCAAATAAAGAAACGGAGTCTAAAATCGGAATCTATGCGAAAAACTGAGCAAGACAGGTCTTGTTGAAAATTTTTTACTTTGGTCAAAGTCAACGGTCAACAGTCAACAGCTAGATGCTGATGTGGGATGCTGACATGGCTGTGTGACGTCACTCAAGGGCTGATGTGGCAGGACGCGATGTGGGCAGGCGCATGGAAGTGCATGACGGAGATGATCCGGTGAGTGAGGCAAGTGAGAAACTTCAGCCAGCGCGTGGGAGCATGTGAGAGGTGGTTTCTGGCCGTTCTTGGTTGGGTTTTGCTCAGTATTGTCAGATCTGCCAATATGTGCCTTGACTTTGGTGGTTTGATCAACAAACTGAGGAAATCCAAGTGTTCTAGGGCTGCGGGCGTGACGACGGTGACTCACTTCTGACAGTGACTACTGGACGAAGGCGAGGGTAGCAGAAGAACGCCGGAGATGTCCACAGGAACCAAAAAAATTAGAGAAAAGGCTCTGACACCATGTTAACAATATAAATTGAGAGAAAGACTGAATAGTCTGTATATTGATGTGTGTAAAATAATGTACAAAAGAGAGGCTTATATAGGTTAGGTATGTGTGCAGTACAAGTAATATGAGTGCAGTACAAGTAAGACATATAGGGCTAAGTTCAATGGGCTAATCTAGCCTAATCTATACACTAACAAAACAAACCAAATATGATCGGAGTTAATTCAACCATGGCCAAGTTAACATAGTTAACTCTATAATTCACTCATTTATATAATGGGAAGTGACCAAGTTGACCGAAATTTCAAACTCTAAAACTTGAAATCCAGCCATAGCCAATCATCAACCTCAAAGCGCTCGCCTTTCTTTGCTGGAGCTATTGAGGCGGACATCAAGTCAAGCGAGGCAACTTGCCAGGTGCTAATCCAAACAAGGAAGAGTGTAAGGAGTAGAGTATTGACGAGGAGAGGCAACTAAAGAGGATGGGATAGTGAAGATAGTATTGGTGATGGTGGCGATGGAGGGTGATGAAGAACGGATGAAAAAGAATAGAGAGACAACAGAAAGTAGCGTTGGTCTGATGAGAAAGACAGTGTGGATGCCTAACAGAGAGAATGGATGGTTTTGTTAATTTTCGTAACGTGGATGTGACTTAGATTTTTAATTGATATGGCTGATTTTAGTTGGGCCAAGTGTGTCATATAGCACACCATTTGCCACGTAGGCATTTTTCATGAGTTAATGTTAAGAGCTAAATTGATTGCAAGTCGAAAATTATAGGAACCAAATTGATTGCTAACAAAATGTAGAGACCGAATTGACTATAACCCCAAAATGCAATGACCAAAATAGTATTTTTGCCTAAAATTTAAAACACTCTACCACACTTAATAATATCTCAATAAACTTTCAATTTGGTTGGATTTATATATGGGTATTAAAATTGATTGGGTGTGGTTGTACTTATTCTTAAAGATGTGATAAGGTGATATGGTGTGTTGGGATTAGAGGAATAAAACATGAGTTTTACACTACATTCTTACAAAATTTAATCTCATATAAAAAAGTCATGTGTAACAAATACACAAATATGAATTATTTATTTATTTGGAATTACACCCATACGAATTACATAATGCATGTAGAATGTATACCAATAACATTTATTGCCAAATATTAAATTCAACAAACATGAATTTAAGAAACAGAAATTGAATTTAAACCAATTTTCGAGAATGAAAGTAAATTTAAATCCAACAACATTTATTATTGAACGCTAAATTGAGAATCGGCTTTTGTTAAGCCATCAAGTAGCTTAGAATGCTTTGCTTTGGTCACTTTCCAACCCGAGTTTATAACCAATCTTGCCACTTTGCTGCAATTCATAAAATTCGCTATACGTCGACATTTCATTGTATGCTGGAGTTGGCTGAGTTTCATTGTCAACCAACTCTGGTGCTGGGCTAACAATTGTGTCAAGTGATGGTCCATGTGACACGGCCATGGAAATCCTTGTGGCTTTGTCATTGACCACTGCTCGATGTAGACCATTCTGGTACTTGCTGTTACTCAAAACCTTGCAGGAAACAATATATTTAGACAGTTTTTTTTTTTTTTTTTTAATAAGATACGATCAAACTTATAGTGTTTATTTTATAATGATTATTTTTTATTATTAAGTCAAGACACTAAGTGGTTTTTGGTATAGGCGAGAATTAAATCACAGTTCTCTTATTTGACAACAAGAGATTTTATCAGTTAAATTAACTAGAACTAACTATATTTAAAAAACTTTGATTAATCAAAAATTGTGGTTAACAAATTTTTCATATAATTAAATATTTCTTGGCTTCAATATGAAGGGGAAAAAAATAATAAAACTAAACCAAAGATAGTTAGATCAAAAAATTTATTCAATTCCAAATATTATATCTATATAAATCTTTTATTTGTTTGATTTTAAGTGTTCTCATTAATGTTACGGTTATTGCATGATTCTATTGTTAAAATTTTTATTAGTAATACACAAACTATAAAAAATAATAAATAAAAATAAAATAAAAAAAGAGTAAAGCGCAACTAAACACGCAAAGGTCTTCAAATAAAATTATCACCTTAGACCGAAAATTTTTCAAACCAACATTACTTAAATTTAGTTGGCATAGTTGCTTATAAGAAAACAACATGAGAGAAAAACCCAAAAAAAAAAAAAAAAAAAAAATGAGGAGATGAATAATACATGAGAAAGTAAAAATGTACCTCCAAGTGATCAGCAATGTGAGCAAAGAGTACACAGGGAGGTATATTGACATTAACCCACTTTCCACGATTTTAATCAAATAGTACATTTATCAGAATTAATATGCCATGCATCTTGTTCATATGGGAATTAATATATGTTACGTTCGCAATATTGCTACTAGCATTCAATTGTGGATTAATTATCATTATATTTTATTAATTTTTTTTTACTTATTGAATAATGAGAGAAATTATCCTTACCAGTTAGGAAGTCTTTCAATAGGAGTAGATAAGCATTGTGCTTACACTTATCTGTTACTTAGGTTGTTTAATTTTTTTCTTTCAATTTGGAGTCTGTAATTCTATAAATGACTGAACGCTTTGCACAATAATATCAATGAGAGAGTTATAACAGACGTTAGTCTTTTGGAAGGTCTGGTTTTTCCTCGAATTAAAACCAAAACACCTTGCTTTGGCCAAGAAAGTTATTGGACGTAAGAATATACCGTGCATTTCAAGGGCCATGTGCGTTGGCAGCAAGTGAAGAGAGTTGCTGGTAGCACGCACGGCATGGCCATCTCTAATATCTTCAATGTGCAGAGCACCTCACTCCTTATCATGATCCTAATGCAGACATGAGCACTTAAGGCCAAGTGTTTCTTGAGACGTGGAGGCTGATCATGCAGGAGCACCTTGAATTAACTAACATCTACAGCCTTCATTCAAGTGGATGCAAGCAAGGACAGCCTTGTTGCAAGACGGATATAGCTTGCAGCATGTAGCATTGTGACCAGTCGTGCTATCTCCAATCTTGGGTGCGACGAACTATATATGTGATGCTTTAGAGTCACATACATTACAACATTGGTGGATGGTCTTTGTAAGGATGGTAGAGCTGATGAAGCGGTGGGTGAAGAAAGGTTTGGATGCAGATGTTGTTTTGTATAGTGCACTTATAAGTGGCCTTTGTAATGGAGGGAGTTTTGGTAGAGGAAAAGAGTTTTTTGATGAGATGTTGGCAAAGGGAATTTTTCCCAATGTAATTACCTATACTTGTTTGATGCATTGCCTTTGTAAGATGGGGCGATGGAAAGAAGCCACTGCAATGCTGAATGACATGACAGAACATGGAATTCGCCCAGATGTTGTTACTTATACAGGGTTAATTGATGGGCTTTGCAAAGATGGGAGAGCTACACAAGCCATGGGCTTGTTGGATTTGATGCTTAAGAAGGGTGTAGAGCCTAATACTGTAACATGTAATGTTATAATTAATGGACTATGCAAGGAGGGCAGGGTTGGAGATGCTTTTAAGATACTGGAGATGATGACTAAGAAGGGGAAGAAGCCAGATGTGGTTACTTACAATACATTGCTGGTAGGTTTTTGTGCTGATGGGAAGATTGATGAGGCAATGAAACTTTTGAAGTTAATGTTGAAGGATGAGAACTTTGTTGAACCAGATGTTACGATATTTAACTCATTAATCCAAAGATTAAGGAAGGCTTCCTTGATGGGGCTGTGGAGGTATATCATATGATGGTTGAAAGGGGGATCTCATGTAGCTTGGTAACTTATAATTTCTTGATTGGGGGGTATCTGAAGGCAGGAATAATTGACAATGCCTTGGAACTCTGGAAACATGTACTGAACTTGGGATTTGCTCCAAACTCGACTACCTGTAGTATTATGATTAATGGGTTCTGCAAAATGCATATGCTTAGTTTTGCTAAAGGACTTTTTAGTAAAATGAAAGGTTGTGGGCTTAGTCCTATGGTGATTGATTACAATACACTTTTGGCATCCTTGTGCAAGGAAGGTAGTTTGGGGCAAGCTAGGGGGCTGTTTCAAGAACTGAGAAATGCTACTCATGGACCAGATGTTGTATCATTTACTACAATAATTGATGGAATGCTTGGAATGGGTTTAGCCCCTGATTATATGACCTTTTCCTCATTGATAAGTAGATTGTCAAAACTTGGTCAATTGGATGAGGCTAAAAATGTTTTTGAGAAAATTATAGCTAGTGGTTTTACAACAGACACCTTTGTAAATGATTCTTTACTAAAGGGCTTTGCCTCAGTGGGAAAAACCAAGGAAATCATTGACTTCGACAAATGGCAGATAAAGGTGCTGTTCTTGACTCAAATCATTTCCACCATATTGACATGCCTTTGTGATATGTCAGAAGATCTTGATGTTATGGAGATTCTGCCGAATTTTTCCTTAGAAGAATCAAAAGAAGCAAGCATTTCATGTGATAAGCTTTTATCAAAACTGAATAAGTCTCACCCAGAACTTAAGTTATGTGCTGCATGATATTCTCCATCTCAAGACAGATTTGCTGATGCCAATATAGATCTTCAAAAATGCTTTATTAAGTAAGTCTTTATGCAAGTTTTTCCTTTAAAGCACTTTTTTTTTTTGGTTTAATTATGGTGAAGGATTGCACTAGATGTCATGGTTATGCATGTGATGTGGTCAAAATGGGATGAGAAATGTGAATTAAATAATAAATTGATATCCTTGTATATTTCTTGGATTTATTTTAATGTTCTGAAGAGCTGTCTACCAAAATAGGGGAAGAATTGTCAACATTTTATTTATTATTATGATTATTATTTAATTTCAATGGTTTTGAGTAATTGAATCTATACATATGGTATGGTTCTTGTAACTTACTGTGAACTGTAATAATCTTCCAGTTTTGCTCACAAAGAACAGTACATCTTCTGCTGTTACTCTCATAGTTCTATCTGGCATTCCATCCCATGGAGGGCCTCCAATAATTTGGCTTTGGTAGTGCATATTATCTTTCTATAAATATTTTGCTAGCCATGTGTTTGTGTTTTCACTGCTCTGACTCCTCTCTTTGACAGTGCCCGAGCTTCTTTGCCAGGTTTTCAGGTTTTTCCTCTCCAACAATTTGGAATCTGGGGACCTGAGATAGCTACCAAGTTGGATCCTCAAAAGGATATTTATGGTATGTAGACATTTTCAAATGCAAAAGGTTACGGTATCTTGACAATGAAGTTTGGATTATTTACAAATAGTCACCGTAGTTCAGATGTGAGAAGTCATGTAGGACATAATAATTCGATAGTTATAACGAGAAAGTAGAATTAAATGATCAAGAAGTATCAATTTGTTAAGCTACATGATTCTTGGCTTGAGGTGGGATTAGTACTTAGATAATGTTTCACAATCAATCACAAACTTCGAATTTTTTCATTGACCACATTGAATATTTAAAAATAATGGCGTCACTTTCCAAGGCAAGACAATAAGAGGAAAAAGAAAAAAGGTGATTATGTTCTCAAACTGCATCTTGAGTTGAGATTATTACATCTAAAAAACAATATATAGTCTATTAAATTAGGAGTTTATGAATTTGGATACAAATTCATCAATGTTCTTGTCCGAACTGCCACCCTTACTACCAGCCTTTATTGCCAAATCCTTCCACTTCTTAGCATTCTCTAGGAAATGTTTCCCTCTCTCACCCTCCATTACTTCCTTAATGCAAAACTCAATCTCCTTTCTTTCAACAATACCATTCTCACAAACCTTAGCCCTCACCCCCACCTTCCACACATCCTGAACATACTTGGCATTCATAGTTTGATCAGTCCATTGTGGCACCCCCACCATTGGCACTCCCAAGCTCAATGCCTCCAAGGTTGAATTCCAACCACAATGTGTTAAAAAGCAACCAATTGCCTTGTTTGATAGCACTTCCAGTTGGGAGCACCATTGCACTACCAACCCTTTATTACCTATCTCTTCCACAAACTTTTCAAGGAGCTTTGCTTCCTCAAAAGCCTTAACAACCCACAAGAAATGGAATTTACTTCCTTTTAAAGCAAATGCCAATTCCTCCATTTGCTTGTTGCTTAAACTAGCCATGCTACCAAAGGATATATAAATAACAGACCCTTCTGGCTTAGTGTTGAGCCAATTATTGCAAATAGATGAGTCTGATACGAAAAGGTTAAGCCCATAATCATTGTCATTTACTAGACGTTTGTCTAAATAGAAAGATGGAATTGTTGGTCCAATTGGCAGTAATCGACAGACTTTAGACATGGAGTCCACCGCCTAATATGAAAAAGGACAATAATCAAATTTAGATCAATATGAAAGGTTACAATAGCAACAATTATATAATTGAAAACTTCTTGATGGTTACAACCTTAACGATAATGCTAGTATCATTGTCACAAACTTTGTCAGAATTGTTCTATGTGACAAATTATGATTGGTTGTTTGTTATTATCACAAAAGTTCACTATTTTTTCTTCATTACTCACAATATGTCGAATAGTTTTAGCAAAGTATATGATACTAGTATTATTGCAACTTTAATTCTAACATGATCTTTATGGAAGTTTCAGGTTAATTATGTTAGGATGTGCATTCACATCCAATTATGCATAATAAATTAATCAAGTATTAGATGGAATAACTATAGAATAAGTGATTGATTAGTGTAACATTAATGGCTAAAAACCTTATATCTCAATTGACAACTTTTGATATTTTCAACCGCGACATCCATGATTTAAAAAAAAAAAAGAAAAAAGAAAAAAGTATGACATTAATAAGCTCAAACTCATTGTTTATGCTTTTGAGATAAAAAGATATCTCAGCATGCTATGTTAATGGACTCACAAAAAACAAATTGGATATTAAATTTATAACAAAGTGTGGTTGTATAAGACTACCTTAAGTGAGAATCAAATTTCTAAGTGATATATATATATATATATTTATATTTGAGAATTTTCAATATGAGCATCATGTAAAAAAGGGGGTAGGGTAGAAATTGAAAAATAATAACGTTTATATATATATATATATATATGTGTGTGTACAGGATAAAAATTTTACTTTAATTTAATCTAAATATATATATATATATGTGTGTGTGTGTGTATAAGGTTTCCTCTTAGAAATTTGAACCCTGACTTTTATTCCCATACCACAAGAACTTTATATTTATAGAATAACCATTAGTACGCAGTGATAATAATAAATTTTTAAAAAGAAAAGAAAACAAAGTAATGAACTTATTAAGCGGCTTAAAATATGGCTTTCCAACATGTTACATTAATAGAGTCACATATAACAATTTGGAGATTAAATTTCTAACAAATTTGAAATAAGAGCTTCTAAGCGACCATGAAATTTCTAACCAGTGAATCAAGTGATATTAAAACTCCTCCACGAGCAAGGTAAACAAAAGGAAAAAAAAGTGTTTGAAAAATATAAATTAATAATTTTAAAAAAAATTGAAGAAAACAACGCATTTATTCGTTGGCTTAAAAAATGGTATCCAAACATGTTCTACTAATGAGTAATTATTTCCGATTCAGACAGGTTGGTGTGAGCACGCAACATATATAATTGGGATAGTAGGAGACCCTAACTAATTAGGGCGTACGGCATGATTAATTTTTTTAATAAAAAAATACTGAAGTTATTACAAAATTTTCATCATAACATAACACTACAAATTGGTGGGGCATATAATTTGTTGATTTTGATGAGGTTCATTCGTTAGGTCTCTGATTCTTCACTTTTTTTCTAATGACTCTGGGTTTTGTTTTTCTAACGACTATGAATCTGGACTTTGGACGATTGACCTACTAAGGATTTTAATCACCATCAGATTTTAACACCAATATAAATAAATATCTAAAATTCTAAAATACCTTCTTTTTTTTTTTTTTTTTTTTTTTAAAGGGAGATACCTCAATTTGTAAATATTATATTTTAAACATGACAAAAAATAGGCAGTACGACACGTTCATTAAAAAAAAAAAAAAAAAAAAGGCAGTCCGACCCACACATAAAACAATTTCTAAAATGAAATTATTGTATATCATAATTACCCACCTCAGGCTCTAGCTCGTAGAAAGTGTTGACAAGAACTGCATCGACTTTATCGGTGCTCGAAAATTGATTGAGCACCATCTCAAAGTAAGCTGGGTACGATCCAGGCACACTGATGAAAGATGGCATATCATCGAGCTCAAGCACAGGTAGACCAGGAATTGAGATGGGTGTGGAAGTAATTGGTAGCTTCAATAGTCCATGATGCACATGATGGTATATGAAATTCACAGTACAAGTTTGAGTGAAGAAAGCAGCTCCAAATATACCAAACTTTTTAGCTACTTCCAAAGCCCAAGGCAAAAAAGGGTCATAGATTATGCAATCAATTGGGTTTGCTGTGTTTTTGTTCTTTATAATAAGGTCAGCCAGTGTTTTTGAGCCTATATTTTCCATACGATTGAGAGATGCATGGATACTTTCTGTTTGGGCGAACCCACCTTCATCATAGCCATCTGATATTGTGTCAAATTGGAGAGAGCTTGATGATTGGGGTTGCATGGTGTTGTGGATGAAACGGGTTGTGGCTAGTGTAGCTTTAAGCCCTTTGGAGACCAAACGTTTAGAGAATTGGAGCAATGGATTTATGTGGCCTTGAATTGGAAATGGTAAAGCTAAGACGTGACCTCTATATGCTTTGTTTTCCATTTCTCTCTCACTCGGGAGCTAGCTCAACAACTATTGAGTTTAGTAGCTTTCTAACTTAGAGCTATCTTAGGGAGAGAGTTGCATGTCTTGCTATTTGGTGAACCCTATTTGTAGGACTGTAGGAGGAAGTATGCGACTCGACATTTCCAAAGAAAAAAAAATTATATTATATTAAATTAAATGTAATAAAGAAACTTATCAAAAAAATAATGTTATAAAGAAAAAAAAAATACTGGTAGGTACTAGGTTGTGTGTGCCATCTGTTCAATTTCAAAAGTTATGGCATATTTTAATTATCAATAATATTAGTACCGCACATAAATATACAATTTGTCTCAATTATTTCATGTGTTGACAAACTGCAATTGTTTGCCTGTTACTATCAAATGCGATCACTAGTTTTTCTCTACAATTTAATTTGCCATGTAAAATAGTTACAATAAAGTGTGTTTTTGTGTGTTACTAGCATTGTTATCTTACTATGCCATATTTGTTTGTTTGTTTTCTTTTTTTCTTTTTCTTTTTTACCTTACGCTGAGTGGGACATGTATGAAAAGCGAAAAAAACGTGACATGTTTTCGAAATAAATGGCTTTTTTCCAAAAATAAATGGCAGGGTGGTGTTGTTGATGAACTTTGTATGGATGAATGTAAAAGAGTATTTGGTTTTTGGTTTATGGGTCTATTTCTTAGATTTATGGGTTTGATTTACATGTTTCAAAGTTGAATGTGTTAGAATTTTTTGTACTGTTGAGATTGATTATGAATGTTGGCTGGTTGGGTTTGTCTTGATTTGGTGAAGAACATGAAGTTCATGTTCTAAAGAAAAAGAAGAACTTGAAGATTATTAACAATCATGTTTTTTTTTTTATTTAATATTTATTTTTAATTTAATTAATTAATGTGTGTGATTATATTATTTTTTTGTTTCACTATCAGCGACGTCAGTTTTTGCTTTTAGTTAGGTGACGGAAATGACCTAAATGTTAGGTGTTAATTAGTTTAAGAACTAAAAGTGATAAAAATAAAATGTAGAGACCAAAATAAAAAAAATGCAAAATATAAGAACTAAAAGTACATTTAGGCCTAATATTTAATTTGTACCAAATTCGATAGGCTTACAAAAACATTAAATAAATAAATAAATAAAAGAAAAAAAAAAAACATAAAAACATGCCATCCAACTGCTAATTTTTCAAAACTCAGGAGATTGAATTCTCTCTCCAAAACCTTGTCTCGAGTGTGCCCCTGGTCTGTACCATTTTGTCACTGTTTTCACTTTTCACTGCATTTTTCCAGCGGTTCAGTAGGATGAAAGCAAACAAAACAGCCAGTGGAGCAGGTTTTGAATTTGAAACATGGAGACGTGTTTCAAATTCAAAAAACACTTTTTCATTTCCGTTTGATTTCACAACTAAGATTAATTACCTGATATTTTTCATCTCTTAAAATCTTCACTACATTTCTTTGTTTTCTAATTTTCCAAAGCCATCAAAAACATTGAGAGAGAGATTCAAATATCTTGGTAGAAAATCCCAGTCCTGATGGAAGACAAGCTAAACCTCAAATCCTAACCAAACCCAAAACCCCCATTCAAACCCAAACTCAAAAACCTTTCCTTCATAAGCCACAAACCCCAAATCTCCAAACACAAAATTCCAACCAGCAAACGCCACCGTACGGATCGATCAGAATTCCAAGCCGCCGCCGCAAATGACCCAGCCATACCGTCCATGGATGCCGCTCGACCCATTGCCAGATGCGTAGCGGAAAATGCTGCGTGTATATCTCTCACCTCTAATTTATTTTGCTTGTTTTGTTGCATGAATTTTTGGCTTCTGAATGCCTGTAACCTAGGACCAGAAACATTGCCATTATGGACTTAAGCACTAACTTTCTAGACTATGGGCTCATTGTTGGGTTATACTACTTTCTTTGGTCCAGTTGCTTAGGCGATAGGTTAGTTAAAATAAATGGTCCACGGTTTAGTTAATAGGCCCACAGATTAGGCTCACTCATATATTAAACCATATGCTCTAACTTTGTAAAAATTAACTTGTGTATAACTCGAGAATATGTACGGATACAATTAAAAAAAACCATAATAGACTTTAGCACTAACTTTCTAGGCTATGGTTTCATTGTTGGGTTATACTACTTTCTTTGGTCTAGTTGTTTAGGTGATAGGTTAGTTAAAATAAATGGTCCACCGTTTAGTTAATAGGCTCACAGATTAGGCTCACCCATATGTTAAACCATATGCTCTAACTTTGTAATAATTAACTAGTGTATAACTCGGAAATATGTACAAGTACAATTAAAAAAATCTAGGACTATAATCATTGCCATAATAGACTTAAGCACTAACTTTCTAGGCTATGGGCTCATTGTTGGGATATACTTTCTGATGGTGTATCACTACGCACGAACTCTAAACTCATCCATTGAGATCGTCTAAGGGAAGAAGGACGATCATAAAAGATGGATTACATTAGTGTGCTAATCCGCAATGAGGTCGTCCATGGATGGAAACACCTGGACGACCTCCATACATTCAAGACGCCTCTTCATCTGTTTGCTAAGGACGAGCTTCTCATTAAGCGCCAGGGTCAAGATTCATTACCATAGCTAGTTTCCAATGGCGATTATGGGAAACAAGCCCAAAGAATGTAACTTCTATGGCAGTTATGGAAGTTACCTTTGACTCTCCCAAATTCCTCAATGATAGGAGCAGTTAATAAGTGAGTAACTGTCCCAAGGTATGGGCTATATAAGCATTCATCAGTGAAAAGGTAATTCATTCTGACACTAGCACACAAATTGGAATTCCAAAAATACTGACTTTATCATCGGAGGATCCTTGGCCGGTCTTCCCCAATCTGATCTTGTGTTTATCTTTTAGGACATTCCAGTTAATTTTGAGATTAACGCCCGAGACATTCAGCCTATTAATTTCCTTGTATTCATCACTTTCTTTGGTCTATTTGTTTAGGTGATAGGTTAGTTAAAATAAATGGTCTACCATTTAGTTAATAGGCCCACAGATTAGGCTCACCCATATACTAAACCATACGCTCTAGTTTTGTAATAATTAACTAGTGTATAACTCGGGAATATGTACAGGTAAAATTAAAAACAATTACAATTGTGTGTGTGTCTATATATATATACGAGTTCAAATTATACTTAATGTAAGAGTTACACCTTACACCTTTTTTAAGCCATAAATTTCTAAAATATGTAATGATTTAAAGCCAGCCCTCAAAGACAAAAGTCTGACCATCAAAATAATTGTTGACAGAGAAGAAAAATCTGTGTGGCATGTCATTTTCTACCAATCTAATCATCCTTCCCAATGATCATATCACTAAATACAAAATGCCAAATTAAAAGAAAGCCCAATCTTTGTCGCAAATTCGATGCATATATAAGATTTATGCACCTTTTTTTTTTTTAATGAACAAAAAGAATGGATAGAGGGAGTGATTTGAGTTGGCATCTTTTATCTAGGCGTTGTCATAGTAACACTTTATTAGCTGAGTCTTCACCTTCAAAAAATCCAGATGAGCCATATATCACTGTATACCGAGCCCCATCAAACACGCTATTGAACATGAGCTGAAATTTTTGTCGCAAATTTGATGCACAAGATCTATGCACTTGTTAATGCTTCTACGAAATTAAAATTATAATTGTATATGTGCATCAGTGCTTATGTATGGGGGGAATCATTGAAATTAATAAAAGACAAGCTCTTTTTATTTTTTTGATGCATAAAATGATAAAAGCCAATCTAGTAGTATGAAGAAATTGAGTCTTTGACATAAAAAGTCATAGACGACTCTTTTATCTAACAATTATACAGCCCAATGACCATATTATGGTACTAAAAGACAATCTTGGTCTGTATATATGTTATATAAAAGTATAAAAAATTTATGACTTTTTCTGTTCATAGTCTTTAGAATAAGTTGTTACAATACTCAAAGACAATATCTTGGTAACCCTTTTCTATAAAATATTAACGTCAGAATAGGACGGTTGGTTGCATAATTCTTTGTATAGATGCATGTATGCATAAAAAATAGTTTATAAAAATGTTGGAAACCCGTAGAAGGCAATCTCATGATAAACCCCTTTTTTTTCTTTTTTCTTTTTTAAACGTAATAGAGTGGTTAACGGCTCTTTCTGCTCATGGTACTCGTAATATAAAAATATAAAAATTGTTTAAAAAAAAAGGTTTCGAGACAATAACATCATAACTCTATAGTGAAAATAGAGGTATTGTGAAAATGTTAAGATATTTTGTTGTGTTCATAGACCTCTTTTTCTTTTTTCTTTTTCTTTTTTTTTTTTTTGGGGGGGGGGGGGGGGGGTTTAGTCAAATTTAGTAATCTATATATAAAATGTGTGAATGGAAAAAGTTACAGTAGCTTCACTACAATAATTTTGGCTTGTTCACTTTTCACTGTTTCACTGGCCTTCTTTTTTTAATTTTAATTTTTTTTTTTTTATGATTGCATAAAGCTACAATAGATTTGCTACATTATTTTTGGTTTGTCCAACTCGCACTATTTTGCATTATAATAAAATATTAACACAACAAACTCACACAATATTTTCACAATTGTTGAGGGTCTAGGTCAAAATAAAATAATAAAATATTATATTGGAAGCAACCACAACTAAAAATAAAGGTATTGTGAAAAAAGAAGTGCAACATCCACAATATTTTTCACAACACTTTCATAACAAATCATAAGTGGTAAATTGTTATTGTTTCACATTTAAACTGACCAATGAATCTACTTTTTCGCCCACCAATAACAATTTATAACAACTTATTACTTATAATTTGTTGTGAAAATGTCGTAGACATAACTTTTTTTTTTTTTTTTGTGAAAATATTAAGACATCTTGTTGTTGTAACAATTTTTTCAAAATTGTTGAGCTGTCAATTCTTTACAAGTCAAATAAAATATAACAAAATTATAAAGGTATTATGAAAATGTTGTGTCATTTTGTTGTGTTTTTAGAAAATTTTTGTTGGTTTAGTCAGCTTTGTTGAATTAAAATTCACTGTTTTATTACCTCGGTCTGACCTTAAAAACCTTAATCTCTCTAATTATTTTTTTGTTCTTTTTTTTTTTTTTTAAGAATACTAAGTATTTTAATACACACACACAAGGAAAGAAGGGAAAAGGTTTTAATGAAACCAACAATGGTATATATCCAAAATGGTTAAACTGAATGGTCTTAGTTTCAAAACCATGCTAATGATATATATGTTAGAATGAACAGACGTTGAAAATAACTCTTTTCTAATGTTATATAAATTAAGAGACCATTATTGCATTAAAATTAGGCGAAAATACACTTTTTGTCCCTACACTTTGGGCTGAATCTCATTTTAGTCTCTAAATTGATTTTGCTACTAATGTAGTCCCTAAAAAAAAGAAAATCAATTTTATTTTGGCCCCTACTATCAAGCCACTAACGGAAACCTCCTACGTGGTAGACGGGGTCCTATGCTTGCTGACATAGCACTGACATGGCCATTAAAATATTATTAAAAATAATTATTTGGCATTTTTAAATGTCAGGTCAGTATTTTTTTTTTTTTAAACAACGCCATGTCAGAAAATTTATATGAAAAAAGAAATTAATTTAAAAAAGGTAACCTTAAATATAATTGATTTAAAAAAATTTGTTACTTTTCATTATTATTTCTCATAAGAACATTACAACTTGTTCTTCATGTTCTTCCTAGACCAAATCCAACAACCAAGAACTCAAACCCAGCAACCAAGAAATCAAACCCAGATTACAAGAACACAAACCCAATAACCAAGAACTCAAACCCAAATCAGAAGAACACAAACGGGAAACAAAAAAAAAAAAAAAAAAAAAAAAAACCAGATACGAAACACAAACAGAGACCTAAATCACAAATAGAGGCCCAAATCACAAATAGAGATCAAACACAAACGAAACCCGGATCACAACCCTCGCCAAAATCATCAATGGACCCAACCACCGATCTGAGTTCACAACACCCACATGCAAGACTCCAAAATTTTCCAATTGTTTTCATGGCATCAAGACCCCATGGCCTCCATGATCAAAACCTTGAAGATTAGCCTTTTGATCTACTTGTTGTTGGTCAATATCGAGTGTAAGGTTTTGAGCGGAGATGAGATTTTGAGATTACAGAGTTTGGGTCAAATCGGTGGTGCGCGGTGGATAAGAATCCAATTGGACACCAAATTGTCCACAAACCCAATCTCCCCCACAGACTCGAGCAAGTTCACAAAAACCACCGAAGCGGCAGCGCTCTTCTTCACCAAAAAAGGCAACCTCAACACTTGAGCTAGATCAGCATGGTTGAGATTAACATGAACCGACCCAAAGAGTGGGGTTGGTTCGTCTTGGATTGCTGTGGTTTGATCGTGGGATGAGTTTTTTTGGGTCATAAAGGGTTCAGGTTTGTGGGATTAAGGATCATGAGATTGTGGGTTCTCTTGATCTCAATTTTGAGTGGTCATGTTGTTTGACTCTTAAGACCGAGAGATGTGTTCTTGTTGGGAATGAATGGGAGAGCTCAGGTTTAGTGTGTGTGAGATAGTGAGAGATGAGAACATGATGAGAGCTTGAGCTTCAATCTTTACAACTTAAAAAAGGTAAATTTTTTTTGTTTGTTTTTTTATTTTTTTAATTAAAATTAAAATTGAGAAATCTGGCTTTTATATTTTATATTTTATTTTTTTCAATTAAATGCTGACATGGTATTTAAAAATGCCAAATCATTTTTTAATAATATTTTAATGGCCACGTCAGCACCATGTTAGTAAGTAGGGCACTCCGTTTGCCACGTAGGAGGTTTTTGTTAGTGAGTTGATGGCAAGGACCAAAATAGAATCGATTTTCCTTTTTTAGGGATTCTATTAGTAGCAAAATCAATTTAGGGACAAAAATGGGAATCGGCCCAAAATGTAGGGATCAAAAGTATATTTTTGCCTTAAAATTAAAGTGTTTCTTTAAATATCATTTATTTTTTACTTATTTGAACTCTTAAGTCATTCCAATTTCCAATTGGAAAAGCTAAGTAATACTAAAATAATAAAAGATAGGGTTTTTAAAAAGTTATTCTTAAAAACTTTTGTTGTAACCGTCATTTCATACAGTCACCTCATATTACCGTAAAATCAATAGATTTTATGGATGTACAAATAAACTAGATGTGAGAAGACAAATATAGTAAAAGAATTTAAAAGTTGTCCATCTTTTTCGTACAACTTATTTGTTTGGGATATGAAAGTTGGGACCTTGAGTATTCCCATCTGGAAATGTCATCCTATTCTATTTTACCATCCCAAACAACTACTTTATTAATTATACAATGCCATTTTACAATACACCCAACATCTCAACTTTTATTTTCTTATACAACACATTAAAATAATATATTTTCATAATAAAATATATATTTTTTCTCTCTAGTTTTATAACACACCCAAAACTTTCCCATCATTATCCACTAATCCACCACCACGGCACCACCCTGATCCACCATCAACAACACAACTACCACCCTGATCCGCCACATCAAACCCTTGAGCTCCACCAACCCATGAGACCCAAGCTGTGCAACCAACTACCCAAGCTGCTGCACCCCCAGACCCCACCGCTACACCACCAGACCCACGCCACTACACCCACTAACCACACCACTGCCCACCAAAATCGTACTTGTTGAAATCAGCCCACACCACAATCCGCCACCACACAACCCACATAGCCCATAACCTCCACAATCCGCCGCCACACAACCCACATAGCCCATAACCTCTACCACATGACCCACCACGTAGCCACCGCCTAACCCACGGCATCCAAACCCATCATTTGACCCACGCACGACCCACACAACCATAACAAACCCCAAAACCCCATTAAAAATCCCATAGAACTAGAGAGAGAAGAAAGAGTTTCTACCAAGATAGTTCTGGCCACCTCAGCACCGCCTTGATCTGCCACATCCTACCACATTTAATAACATCTTAATAAACTCCCAATTTGGTTGGATTTATATATGGATATTAAAATTGATTGGGTGTGGTTATGATTATTCTTAAATATGTGATTAAATGATGTGGCATGTTGAGATTAAAGAGATAAAACATGAGTTTTACATTATATTTTTACAAAAATTAATCTCATATAAAAAAGCCCTGTGTAACAAATACACAGATATGAATTATTCATTTATTTGGAATTATACCAATACAAATTACATATTGAATATAGAATGTATAGCAATAACATTTATTGCCAAATATTAAATTCAACAAACATTAATTTAAGAAACAGAAATTGAATTTAAACCAATTTTCGAGAATGAAAGTAAATTTAAATCCAACAACATTTATTATTGAACCCTAAATTGAGAATCGGCTGTTGTTTAGCCATCAAATAGCTTAGAATGCTTTGCTTTGATCACGTTCCAACTTCTAACCCGCGTTTATAACCAATCTTGCCACTTTGCTGCAATTCATAAAATTCTCTATACGTCGACATTTCATTGTATGGTGGTGTTGGTTGAGTTTCATTGTCAAGCAACTCTGGTGCTGCGCTAACAATTGTGTCAAGTGATGGTCCATGTGACACGGCCATGGAAATCCTTGTGGCTTTGTCATTGACCACTGCTCGATGTAGACCACTCTGGTACTTGCCGTTACTCAAAACCTTGCAGGAAACAATATATTTAGACAGTTTTTTTTTAGATACAATCAAACCTATAGTGTTTGCTCTATATATAATAATTGTTTTTTTAATTATCAAGCCAAGACACTAAGTGGTTTTTAGTGTAGGCGAGAATTAAATCTCAGTTATCTTATTTGACTACAAAAGATTTTATCAGTTAAACTAATTAGAACTAACTATATTTAATAAACTTTGATTAATCCAAAATTGTGGTTAACAAATTGTTCATTTAATTAAATATTCCTTGGCTTCAATGTGAAGGGGAAAAAAATAAAAAAAATAAAACTAAGCCAAAGATAGTTAGATTAAAAAATTTATTCAATTCCAAATATTATATCTACATAAATCTGTTATTTGTTTGATTTTAAGTGTACTCATTAATGTTAAGGTTATTTCATGATTCTATTGTTAAAATTTTTATTAGTAATACACAAAATTAAAAAACAAAAATGTAAGTAAAGCACAAATAAACAAGAAAAGGTCGATCTTCACATAAAATTATCACCATAGACCGAAAATTTTTCAAATCAACCTTACTAAAATTTAGTTAGCATAGTTGTTTATAAGAAAAACTAGCCTCTGAGCACGCGCTCATGCGCGTGCTCAGAGGCTCTTCTATTTTTTGCGTAAAGGTTAATTTAGGGTATTTATTATAATTTGGGATTACTACATTCTCTAATCACACACAAAAAAAAAAAAAAACCTAGGGGTGTGATGAGTATTATGAGTGATAAAATAATTTTTTCATCACACCCCTAGGTTTTTTTTTTTTTTTTTTTTTTGTGTGATTAGAGAATGTAATAATCCCAAATTATAATAAATACCCTAAATTAACCTTTACCAAAAAAATAGAAGAGTCTCTGAGCACGCGCGTGAGCGCGTGCTCAGAGGCTAGTATTTTTTTAAAAGTTTATCAAAAAAAGAAAAAGTACACGTTTGAAAATATCCCATGTTATATCCATGTACTATTTAAAAAAATCCCACTATCTATCTCACGTTAAACATCTCAAGTTTTTCTCTCTCCTTTGTCCTTTTTTTTTTTTTTTTATATACACATCTATTCATGTACTATTTTAAAAAATCCCACTTGTTATCCCACATGAAACATCTCATGTTTTACTCTCTTTTTTGTCCTTTTCTTTTTATTTTTTTTAAATCTCTTCCATATTTTGGGGAAAAAAAAGACACCTACTATAAAACTACTACTATAATTTCTCCATCCATGTCCTTATATTTTGGCACTAACATATTTTGGGAAAAAAAGACTCCTACTATAAAACTACTACTATAATTTCTCCATCAATATCCTTATATTTTTTTTAATATTTTTTTAAAAGTTTATCAAAAAAAGAAAAAGTACACGTTTGAAAATATCCCATGTTCTATCCATGTACTATTTAAAAAAATCCCACTATCTATCCCACGTTAAACATCTCAAGTTTTCCTCTCTCGTTTTTTTTTTTGTTTTTTTTTTTTTTTTAAATTTTTTTATTACCTTTTTCGTGTTGTTGATGTTGTTCTTTTTTTTTCAAATTTTATGTATGACAGTTATCATTTTTACTATACATCCCTAACATAAGTAAATAAGAGCTTAAATTGAAAATTTTATGGCAAGAGATACATGTTAATTGTATACAGAAGAAATATAGTTTCTATTATGAAAGAAATTTTTTTACAACACTTTCTTAGATAACAATCACTTTATGTGAGGTTTAATACATATAATAATTCTTGTAAAGTCTCTCACCTGAACTTATCTAATATTTCATTCCAATGACTCCTCAATGCAATGCAAAAAATATGTATGTACATGAACCTGAGAGAGATAAAATAATTAGGGTTAAACCAAGTATTTTAAAAAAAATAAACAAAAAAAACTTTAATCCATGTTGTCACTTTAATTTTTGTAATTGAAAAATATAGTAATTTTAAATAATTATGAACCTGAGAGAGATAAAAAAAATTAGGGTTAAACCAAGTATTTTAAAAAAAAATAAACAAAAAAAACTTTAATCCATGTTGTCATTTTAATTTTTGTAATTGAAAAATATAGTAATTTTAAATAATTAACTTCTACAAAACAAAAATAGAATAGCCTCTAAGCGTGGCTCTCAGGCAAGTATGATAAAGTGAAAAGTTTTCATTAGAATTAAGACTGTAAAAGAAAAAAAAAAAGTTTGAGAGGAATGCTCTGCATTTTGGGTTCCACGGTTTGCTAACAGCACCACAGGTGGTCTTGCCTGGCTTGCAATTGAGATTAAATCCATTTAAATTTTTGTTCATAAAAATTCTATAATTAATTTATTATAGCATAAATAAAAAAGCAACCCTACTCACCTTAGATTGTGTATGACAATGGTTGCAACCTGGGGCATTAAAAATTGGATAACAATGAATGGAACTCAAAAGAAGACATGTTGAGAGCAAAAACAAATACAATATTTTAAAGCAGCAATTGAATGTAAGAAATAGAAAATTAAAAAACAGGATAAGTAAAAGAAGAATATTTGCTTATATACTTATCTGGATAATCCTGGAGGTCAGGTAATCAAGTCTTTTGTTATTCCAGTGCAGTAATATTCTATTTGGGGTTTTTTTTTTTTTTTTTTTTTGATATTTCCAGAAGAAGAAGATGAAAAGGAAGGAGGATATAGCATGAAACTTAAATAAAATAAAATCTAGATAAGCAAAAGAAGTTAAAATTTTTAAATTTGATAGTAAAGGAGTTTCTTAGGAGTAAAACATGGGAGAGTGGAATTCAAGCAATTTGTTAGGAGTAAAATGTGGGAGTGGAATTCAAACGTGTTAAGGTTTTTTTTGTTTTTTTTTTTTTTGGAATTTGAAAAAAGAAAAAAGGGTGGCCGGGGTATTTATTTTTTACAAAACGTAGGATTTTATTTATTTTTTTTCAAAATAGAAACATGGTAGATAATTTTTTTGCATGAAACTTAAATAAAATAAAATAAAATCAAGATAAGCAAAAGAAGTTAAAATTTTTAAATTTGATAGTAAAGGAGTTTCTTAGGAGTAAAACATGGGAGAGTGGAATTCAAGCAATTTGTTAGGAGTAAAATGTGGGAGTGGAATTCAAACGTGTTAAGGTTTTTTTTTTTGGAATTTGAAAAAAGAAAAAAGGGTGGCCGGGGTATTTATTTTTTACAAAACGTAGGATTTTATTTTATTTTTTCAAAATAGAAACATGGTAGTTAATTTTTTTGATACAACGTGGGCTTTTTTCATTAGGTTTTTTTTGTTTTCAATTTTTATCAATTTAAAATTTTAAACAATTTCTTATGATTTAGAGATAGAAATAATTTTATTAAATTAAGGGTATTTCATTAGTAGTTATTATTATTTTTTTTTTTACTGAATGTGAGGTTTTTTCTAGAATAAAATATTAGAAATTTGACTATTTAGTTGTGTTTTTTTTTTTTCTTTTTTTACTTGTACGTGAGGTTTTTTTTTTTTTTTTTTTTTTTTTTTTTTTTTTTTTTTTTTTTTTAAGAATATAATATTAAAAATGTGTCTTGGAATAAGTGGGTCAATAAGAGTGTTCCTATTTTGTAGGAAAGGTTTTTTCAAATTTATCTAAAATTTAGGACTTTTTAAATTGATAATTTTTAAATTGATCTTATCTAATATTCCATTTTAACGTGATACATACATATATATATATATATATATATATAAAGGGTGGAACTCAAGGTTGCTACATACCTAAATAAATAATAAAAAAAAAAATTTAATGCCAAAACCATATATATTCAGTCACCGCCAACATTTCAAAATTACATTTCAAAAAAAAAAGAAAAAAAAGTTAACGTGATACATATATATTAAAAAAAAAAAGTAGAACACAAAGAAAAAACAAAACTTTCTTAAAAGGAAAAAAAAAAATGAAGAAGGAGGTAAGGGAAGCCATACTGTTTAATTGTTCACGAATGATTTTGAATGCTTCTTTTGTAGCACAAGACAGCCTTGTCAGTGGATCACAATACTTACAACATGAAATGACAATTCATTAAGAAGTACAATGGTAAAGTATACGAAGAAAAAAAGAAGAAAAAATGAGAGAGAGAGTTAATGTGATACATATAAGAAAAAAAAAAGTAGAACTCAAAGAAAGTCAGTCATAAATAAACAAAACAAAATAAAACAAAAAGGAACTTGCAAAAGATAGAACCTGAAAATTTGTTGGAGTCTTTGACAGTAACATTTAAAAAAGAAAAAAGAGAGTTAACGTGATACATATAAAAAAAAAAAAAAAAAAAAGTAGAACTCAAAGAAAGTCAATCATAAATAAACAAAAGAAAACAAAACAAAGAGGAACTTACAAAAGATAGAACCTGAAAATTTATTGGAGCCTCTGATAGTAAATGTTTTTAATCTGAAGAAAAAGAAATGAGGATGTAGAGCTAAACTAAATGTCTTGAATTTGAAGAAGAATGAGAGATAGAAACTGCAAAACGTACGTGAGTTTGTAGGTTTTAAAGTATAGAAGTTTTAATTTACATATCTATCCCCATTAGTGGAAAACTTGTAAGTGGGTATGATGAGGGTATTTTAGACATAAAAAATGTGGAATCCAAACAGGGGAAGCCCCTTGGATTAAATCCATTTAAATTTTTGTTCATAAAAATTCTATAATTAATTTATTATAGCATAAATAAAAAAGCAACCCTACTCACCTTAGATTGTGTATGACAATGGTTGCAACCTGGGGCATTAAAAATTGGATAACAATGAATGGAACTCAAAAGAAGACATGTTGAGAGCAAAAACAAATACAATATTTTAAAGCAGCAATTGAATGTAAGAAATAGAAAATTAAAAAACAGGATAAGTAAAAGAAGAATATTTGCTTATATACTTATCTGGATAATCCTGGAGGTCAGGTAATCAAGTCTTTTGTTATTCCAGTGCAGTAATATTCTATTTGGGGTTTTTTTTTTTTTTTTTTTTTTGATATTTCCAGAAGAAGAAGATGAAAAGGAAGGAGGATATAGCATGAAACTTAAATAAAATAAAATCTAGATAAGCAAAAGAAGTTAAAATTTTTAAATTTGATAGTAAAGGAGTTTCTTAGGAGTAAAACATGGGAGAGTGGAATTCAAGCAATTTGTTAGGAGTAAAATGTGGGAGTGGAATTCAAACGTGTTAAGGTTTTTTTTGTTTTTTTTTTTTTTTGGAATTTGAAAAAAGAAAAAAGGGTGGCCGGGGTATTTATTTTTTACAAAACGTAGGATTTTATTTATTTTTTTTCAAAATAGAAACATGGTAGATAATTTTTTTGCATGAAACTTAAATAAAATAAAATAAAATCAAGATAAGCAAAAGAAGTTAAAATTTTTAAATTTGATAGTAAAGGAGTTTCTTAGGAGTAAAACATGGGAGAGTGGAATTCAAGCAATTTGTTAGGAGTAAAATGTGGGAGTGGAATTCAAACGTGTTAAGGTTTTTTTTTTTGGAATTTGAAAAAAGAAAAAAGGGTGGCCGGGGTATTTATTTTTTACAAAACGTAGGATTTTATTTTATTTTTTCAAAATAGAAACATGGTAGTTAATTTTTTTGATACAACGTGGGCTTTTTTCATTAGGTTTTTTTTGTTTTCAATTTTTATCAATTTAAAATTTTAAACAATTTCTTATGATTTAGAGATAGAAATAATTTTATTAAATTAAGGGTATTTCATTAGTAGTTATTATTATTTTTTTTTTTACTGAATGTGAGGTTTTTTCTAGAATAAAATATTAGAAATTTGACTATTTAGTTGTGTTTTTTTTTTTTTTTTTCTTTTTTTACTTGTACGTGAGGTTTTTTTTTTTTTTTTTTTTTTTTTTTTTTTTTTAAGAATATAATATTAAAAATGTGTCTTGGAATAAGTGGGTCAATAAGAGTGTTCCTATTTTGTAGGAAAGGTTTTTTCAAATTTATCTAAAATTTAGGACTTTTTAAATTGATAATTTTTAAATTGATCTTATCTAATATTCCATTTTAACGTGATACATACATATATATATATATATATATATATATATATATATAAAGGGTGGAACTCAAGGTTGCTACATACCTAAATAAATAATAAAAAAAAAAAATTTAATGCCAAAACCATATATATTCAGTCACCGCCAACATTTCAAAATTACATTTCAAAAAAAAAAGAAAAAAAAGTTAACGTGATACATATATATTAAAAAAAAAAAGTAGAACTCAAAGAAAAAACAAAACTTTCTTAAAAGGAAAAAAAAAAATGAAGAAGGAGGTAAGGGAAGCCATACTGTTTAATTGTTCACGAATGATTTTGAATGCTTCTTTTGTAGCACAAGACAGCCTTGTCAGTGGATCACAATACTTACAACATGAAATGACAATTCATTAAGAAGTACAATGGTAAAGTATACGAAGAAAAAAAGAAGAAAAAATGAGAGAGAGAGTTAATGTGATACATATAAGAAAAAAAAAAAGTAGAACTCAAAGAAAGTCAGTCATAAATAAACAAAACAAAATAAAACAAAAAGGAACTTGCAAAAGATAGAACCTGAAAATTTGTTGGAGTCTTTGACAGTAACATTTAAAAAAGAAAAAAGAGAGTTAACGTGATACATATAAAAAAAAAAAAAAAAAAGTAGAACTCAAAGAAAGTCAATCATAAATAAACAAAAGAAAACAAAACAAAGAGGAACTTACAAAAGATAGAACCTGAAAATTTATTGGAGCCTCTGATAGTAAATGTTTTTAATCTGAAGAAAAAGAAATGAGGATGTAGAGCTAAACTAAATGTCTTGAATTTGAAGAAGAATGAGAGATAGAAATTGCAAAACGTACGTGAGTTTGTAGGTTTTAAAGTATAGAAGTTTTAATTTACATATCTATCCCCATTAGTGGAAAACTTGTAAGTGGGTATGATGAGGGTATTTTAGACATAAAAAATGTGGAATCCAAACAGGGGAAGCCCCTTAAATAGTAGTATAGATAACATGAGAAGAAGAAAAAAAAAAAAACAAAAAACAAAAAACAAAAAACCGAAATGACAAAGAAAATGAGGAGATGAATAATACACGAGAAAGTAAAACTGTACCTCCAAGTGATCAGCAACGTGAGCAAAGAGTACATTGGGAGGTATATTGACATCAACCAACTTTCCTTCATGTGTTGTCCAATGCAATCTCACTATGTCAATAAAAACAAAAATAAACCATTCATATTATGAATTTCATTGGTCGTGGTTTTGATTCTTTTGTTGAGAAACCGGTAAGTCAATATTATTAAGGTAAATCAGATTGAAATACAACCTCCAACTCACTAGGTAGCTCTTCTACCCATATATCAAAATCTACAGATGAAACCGCTCTCCAAACTAGTGCATGTGCCAACTTATTACCATTCCAACGAACATGATGAAATTGGCAAAACTGTAAAGATAAACTTTGGTTGCGCACATGTTCAATTAAATTCACATACAGAGTGTTACACCTCTCCTTGGCATTTAAGGCCTAAACCACCCTCAAGCAATCCCCTTCCATAAGCACCTTGAAAATACATAGTTCTTTCGCAAACACAACATCTCGGAGTGCAACTAAGGCTTCAGTTGCTTCCACTAAATTGGGCAGCAGGATTTTGTGACTTAGAGCAGCTATAACGTGGCCATGACAATCCCTAATCACCACACCCAAACCTGCAGATCCCGAATTATCAAACATAGCTGCATCATAATTAGCTTTGTAGAACGTATCCTGAGGAGGAACCCAACATGCTGGTATGCTCCTAATTCTCGGCCTGACATCCTGCTTAGGTGCTTCCAAAAATTCAACCACCAAGGCTTTAGCTCGTGCCCCAATCTCATGGAGTGGCCAGACAGATTGGTTCTCTCTCAATCAGTTTCGCCTCTGCCACAAGCTCCACGCAATTGTAGAGAACAACGTCACATGATAGCTTGACCCATTACGCAACACCTCCTCCAGTAAATCAAAAAAAGTCCTAAAACCTTTTCTATAATAAGGAATGAAACTAAACTCAGACTTCCACACCGCTTGAGCATGCTCACACAACTAGATGCTATGCATGAGTTATTCTTGAAAATCTCCACACGGCGCACGTCTCCTCAACAGGCTGATGTCGAGCCATCAAATTCTGTTTAGTAGGCAACAAATCTCTTGCAGGACACCATATAAAATGATGGATTTTATTCGGAGTCCTGATTTTCCATATACTCTTCCAAACCTGGTGGAAATTTTCCAAAGAGGATGGACCTGGTACTTGACTACTTTCTTCCGCTGATGGCATATGATAGACACTTCGAACACTATAGTTCCCATCTGGAGTTAAAGGCCAGATTAGCAAGTCTTCCACCCACCTCTCACTAACCGGGATAAGTTTAATCAGCTCTACTTCCCATGGCATAAAAGTCCACTCCAACAGCCCCGGATCCCATATCCTCGTACCTGGATAGAACAAATCCTTAACATAAGTCACAGTGGAAATAAGTTTTGGTGAAATGACCCTACCGTTAGCTGGGTCAGGTAGCCATCTTTGTCCCCATATACCCCATCTCCAACTCTCCACATAGCACCTCTATGAATTACATCACGCGCCTGCAAGACACTCTCACTATGCATAAGAGCATTTTGAATGAACGGAAGCCTCGAGTATATTCCTAGTTGGAAAATACTTTTCACTAAAGACCTTGTACAATAACGTATCCTTTTGGTGGATCAAACGCCATATTTGTTTAGCAAGCAAAGCATTATTAAATTTTTGAATATTTCTAAAACCCATACTTTCCACACTCTTTGAAGAACAAAGCGTACTCTAC
The DNA here is from genome assembly GCA_030445155.1 of Quercus variabilis. Classification (NCBI taxonomy): domain Eukaryota; kingdom Viridiplantae; phylum Streptophyta; class Magnoliopsida; order Fagales; family Fagaceae; genus Quercus; species Quercus variabilis. Next base: position 53,987,999 of record CP129454.1, on the reverse strand, counting down.
TTAACCCAGTGGATCTTCTTAGAATCCCCTTGACCCCACCAAAGCTTCCGAATCATGGCTTCAATGCCTTTACACAACTTGACCAGTATTTTGAAAACACTCATGGAATATGTGAGAATAGATTGAACCACCACCTTAATCATAACTTCCTTTTCAGCTTGGGACAGTAATTTCTCCTTCCACCCTTGCATTCTCGCCCAAATCCTCTCCTTAAGATGGGTAAAGCACTCTTTCTTCGCTCTCCCTACAAAAGAAAGGAGCCTCAAATACTTCTCGTAATGTTGAATGACCGGAACATTTAGAGATGATTTGATTGCCTCTTTCATCTGCTCATCAATATTTCTGCTAAAGAACAAAGTGGTCTTATTCTTATTAAGCATTTGCCTCGAAGCAGCTTCATAAAAGGATAAAAGCTCTTGAATTTCCTCACACTCCTCCAAAGTGGATCTACAAAACAAAAGACAATCATCTGCAAAGAAAAGGTAAGTAATCTTAGGTCCATTACAACATAAAGAAAACCCTTGAAATTTCCCATTCAAAGCCGCTCTCCTAAGAATGGCATTCAACCCTTCTGCACAAAAGAGAAATAGAAATGGGGAAAGGGGATCACCCTGTCTCAAGCCCCTAGAAGGTTTAATTAGACCCTTTGGCTCACCATTAACCAGAATGGAGTAAGACACTGTTGTAATGTACTCTATAATCATAGCCACCCAAGACTCCTAGAAACCCATTTTCAAAAGAATTTGTTCAAGAAAAATCTATTCTACTCTATCATAAACCTTGCTTATATCCAATTTAAAAGCCATAAAACTTATCTTCCTTGTGCAAGTGGTTTTCATGTGGTGAAGGGACTCAAAAGCAATAAGAACATTATCAGTAATCAATCGATTGGCAATAAAGGCACTTTGAACTTCTGAAACAATAGAATTTAGAAGAGGTTTCAAATGATTTGCAATCACCTTACTAACAATTTTATAAATCACATTACACAAGCTTATAGGTCTGAAATCTGTCACTCTTTCAAGGCTTGGAACTTTTGGAACTAAAGTAATAAAAGTATGATTAATGGATTTCAACAAGGAGCCAGAATTTAAGCTAGACAAGATAACCTGGGAGACATTCATACCAACCTCAATCCAATATGTTTGGTAGAACAATGGAGGCATTCCGTAGGGGCTGGGGCTTTTAAATGAGCCATCTCTTTAATTGCAAACTCAACCTCATCCACCGTGTAGGGCCTAGCCAAATCAACTTGCATATCTTCATTCACCACACGTTGAACTCCATCCAACACTCTATCCAAATCACGTGGGTTTGAGGATTTAAACAAATCTGCATAGTAGGTAGTTAACCAACCCCAAAAAAGATCCTCATATTCACACCATGTACCGTCTGCATCCTTAAGACCTTTTATGAAATTTCTTTGCTTTCTTTGAGTAGCCGAACCATGGAAAAACTGTGTGTTTCGATCTCTCTCCTTTTTTTTTTTTTTTTTTTTTGGTCAGAAGAAAAAGGGGCTTTTATGATTGTATTAAACTCTCGGGCAGGGCGCTGCGCCGTGAGATACTCACTTATTTTTGTGCGAGTTACCTCATTTCTAAGTACACCCCTCACTAAGAATGTCCACCAACAGAAGGCTGTTGGCAAGACTCGAACCCAAGTCTGACAAGCAGGGAAGTGAAGTCCTGACCAACTCAGCCAACCCCCCTGTTGGCGTGTTTCGATCTCTACATTGCAGCCACTGAAGCCTAGACGTTTGCTGCCACATTCTTTCCTCTCTATCAAATAAAATATTCAGCTTTTTCTTCAACCGACTCACCTCTTCAATGCTCCCAGTTCTGACCGAGACCTCCTCTGCCTTCCATAACAGCTCCTTAGTCTTTTTAATTTTCTGCAAAACACTCCCAAATCGGTCTTTGTTCCAAGCCTTCAGCATCTTTTTGCATTTCTTAATTTTCTTAGTTGCCACAGCCATCGGTGTGCCTTCAGGATTACAAGCCCACGCGGTTGAAACGACCCCATTGCACTCAGAGTCGGCCAACCACATTGCCTCGAATAGTACATTTATCAGAATTAATATGCCACGCATCTTGTTCATATGGTAATTAATATATGTTACGTTCACAATATTGCTACTTGCATTCAATTGTGGATTATCATTATATTTTATTAATTTGTTTTTATTCTTTGAATAATGAGAGAAATTATCCTTACCAGTTAGGAAGTCTTTCAATAGGAGTTTGATAAGCTACATTGTGCTTATAACTATCGGTTACTTAGGTTGTTTAGTTTTTTTCTTCCAATTTGGAGTCTTCAAGTCTATAAATGACTGAACGCTTCGCACAATAATATCAATGAGAGTTATAACAGACGTTAGTCTTTTGGAAGTCCGGTTTTCCTTGAATTAAAACCAAAACACCTTGCTTTGGCCAAGAAAGTTATTGGACGTAAGAATACACAGTGCATTTCATGGGCCATGTGTGTTGGCAGCAAGTGAAGGGAGCTGCTGGTACTACGCATGGCCATCTCTAATATCTTCAATGTGCAGAGCACCTCACTCCTTAACATGATCCTAATGCAGACCCGAGCACTTAAGGCCAAGTGTTTCTTGAGACGTGGAGGCTGATCATGCAGGAGCACCTTGAATTAACTAACATGTACAGCCTTCATTCAAGTGGCTGCAAGCAAGGACAGCCTTGTTACAAGACGGATATAGCTTGCAGCATGTAGCATTGTGACCAGTCGTGCTAGCTCCAATCTTGGGTGCAACGAACTATATATTTGATGCTTTAGAGTCACATACACAACATTGGTGGATGATCTTTGTAAGGATGGTAGAGCTGATGAAGCGGTGGGTTTGGTGGAGGAGATGAAGAAGAAAGGTTTGGATGCACAGGAGATCAAAATGCTTCACTTCTAGGTTTCAGATTGCACCACTTGAATGTTAACACCTTTTAAAATCATTGTAGGACAAGGCTAAAAATTACAGCCAATACAGAAGGTCCAAAAGAAGGGAGGGGAATAAAGAGTTCAATCAAACTCATTATGAATCTAAAATTCATATCAACAAAAAATTTTAAATACATTTTCTTACAATGCTATTTTTTATGATAATCAATGAACAATGTTGATTACTTCTACCTGTAAGGTAATGCTTGATATCTATAAGTTTGTAGCTCATTTTCAAGTTATTGTCTTTTTAAAATATTAATATACTGGTTGATGGTATTACATAACACAAAATTTATCCCTCAATTTTTAGTGAAAGGGATAGATCATTAGTCAAAAGGCCCAGAAAACTAAAATCTTCCCCTTGAGTTTCTAGAAGAAATTTATCAGTAAGTAAGAAGGACTCAAAAAATAAAATGTTGAGAAGTGCTGGCCAAAAGAGTCCAGTATGGTCAAGATGGCCCAAGAGCGGCTTCGATTTTAAATGAGATAGTTTGCAGGGATCCTGTTTTCCTGTTTGCTTACCGTTACTGGACATAGTGGCTGTTTCTGCCAATAAAAGATGGTATTTGCAACTATGCCTTCCAGTTTAAACGCAGCTATAGGTCTATCGTTGTAGCCAGGTTTTTAAAAAACGGGGCCAGAGGGTATCTATAGCTGCGTTTTTTTGTAAATGCAGCTAAAAAAAACACCCCTATAGCTAGCATTTTTTGTAGTGGCTGGGAAATGACCATCAGAGAGGGATAGTGAGAAACAACCTTTTGGTTGTTGATATTTCTGGTCTGAACCTGGGAAAACCTCCAGATCCCACGTTAGACTGGAACGTCCATATGGAATGTAAGGTAGTATCCCTCTATATATAATACTGACAAATAGAAGTGCTAGTCAGATTGGGAATTTTCCTTGTTTTCAACTTGTCATGTATTGCAGTTAGTAGAAGTTTATAATGAACATTTCTTGAAAAATGTTTCATGCATTGAGGGTAACAAAATATCCCTTTTCACGTTTATCTGTATTGTGGGAAGAGACCCATACGTTTGCACACTCAGCTCCAACTTCCTAGCCTGGAGGATTGTGTATTATTCCCTTTGGTTAACGAACGGCAAAGACTTCCATTTTCTTCATTTTACACATTTTTTTTTTTTAATTATCAGCACTGGGTAATGACCCCTTTTAAAATTGCTTCATATGAGTTTCTTAACTTTCATCTTTTAAGGAATAATCCAGTGTGATCCATTCCAAGGATGAATTTAAGTTTACATGTTCTTTTCGTTGTCCATGTTCATTGAATGTGAATCCTTGCTTGCTTCATAACAGCATCTGTTTATAGAGTACTAACAAACCATGTCTTGGACTGCGGTGTCACCATGGCATGGGATCATTACAGGCTGCCAAGTGGTTGCAGACACAGGTACAACCTTTTCTTTTGTAGTCATTTACTGTGAATGAATTTTTTTTTTTTTTTTCAGTTCTTTTGGCACCTCATGAAAATTGAATCGTGGTTTCAATTTCATTGCTTTATAGCACCTAATTTCTACCTGCATATTCAGGACACATTAGGACGTTACTTTAAGGTCATTAGCTTTTTTTTTTTTTTTAATTATTATATATGATTATGGTATGCTGCCTATAAAGTAGAAATAAACTATTTAAATGTACTATGCCCCTTCATTTATTTAGTTCCAATTTTTCAGGGTTTTAAAAGAATATACATGCATATGCTGTCAAGGCTGATCAGCCCATTCCTACTTATTGAGAATATACATTCGCCTTCCATCAAAGGAGTTGCCTTTTTCACCTTCATTGGTTCTCTCTCTCTCTCTCCCTCTCTTTTTCTCTTTCTACATTATGTATTCTAAACACATGTTCTGAAATTTTGTCAACATTCCTTATGAAGTAATAATTTATGCAATCACTCATTTCTTTTAATATTTGTATATACAGCAGTTATGATTTCTTTGTGCTCTTTTGGTTTTTCTTGGATTTTGATGGATCTAACCTGCACTCTAACTACCAATTGGCAATTATCTTGCTGGGATTTAATTTCTTAGTATTGGATTTATTTGTCGAGTTTCTTGCTTGGTATTAGAGTAGGCGAGTGGATAGAATTTGTAAGTGTTAATCCCAAACAGTCCTTAAAACGAGTACTTAATCTTGATTATAATGCCTATTTAGGAAGCCAAAAAGGGGGGAGGACAGGATCATAGAACATCAATTTTTTTTTTTTTTTTAATATTGGGAAATGTAGTGGGTGGATTGGTTGTTTGATATTTGCTGAAAATTGATAATAATAAGTAGCAGGAAAAAAACTAAAACTAATCTGAACGTACTACAATTTTGGTGCTCACTCTTAGAGCAATAACATCAATCCTTCTAAAATTTTTTTGTCTATTTTACACTAAGGGTGTGTTTGAATATCGCTTATTTTTCTGAAAACTATAAACATTGTAGCAAAATAGTTTTTAAATGTATGAATAATATTGTGAGATCCATTTTTAATAAAAGTTTTATTGAAAAAAAAAAGTTTGTGTATCCCACGAACAGTACACAAGACCCACTAAAAAAGCATGAAATGCTCTTCTCAAAAAAAAAAAAAAAAAAACCAAAACATAGATGCTAACTTTATCACCAATATCCAAACAGGTACTAAGAACTTACTTTTTTTTTTTTTCGTACAACCACTTCTCATAAACACTTATATCATATTATTTATTATACACCTTATTTTATTTAAATAATCAGTTTTATTTCTTTTTTATTAGTATTTTCATTTAATATTTCTCTCTCTCTTTCCTCTCACAAACATGGTAAACGCATCTCACCTCTCACCCCTCTCTCATCCAAACCCACAATCTCTTTATTCTCTCAGCCACGACCCTTATTTCTTTTCTTCTTCTTCTTTGTTCAAATCACCTCTCCCTCTCTCTCTCACTGTCAGATCGCCTCTCCCTCCGCTCAAATTCCAAACCGCCACAAGCATCCATCTCCACAAGCAGTGTCAAGCCCAGAAACTCATTCCGATCAACCCACAAACATCGTCCTCCTTCACAAGCACCAAGACATGCTCCAATTGTCCTCCAAGGATCAACCCACAACCACAAGTTCGAAACAATACTCTCTCTGTCTTTATTGGTGTGTTTGTGTGTAAGTATGTTTGATTTTCCGTTGATTTTGAGGTCGGATTATTATGTATTGTAATGATGTGGTGGTGGTTATGGTGGTGTCGATGGTGGTTGGGTGGTGCTGGGTTGTGGTAGTGGGTGGACCGATTGATCGGTTGTAGAGACAGAGAGTGAGATGGAGAAGACGAGTTGAAGAGAGAAAGCGTGGAGGGTCTGAAGATGAGAGAAAAAACTAATAAATTATTAAAATGCAAAAATGCAAAAATACTACAGTAAACGTGCAAGAACTCCCATGCAGACACACTTGTGTCCATTATACTCTCGGCAAAGTTGAGCAATTTGATGCCTTACTGACTGGAAACTGTCGCGGACGCTGCCTCAGAGTTCGCATTAACATAAATATCACCCACCCTCTCTGTCAAGGCCGTTACGTGGATCTGGGAGATTGGTCTAGTTGTTTAGGTGACATGTTAGTTAAAATAAATGGTCTACCATTTAGTTAATAGACTCATAGATTAGGCTCACCCATATATTAAAACAATTCGTTCTAACTTTGTAATAATTAATTAGTGTATACCTTGGTAATATGTACAGGTACAATTAAAAAAAAAAAAAAATCCTAATAGACTTGAGCACTAACTTTCTAGGCTATGGGCTCATTTTTGGGTTATACTTTCTTTGGGCTAGTTGTTTAGGTGATAGGTTAGTTAAAATAAATGGTCCACCGTTTAGTTAATAGGCCCATAGATTGGGCTCACTCATATATTAAATCATACGCTTTAGCTTCATAATAATTAATAGTGTAAGCTACTCAAAAAAAAAAAAAAAAAATAGTGTAAGAGTTACATCATACACTTTTTTTAAGCCATAAATTTTTAAAATATGAAATGATTTAAAGAAATTGAGCATATAAAACTTCGTACTTTGATGTATTTTGGATTTTAGAGTTAGAATTGTCTCTAAAATGTTAATAACTTAATTTTTGAATGAAGTTAGTTAATAAATTGAAAAAACTATATTGACCCAAGTTATCGAATTAATGAATAGTTGTTACAATCAGTTTATGCTTATAATAAATTAATAATTTTGTGGATTAGACAGAATTGTAACTCCAGTGAACATCTTATTAGACTTTTGCCTTAGGGACTTCAAAACTCTGGCCTTTTTCATAGATCTTCATCCACAAATGAACTTGTCCACATCAACACCAATGAGCTCACTAGTAGTTGTAATTTGAGTGAAATAATCTTAACAAAATTTTCTTACAGTATTTAGTCTCTCTTGAGGAACATGAGATGTTTACCTTCTCTTCGAAAATTGTGCATGATATACATAGGTGAAGGTTTAGGTTCAACAGATGTTTAAGATTGATCAAAACTCAAAAGACCATCTCTCACAAACTCGCATGAGCGAGAGTTCAGTGATATTTTTCATGAAATCGTATTCTTAGCTTAACTATTTTATTATGTATACAAAATTTTCCAACTTATACTTATATCCTAACACAAAATATCCCTAAATGTTATCTTAGAATTATAATTTCATATAAATAAATGTAATCTTGTAATTATAATTTCATATTAGTAATTCCATATTTGAATTATACTCTAAAAATAGAGTGGGAGCTTGATCTTTTTTTTTTTTTTTTTTTTCCTAATTGAATTGAAAGTTAGAAAAATCTAAATGTTAAAACTTTTTTTTTTTTTTTTAAATTAAGTTTCAATCTATGGCGTCCGCTTCTAATGATAACTCTTTATCATCAGACCAAGACACCAATTAGTTTCTGGTGTAGATGGTGATTGAACCCCAAATTTCTTATTAACCATCAAAGACTTAAAAAGTCCTGGCAATGCTTGCTTGTGAGCCACATGGTCCAGGGCCCTAGCACGCCCCCTAAAAAATAAAAAATAAAACTAATAGCCCCACTTTGATGGGCTTATGATTGTTCGTTCTCCTAGAAAAGGACTAACAAACCTCACTTTGGGCCTATTAAATATGTTCTCAAAAGTCAAAACATCAAAACCTTAAGCGGTGGTTGCATATTGGCACTCTCAAAATTATTAGGTAGAATTTTTGGGGTTAACCTTGCCTAAATTCAAGAAAAAACATTATTTTGGTACTCCCTCAGTTGACATATTTTGAGGGGACAAATTCAAATTAGATGGAATTCACATAAATTTAGTTAATTAGTAAAGTTTAGAGTCAGTAAATTAATTTTTCTATTTCATTGTATTTTGTTGATCTTAACATGTCCTAACTTTGAAAGTGTGGTAAATTTGATAAAGCTATTGGAAGTAAGAGACCTTTTTTTTCCCCTTAGCTAGTAATATTTTTACTGAAAACATATTGTTTAATTTAATTGTATGGGGCTAGGCCCCAAGCCCTATAGGCCTCAAGCCCAAGCCTCGAGACACATTATTTGGCCATGTCCCCATTTTTTGACCTTTAACCTCGATCCGGACACCTCAGGGCCCAATCTGGGCCCCAAGGCTGAAATAGGACTGCGCTGGCTTGAATGCCCTAAGCAAACCCCTCCTGATCATCTTTAACCTGGTCGGGGGTATCATTGCTCGGAGATACCCTATACTCGGTTACCCAGTAGTACCTTCGAGGATATCGCTGTCAGGCGGGCTTTTGGAGGTGAGAATCAGTTCCAATGCCACTACCACCTTCCCACCAGAAAATCCACCTAAAGATAATAGAATTGGACCCTCCATTTGCACTAGTAAGGGGGAATAATCATAACACCTCCACTTATCTAAGGCTATAAATTGAAGAATTGGGAGAGAAGGTAGGGGTTGGCAACTTTAGAGAGTAAAGGGAGAAGAGAAGAGTGACTAAATAAAGTAAGAAAAGGAGCGACTCTGTGAGGTAAAGAGGAGGGTTTAAGGAAACAGAAGTGTATTTTGGTCACCAAGCATAGGACCACCCATAGTAGGAAACCCAAAGCCCACATTACAAATAGATTGTGAGCCCAAGTAGAGCTTGAGTATGCACAATTGGCGCCGTCTGTAGGAATCTCTAATGAAGCTGTAGTTCTGTTAGCACGGGAAAGGGAAAATGTCTAGAGGTTAATCAGAAAGTTATGCTGAAAGTGGCTCTGGGAGGTCTTCTCGGGGCTCCACCTGGTAGGAAAGAAAGCAGAAGGGACGCAAAGATAGAGAGTATGAGAAGGAAGGGCAGTTTGGCCTAAGGGTCATTTCAAATGTACTGGACAATGTCTGGTGCTTCAAGGCGTAATCATTTTGACAGAAGGGATGAAGAACGTGAGCAAAGGGACGAGGAACTTGAATATCTACGTAAGTTAGTGAGGGATTTAGAGATGGAAACGAGAGGTAGGCATCAAACAAGGGGCCATAAGGAGCAAGGAGAAGGGTCAGCTAGTGTGGGAGGTCATTATGGAGCAGGGTCCCACCAATCCGAATCTCATCGACACCAAGATCGCTCACGGGAATATGTAGACCGGGACTCAATTTCCCTAGAGGAGTGACGACCGAAATGTTGCCATGGACGCTATGAGCCACGCCTTGCATCGAGCTGCCCGATCACCATTCTCAAAGGACATTGAAGGGGCCCCTATGCTGAGTAGATTTACAAGGCCGCCGTTCAATTCTTACGATGGAAAGACGAACTTGGTAGAACACGTAAGCTATTATATTCAAATGATATCTTTGCACACTCATAATGATGTACTGATGTGTAAGGTATTTCCGAGTCTTGGTCCTATTGCATTGAGGTGATTCAATGGGTTAAGAAAAAGCTAGATCCACAGTTTTTCGAGTTGATTCAAGAGTTTGGTGTCCGATTCATGACCTACAACCGAGTTCCGCAGCCTGTTGATGCACTGTTATCAATGAAAATGGGGGCTAGGGAAACCTTCCGCAGCTATGCTAACCGGTACTAGGAGCTGTACAACGAGATTAGTGAGGGTAACGAAAAAATCGCGGTGAGTACTTTTCGGTTGGAATTGCCTAAGGATTCTAAATTGCGAGACTTGTTGATAAGGAGACCTCCCGGGAATATGAGACAGTTGATGAGGCATATTAAAGAATATAAACAGTTAGAGGATGACCGGTTGCAGAGTAAAGGTAAGGCCTTGGTCATAAATCATCCTCGATAGAGCGATTTTCAAGCAAGACCTCCTAAAAGATTTGAGGATCCAAGGGCCGAGCATATAAATAAGGGATGTGAACATGACATTCAAGGAGCCGGTGCATAGGATAGTGGATCGGATTAAAAATGAGCCATATTTTTGGTGGCCAAACAAGATGGAGGGAGACCCGTTCAGGAGAAATCAACACATGTATTGTACTTATTATAAAGATAAGGGGCATACCATCAAATAGTGCAGGGTATTAAAAGATCATCTAGAGCAGTTAGTAAAGGCGGGATACTTGAAAGAATTTGTGGTGGACCCTAGGAATCAAGAAGCTGGGCAAGGCGCCCGGCCTCGAAGGAATCCTCTCCCACCCCTACTGGGAGTGATAGAAGTCATCAACACAGCTCTAAGAGACACTCAGGTGTCTAGAAGAAGGGGGTACTAGCCGTGGTACCGGCAGAAAGCCGCACGGGTGAGCAACCCTCCGAGAAGAAGTTGAAGTATACTTGGGAGCCCATTGCCTTTAATGACGATGATCTGGAGGGCACGATTCATCCACATGTCGATGCTTTGGTGGTTACAGCCTAGATAAATGGTTTCATAGTAAAGAAGGTATTGATAAATCAAGGGAGTGGTGCTGAGGTGATGTATCTTGACCTGTATAGGGGGCTTGGCTTGAAGAAGGAAGATCTATCCAAGTACGATATGCCCTTAATGGGATTTGATAGCTAGATGGTGATCCTAGCTAGAAGAGCAGATTTCGCTTCCCGTGAATATAAAAGGCAAGGAGGTGATGGTAATGTTCATAGTGGTCACTTCGTTTTCTCTGTACACGGTGATCCTAGGAAGGCCATAGATTCATACAATAGGGGCAATACCGTCCACCCCGTATGTGAAGGTCAAATTTTGCATGAAATAGGGTATTGCTATAGTGAAAGGTAACCAACAAATAGCCAGGCAGTGTTTGGTAGCTGCAGTTGGCTAGAGAATAAAACAAAAGGAGTCAACCGAATAGGCTCCCTTATAGCAATTACAGGAACCCCAAGAGAAAGCGGGGGCTAGCTATGCCGAGGACTTGGTAAGAGTAAGGATATTGCCGGATGATGATAGTAGTTTTCTGAAAGGAGCAAGTGTAGAGGACAAAGAGAGGGTAGAGAAGCTGTTGTTCTTTGTGTAGAATGTGGACATGTTGGCTTGGAGCCCGTATGAGGTGCTCGGGGTGGATCCCGAGTTCATAGGTCACAAGCTCAACGTGAACCCCTTATACCCTCCCAAGAAGCAAAAGCCGAGAAGATCGGCTAACGGGCACGTTGAAACTGTCTGGCAAGAGGTTAAGAGACTAAAGGAAGTTAGGGCTACAAAGGAGATATTTTTTCCAAAGTGGCTTGTGAATACCATGGTGGTAAAAAAGAAGAATGGCAAATAAAGGTTTTGTGTTGACTTCACCGATCTGAACCGAGCATGTCCAAAGGATTTGTTTCCTATGCCGAAGATTGATTAGCTAGTAGATACCACCTATGGACAATCGAGAATGAGCTTTCTGGATATTTTTCAAGGTTATCATCAGATCGCCTTGGCTGCTAAGGATCAGGAGAAGACGACGTTTATTTCACCTGGCGCTAACAATCATTATACTGTGATGCTATTTGGGTTGAAGAATGTTGGGGCCACATATCAACAGATGATGATGAGAATGTTTAGAGATAAGATTGGGTGCATAGTCGAGATCTACATTGATGATATGGTGGTAAAAAGCAAATGGGAGATGCAGCATATTAACAATCTCAAAGAGGTGTTTGAAGTACTTCGACGGCACAAGCTACGCCTCAATGCCAATAAGTGTGCTTTCGGAATGGGTGCTAGCAAGTTCCTAGGGTATTTAATCACTAACCAAGGAATAGAAGTTAACATCGATCAGATTGAAGCTATAAAACACCTCAAACCACCAAGCAATCCAAAGGAAGTTCAAGTACTGACCGGTATGTTAGCTGTCCTTAACCGATTTATTTCCAAATTTGCCAATCGGTGTCGTCCGTTTTACTAGCTTCTAAAAAAATGGAAGGGATTCCAAAGGAACGAAAAGCGTGAAAGGACTTTTTAGGGTTTGAAGGAATATTTGACACGGGTCTCTATGCTAATAGCCTTAAGCCTGAAAAGGACTAATTCATGTACCTCTTGATGTCTGAACATGCAATAAGTGTTGTGCTATTGAGGGATTAGGGTGTGCAACAGCTTATAAACTATATCAGCAAAACCTTGGTCGATGCCGAGACGAGGTATTTGCTTAGAGAAGTTGGTGTTGGCATTAGTTCATGCCACGAAGAAGCTACCCAATTACTTTCTGGCTCATACTGTTTATGTATTAACCGAGTATCCTCTACAGTTGTTATTGAAGAGATCTGATTTCACGGGAAGAATAGCTAGGTGGGGAACTCAACTGGGCTCTTTTGATATTAGGTACAGTCCTAGAAGCTCAATGTAGGATCATTTCCTCACTGATTTCATTGTAGAGTTTTCCTCAAAGGGGGGGAAGGCGATGTTTTGACCTATAGAAGTAATCCCGTAGAAGTATTTGTGGACGGTGCTTCCAGCGCATTAGGAGCCAGGGCTAGGATCGTAATCATCACCCTAGAAGGAATAAAATTGGAGCATTCCTTTAGGTTAGGCTTTAAGGCCTCTAATAATGAAGCTGAGTATGAGGCCCTACTGGCCGAATTGAGAGTTGTTTCAGATCTAGGTGCTAAAGAAGTAAAGGTCTACTCAGACTCTCGATTGGTAGTTAATCAGGTACAAAGAAGCTTTGAGGCCAAGGATCCCTAGATAATGGAGTACTTACGACTGGTGAAACACATTATGGACCACTTTCTAAATGTTAGAGTGGTTCAGGTAGCCAGGGGGTAAAATTGGCACGCTGACTCTTTGGCCATATTGGCATCATCATCAACCGAGGAAATTCCTCGATTAATAAAAGTGAAGTTGGTAGTAGAACCGAGTATCAATGCAAGAGTAGGTGTTTTGCTGGTGACAATGGTTGAGCCATGTTGGATGGATCCAATCATATACTTTTTAGCCGAGGATCGAATACTTGCTGATGAGAAAGAAGCAGAAAAAGTACGCCAGATAACTGCTCGGTATTGGTTATTAGCTGATCGTAAGTTGTATCAAACATCTTTTGACGAGCCCTACCTACAATGTTTACACCCCAGCAAGATTGAAGAACTCTTGGCCGAGCTACATGAGGGAATGTACAGTAGTCATGTGGGGAGACGTTTATTAGCTCACCAAGCAATGACTCAGGGATTTTGGTGTCCCCGAATGCAAGCGGATGCTACTGAGTATGCACGAAAATGTAAGCAATGTCAGAAGCACACACCAATTATCCACCAACGGAGCTTAAATCTCATTAGTAGCCCTTGGCATTTTGCGCAGTAGGGTTTAGATATCGTTGGTCCATTCCCTTGAGCTACAAGAAACCGAAGATTTGTTTTAGTAGCCATAGATTATTTCACCAAGTGGGCGAAGGCAAAGGCATTGGTGAACATCCAGGATGTGGATGTTAAAAAGGTTGTATGGAGAAACATAGTGATGAGGTTCACGATACCAGAGTCCCTAGTGTCGGACAACGGGTTGCAATTCGAAAGCAGAGCTTTCCTTGAGTTTTGTGGCAGTCTCGACATCACAAACCGATATTCTACCCTTGCATATCCGCAGAGCAATGGCCAAGCCGAGGCTACCAACAAAGCCATTGTGAACGGGTTAAAGAGGAGATCAAAAAGTGCTAAGGGCAGGTGGGCAGAGGAGTTGCCTAATGTTCTATGGGCATACCAAACAGCTTCGAAGAGGTCCACAGGAGAAACTTCGTTCTCTCTAACATATGGAGCAAAAGCAGTTATACCAATAGAAATAAACTTGTGCAATGCCCAGGTTTCAGGATTCAACCCCGCCAAGAATTCGGAATTAATGCTGAAACAGTTAAACTTGTTGGAAGAGCACCGGGAATCGGCGACTATACAGTTAGCAGATTATCAACAAAAACTTGCCCAAATATACAACAAGGACATGAGGAGAAGGGAGTTTGGAGCAGGAGATCTGGTACTTCAGAAGGTAGTGGGAAATATGCGAGATGTTAACGAAGGGAAGTTAGCACCAACTTGGGAAGGACCATACAGAGTCACCGCCATTGTGAGTGCAGGGGCATACTATTTGGAATATTTGGACAAAAGACCACTTCCCCAGCCATGGAATGCCCACAATTTCAAGAAATTTTACCACTGATTATTAGTACACAGGGGTACGGATTAAGTGTAATGTTATATGTGCATATTTTTAATTAATACGAAAGCGATGTTTATCCATGCAGGTGTATTTGTACTTATAATTCCATCGTTGTTAACTCATTATCCCTGGTCAACAAGCGCGAGAACTGACAAACTCTTCTAAGGACAAAAACCTGTTCCCGATTCGATTTTCATCATTGGACAGGTGGAAACCTAATCTCAAATTTTATCTAAGGATAGAAACTTGTTTCCAGTTCGATCTTCATCACTGGACAGGTGGAAACCTAATTTCAAAATTTGCTTAAGGACAGAAACTTGTTTCTGATTCGATTTTCATCACCGGATAGATGGATACCTAATATCAAATTTTATCTAAGAACAAAAACCTGTTCTCGGTTCAATCTTCATCACCGGACAGGTGGAAACCTAATTTCAAAATTTGCTTAAGGACAGAAACCTGTTCCTGGTTCAATTTTCACCACCGGACAGGTGGAAACCTAATCTCAAATTTTATCTAAGGACAAATCTTAATCACCGAATGAGAGGAAACCTTACACTGAGTTATTCCAAGAATAGAAACCCGCTTCCTGGTTCTATCCTAGATACCGGGCACATGGAGATTACATCAAATTATTCGGGGGACTAAAACTGATACCTCGAATTCAATCCAAACCACAAGAAGGTAATTACCTTACACTGAATTTTCCTAGACAAGTTAACCTATATCAAATTTAGTTCCTATTGCCAAGGAGCCAATTCTTTCTTAACATGGAAAATCTCTTTCAGACCGGTCCCGATCACTATACATGCACAAATATAATTTATCCTTTTAAGGACAAACAAGAAAACAGTCTCAATCATCGTTCAAAGGAAAACCATGATTAGACTGCCCAGTCATTAATAAATATCAAAAACAAAAAAAAAAACAAAAAAAAAAAACTGAAACAAGCAAGCAGAACATGATAGAAAAAATAACTTAGTAGCAAACATTCATAAATAAGGATAAACCAGATGTTTGTTCACCAAAGGAAAGCAAGCAGAAATAAATCATTGTTCTGTCACCACAACCCGGTGACAGTAGGCAAACCAAGTAAAAATAAAGAAGTTAATTAAACTAAAGAAAAGTAAAAAAGTAGAAATTTAATCCAGGTATTAAGCTAAAGGATCGGCAAGTTGGAGCAGGGTAGCGTCCTCAAATGGCGATTTTATTACATCCCCGACTGGTTGAGTTGATGAAGGCAGCTAAAGTTGAACGTTCTCGTCCGGTTGATCGCTAGCATGGAGGTTGCCGGTGACTTCCAGGTCAACTAACTCCATGTGGGAGTCAATTGCCTGCACCAACTCCCTCATGCTGGGAGTCTCTTCTTCATCAACAACGCCGAAAGGATTCTAGGCGGTGGCGTTCCTTAATAGAGAGTCTTTAGGGACCCCCATAGCTTGCAGCATGGCCAACCACCCCTCCTCGAATTTGAGCTTTCGGGCTTGATGAACGACTAGCTCCGCGAAGTTCTCTGCATCAAAAAAGCCTTTGCTATACTATTTGTTCTCACAAGCTTCCAACGCTGCCTTCACGTCAGTTAACTCATTAGCTTATGCAATGTTCAGGCTCTCGGCTTCCACTAGCTTAAGCTCGATCCCACCCAACTTTATCTCCACCTCTGTGGACCTCTTTTCTGCCAACACTCTAGCTTTCTAGGACGTAGCAACCTTCTTCTCCGCGGCTTTAGTAGCTTTTACCTTCTCCTTTGCAGTAGCCGCAGCAACCTCCTTGAAAGCCTTCTCTCGTTCAGCATCCTCGGAGAGCTCTTTCAACCTCCCATCAAGAACATAGGTCAGTTGTGCGGCCTGATAACGTAACCATGATAAGTATGAAAGCAAAGGGAATGCACGCACATCGAAATAGATGGGAAACAAAGGGATAAGAAATTACCACTATAGTATGCCACTATAACTGCCTAGTCAAAGACTTCTTGGTTTTGTTTGAGAAAACATGAATGTCCTTAGGCAATAGGAGGCCCTACATTAGACTCTAGGTAACCCGCCCCCCTTCACGCTAGGACCATGTCTTCACACTGGCGGACATAGGCAAGGAATTGTCGCAGAGCTTGAAGGTGGGCTGCCAACTTGCCTCGGATCGAGAGGAGGATGCCACGTTTGTCTTAACCTGGGCAATCAACTCCTAGACAATTTTTCCCCCAGATACTCGAGGGGGAATCCTTGAAGGCGCATACCCTGAGCCTGCGAGAGGTTGATCGACCGTACATTACCTCTTTTGAGAGTGGTTGGGGGAGTCGGGGGAGTCGGGTCTCTACCCCTATGTTCTTGCTGTTGTGAGGCTGGCCGAGCGTCGGGAACGAAGTGGCCAATGGTCATCGTCTGCCTAGTCATCATCTCATCCTCACCGGGGTCAGATTTCGCTTCCAAGGAGTTTACTGATCCAACCATTGCTGGCTCGTCTATAGTTAGTTGTGGGGGAAGAAAGTTGGTACGCCGCACGTTGATGTACGATAACAGCGGGCTGTCCACTAGTAAAGCATGCCCGAAAGGCTGCCAAGTTGTATAGACAAGAGTGCAGCTAAGAATGAGGTGCGATGCCTAGAGCTGTCCGTCAGAGTTCACAAATATCTCAGATTGGAGCACGAAACTTAGATCTCTCACATGCACTACTCTAATGTCCGGCTTAAACCTTTTGCTGTCTACATCAAAATAATACAAAAGCTGGTTAGTACCTATTTGAGCAAAGCAATCACGAGTAAAACATGATTAAAAAGTAAAAGATGTTCGATACTGACCAACATCACGTGGCGAGAGTGGGCAGGGGAGTTCATCGGCAAGCCAGTTGCCGCTCACCCAAACATATTCCCTTACAAAATTTTGGTTAGAATCGGGAAGGCATGATATAAGCCTAACCTGTAGATCCATAGCTTTTAAATAATAGTTAGACCTAATATTGCCACACAAATTGTACATGAAATTTATGTCGTGGTGGTTCAATTATAACCCGTATATCTGGTTTAATCTACTAACACAACTAACGACTCAATAAAAATTGGGAGGAAACTAATCAGGACATAGACCAAAGAACCTAAGAGTACTAAGTAAAAGAGGGTCCACTAGAAACCTAACCCCTCCCTCTAGGATAGCCATCAAAGGGAAAAATGCTATGTTAGACCTAGAACAACAGTGGAGGGCGATGTCACCCTTGTGGCACTACGCAACCTCCACATTCCCAGGGATATTGAAGACCTCCCTAAAGTTAGCCAGAGACGCCTCAGAAGACTGAAGATGGGAAAACCCTATTCTTATACTCTAAAGCAAAGGAAAAATTGAAAGAAGGAGAAAAGAGTAGAGAAACTTACTGTGGGCTCTAAGGAGTGGAGGATCTTGATCGAAGGATTTGTGCACGGGAAAAAAGTGCTCGGCAGAGAGAGATTTTGGAGATTTAGAAAGCGAAAAGTGATCTAAAGGAGGAACAAGAAGTATTCATAGGATAGGAGCATTTAATGAAGCGAAGAGGCAGGAAAACCCTTCTGGATCCTTTTTGTAACCTCCACACATTCAGCCTTGATTTGCGAACCGTCAGGTAATGATAGCGGTTGATCTTGACATCCTGGCATAACACCCCTTTTTCGAGTGCATTAATGACTATCCTATCCGTTCAGTGACTGATGCCTAAGCTTCCCGGGGAATCTTAGGCATATAACTTCCTTGATTCATGCCTGGGATCCGGACATCAATCAATGGGGAGCTATTGTACAAGGCTGGGCCCCAGGCCCCACGGGCCTCAGGCCCAAGCCTCGCAACATATTATTTGGCCTTGTCCCCATTTTTTGACCTTTAACCTCAATCCGGACACCTCAGAGCCCAATCTAGGCCCCAAGGCTAAATAGGACTACGTTAGCTTGAATGCCCTAAGAAAACCCCTCCCAATCATATTTAACCTAGTCAGGGGTATCATTGCTCGGAGATACCCTATACTCGGTTGCCCGGTAATGCCTTCAGGGATATCACTGTCAGGCTGGATTTTGGAGGTGGGAATCAATTCCAATGCCACTACCACCTCTCCACCAAAAAACCCACCTAAAGATGATGGAATTGGACCCCCATTCGCACTAGTAAGAGGGAGTAATCATAATACCTCCACTTATCTAAGGCTATAAATAGGAGAATTGAGGGAGAAGGTAGGGGTTAGCAACTCTGGAGAGAAAAGGGAGAAGAGAAGAGTGACTGAAAAAAAGTGAGAAAATGAGCGACTCTGTGAGGTAAAGAGGAGGGTTTAAGGAAACAAAAGTGCATTTGGGTCACCGAACATAGGACCACCCATAGTAGGAAACCCAAAGCCCACAATACAAATAGATTGTGAGCCCAAGTAGAGGTTGAGCCCAATAATCATATCTTGGGTACGCACATTAATGAAATAATTATTTGTTTCTCAATATAAAATTAAGACAACGTTTGACTACAAACTTAGTTGTAACCTAAGTTTACAACTTCAATCAATATCTTTTTATTAGATATGAATTTTGACAAATTCACCATTAAATTACATTTACTTATTATATCCTCCATACTTACAAAATTTTTAAAAGATTAAAAATCAATACATATGTCATCAATCAATTGTTTAATTGCAAGTTTTTGTAGTATAAAATTATGTATAAAAATAAGTTTATGGATCATGTAGTAAATAATATTCGATTGATACAAATTTTGACTTGTGTGTTAAGAGCATACAGAATATGCAATCCAACAGTTATATTTTTATAATATATAGTCATGTTAGTTATTTTAATGGAAATTGTAGTTTTTGTCTACAACTAAGTTTGTAGCCAAATTTTTTCCGAAATTTATTGTTGGAATTATCCTAAATAAGTTCTTTAAAGAGAAAAACCATAGTTTCCTTTCCTTAAGAAATAATATAGTTTTACATAATTCAAAAATTTTGGATCAAGCGTACGAAAAGTTTAGTAAAAATGAGAAAATGGGCAAATACCCCTTTAAAAAAAAAAAAAAAATCCAACATTTTGCCCCATTTTCCAAACCAATTAGGGAAATGCCCCTTTTTTGAAACTCGATTTTCTTGAAATCGAGTTATAAAAAAAAAAAAATTCTGATGCCCTATAGCAGCATTTTTAAGGAGCCTACAGTAACGTTTTAAGGACCTATAATAGCGTTTCGATTTTCTTGAAATCAAGTTATAAAAAAAAATTCCGAAGCCCTATAGCGGTGTTTTTAAGGAGCCTATAGTGACGTTTTAAGGACCTATAGTGGCGTTTTGGTAACTCGATTTTCATAAAGTCGAGTTACATGCAAATTTTTTTCTTTTTTTTTACCTATAACTCGACTTCATGTAGATCGAGTTACAAAACGCCACTATAAGCCATTAAAACATCACTATAGGCTCTTTAAAAATGCCGCTATAGGGCTTAACTCGATTTTGAGAAAATCGATTTTCAAAAGAGGGGCATTTCCCTAATTAATTTGAGAAAGAAGGCAAAATGCTAGATTGTTTTTTTAAAAAGGGCAAAGGCCAATTTTTTCCGTAAAAAGAACTAGCATTTTGAATGGAATTGATACATAAGATTGTTTTCTTTTTTTGAACTGAGATGTTATCATATTTGATTTCAGATATGACTACAAACAAAATTGATTATGTTGTAGGAAATTGAACAATTACAATCAGATTATTCTTAGGAACTCACAAGTGAACTTACTTATTGTTTCTATGTCTACGGAGTTTATTTACTGTGACCAATTATGTTCTTGTTTTTATCTGTTTGTTCTAGCTAGTTAGGTTTATTGATTACTTACAGAGCTATGGAGTTCACATTTTTCTCCTTTTAACATTTCACACTCTAAAGAATATCTAGCTCACAAGAATTTTCCTTCAGCGCCGTAGGAATAATTTCTTTTTAATGTTAGTTTTAGTTCTAGGATAATAATGTGGAAAGCTTATAATTTTGTGGATTGTTTGGTGTTATGAATTATGTGAGAATGTTAGTTGTCACGTAGAGAACAATTGTTGAATCACTTTTGGAGAATAGTTATTCTTTCTTAATAAGACCTTGCACACTAGTGAGATTCCTAGACGTGTGATCAATGTCACATATCTAGCTTGTATAATTGGGTTTGAGATGTGATTTTTTTTTTTTTTAATTATTCAATAGTTACAACGAGAAAGTAGGATTAATGTTTATGTTAAAATGATCCAAAAGTATCGGCCTGTTGAACTACAAGTACAAGATTCTTGGCTTAAGGTGTGATTAGTATTTAGATAATGTTTCACTAACTAATCACAAACTTAGAATTTTTTCATCGACCACAATGAAAATTTAAAAACAATGGCATCACTCTCCGCAGAGAGACAATTAGAGAAAAAAAAAGTGATTATGTTCTCAAACTGCATCATGAGTTAAGATTATTACATCTAAAAAACAATAGTCTTTTAAATTAGGAGTTTACGAATTTGGAGACAAATTCATCAATATTCTTGTCTGAACTGCCACCCTCACTAATAGCCTTTATAGCCAAATCCTTCCATTTATTAGCATTTTTTTGGAAATATTTCCCTCTCTCACCCTCCATTACTTCCTTAATGCAAAACTCAATCTCTTCTCTTTCAACAATGCCATTCTCACTAACCTTAGCCCTCACTCCCACCTTCCACACATCCCGAACATACTTGGCATTTGTAATTTGATCGATCCATTGTGGCACCCCCACCAATGGCACTCCCAAGCTCAATGCCTCCAAGGTTGAATTCCAACCACAATGTGTTAAAAAGCACCCAATTGCCTTATTTGATAGCACTTCTAGTTGGGAGCACCATTGCACTACCAACCCTTTATTTCCTATCTCTTCCAAAAACTTTTCAGGGAGCTTTGCTTCCTCAGAAGCCTTAACAACCCACAAGAAATGGAATTTACTTCCTTTTAAAGCAAATGCCAATTCCTCCATTTGCTTGTTGCTTAAACTAGCCAGGCTACCAAAGGACAAATAAATAACAGATCCTTCTGGCTTAGTGTTGAGCCAATTATTGCAAATAGATGAGTCTGATACAAAAAGGTTAAGCCCATAGTCATTGTCATTTTCTAGACGTTTATCTAAATAGAAGATGGAATTGTTGGTCCAATTGGCAGTAATTGACAGACTTTTGACATGGAGTCCACTACCTAATATGAAAAAGACAATAATCAAATTTCGATCGGCATGAAAGGTTACGATAGCAACAATTATATAATTGAAAACTTGTTGATAATTACAACTTTAACAATAATGCTAATATCATTGTCTCACACTCCGTTAGATTTGTTCTAGTGTGGTAAATTATGATTGGGTGTTTGTTACTATCACAAAAGTTCACTATTTTAACTTCATCACCCACAATATGTTAGATAGTTGTAGCAAAGTATATGATACTAGTATTATTGTAACCTTAATTCTAACATGATCTTTATGGAAGTTTCAAGTTAATTATGTTAGGATGAGCATTCACATCCAATTATGCATAATAAATTGATCAAGTATTAGATGGAATCGTTATAGCAAAAGTGCGTTGATTAATATAACATTAATAGCCAAGAGTCTTGTAATATAATTGACACCTTTTGATATTTTCAATCGAGACATCCATGATTCTCAAAAAAAAAAAAAAAAAAAAACATGTAACATTAATAAGCTCAAACTAATTGTTTATGCTTTTGAGATAAAAGATATCTCAACATGCTGTTAGGAACCTATGGTTAGAATTCACCCTTTAAAACTAGCTTGCAAGGGAATGGTGCTCAAAAGCTTATAAAAATATGATTAAACTTACACTTAATCCATGTGGAACACTAAGATTATAACACATACTATGTTAGTGGACTTGCAAAAAACAATTTGGGAATTAAATTTATAACAAAGTGTGGTTGTATAAGAGCTCCTTAAGTGAGAATCAAATTTCTAAGTGATATATATGAGATTTCCAATATCAGCAGTGTGTAGGGTAGGGTTGAAATCGAAAAAATAATAAATAATAAAGTTTTTTTTTTTTTATATACAATATAGAAATTCTAATCTAGCTTAATTTTAGTGTATATGTGTGTAAAGTTTCCTTCTAGAGACTTAATCTCTAGTTCTTGCCTCCTACCCTACAAAAACTTTGTACTTATGAAGTAACCATCACCCAAATGATGCCCAGTGATAATAATAAAGTTTTAAAAAAAAGGAAAAAACAAAAAAAAAAACAAAATACTGAACTTATTTACTGGTTTAAAAAATGGCTACATGTTTCATTAATGGAGTCACATAAAACAATATGGAGATTAAATTTCTAACAAATTTGAAATAAGAGCTTCTAAGCAACCATCAATTTAACTAGTGAATCAAGTGATATTAGAACTTCCACTATGAGCAAGGTAGAAAAAAAAAAAAAAAGTGGAAAAAGTGTTTGAAAAATCCAATTTAATAATTTTAAAAAATTGAAAAGAAAATAATGCATTTATTCGTTGGCTTAAAAAATGGTATCCAAACCTGTTCTATTAATGAGTAATTATGTCTAATTCAGATAGGTTGGTGTGAACATGCAACATTTTCAATTTGGATGGTTGTACCCCCAACTAATTCGGGCATATGGCATATGGCATATGGTCAATTTTTTTAATAAAAAAATATTAAAATTATTACAAATTTTTCTTATAACTGATGTGACATAACTTGTTGATTTTGACGAAGTTTCTTCTTCAGATTTCTGACTCTTTTCTGACTCTTCACCTTTTTTCTTACCATTGTAAGTTTGAATAATTAACATACTGACGATTGTGAGTATTATCATATTTTTTTAATGGGATACCTCAATTTGTAAATATTATATTTTAAAATTTGTATTACCTTTATAATCACTTTATTCTCCCATATTGTTTGCACAAAAGAAGAGTGAAATGATTAAAAAATAAAAAAAATAAAAATAATAAAAATAAAGGCAGTCCGACACTCACATAAAACAATTTCAAAAAAAAAATTTATAAAAATGAAATTGTATAAACATATATAATTACCCACCTCAGGCTCTAGCTCGTAGAAAGTGTTGACAAGAACTGCATCGGCTTTATCTGAGCTAGAAAATTGATTAAGCACCATCTCAAAATAAGCTGGGTACGATCCAGGCACACTGATGAAAGATGGCATATCTTCAAGCTCAAGCACAGGTAGACCAAGAATTGAGATGGGTGTGGAAGTAATTGGTAGCTTCAATAGTCCATGATGCACATGATAGTATATGAAATTCACAGCACAAGTTTGAGTGAAGAAAGCAGCTCCAAATATACCAAACTTTTTAGCTACTTCCAAAGCCCAAGGCAAAAAAGGGTCATAAATTATGCAATCAATTGGATTTGCTGTGTTTTTGTTCTTTATAATAAGGTCAGCCAGTGTTTTTGAGCCTACAGTTTCCATACGATTGATATATGCATGGATACTCTCTGCTTGGGCGAACCCACCTTCATCATAGCCATCTGATATTGTGTCAAATTGGAGAGAGCTTAATGATTGGGGTTGCATGGTATTGTGGATGTAAAGGGTTGTGGCTAGTGTAGCTTTAAGCCCTTTGGAGACCAAACGTTTAGAGAACTGGAGCAATGGATTTATGTGGCCTTGGCTTGGATATGGTAAAGCTAAGACATGGCCTCTATATGCTTTGTTTTCCATTTCTCTCACTCGGGAGCTGGCTCAACAACTATTGAGTTTAGTAGCTTTCTAACTTAGAGCTATCTTAGGAAGAGAACATGTCTTGCCATTTGGTGAACCCTATTTGTAGGAGGAAGTATGCGACTCGACAATTCCAAATTCCAAAGAACAAAAAGACTGGTAGGTTGTACGTGCCATCTTTTCAATTTCAGAAGTTATGGCATATTTCATTATCAACAATGTCAGTACAGTACAGAAACGTTCACACTTTGCCTCAATTATTTTGTGAGTCAAGACTGTAATTGTTTGTCTTCACTATGATATAGGCTCAGTATTTTTTCCTACCACTTAATTTGTCACATAAAACAATTGCGATAAAGTGCCTATTTATGCTTTACGAGCATTGTTGCTTTCCTATGCCAAACTTTTTTTGCTTTACCTTACGCCAAGTGGGACATAAATACTTGACACATTTTAGAAATAAATGATTTCTTTCCAAAAATAAATGCTTATTGTGTTAACGAAAAGAAAATAAGCACCATGGGTCCAGCCCACACTTGATAAAACACCTCATTAAAGAGGTGATTGGACAAGCCACAAAAGTTAGCCTGTTTTCTTCTTGGGCAGTGACTTAGGTGTGTTGGACACGCCGAGGAGAAAAAGAAGATAAGAAAGGGGCTGAAACAAAGTCAAGGCAATTAAGTTGCATTTATTGTGATTTGATGTCAAGAGTATGAAAAGAAGGAAAAGATGAAGAAATAAGAGGGGAACCCATTCAGCCAGTGAGCAAGAAGTGAAGTCTCAGAGAAAGTCAAGAGGGGAACCCATTTGGCCAATAAGCAAAAAAGTGAAGTCCCAGAGAAAGTGAGGACTAAGTGTAGTTTTGAAGAACTGTGTGAGTGAGTGAGCAAGCAAAATAGAAGAGAAAAATAGAGAGAGTAAGAGAAAATTGTGAGAGATACACAGTGAGAGAGAGCAGTGAGTGAAAAGAAAATGAGAGTTTTTTTTTGCTCAAGTTGTAGCTCTAAGTATTGTAATCTCTATTTAATAGAGTGAAATTATTCGGAGTTTGTCCCGCGGTTTTTCCCTTCAAGGAGAAAGGATTTCCACGTAAATCTTTGTATTCTTGTGTGGTTGTACTTTTGTTGTGCTTGCTGAAATTTATTCACAGTTATATAGAATTTTTCCCAAAACATTAAACTAAGGTGGGGCCGGGCCAACCACAAGGACGATGTGTTAAAAAAACTACATTAAATTTTGCCGACACATACGTATACAACAAATAATTTTTCATGTCATGGCTTCTACAATGATAAACTAAAAGGTCCTATTTATATGTGTCATTAGTGATCTCCGATTATGAACATCAGATAAAATTACCGACTCTTATCATTTTTTTTTGTTTAGAATCATATCAAATTACCAACTCTTATCATTTTTTTGTGCAACACTTTTACAACAGTATACTCAATGAGGCCTCTGCCATCTGGTCCTTTGTTTAGGTGTTATCTAGGGTAAGAGCCATTTTGCATTTTACTGACTTCCTAACATCTCATGGGCACCTTTAGTGAATAGTTACCGCCCGACTACTTTGTGCTTAGCTAATTGCAACTCCAATTACTTACACATGAACTTTTTCAAGTCCAGGCACTGGACTTAATTTGGTGGATACAACGATCACAAGCAGTTGAAGATGAAATAAGTAAAAGTTTTGTACAAAATAAAAAGTAGAAAAAAAATAAAAATAAAAATAAAACAAAGTACTCGACTTTGTTAAGCTTGAGTACTATAAAGAGGTACTCGACTTTCGTAATATTGAGTATCATATTACTTTTTAACTTACACAAATTCAAGGTCAGCCATGCCACGCTGGCGACTCACCTAAGAACTCAAGATCACTAAACTCGAGTATTATTTAGAACTCAATTTTGTGAAACTCAAGTACTAAAAAAGTGATAAATTGCTAAATATTTCCAAAATAGTGCTAGTTTGCCACAAATTTTGCTAAAACGTGGTATTTGGCTATTTTCGCCCAGACTTTGATTAGGAAACTTTTCTTTTTGACTTTGGATTAAAGACTTAGCGTGCGTTTGGATTGCGATGGAATGAAAATTTTTTGCATTTGCTGAAAAAATTGTGGGTCCCACAGTATTGTTCATGCATTATTTGATACTATTTATTGACTCCACTGCACTTTTTGATACTATTCATGGACCCCACTATACTATTTCAACTAACTTTTACTTTTATTTACAGTACTTTCAGTAAAAAGTTTTTAGTTTTAGCAATATAAGCAGTATTCAAAATAAGTGGTTTTCAATTTGGTAATAGTGTTTAAACAACGAAAATCTTTGTTTAAATACCACAACACGTATTTTCACAAACTTTTTTATCCACACGTATTTCTACAAAAACTTAAATAACATTACTAGAAATTTTTTACCAAACGGACCCTAAGTTTTGCTAGGTAATGCTACTTTTTAATTATCTTTTTTGAAATAGAGCTACTTTTTAATTAAATGGTAAAAATGGTTTACCTTCCCTAAAAATAAATAAAATAAAATGAATGTTTCACGTACCCCTAAAACAATAAAATTGAATGGTTCACGTGCCCTAAAAAAAAAAAAAAAAAAAATTGAATGGTTCATGTTTTTTGTTTAAACTGATCGATTAATAGTGTTTTTTATTTTTTTTTTTTTTTTTTTTTAGATAGGGATCGACTAATAGTTAATACTTTACACATGCGCGCAACACCTTTGTAGCTCAGACTATGTTATCTATCAAATGGTGGGTAAAGAATAAAAGTTCCAATCCTATCAAGAAATGATAATCTCATCTGCCAAAGCATACTGGCCCTCAAAGACAAAAATCTGAACATCAAAATAATTGTTGACAGAGAAGAAAAATGTGTGTGGCATGTCATTTTCTACCAATCTAATCATCCTTCCCAATTACCATATCACCAAATACAAATTGCCAAATTAAAGGAAAGCCCGATCTTTGTCGCAAATTTGATGCAAATATAAGAATTATGCACTTTTTTTTAATGAACAAAAAGAATGGATATAGGGGGTGATCTGAGTTAACATCTTTCACTTAGGTGTTGTCATAGTGATACTCTATGTGTTGAGTCTCGGCCTTCAGAAAATCCGGATGAGTCATATATAATTGTTAAGGGCCTAATTTCTTATAAGTCAAAATAAAATAATAAAATTTCATACTGAAACCAACCACGACTAAAAATAAAGGTATTGTGAAAAAAGAAGTGCAACATCCACAATATTTTTCACAACACTTTCATAACAAATCATAAGTGGTAAATTGTTATTAGTTTAAATTTAAACTTACCAATGAAACTACTTTTTCACCCACCAATAACAATCTGTAACAACTTACTACTTATGATTTGTTGTGAAAATGTTGTAGACATAACATTTTTTTTGTGAAAATATTAAGACATCTTGTTGTCATAACAATATTTTCAAAACTATTGAGCTGTCAATTCTTTACAAGTAAAATAAAATATAACAAAATTATAAAGGTATTATGAAAATGTTGTGTCATTCTGTTGTATTTTTTTTTTTCTTTGCGTACCATTTTAAGTTAAAACACATAGTTTTACACATAAAAACAAAAACTTATGATAAAAAAAACTTTTCATCCTTTAAATTTGGGGTAGTTTACAATTCGTCCTTAAACTTTAAAATCAAGCAATTTTTCCCTTACTATTTTGGAAAAAAAGCAAATATGTCATATTGTTATTTTCTTAGTTAAACCCTAATAAAAGCTCATTATTCTTAAAATATTTTTGTTAGGTTTTAGACCCCTATAAATTAGATTGTTTAAGCTAATTAATTAACTAAGTGAATACTTAGGTTTACTATTTAGATCTAGGTTAAAACAATAAAGTCATATCATGTAAAGTAACGGAATATAAAGAACACAACGATATGATGATCCGGGAAAATCAAACTGGTAAAAAATCTGGGGAGGATTTAACCTAGCAATCCTCAAGGTAAAAAGCAAATCCACTAGAAAGAATTAAAATTTACAATAAGAGTTAGACCACTAATATCCTATTCCTACTACACATAGAACTTACTACCATGACCCCATGATAGCTCCAAGTTCACGGACTACTTCTTTCCTTAGCCTTTGTAACACAAGCACCAACACTTGTGATAAAAAAAACACAAACTCTCTTGTTTGTGACTCCAAGACCAACCTTGAAAGTTAAGATTTTCAACTATTGTTGATTTTGAGAGAGAGCTTTTTGGATACAAAACCCTAGATACAAAAGAGGCATACTTTTTTCTCACTGAAAAGCTTTTTAAAAACGTACTTAGGGTTTCCGTTATATACTAGGAGAAGTAGATCTGAAACCCTAATCCTTTTTGGGCTTGAACTGCTATTTGGGCCGACTTAAAATTCTGCAGATACGTGTTTCAATTAGTCAAGCCTGTCTTTTGATCGGTCGAACTAGGCAGATTCTGAATTCTTCTTTCTACAGCTTGTATGTTCTTGAATTTTGACTTGAATCACCTTGAACATTATTTAATAATACCTATAGACTCTAAGATCTATATCTAGACAAGTTTATGTTCACGATTTTCCAATTGTTCTAAACATTTAGAACTTAACAATTTTATCGTGTAATGTTTAAAATACTCTTACTTTGTTTCAACATCCTAAAAATATTCTTCACGTATTTTAAGTTTTAGATGGTTGTAATTCTTGAAAAGTTGGAATGATGATATAACGTGTTTTATTTGTTATCTTAAAGAACATTGATTTTCAAGGTTTAAATTTTCAAAACTTATAATTTATCAAATGGAAAATTCAATGACGCATGACTTTTTTTTATCTTTTTTATTTTCTAAGTAAAACCCAGTTGTTTATTGTTGAAAAATGATGATATTCGTTATCATTCCTAGAAATTTTTAGTGAGTGGATATATTGACTTTAGGAAATAGGTACTAAAAAACTATTATAATAAAATAGATATTTATATGTTAGATAGCTGCCCTAACTTTGTGATTGTTTAAAATTTTTATACGAATAAGATTAACTTTTATGACATAATTATTAAAATTCTTAAAATTAATGTCTCTTTTGATTAATATAAATCTTTATGTACTTTAAATGTCAAATGATTTATATCTTTGTTTTGTAATACAAATAAAATCTATAATTGACATTAATCACTACTTTTTTTCCACGGCAAGCATGTGCCTTGCATGTGCTGCCCTAACGAGTGATATAATATACTCAGTACTTGACTTTTCTCTTTATATATATATATATATATATATAATCTTTTAGGATAAATTTGAATGGCCTTTTCTCAAGCTAGTTTATTATTATGTTAGTATATTTATTTTTCAAGATGTCTTTATCTTGTATAAATTTGCTAAAATATTTTAAATAATAAGAGAATATTTTTTTAATCTTTGTAATAAATTATGAAAAATATCATCTTATCTTTTCAGTGCTTGACTTTTCTCTCTTTTTTCTATATATTTTTTATAATCTTTTAGGATAAATTTGAATGGCCTTTAGCATATTTATTTTTTAAGATGTCTTTATCTTGTATAAATTTATTAAAATATTTTAATAATGAGAGATTATTTGTTCAATCTTTGTAATAAATTATGAAAAATATCATCTAATCATTAATCAATATATATTTTAACCTCTTTTTTTATTAAAAGATAGAAATATTTTAACCTCTTTAAATATTATTTTAGTTAAAATTGCTAAATTTTGTACCTATATATTTATTTATATTTTAAATAATTATTAAATTAATTATGATGTTATCAAATTCAACTACCTTAAAAACCTTAAATCTCTCTATTTTTTGATTCTTTAAACGGTCCGGATTTCAAAACTATGTTAATGATATGTATGTTAGAATGAAGAGATATTGATGATAACTCTTTTCTAATCATATATAAATTAAGAGACCATCATTGTATTAAAATTAAAGTGTTTCTTTAAATATAATTTATTTTTAACTTATTTAAACTCTAAGTCATTCCAGTCTCCAATTGGAAAAGCTAAGGTCCCGTTTGGTAACGGTGTTTAAACAATGAAAACTGTTATTTAAACATCACAACACGTATTTCCACACACTTTTTCACCTACACGTATTTCTACAAAACTTAAATAATGTTACTAGAAGTCTCTTACTATATGGGCCCTAAGTAATAGATAATAAAAGATAGGGTTTTAAAAAGTTATTCTTAAAAACTTTCGTTGTAAACCGTCCTTTTAGAGAGTCACCTCATATTACCGTAAAATCAATGAATTTTACGGATGTACAAATAAACTAGTGTTAAAGGGATGTGAGAAGACAAATATAGTAAAAGAATTTAACTGTTGTCCATCTTCTTCATACAACTTATTTGTTTGGAATATGAAATTTTTGTTGTTGTTGTTGTTGTTGTTGTTGTTGTTGAATGTTTGGGATATGAAAGTTGGGACCCTTAGGAAATGTCTCATGGATAGCTACACTTGTAAAAATGCTCTTATAAATAATAATAGTACCCTGCTTTCCATTAAAAGAAAAAATGATTGTCACCTCATAGTTTCGGTTCCTACACTATGTGTTACGGGCTTTGTCCCTTACATTATTTGATTGGTGCCTTTGAAAAAAAAGTGCTTGTCAAAGCATAATGTTAGAATAAAAGAGTAGATAAATGATGTTTTCCTTTCATAGCTTTTGGTATTTAATTTTCCCACTAGTCCGAAAATCTTATCCTTAGAGATCTTAGGCAAGAAAGTTCTGTTTTATTTATTTATTTATTTATTTATTTGTTATTTTTATTATTTTTTTTTTTTTTTTATGTGTGTGGCTTTCTTTGGGGGCTGGAAAACTACATGCCACACTAAGGTTTATTTAGATGAAATACAGGAGAGTTTATGCACACAACAAAATTTCACAAAATGTTTATAATATCCTTGTTTTCAATTACGGTGGGCCTTGGTATAATTATTATTTTATTTTATTTTAATATATAATGAGCTGACATTCCAACTGTTGTGAAAATATTGTGATGTATTATAAGCGTAGAACAACGTATAGAAATGAAATACTTGTGCCAACTAGTTTTGCTAAGATCTTTTATTATTATTATTATTATTATTTTGGGTATGTTTTGGTGTTTAGTATGATGGTAAATACAATTACAAGCCAATAGAAAACGTATGGGATTAATGAAAAAACGAGTCCAATAGAGTGGGAGGCTGTTTTTGGAATGTCACATATTAAACAAACCAATACACAAAATGAAAGTTTTTATTCAAATAATTACTTGGAATCATGAGAAATATTAGTGCTTTTTATGCAAGTCAAACTACCAAAAAAAAGAAAAGAGTTTCTTATAGCTCATTTTTCCGAGTCGGAACGTCCAAACACAAAAATGAATCGATTTTCTGCAAAATATTTTTTAGAAAACAAGTCATCTACCAGAAAATGTTTTTTTATCAAAACAAATGGAGTGTTAAAAATTAAACTAAAATTTTACTGTCAGACGGAATATAATGTAAATATAAACATTAGTTTATTTTCTTAAAACATTGTATCAATTAGAATATATTAAAAAAACCAATATATATATATATATATATATTCATCAACACAATCAATATAGATTATTTCAGATATTTTAAGGTTATTTTGTTCATTTGTAGGTTTGAGGGTATTTTAGATTATTTAATAAGGGTTTTGAGGGTATTTGCCATTTTTGACTATTTAAAGGCACATTTTTGTCAATGCCCTACACGCTCATGAGATTCTTAGACGTGTTGTTTTGTCATATATCTAGCTCATATAATTGAGTTTGAGGTGTGATTAGTATTAAGATAATGTTTCGTTACCAATAACCAACCCAAAATTTTTCTTGACCATAAAAAATGTCAATATTTCAATAAACATCATCATCCAAGGCGAAGCAAAGAGAAAGAACAAAATGGTTACATTCTCAACCTGCATCTTGAGCTGAGAAAAAACTGAACTTAGCTAAGGAAGAAACTAGGAGTTTATGAATTTTGACAAAATTCATCAATGTTCTTGTCCGATCTGCCACCCTCACTAATAGCCTCTATAGCTAAACCCCTCCATTTCTTAGCATTCTCTTTCATTTCTCTCCCTCTCTTTCCCTCCATTACTTCTCTAATGCAAAACTCAATCTCCTCTTCCCACAATACCATTCCCACCAACCTTAGACCTCACTCCCATCTTCCACACATCCTGAACAAACTTGGAATTTGGAATTTGATCTGTCCATTGTGGCATCCCCACCAAAGGCACTCCCAAGCTCAATGCCTCTAAGGTTGAATTCCAACCACAATGTGTTAAAAAGCACCCAATAGCCTTAATTGCTAGCACTTCCAATTGGGGGCTCCATTGCACTACTAACCCTTTTATTTCCTATATGTTCCACAAACTTTTCAGGGAGCTTTGCCTCCTCTGAAGCCTTAACCACCCACAAGAAATAAAAATTGCTTCCTTTTAAAGCAAATGCCAATTCCTCCATTTGCTTGTTGCTCAAATTGGCCATGCTACCAAATGACACATAAATAACAGATCCTTCTGGCTTAGTGCTGAGCCAATTAGTGCAATATGAATCTAATACAAAAAGGATAAGTCCATAATCTTTGTCATTTTCCACACGGTTGTCTAAATAGAAAGATGGAATTGTTGGCCCAATTGGTAGAAATCGACAGAATTTAGAGATGGAATTCACCACCTGATATGAGAAAGGACAAATGAACAATATAATCAAATTTCGGCTGGTACAAAGGTTACAGAAACATTCTAATGACTCATGATCAGTTGTAAACTTGTCTTTTGCTGCTGGGAAATATTGATATATATATAGTCACAACATCTGAAAAGTAAAAAAGAAAGGCAACATCTCTCAAAACATTTATATAATGTGAATGACAATCCAGTTAAGATGAAATTGTTTTCTCAAAAGTAGAGTAACAAATAGTAAATTTGTGACAATATGGTTATAAAACTGATGTTATTCTATTACATAATTACTCACCTCAACCTCTAGCTCATAGAAGGTGTTGACAAGTACGGCATCAGCTTTCTCCGAGTTAGAAAATTGATTTACCAACAGCTCAAGGTAAGCGAATTAGACATACTAATGAAAGATGGCATGTCTTCAAGCTCAAGCACAGGTAGACCAGGAATTGAGATGGGTGTGGAAGTAATTGGTAGCTTCAATAGTCCAAAACACTGAGAGAGATTCAAATATCCTGGTAGAAAATCCCAGTCCTGAGGGAAGACAAGCAAAACCCAAAATCCCCATTCAAACCCAAACTCAAACACCTTTCCTGCATAAGCCAGACACCCCAAATCCCCATCCAAACCCAAACTCAAACACCTTTCCTTCCTAAGCAACAAACCCCAAATCCCCAAACACAAAATACCAACCAGCAAACGCCACCGTACGGATCGATCAGAATTCCAAGCCGCCGCCGCAAATGACCCAACTATACCGTCCATGGATGCCGCTTGATCCATTGCCAGATGCTTAGCGGAAAATGCTGCGTACATATCTCTCACATCTCATTTATTTTGCTTGTTTTATTGCATGAATTTTTGGCTTCTGAATGCCTGTAAGCTAGGACCATAAACATTGCCAGACTTAAGCACTACCTTTCTAGACTATGGGCTGGGTTATACCTTCTTTGGGCTAGTTGTTTAGGTGATAGGTTAGTTAAAATAAATGGTCCACCGTTTAGGCCCACAAATTAGGCTCATCTATATATTAAATTATACACTCTAGCTTCGTAATAATTAACTAGGGTATAACTCGAAAATATCTACGGTACAATTAAAAAATGTTAGGACTATAAACATTGCCGTAATAGACTTAAGCACTAACTTTCTAGGCTATGGGCTCATTGTTGGGTTATACTTTCTTTGGGCTAGTTGTTTAGGTGATAAGTTAGTTAAAATAAATGGTCTACCGTTTAGGTAATAGGCCCACAGATTAAGCTCACCCATATATTAAACCATATGTTCTAACTTCATAATAATTAATAGTGTAAGACAGTAAGGGTTACATCTTACACATTTTTTAAGTCATAAATTTCTAAAATATGTAATGATTCAAGGCAATTGAGCATAGAAAACTTCATACTTTGATGTATTTTGGGTTTTAGAGTTAGAATTCACTCCAAAATGTTAATAACTTAATTTTTGAATGAAGTTAGTTAATAAATTGAAAAAACTAGATTGACTCAAGTTATCGAATTAATAAATAGTTGTTACAATCAGTTTATGCTTATAATAATTTTATAGATTAGACAGAATTGTAACTCCAGTGAACAACTTATTAGACTTTTGCCATGGGGGCTTCAAAACTCTGGCCTTTTTTCATAGATCTTCATCCACAAATGAACTTGTCCACATCAACAACAACAACAACGAGCTCACTAGTAGTTGTAATTTGAGTGAAACAATCTTGCACGAGGTTTTAACAAAATTTTCTTACAGTGTTTATTTTAGTCTCTCTTGGGGAACATGACATGTTTACCTTCTCTCCGAAAAGTGTGCATGATATATATAGGTGAAGGTTTAGGTTCAAGGGGGTGTTTAAGAATATTGTTCAAAACTCAAAAGACCATCTCTCACAACACAAAATTTTCCAACTTATATCCTAATAACACAAATTATCCCTAAATGTGATCTTAGAATTATAATTTCATATAAATAAATGTGATCTCATAATTATAATTTCATATTAATAATTCCATATTTGAATTATACTATAAAAACAGAGTGGGAGATTGATCTAGTTTTTTTTTTTTTAAATTGAATTGAAAGTTAGAAAAATATAAATGTTAAATTTTTCTTTTTTTAGAGAGTTTTAATATATGGCATCCGCTTTATCATCAGACCAAGACATTAATCAGTTTCTGATATAGGTGGCAATTGAACATCAAATTTCTTATTCAACTATCAAAGATTTAAAAAATCCTGACAATACTCACTTATGAGCCACATTATTCGGGGCCCTAGCATGCCCCCTAAAAAAAAAAAAACTACTGGGCTCCACTTTGATGGGCTTATGATTGTTTGTTCTCTTAGAAAAGGGCTAACAGACCTCACTTTGGGCCTATTAAAAATGTTCTCAAAAGTCAAAACATTAAAAACTTAAGCAATGGTTTCATACAGGCACACTCAAAATTATTAGATGGAATTTTGGGGTTAACCTAGCCTAAATTCTCGAATAAACATTATTTTGGTACTCCCTCGGTAGACATATTTTGAGAGGACAAATTCAAATTAGATGGAATTCATATAAATTTAGTTAATTAGTAAAGTTTAGAGTTAGAAAATTAATTTTTCTATTTCATTGTATTTTGTTGAATTTGAGGTGTCCTAATTTTGAAAGTGTGGTAAATTTGATAAAGCTACTGGAAGTAAGAGACTTTTTTTTTTCCTTAACTATTAATATTTTTACTTAAAACATATTGTTTAATTTAATGAAATAATTATTTGTTTCTCTATATAAAATTTAGGACAATGTTTGGCTACAAAATTAGTTGTAAGCTAAGGCTACAACTTCAATCAATATCTTTTTATTAGATATGAATTTTGACAAATTCACCATTAAATTACATTTACTTCTTATATTCTCCATGCTTGCAAAATTTTTAAAAAATTAAAAATCAATATCTATTCCATCAATTAATTGTTTAATTGCAAAGTTTTGTAGTCTAAAATTATTCTTAAAAAATAAGGTTATGGATCATATAGTAAATAACATCTGATTGGCACAAAATTTGACATGTGTGTTAAGAATATATAAAATATGTAATCCAACCGTTATATTTTCATAATATATAGTCATGTTAGTTATTTTAATGGAAATTGTAGTCTTAGGCTACAACTAAGTTTGTAACCAAATTTTTTCCAAAATTTATTGTTGGAATTATCCTAAATAAGTTCTTTAAAGGGAAAAACCATAGTTTCCTTTCCCTATGAAATGATAAAGTTCTACATAATTCAAAATTTTTGGATCAAGCGTGTGAAAAGTTTAGTAAAAAGAACCAGCATTTCGATTGATATATAAGATTGTTTTCTGTTTTTTTTTTTGAACTGAGATATTATCATATTTCATTTCAGATATGACTACAAAGAAAATTGATTATGTTGTAGGAAATTGAACAATTACAATCTGATTATTCTTAGGAACCCACAAGTGAACTTATTTATTGTTTCTGTGTCTACGGAATTTATTTACTGTGAACAATTATATTCTTGCTTTTATATTTTTGTTCTAGCCAGTTAGGTTTATTGATTATTTACTGAGCTATGGAGCTCACATTTTTGTCCTTTTTACATTTCAAACTCTAAAGAATAGCTAGCTCACAAGACTTTTCTTTCGGCGCCCGTAGGGATACCTTTTTTAATTGTTAGTTTTAGTGCTAGGTTAATCTTATGGAAAGCTTGTAATTTTGCGGATTGTTTGGTGTTATGAATTATGTGACACTGTTATTAGTTGCCACTAAATTTTATTAGAGAACAATTATTGAACCACTTTTGGAGAATAGTTATTCTTTCTTAATAAGACCTTGCACACTTGTGAGATTCCTAGACGTGTGATCGCTGTCACATATCTAGCTCGTGTAATTGGGTTTGAGATTTTATTTATTTATTTATTTATTTAATAATTCGATAGTTACAACGAGAAAGTAGGATTAATGTTTATGTTAAAATGGTCAAGAAGTATCGGCCTGTTGAGCTACAAGATTCTTGGCTTGAGGTGTGATTAGTATTTAGATAATGTTTCACAACCAATCACAAACTTAGAATTTTTTCATTGACCACAATGAATATTTAAAAACAATAACATCACTTTCAGCGGTGAAACAATTAGAGGAAAAAAAAAAAGCTGATTACGTTCTCAAATTGCATCGTGAGTTGAGACTATTACATCTAAAAAACAATAGTCTTTTAAATTAGGAGTCTATGAATTTGGATACAAATTCATCAATGTTCTTGTCTGAACTGCCACCCTCACTAATAGCCTTTATAGCCAAATCCCTCCATTTCTTAGCATTCTTCTGGAAATCTTTCCCTCTCTTGCCCTCCATTACTTCCTTAATGCAAAACTCAATCTCTTCTCTTTCAACAATGCCATCCTCACAAACCTTAGCCCTCACTCCCACCTTCCACACATCCTGAACATACTTGGCATTCACAGTTTGATCGGTCCATTGTGGCACCGCCACCATTGGCACTCCCAAGCTCAATGCCTCCAAGGTTGAATTCCAACCACAATGTGTTAAAAAGCACCCAATTGCCTTATTTGATAGCACTTCTAGTTGGGAGCACCAGTGCACTACCAACCCCTTATTTCCTATTTCTTCCACAAACTTTTCAGGGAGCTTTGCTTCCTCGGAAGCCTTAACAACCCACAAGAAATGGAATTTACTTTCTTTTAAAGCAAATGCCAATTCCTCCATTTGCTTGTTGCTTAAACTAGCCATGCTACCAAAGGACAAATAAATAACAGACCCTTCTGGCTTAGTGTTGAGCCAATTATTGCAAACA
The DNA here is from genome assembly GCA_030445155.1 of Quercus variabilis. Classification (NCBI taxonomy): domain Eukaryota; kingdom Viridiplantae; phylum Streptophyta; class Magnoliopsida; order Fagales; family Fagaceae; genus Quercus; species Quercus variabilis. Next base: position 53,950,301 of record CP129454.1, on the reverse strand, counting down.
GATGAGTCTGATGCAAAAAGGTTAAGCCCATAATCATTGTCATTTTCTAGACGTTTGTCTAAATATAATGATGGAATTGTTGGTCCAATTGGCAGTGATCGACAGAATTTTGACATAGACTTCATTGCCTAATATGAAAAAGGACAATAATCAAATTTCGATCAGCAAGAAAGGTTACAATAGCAACAATTATATAATTGAAAACTTGTTGATAATTACAACCTTAACAATAATGCTAGTATCATTGTCAAACACTTCGTTAGAATTGTTCTAGTGTGGTAAATTATGATTGGTTGTTTGTTCCTATCACAAAAGTCCACTATTTTTTCTTCATCACTCACAATATGTTGGACAATTGTAGCAAAGTGTATAATACTTGTATTATTGCAGCCTTAATTCTAACATGATCTTTATGGAAGTTTCAGGTTAATTATGTTAGGATAAGCATTCACATCCAATTATGCATAATAAATTGATCAAGTATTAGATGGAATAATTGTAGCAAAAGTGCATTGATTAGTATAACATTAATAGCCAAGAGTTTTGTAATTTAACTAACACCTCTTGATATTTTCAACCGTGACATCTATGATTCAAAAAAAAAAAAAAAAAGAGTATAACATTAATAAGCTCAAACTTATTGTTTATGCTTTTGAGATAAAAGATATCTCAACATGCTATTAGGAACTTGTGGGTAGAATTCACCCTTTAAAACTAGCTTGCAAGGGAATGGTGCTCAAGAGCCTATAAAAACATGGTTAAGTTTATAGTTAATCCATGTGAGACACAAAGATTAAAACACATGCTATGTTAGTGGACTCGCAAAAAACAATTTGAAAATTATATTTATAACAAAGTGTGGTTGTATAAGAGCTCCTTAAGTGAGAATCAAATTTCTAAGTGATATATATGAGAATTCCAATATGAGCAGTGTGTAAAAACGAGGTATGGTTGAAATCAAAAAAATAATAAAGTTATATATATATATATATATATATATATATATATATATATATAATATAGAAATTCTACTATAACTTAATCTAAATGCATATGTGTGTGAAACTTCATTCTGGAAACTTGAACTCCAATTCTTGCCCCCTACCCCACAAAAATTTTGTACTTGTGAAATGATTATCACCCCAATGATGAACAATAATAATAATAAAGTTTTAAAAAGAAAAGAAAACAAAATAATGAACTTATTTACTGGCTTAAAAAATGGCTATATGTTTCATTAATAGAGTCACATAAAACAATATGGAAATTAAATTTCTAAAAAATTTGAAATAAGAGCTTCTAAGCTACCATCAAATTAACTAGTGAATCAAGTGATATTAGAACTTCCTCTACGAGCAAGGTAAAAAAAAAGTGTTTGAAAAATCAAAATTAATAATTTAAAAAAAAGAAATGAAAAGAAAATAACGCATTTATTCGTTGGCTTAAAAAATGGTATCCAAATATGTTCTATTAATGGGTAATTATGTCCGATCCAGATAAGTTGGTGTGAACATGCAACATATTCAATTTGGATGGTTGTGCCCCAACTAATTCGGGTGTACAACATAGAGCATTGCTAGTGCTACAATTCGCCCATGTGGCGAGTTATGGTTGGTGGAGGGCTGTCTCCACATAGACCCACTATCACCTCTCCACCAACCACAACTCGCCACATGGACGAGTCGTGGCACCAGAATTATCCTACAACATATGGTCAATTTTTTTAATAATAAATTACGAAATTATCTTATAAACCGATGTGACATAATTTGTTGATTTTGATGAAGTTCCTTCTTCAGAGTTTCTAACTCTTTTCTGACCCTTCACTTGTTTCCAACAACTGTAGATTTGAATAATTAACATACTGAGATTGTGAGTATTATTAAATTTAGACACCAATAAAAATAAATATCTGAATTTCATATTTTTTTTAATGGGATACCTCAATTTGTAAATATTATATTTTAAAATTTGGTCATGCTAACCAATGCCCTTAGGACAATAATTAACAATCTATTTAAAAAAAAATAAAAAAAATTGATACCACTTTTATAGAAAATAGAAAAAACTGTAAAAACATTTATTGTTTTTTTCTTTTCCTATAAAAACTTTCTTTAAATGGATTATTAATTATTACCTTAAAGGCATTCGTTAGCATTTCCCTTTAAAATTTGTATTACCTTTATAATCACTTTCTTTCTCCCCTATTGTTTGCACAAAAGAAGAGTGAAATGATAAAATAAAATAAATAAAATAAAAAAAGCCAGTCCGACACTCACATAAAACAATTTCTAAAACAAAAATTATAAAAATGAAATTGTATAGACATATATAATTACCCACCTCAGGCTCTAGTTCGTAGAAAGTGTTGACAAGAACTGCATCGGCTTTATCTGAGCTAGAAAATTGATTGAGCACCATCTCAAAGTAAGCTGGGTACGATCCAGGCACACTGATGAAAGATGGCATATCTTCAAGCTCAAGCACAGGTAGACCAGGAATTGAGATGGGTGTGGAAGTTGTAAAGAAGGATGTAAACAAAGACTAAACGACTTGTAGTTTAGTCTTTGACATTATAAGCTTGTATGTAGTTTAGCATTACTGATTAAGTATAGAATTAGTTATAATAATTGTCCACGTGTAGGTATTCTGTTAGAGCAGTTAGTTCCAAATCTGTTAGGATTAATGACCCTATATATTTTGGGGATCTGATGTATTATGCATATAATGAAATTCAGTTTCTATATTTCTTCTTCTTCTAGAATTTCTCTCTAAAGAATATCAGAACTCTCTCATGGTATCAGAGCCACTAATGGCGTCTTCTGCAAATTCATCATCGTCTTCATCTTCTGCAACAACAGGATCAACCACGAGTTCTTCAATCACTCATGGTGTCAATCCTTCGTTGCTACTATTGTCAAATATGGCGAGTATGGCTACTGTGAAGCTCGATTACAACAACTATATGGTGTGGAAACATCAGATTGAAGTGATCTTGGTAGCATATTCGATGATCAATTTCATCAATGATGATGATCAAGCTCCGGATCCATTTCTCAAGGATAGCTCAGGTAATTTTACAACTGTGGCTAATCCAGAGTATTTTCAATGGAAGAGTCGTGAGCAAGCTCTATTCACCTTTCTTAATTCAACGCTTTCTCCATCAGTCTTGGCTCTTACTGTGGGTCAGAAGTCAGGGAGAGGTGTCTGGAAGGTGCTTGAGAAAAGGTTTGCCTCAGTATCACGATCTCATGTGCTCAGTTTGAGGGATGAGTTAATGAGTATCAGGAAGGGTTCAGAGTCAATGGATTCTTTCTTTCAACGAATCAAGGAGGTTAGAGATAAACTTGGAGCTGTAGCAGTCTGTGTTGATGAGGAAGAACTAATCCATCTAGCACTTGAAGCTCTACCTTCAGAATTTGATGCATTTTGTTCTGCGATTAGAACCAGAAATGATGTTCTTACTATTGAAGAGTTGAATACACTTCTAAATGCTGAAGAAAGGTCAATCAAGAAAAGGTCTAATCATGCTGTTCTTAGAGATTCTGCATCATTTGCTATGGCAGTCAATCAATTCAATCAAAATTTTGCAAGAGGAAGAGGCAAGGCTGGGAATAACAGAGGTCGTGGAAATGGAAGAGGTGGTGCAAATCAATTCTCTGGTGGTGGAAATCAATTCTCTGGTGGTGGTCAATTCTATCACAATCAATTTCAGTTTCCTGGTAGTGGTAGTGGTCAATTTCAGAACACCAATAAACCAGTGGAACCTCAATTCTTTCCACAGAACAAGCCTTCTTTTCCTCAAGGACAGAAAGTTGCATGTCAGATTTGTGGCAAGAATGGCCATTCTGCTTTGGACTGTTATCACAGAATGAATTTTGCTTATCAAGGTAGGCATGCTCCAGCTAAGCTTGCTTCCATGGCTGCAAGATCAATGGCTGCAACTTCAGGTGATAATCAGAATCAGAATTGGTTGACTGACACTGGTGCCTCTGATCACATCACACCAGATTTGTCCCAACTTTCTCTTGCTCAACAACCTGCAACTGGTGAGTCTGTAACAGTTGGCAATGGGCAAGATTTACCAGTGACTCACATTGGCAATGGTAAGCTCTTCACTTCCTCCCATAATTTCTGTTTAAACAATATTCTTAGAGTTCCTAGTATTGCTTCCAACTTGCTATCTGTTCACAAACTATGCCTCCAAAATAATGCATTTTGTTATTTTGATGCATATCAGTTCTTAATTCTGGATTTACCTACGGGGAAGGTTCTTTACAGAGGGCTGAGTAAGGATGGAGTTTATCCTATACCCTCTTCCACTCTGCCTTCCTCAGCTCCTTCAAATTCCAGTGGTTTTGCTGCATTGTCTTCACAGTCTTTACTCTGGCATAATAGGCTTGGTCACCCTTGTGCTAAAGTTTTACTTTCAGCTATGACTTCTGTTCCTTCAGTCAAAGTGTCCTGTGTTAGTGACATTTGTTCTAAATGTACTTCTTGTATAAGTGCTAAAATGCACAAGACTCCTTTTCCTACTCATGTATCAAATACTGAATATCCTTTTCAATTAGTGCATTCTGATGTATGGGGCCCTGCTCCTGTGACTTCTGTTCTTGATCATAGATTTTATGTGATCTTTGTTGATGATTTTACTCGTTTCACTTGGCTATTCTTGTTGAAAAGGAAGTCTGATGTGTTTCAAGTTTTTCTCCATTTCAATTCATTGGTTACAACTCAATTTAATGCCAAAATCAAAACACTAAGATCAGATGGTGGGGGTGAGTTTGTTAATGTCAATTTTAAGTCTTTTTGTTTAGAACATGGTATTCTCCATCAATTTTCCTGTCCTTACTCTCCTCAACAGAATGGTGTTGCTGAGAGGAAGCACAGACAAATTGTGGAGAGTGCTTTATCCATGCTTCACCATTCCAATCTTTCTCATCCTTATTGGTCTTATGCCTTTGTTACTGCTGTGTATCTACTGAATAGACTGCCCTCTTCAGTTTTGCAATTTGTCTCTCCTTGGGAGAAACTGTATGGTCACACACCACCCCTTCATGCTTTGAGGACTTTTGGTTGTGCTTGCTATCCTTTGTTGAGACCCTATGCCTCCCATAAGTTTGATCCTAAATCTAAGCAATGTATCTTTCTTGGTTATCCTCCTCAGTACAAAGGTTATATTTGCTTGGATGCTGTTACTGGCAAAATTTACATTTCATGTCATTGTGTCTTTGATGAATCTGTTTTTCCCTGTTTTCCTGTTTCTAGTGCTGAGTCACCTTCCTCTTCTCCTACTCCCTTGTCCTCTGATGTGTGGTTTCCTTTTCTTTCATTTTCTTCCTTAGATATTACTCAGTCCAGTCCCATTTCTTCTTCCATTTCTGGGTCAGCTGAGTCTCCTGCTTGTTCTGAGCATTCTTCTTCTATTCCACCTTCCAATTCTTGTTCTGCTTCCCTTGATTCCAGTCTATCTGGTTCCACTGCTGTTCCTAATCTTTCTCTTTCTGTCCCTACATCTATCCCTGTAAACACCAATGCCCATCCTATGCTTACCAGGTCCAAGAATGGTATTTCAAAGCCTAAGGTGTTCACTGTTCAGGCTGATTACAGTTGCACTGAGCCTCCTTCCTATTCTATTGCTTCTAAGTATTCTCATTGGGTTCAGGCCATGGATTCTGAGTTTACTAGTTTGCAACAGCAGCATACTTGGTCTTTAGTTCCTTTGCCACCTGATAAAAATGTTGTGGGGTGTAAGTGGGTGTACAAGGTTAAGAAGAATAGTGATGGTTCTATTGCTAGATTCAAGGCTAGACTTGTTGCTAAGGGTTACTTACAACAATATGGTCTCGATTATGCTGAAACTTTTAGTCCAGTGGTTAAGCCTACAACTGTGAGGATTATTCTAGCCTTGGCTGTTCAGTTTGGTTGGTCTCTAAGGCAGTTAGATGTCTCTAATGCTTTTCTTCATGGGGTGCTGCAAGAGGAGGTTTATATGAGTCAGCCCCCTGGTTACAAGGATATCTCCAATCCTAATCATGTTTGTCTCTTGCACAAAGCAATCTATGGTCTGAAACAGGCTCCTAGGGCTTGGTTTGACAGCTTTACCACTCAACTCTTTCATCTGGGGTTTCATGCTTCTTGTGCAGACAGTAATTTGTTCATCCACATTCATTCACAGCAGGTTGTTTACTTACTTTTGTATGTGGATGACATCATTATTACTGGTAGTGATAAGGCACTTGTTACTGATATTATTTCTCAGCTTGGGGCTTCATTTTCTCTCAAGGATTTAGGTCCTTTGCACTACTTTCTGGGGTTGCAGATTGAGTATTCTGGTGATGGTATTTTTGTACATCAGTCCAAATATGCCAAAGACTTGTTGTCTAAATTTCATATGATGGACTGTAAACCTTGTTCTAATCCGTGTGCATCTACTCAATCTCATGCTATTGCTGTTAGTCCTCTTCTCTCTGATCCCACAGCCTATAGAAGTCTTGTTGGTGCTTTGCAATACTTGACATTTACTAGGCCTGACTTGAGTTATGCTGTCCAGAAGGCCTGTCAGTTTATGAGCAAGCCTTCTCAGCTTCATCTTGTTGCTGCTAAAAGGATTTTGAGGTACTTGTTGGGTACTTTGCATAAGGGGATTTATTTTAGGCCTGGTTCTCTCACCCTTTCAGCTTATTGTGATGCTGATTGGGCAGGGGATCCTATTGATAGAAGGTCCATTACTGGCTTGATTGTGTTCTTAGGCAACTCTCCTATCACCTGGTCTGCTAAGAAGCAGGCTGTTGTGTCTCGGTCCTCTACAGAGGCTGAATATAGGTCTCTTGCTCACACCACAGCTGAGTTATATTGGCTGCGTATGCTTCTCAAGGACTTAGGAGTTTATTTGCATCACCCTCCTATTTTATGGTGTGACAATGTCTCAGCCCTTGCTTTGGCCTCAAATCCTATCTTTCATGCCAGAACTAAACATATAGAAGTTGATTATCACTTTGTCCGAGAAAAGGTGTTGAATAGAGATATGATTATCAAGTACATTTCAACCTTGGATCAGCTGGCTGATATCTTCACTAAAGGCTTGCCATCTCCTCGGTTTCATGCTCTGTCCTACAAACTCATGGGGACTTCTCCCCTTCGTTTGAGGGGGGATGTAAAGAAGGATGTAAACAAAGACTAAACGACTTGTAGTTTAGTCTTTGACATTATAAGCTTGTATGTAGTTTAGCATTACTGATTAAGTATAGAATTAGTTATAATAATTGTCCACGTGTAGGTATTCTGTTAGAGCAGTTAGTTCCAAATCTGTTAGGATTAATGACCCTATATATTTTGGGGATCTGATGTATTATGCATATAATGAAATTCAGTTTCTATATTTCTTCTTCTTCTAGAATTTCTCTCTAAAGAATATCAGAACTCTCTCAGAAGTAATTGGTAGCTTCAATAGTCCATGATGCACATGATAGTATATAAAATTCACAGCACAAGTTTGAGTGAAGAAAGCAGCTCCATATATACCAAACTTTTTAGCTACTTCCAAAGCCCAAGGCAAAAAAGGGTCATAGATTATGCAATCAATTGGGTTTGCTGTGTTTTCGTTCTTCATAATAAGGTCAGCCAGTGTTTTTGAGCCTATAGTTTCCATACGATTGAGATATGCATGGATACTCTCTGCTTGGGCGAATCCACCTTCATCATATCCATCTGATATTGTGTCAAATTGGAGAGAGCTTGATGATTGGGGTTGCATGGTATTGTGGATGTAAAGGGTTGTGGCTAGTGTAGCTTTAAGCCCTTTGGAGACCAAACGTTTAGAGAATTGGAGCAATGGATTTATGTGGCCTTGGGTTGGATATGGTAAAGCTAAGACATGGCCTCTATATTTGTTTTCCATTTCTCTCTCACTCGGGAGCTAGCTCAACAACTATTGAGTTTAGTAACTTTCTAACTTAGAGCTATCTTTGAGTACATGTCTTGCTATTTGGTGAACCCTATTTGTAGGAGGAAGTATGCGACTCGACATTTCCAAATTCCAAAGAACAAAAAGACCGGTAGGTTTTACATGCCATCTTTTCAATTTCAAAAATTATGGCATATTTCATTATCAATAATGTTAGTTCAACAAATAAAATAAAAAAAAAAGATAATGTTAGTACAACACATAAACGTTCACACTTTGCCTCAATTATATTTTGTGCGGAAAACTGTAATTGTTTATCATCACTATAATATGGGCTCAGTGTTTTTTTCCTACTACTTAGGTTTCGTTTGAATACCACTTATTTTGTTAAAAATTGAAAATTTATTACTAAAAACACTATAATAAAATAATTTTTAAATATAAATAGTGTTGTGTGGGACCCCAGAAAGCATGGTTATACTCGTTTTTCACTGTAGCAAACGCAAAATTATTTGCACGCTTAATTTGTGAAATAAGACAGTTGTGATAAAGTGCGTATTTATGTGTTATTAGCATTGTTGTTTTACTGTGCCATACTTTTTTCTTTTTACCTTACACGAAGTGGGACATGTATAAAAGGTGAAAAATACTTGACACGTTTTAAAAATAAATGGCTTCTTTTCAAAAATAAATGCTTATTGTGTTAATAAAAAAAGTGAAATGTTAACGAGTGCCGTTGGGGCATTGGTTAAGAATCAATTTTAAGAAAGTTTTGATATCACTTTTATGGGAAATGAAAAAAACTGTCAAAATATTAATTGTTTTTTTTTTTCTTTTCTCATAAAACTTTCTTTAATTAGATTGTTAACCAATGCCCTACGGCACTTATTAACATGACCCATAAAAAAAAATGCATTTTATTGACTGCATTTCTTTTTGGGGTTAAATTACCAAGTTATTTTCTTTTTATTTAAGGTTGTGTTTGGTTCAACAGAAATTGATTTTAAAAAAATATTTTTCATATTTAATTATAAGTGTTAGAGGTGACAAAAAATGTTAGTCAACTAAAAATTTTTATATAAAAAAAAACCATGCTTAAACTATTTATGTACTTAAAATCAAATAAAACTGGTTTTAAGAATAATTGTATATATGATCCAAGCTTAAACTATTTATGTACAGGTAAGATATCTCAAAAAAAAAAAAAGATTTGGCTCATTTACAGCCCTTTAAGCAGGTGCCCGAACAGGTTGCCCTTTTTTTTTTTTTAACTTAGGAAATTCTGCATATTCTTGCACTTCCACCAATTACTGTTTATTTCCTTATTTTCTTTGGACATTCCACGTGCTCCCTGTACAAATCACACGATAATCTTTTGATAATGGAAACTCATATAAAATTACAAAATATGTGCATCAGTGCATACGTATGGGGGAAATCTTTGAAACTAATAAAAGACAAGCTCTTTTTATTTATCAAATGGTTAGGAAAGAATAAAAGTCCCAATCCTATCAAGAAATGATAATCTCATGTGCCATTTGATCAAAAAAAGATAATCTCATGTGCAAAAGCGTACTGGCCCTCAAAGACAAAAGTCTGACCATCAAAATAATTATTGACAGAGAAGAAAAATCTGTATGGCATGTCATTTTCTTCCAATCTAATCATCCTTCCCAACAGGGACGGAACTATGTAGAAGAAGAGGGGGGCTGTGGCCCCCCCCCCCCCAAATTTTTTTTTAAATATTAAAAAATAGGTATATGTTTAAGATTTTAGAAAATAAGTCTATAAAAATTATATTTGCCCCTTTCAAGAAAATTATATTTGCCCCCCTCAACTTCGAATCCTAGTTCCGTCCCTGCTTCCCAATGACCATATCACCAAATACAAAATGCCAAATTAAAAGAAAGCCCAATCTTTGTCGCAAATTTGATGCATATATAAGATTTATGCACTTTTTTTTTTTTTTTTAATGAACAAAAAGAATGGATATAAGAGTAATTTGAGTTGACATCTTCTATCTGAGTGTTGTCATAGTGACACTTTATTTGCTCAGTCTCGGCCTTTAGAAAATCCAGATGAGTCATATATAATTGTACATCTAGTCCCAATAAAGATGTTATTGAGCACAAGCTGGGATTTTTGTTGCAAATTTGATGCATAAGATCTATGCACTTTTTAATGCTTCTATGAAATTAAAATTATAATTGTATGTAGGAACTGGGAACTCATAAAAGACAAATCACACGATAAAAATTATAATTGTATGTGAGAACTAGGTCACACGATAAAAATTATAATTGTATGTGAGAACTAGGAACTCATAAAAGACAAATCACACGATAATCTTTTGATAATGGAAACTCATATAAAATTACAAAATATGTGCATCAGTGCATACGTATGGGGGAAATCATTGAAATTAATAAAAGACGAGCTCTTTTTATTTTTTAATGCATAACATGATAAAAGCCAATCTCGCAGTATGAAGAAATTGAGTCTTTGAGATAAAAAGTCATAGACGACTCTTTTATCTAACAATTATACAGGCCAATGACCATATTATGGTACAAAAAGACAATCTTGGTCTGTATATATGTTATATAAAACAGTCGTTTATGACCTTTTCTGTTCATAATCTTTATAATAAGCTGCTACAATACTCAAAGACAATATCTTGGTAACCCTTTTCTATAAAATATTAACGTCAGAACAGAACGGTTGGTTGCATAATTCTTTGTATAGATGCATGCATGCATAAAAAATAGTTTATAAAAATGTTGGAAACCCATAGAAGACAATCTCATGATAACCTCTTTTTTTTCCTTTTACGTAGTAGAGTGGTTTACGACTCTTTCTGTTCATAGTACTTGTAATATAAAAATTAAAAAATTGTTAAAAAAAAGTTTCGAGACAGTAACATCATAAATCTTTTCTAATATATATATATATATATATATTTCAACTTTTGTTTAATGATTAAAGTTTTTAAAACCAGACCGACTACTAGAAACTGGGTTAACCAAAAACTGATCACCAATTCAGTTTTTCAAACTCAAAAATTTGGAAATTTATTTTTGCTGTGATCAAGGATGGAGCTATTGTTGGACTGGAGGGCAGTGCACGACGCCCCCCCTCCCCCCAATTTTTTTTTTTTTTTTTTAAATACTAGTATATACATACATATAAGTGGTAAATATTATACACATTTACAAAAAAAAAAAATGGTAAATATTGAACAAATTTTGCAAATGTATACAAAATTTGCCAATTTTTATGTGTCTACAATATAAGGTTGCGTTTAGATCTGGATGAAATGGCGTTTTGCATTTTTCACTTTTTTTTTTTTTTTAAGTACCTGTGCTTTTTTGACTTTTTGTCCGTGTACAGTGCACACCGGTGTACCATTCAGCAACTTTTCAACACCTTTTCAGCAACTTTTCATTAAAAATAGGTCTCATAGTACTATTCACACATTTAAAAATTATTTTGCTACAGTGTTTTCAATTTTCATTTGTATCCAAACAGACCCTAAATTTAAATTGTAAGTACAATGTATACATAGAAATATTGAGAAAATATTGTGATGCATGTGTCAATTCCTTCTGAGTCAAAATTAAATTAAATAAAATAATAAAATATCATACCGAGATCTAGTACAACTAAAAATAAAGGTATTGTATTCAGGGCCGGCTGAACCATATAAGCAATTGATGCAATTGCCTAAGGCCCCTAAATAAAAAAAGGCCCCCACTTGTTAAAAAAAAAATATATATATATATATATATATAATATATTTATTTATATATTTTAATTAAAAAAAAATATTTTAGGTTTTTTATTGGTCAATAAAATGCTTTAAAAAAGCCACCTTATATCTTAAAATGCAGAATACTGCACAATAACTATGCAGTCTTGTCCACAAGCCCCAACAAATCATAATACCTAAGCTAAGCTGGCCCCCACACGACCCCACACTAATTAATAAGTTATCACTTTTTTTTTTTAATGCAAACTCTTAATTTATCAATTATTATAAATTATCACACCAATTAATTATTTGATGTATACTATATCAAATCATTTGTATTATAGTGATACTAATTTATTGAACCATGTAATAAATTAATTTTTAATTGTACAAATTTAGACTTTAAAGTTAAAAAAGGAATCCACTTAAAATTTTCACCTAAGGCCCACAAAATTGTTGAGCCAGCCTTGATTGTATTGTGAAAATGTCGTTTTGTTTTTTTATTATCATATTATTTTCACAATTATTAAGGTGTAAGTTCCTTATAGGTTAAAGTAAGAATAAAATATTAGATTAACATCCACCACGGTTGAAAATGAGATATTGTGAAAATATTGTGATATTTTGTTGTATTCATAGACTTTTTTTCTTTTCTTTTTTTTTGGTTTAGTCAAATTTAGTAATCTATATATAAAAAGTGCGAATGGGAAAAGTTACAGTAACTTCGATACAGTAGTTTTGACTTGTTCAATTTTCACTGTTTCGCTGGCCTTTTTTTGTTATGAATGCATAAAGCTACAATAGATTTGCTACATTATTTTTGGTTTGTCCAACTCACATTGTTTCACATTATAATAAAATATTAACACAACAAACTCACACAATATTTTCACAATTGTTGAGGGTCTAATTCCTTATATGTCAAAATAAAATAATAAATATCATACTAAAACCAACCACGACTAAAAATAAAGGTATTGTGAAAAAAGAAGTGCAACATCCACAATATCTTTCACAACACTTTCATTACAATTCATAAGTGGTAAATTGTTATTGATTCAAATTTAAACTTACCAATAAAACTACTTTTTTGCCCACCAATAACAATCTGTTATGAAAATGTCATGAACATAACATTTTTTTGTGAAAATGTTAAGACATCTTGTTGTCGTAACAATATTTTCAAAGCTGTTGAGCTGCCAATTCTTTAAAAGTCAAATAAAATATAACAAAATTATAAATGTATTATTAAAATGTTGTGTTATTTTGTTGTGTTTTTAGGAAATTTTTGTTGGTTTAGTCAGCTTTGCTAAACCAAAATTCACTATTTTACCTTAGTCCAATCTTAAAAATCTTAAACCTCTCTATTTTTCGGTTCTTTTTCTTTTTTTTTTTAAAATACTGAGTATTTTAACACACATACACACACAAAGGGAGAAGGTAAAATGTTTTAAAGAAACTAACAATAGTGTATATTCAAAAGGGCCAAACTGAATGGTCTTAGTTTCAAAACCATGCTAATGATATATAAGTTAGAATGAAGAGAAATTGATAATAACTCTTTTCTAATGTTATATAAATTAAGAGATCATCATTGCATTAAAATTAGACAAAAATACACTTTTGGTCCCTACATTTTGGGCTGATTTTCATTTTGGTCCCTAAATTGATTTTGTTACTAATGTGTCCCTTAAAAAAGAAATTCAATTCAATTTTGGTCCCTACCATCAACCCACTAACGGAAACCTCCTACGTGACAGACAGAGTCCTATGCTTGCTGATATAGCGTTGACGTGATCATTAAAATATTATTAAAAATAATTATTTAGCATTTTTAAATGCCATGTTAGCATTTAATTTTTTTTAAACAAAGCCACTTTTGAAATTAAACTAAAAAGAAATTAAATTAAAAAAAAAAACCTTAAATCTAATTAAATTTTTAAAAAAATTGTTACTTTTCATTATTATTTTTCACTAGTCGCTAACCCGTGCTATACACGGGAACTTACCTATTTATGAGGTAAACTAAAATAATTTTATAAAATCTTAAATTGATTAAGAAATTACATCATTACATGATTTGCTATTATATGACTTAAATTTGTGTTACAATTTGATGAAGAAGCCATTGCTTGAATGTGTAATGACTTTCAAAAAATTTGTCCGACAATTTCAAATGCTACAAAAAAATAACTCAAAAATTCAGATATTAAAACTTCTGAAATACCAAGAAATATTAAAGAATTAGATGATTCACTGCTTAGAAATTATTGAAACAAAAAAATATATATATAACTAAACATTAGAGAAATATAAAAGAAAGATGGGTTACATTTAAAAGAATAATTTTAATTATTGCATGTTTTTATATTTTGTAAAAAACAGCTAAAAAGAGTTTGGTGATTCATGTATGAAAATTACTTTTTAAAAAATACATGAAATACCATAAAATAATTTTTTTTTTAACAAAGTAGAGGAAAAGAAAATAACATAAGAATAGTTCATACCTCTACTCAACTTAAAAAATTATATATATTGGGGTTTGCATTGTTTTTTTGGTGTTCATGATTAACCTCACAAATTTAGAGATAAATTATCAATATTTGAGTTTGAGTTTAAGTTGGACTTGTTAGAGATGTAGAAGTTCACTCCTAGTTAAGTTTGGATTAAACAAAAATAAGTTTGTTTAAAAAAATGATGAGTTTGAGTTTAAGTTGGACTTGTTAGAGAGAAAGAGTTTCACTCATTGTTAAGTTTAGACTAAAAAAATAATTTTATCAAAATAAAACTATAATTTTATTTAAATATTGTGCTAACGTAGAAAATTGTGAGAGTTTCAGAAGTTTAAGTTGGACTTGTTAGAGTGATAGAGTTTCACTCCTTGTTAAGTAAGGATTAAACAAAAATAATTTTATTTCTAAAAAAATGATGAGTTTGAGTTTAAGTTGGACTTGTTAGAGAGAAAGAATATTTTTCCTTGTTAAGTTTAGACTAAATAAAAATAATTTTATTTAAATAAAATGATAATTTTATTTAAATATTATGCTGACATGAAAAATTGTGAGAGTTTCATAGGTTTCGGTATGAGTTTGAGTTTAAGTTGGACTTGTTAGAGAGATAGAGTTTCACTCTTTGTTAAGTTTGGATTAAACAAAAATAATTTTATTTTTAAAAAAAAATGATGAGTTTGAGTTTAAGTTGGACTTGTTAGAGAAAAAGAGTTTCATTCCTTGTTAAGTTTTGACTAAACAAAAATAATTTTATTTAAATATTGTGCTAACATGAAAAATTGTGAGAGTTTCACAAATTTTGGTATGAGTTTGCATTTAAGTTGGACTTGTTAGATAAATAGAGTTTCACTCCTTATTAAGTTTGGATTAAACAAAAATAATTTTATTTAAAAAATGATGAGTTTGAGTTCAAGTTGGACTTGTTAGAGAGAAAGAGTTTCACTCCTTGTTAAGTTTGGACTAAACAAAAATAATTTTATTTAAATAAAATGATAATTTTATTTAAATATTGTGCTCACGTGAAAAATTGTGAGAGTTTTAGAGATTTCCGTTATATATATATATATATATATATATATATAAGAACATTACAACTTGTTCTCCATGTTCTTCCCAGATCAAACCCAGCAACCAAGAACTCAAACCTAGATAATAATAACACAAACCTAGCAACCAAGAAATCAAACCCAAATTACAAGAACACAAACCCAGCAACCAAGAACTCAAAGCCAGATCACAAGAACACAAACGGAAAAAAAAAAAAAAAAAATAGAGACCAAACACAAATAGAGACCCAAATCACAAATAGAGATCAAACACAAACGAAACCCAAATCACAACCCAAGCCAAAATCATCAATGGACCCAACCACCGATCCGTGTTCATAACACACACATGCAAGACTCCAAAATTTTCCCATTTTTTTTCATAGCATCAAGACCTCGTGGCCTCCACAATCAAAACCTCAAAGATCAACCTCTTGATCTGTTCGCCATTGGTCAGTATCGGATTTAAGGTTTTGAGCGGAGATGAGATTTTGATATTAGAGAGTTTGGGTCAAATCGAAGATGCGTGGTGGAGAAGAATCCAATTGGACACCAAATCGACCAAAAACCCAATCTCCTCCATTGACCCTAGTGAGTTCACCAAAAACACCGAAGCGGCGACGCTCTTCTTCACCTAAAAAGGCAACCTCAACACCCAAGCTAGATCAGCATGGTTGAGATTAACACGAACCGACTCAAAGAGTGGGGTTGGTTCGTCTTGGATTGCTGTGGTTTGATTGTGGGATGGGTTTTGTGGGTCTTCAATTTAAAGGGTTAGGGTTTGTGGGATTAGGAATCATGAGATTGTGGGTTCTCTTGATCTTGATTTTGAGTGGTCATGCTGTTTGGCTCTTGAGACCAAGAGATGTGTTCTTGTTGGGAATGAACGGGAGAGCTCCGGTTCTGTGTGTGTGAGAGATAAGAACACGATGAGAGCTTGAGCTTCAATCTTTACAACTTAAAAAAGGTAAATTTTTTTGTTTGTTTTTTATTTTTTAATTAAAATTAAAATTGAAAATTTTGACTTTAAAAAAAAAATTAATTAAAATGCTAACATGGTATTAAAAAATGCCAAATCATTTTTTAAATAATATTTTAATGGTCACGTCAGTGCCATGTCAGCAAGTAGGGCACTCTGTCTGCCACGTAGGAGGTTTCCATTAGTGGGTTGATGGCAGGGACCAAAATAGAATCGATTTCTTTTTTTAGGGACTACATTAGAAGCAAAATCAATTTAGGGACCAAAATGGAAATCAGTCCAAAATGCAAAGACCAAAAGTATATTTTCACCTTAAAATTAGAGTGTTTCATTAAATATCATTTATTTTTGACTTATTTGAACTCTTAAAAACTTTCCTTGTAAACAGTCCTTTCATACAGTCACCTCACATTACTGTAAAATCAACGGATTTTACGGATGTGCAAAATAAACTAGCGTAAGAAAGGGATGTGAGAAGACAAATATAGTAAAAGAATTTAACAGTTGTCCATCTTTTTCGTACAACTTATTTGTTTGGGATACGAAAGTTGGACCCTTTGGAAATCAGTGACGGCTCTAGAAATTTTTTTTAGAGGGGTCATTTAGAAAGTTAGATTAAACAAAATTTAATAAAAAGAAAATTTAAATTATTTAGTTATTGACAAAACAAAAAGTCACAAATACATAAAATGTTATAATATCATTCTATGAGTTTTCATATTTCGAAATCATTACATGATAATTCATTATCAATTGTTATTTTATATTGTCAATGTGGGTAGATATAGCCATTTTATTTTATTGAATTGTATAACATTTTTATGCAATTGTCACTATCTATTTGTCATTGTTTTTATAAAAAAAAATATTTTAAACTAAACGGCAAAACTCATCCCACTTGCACTATATGAATTATTGACTCACACAACCACACACATCCATACATCAATAATACACTAAGTGTCTACTTAACCAATCAAATGTTTGAATCTCTCTCATGAATCTTATCTCATCTCTTCTCTATTCTCTATTTGACTATCTCGATATCTTTGATTCTAAGAGTAAAGAGTGAGTGTTTGTTAGTTGTGCGTATGTGTTTAATATATGCATTATTATTATTATTATTATTATTATTATTATTATTATTATTATTATTTCTGTTATAAAGTAATTTGTGTGAATTGTGATGTGTGTAAATATGTGCATGTATAATGTAAATATAATATAACTTAATATAATTTAATAATTAGGAAATACAAAGGGTTTGATACATGTATGTGTATTGTTATTATGTTATAATAATTTTTGAGATGAGTTCAAGTTACACATGGTGTAACTCTAAATAATGTTACACCATTCAATAACTTTTTATTGGATTTATATTTTGAAAATCCAACTGTTGAATTACATGTTTTATACGTTTTTAACTTGCATGTCAATTTTCATGCCAATCAGATGTAATTTACCATTCGATCCATAAACTCATCTTTTATGGATTATTTTAAACTACAAAAATTTGAATTTAAACAATTAATTGATGACATGGCTATTAATCTTTGATCATCTTGAAAATTTTCAAGCATAGAGAACATATGAAAATAATATAATTTAATGGTTGATTTGTCAAAATTCACATTCAATTAAAAAATATTGAGTGGTGTAACATTGTTTAGAGTTACATCGGATGTAACTTGAACCTAACTCATAATTTTTAGTTATAAAGTTAGTGATTTGAGGAAAAAAAAATGTGAATATGTGATCTGGGTGTGCAAGATTTAAGCCAAAGTGTGCAAATATATTTTTAATGATAAATTAAACAGGTAAAAAATATTTTATATATATATATATATAATATTTTTTTAATAAAAAGTCAGGGGGTTCATTTGAACCCCTGAAATACATCTAGCGCCGCCCATGTTGGAAATGTCTCATGGATAGCTACACTTGTAAAAATACTCTTATAAATAATAATAGTGCCCTGCTTTCTATTAAAAAAAAAAACAGGTAGTCACCTCATTGTTTCGGTTCCTACGTGCTTTGTCCCTTGCATTATTTGATTGGTGCCTTTGAAAAAAAGTGCTTGTCAAAGCATAATGATAGAATAAAAGAGTAGATAAATGATGTTTTCTTTTCATAGCACACAAAATGGACACGACTCCTATATTTCTTTTGCTATTTAATTTTCCCACTTGTCCGAAAATCTTATCCTCAGAGATCTTAGGCAAGAAAGTGAACAATTTATGTTTTTTCATCACTAGGGTTGCATTTGGGAACTTGAATTTGGATTTGAAATTAATAGATTTGAAAATAACATTGATTTTAGGAGATATTTCATATCCAAGCATTCTAAATATTTAAAATTCTTGGTGGATTTGTCAAATCCAAATCCTTGACCTTTTTTAAACTTCCCAAACAAAAGATTTGGATTCAATCCCCCTTAAATCCAAATCCAAATCTAAATCTAAGGGATCCAAATAGACTATAAGAACTTATTAGTTTCCAACTTGGAACACGATTGCAATAAAGTTAGCATTTCAATGAGAATTCATAGTTTCCTTTTCAAAATTTGTTTTAGGTATGGTTGATTACTACAATGGCATGCTTAAATAATTAATGATGTATTTGCATCACTTGGAATGAAAGATTCAAGGTCATGGTGGAAAAAATGCCTCTTATGTGTGGGTGCATTTTAGCGTATCAGTTCTTAATATGTATTGAATATATTCTTGAAAACACATTCTTCATATGTATTGAATATGTTTCTCAAAAAAAAAATATATGTATTGAATATATTCTTGAAAACACATACACAGTGCTGGCTCAAGGTAGAAGACTTAAGGGCGAAGGATATATTACTTAATGCATTTGGCTATAAATAATGTATATTGGAAGCTTCAATGAGGATTAGGGATGTTCACGGTGCAATTTGGTGCAGTTTTTTGCCATTTTTAGCACCATACTGCATCTCAGTTTTGTGGTCATAAGTGCGGTGCAATTTGGTCGATTTTAGGCTAGCATATTTTTCAAGATGTGATGACCAATTACTAGTTTAGTATTAATAACCACGAAAATATGACAATAAGTTTCAAAAAATAGTAAAATATATAACATATGTAACAAAAAAAGTAACACAAATATATACAAGATAGGAAAAAAAAAACCATGATAAATTTATGGTAAACCAAAAGTACCACAAATATATTAAAAAAAAAAAAATCCATGACACTAAACCATATACAATTATACATGTTAAACAAATAAACATGTAACACAAAAATGCTTAACAAGTGTACCATATAGACAACTAGTTATGCTTACTAAGAGTGAGAGAGTATCAAGAGAGAAGAGTGAGAGTATGAGATGGAAAAGTGAGTGAGGTTTTGAACTTTGATTTTGTATTTGACCAAAACAAAGAAGTTTTTAACGTGAAGTTGGAACACACTATCGCTAGGTTGACCACTTCATATAAAATTAAAATATTAAAATATATTTAATATATGTATATATATATGTACAAAGTGTTGCAATTTTGTACAGTTTTCTTATTATAAAATTGTACACCACACCGTACAATGTGGTGCGGTTCACTACCACTTGCAGTAGTGCTGTGTAATTACTGTATTTTGTGGACGGTTTTGTTTGGTTTGAGCGGTCATGCAAATTGGTGAGCACCCCTAATGAGTACAATAATCATTATAAATGAATCAATACGATTCTATTTGTAAGTTTTACAAAATGGTGTGGCATTGCCGTTTGGCTGATGATTTTCTTTGGCAAAATGGTGAATTAAATCATTTATCAGAAAGCAGGTGAAAGAACATTCAGATTCACGCATCGCAATTAAAACAAGGGAAATCAAAAGGCAATGGCAAGTGGACTGAGTCAACTGACATACTGCCCGAAGCTTTATTGTTTTTCCTTTGGTTCTCACAAGGATGAAATGGACATGACATCAACAGGCTATATATCTACTTCAAAAGCTTATAAAGAATAGCTAACCAAGTTCAACTTAATTAAAGTTTGTTGAACATTGCTGATGCATGGCACATTTGTCAATTTTTTATTGGATTTACTCAGCACATTTGTCAATTATTCTGAACATAACTTGTAATTGAAGAAAAATATTTTGCCCCTAAACTTTTTATAATTCTTAAAAGTTTTTTTTTTTTTTTTGGTTGTTGTTGTTGTTGTTGTTGTTGCTAGTTGTTGTTGTTGAGAAAGTAGTTCTTAAAAGTTAAACTTCGTAAATTGATAACTAAACATGTTTATTTATATTTTATAGACTAAAGTTTAAACTACATTTCTAAAAATTTGAGACTTTTGGATTTTACACTAGAAGTTTATTTGACTTTTACACTATAAAGTTTTATTCTCTTTGCTCAGCAGCTCATTGATACATATTTTCCATTTAGTGTCACATAAATTTGTCATACATATTTTGTTTGTTTAATAAAATGATACCACATCATTTCCAGAATTTTTTTTGTTTTGTTTTGATTTTATTGTAATTTATTTTTTTTTAATTTTTTTTAGTTATTTTAAAAAATTTAGGCTACAAAAATGACATTATATTGTTTTATTAAACAAATTAAACATGCGTGACAAGTTTATGTAGTACTTAATAGAAAATATGGACGGATGGACTATTTATCCAAACGAAATATAAATCGATGGGTGGGTAGTGATGGGTGGTGTTATGGTGGCTGGCGATTGCTAGGTCACACGATGCTCACCAATGGGTCAGGGTTTTGTTTTGAATTTTATTTTATTTTTTGGATCTATTTGAGGTGTGATGTATACGGATCTATTTGAGGTTAGATGTTGGATAGTTGATTGGTTGAGTTGATCTATGTTTGATTGCCTTGTGTGATACTGGATCTAATTGGGTTCATCTTGGTTTGATGGAGGGAGGATTTTTATTTTTTTCTAATGAGAATGAATGGTTTTGATTTGAAAAATGGGTACTGGTTTAGTAGATTTTTTTCTGTAATCTTTCTCAAAATACATGTTTTGTGTATATCTTTTGGACTGGTTTGAGCTTAGAGAGGTGTTTATGTTACGGGATGAAGAAGAAAGTGAACAAACAGAGAACATGGAAAAAAAAAAATCGTTTGAAGAGAGTGAACAAACGGTAGTACACGCCATCTATTTTTGAGGAGCAAATTGGTCATTTTTAACAACTTTTGGATGTGTTTGGTATTTCCTCAAACCTCGGGGGAGGTTTCTGGAATTTACCCTCTTTTTTTTTTTTTTTGCTAAACATTCATTCATGATGTAAATTTTGACTCCGGAGCATGGTTAATAAATAATTAATCAAATGAGGTTCGAAGGGATCCCCTTTGTGTAAAACTATAGTTGCGCGCGGATCTTATGGTTGTACTTGTATCGTATGAAAGACTAGATAACTCATAATTGGTTCTTAATAGATTAAGCTCAAACGTACGTCATAGATCCAATACTTTCTGATATACTCTTAATTCTTTAGCAAATTAAATGGGCTTTATGCCTATAATCAAGTAATATATATGATTCTAAAAAAAAAAAGGGTAGTATATATCTCCTTCTATCTCAGATTCTCAAGAAACTATTTATTCAAAGGAAAATAAAAGAAAAATAGCGTGAAACACATAATATTAGAGAGCATTTACTATATCAGAGATAGAGACAAAGAGCACTTACTATAATAGTAGGGTGGCAATTTTTATCCATATCCATAAACCCACTCTTTACTCACCTATTTGTACTAGTATCATTGGCATTAGAAGATACTAGTACTAATTCAAGTGAAAACACCAACAATTTGCATGCTTGTTATCTACCAACACAGCATGGCCCTTTGGGTAATGGAACAAATAATGCTTCCTTTTCAACTAGATCACCATGGCAACCTCCACAAGACTCAAACCTTCAATGGACCTGGAATGAAGGTAATGGTCCTTTCATTACAAATGGACAGAGTACCCGCCCACACTTTGAAGCTTCAGATTCAGAGAGTGATACCACATCAATTATGTTCAATTTGGATAGTTTAAGTGAACGCAGACCTGAAGCCATGCAGTGCCATGGCTGGGAAAAGGGTTGCATACCTGAGTCCCCTAATTCATTCATAGTCATTAATACAAAGAGTAAATAGGGGGAGATTCAAATTTGAATTGAGGGATTCCAGTAATGGACCTAGACGTCTAAATTGCCAAACGGAGAATAATGGGCCTGTTCTATCAGACCAATTAGATAGCCCAGTAAGTGACACCCAACTAAATAGTGTAGGGCCAAATGTAAGGGATCTTTTCCCTTTTGAACTCCTCACTCTTGGCCCAAGACCTTCCTTACCCATTATAAACCTACCTTCGTCTATTCCAACTGCTAGTTTTTGGTGTAGTGAAATTGGGGACACACCTGCAAGGGAGATACCAAAATTGAGCTCAAAGAAGAGAATCAGAAAGGAGATAGGGAAGTTTGGGAGGAATACTAAACAGGGACTGTTATGTGGCTTATTGGACATGACTCGTGAACTCGACACGACATAATACGAAATTAGCAGGTTATGGGTTGAGACTTAATGGATTAGTGTCATATTTGGTTGACATGACTGAATATTTTAATAAACAGGTTGAGTTAGCGTCCAATCCATGGAACCCATTTAGCTTGTCTAGCCCGTTTAATTAAACTGCATTTTACCATCAAACCCTAAATATATAAACTTATTAGTGGTTGTGGTTTATTTTCTTTAACATATTATGTTTGATTATTTATGATATTGAGATATACTTTAGTTTTTTATGATTATTTTTTATGCAGTTACTCATTAGTTTTGAATTTTATATTAAAAATATTTATTTGTTTTGGTTTTTCATAATTCATATCAATTTGGTTAATACTATATATATATATATATATATTTTTTTTTTTTTTTTTTCGTTTTGATAAGGAGTAGATATTGTAAAATATTATTAGAAAATATGAAAACATAAGAAGTGATAATTCAAACGAAATCCTTAAAAAAAAAAAAAAAAAAGGACTTTCTGAATTTTCTGAGAAATATTTGATGTGCTAATAGAAATTCAACCATCATGGAATATCCACAATATAAAGCTAAAAGTAGAAGATACATAGAAGCTATGCAGTAAGATATGTTAAATATGAATTAATGGTTTGTCACAAAACTCTTTGGATATCATTAACCAAAGAATATGGTAATATATATACAACAACCAAAAAAAAAAAAAAGGAAGAAGAAGAAGAAGCAAAGAGGAGAACAAATCATGAACAATTAGGCTATGTTTGTTTTGGCTTCAAATTACTTCCGGAAATGTTTTTCCGTAACACTTGAGTGTTTGGTTGAACCAGTAAATTCAGTCAACTAAATGCTTTTCCCCTTTGACCGTAAAATAATCCAAAACACCCGTAAAATCATTTTCGTTCATATTTTCATTTCAAATTGTTTATGGATCACAGACACCCAAAGAGAGAGAAAGAAAGAGCAAGAAGAGGGAGTGGAGATCGCGCCTCAACCCCCAGACGTGTCGGCGAGATCGCGCCTTTAAGATCGCGCCGGCGAGATCGTCCCACCGAGATTGTCCCGCCAAGATCATCGCATCGTCAATCGCAGCACCGCACCGATCGCACCAGATCGCACCGATCTCGACAATCGCAGCACTGCGCCAATCGCACCGTGCTGATCAAGCAAAGATCGAATCCAGTCGCCTCAAGTGCCTTTGCCGTCACCGTTGCCTTCGCCTTCAAACCCACACACCTTCGCCTCAAGCAAAGATCGCAGCACTACGCCGACCCACACACCTTTGCCTTTTGACCGGATTTGATGATTTTTTTTCTTTGGGTTTTGTTTCTTTTGTGTTTGTGGACTGAGAAATAATATTATATATTTGTTTGGAAGCTAAGAAAATGTGAGCAACAAGTAGAAAATGTGTTTTCTATAGTATTTTCAAGAATACAACCACATACTAGAAAATATTTTTCAAAGCATTTTTTGAAATGCAAACAAACAGCCTGAATACATTTTCCTTTCTTGAAAATAGCATTTCCGAAAAATATTTATTTTTCGGATAATATTTTACATGAACCAAACACAGCCTAGTCAATTCAAAGCAAAACAGTAAACATAAGGAAATAGAGAGAACATACCATTTTTAAATGATTTTAACCTTTACATGGGATGTATCAAAGGTTTATCTCAATTACAAGAATATGGGCATTCTTAGCGACGCAATGGGCTACTTCACCCTAAGTTGATATTGCGGCTTCAAGCAAATGTATATCTCGTTAATGAATGATTGGTCCTTTAGTTAATGTATAAGATATTCTCACTATTATTATTATTTTTTTAAAAGAAAGAGAGAGTTTCAACCTATGACGTTCACTCCTGATAATAGCTCTTTATCTATCATCAGACCAAGACACCAATTAGTTTTTGGCATATGCGAGGATTGAATCCTAGATTTCTTATACAACCATCAGAAACTTTACCAGTTGAGCTAACTGGAACTCACAGATATTCTCACTCTTTGGTTCTGGAATGGTTATATATTTCTTATGTTTTAAAGAATTAAGTAAATTTGAATGTGCCTTTATTTTTATTTTTATTTTTTTACCATCTCAGCCAAAAGAAATTAGGGGGGAAAAAAAACATAAGCAGCTTTTTTTTTTTTTTTTTTTTTTTGAGAAGCACATAAGCAGCTTTTAACCCTTGTTTAAACCATTTTCGCTATCCCACCAACCAATGTTAATTTGAAAATGTAAATTTTATATTGGCATTTATCAACACACCTACATTTGCGTATTAGCATTCTGCTAGAGGAATGTTGTTTACTGACAATAGTCCAATATTATTACAAGTCCCTATTTAAGAGAGCTCTCCTCATTGATACATTTAGTTGGGTGAAGAGTGCATCTTTCCATGCTTCTCCCTTGAGTTTCTTATCCTTGCTAGCAACGAATTGTGGGATGGTCACAAATGAGGTTTGCCATGATTTTTGATTCCGTAATTTTTTTAAGAAGTTCTATTCTTTGTTGAGATTCTTGTGTATTGCATAAGGCCAACAGTGGATATTGTGTCTTAATTAAAAAAATGTTCATTGCACTCTACCTCTTTACTAATGTAATGAAGATTAATGCATCCTTTTTATCATTTATAAAAAGAAAATAGGCTATTTCTTGTTTCATCAATTTTTTTGAATGGGTTACTAGTGCTTACTTGACTTCTGAATTAATCAAACGTGTGGGTACTCCTAACCTTTCAACTCTCTGATTCTTTCCCATTTTCATAGAGGTTGTTGCTATGGTTAAACCAATACAGGAGCTGGAACAGGTAGAAAAGAGGTTGATGCAACAAGCATATCAAAGAGGTAGTGCAGAATCAAAGAGGTTCCTCTCACAGCAGATGTGTAAGAACCCTTCCTTGGCTTGGTGCTAAGGTTTAGTTTTCTACAAGAGTGGAAGATAATGATGTGCATTAAAATCAAGTGATTCATAATGATAGAAAATCTTAAGAGTTGTTTAGTTGAAGTTTTTATCTATAAACAAACTCATTAGGTTACACACTGCCAACTACTAGCATAGTGCTTTTAAGAGCTCCTTGAACCACGGATGCGTCTAACTATATTAGCTAGCCATACTTTGTCAAGGTGTTGTAAATTTCACAAATTATAGGCTAGAGTCTTGTTTTCTTATCATATGGGGTCTTTGGGTTTACAACATAGATTATTATGGGTTTTCTGGGACTTGTTTTTACTACATATATTGCTAATTTAAAGGGATTTAAATGCTATTTTGGAGAGTTTTGTTTCCCACTAAACTGTTGATTTTTACACTAACATAGACTATAAGATAAAAATTGAAAGTTAACACCAAATCAAGGTGTTCATTTCAAAATTTTAAAGTTAAGGATATATTTACAAATACCCAATACATTGGCAAGCACGCTGCACGTCCAAAATGCTAAACTCTTCTTAACATTAGTACAGATTTAACAATCAGAAATTATGAATTTTATTAGCCATGTTCTGAACATTCAATAGGTGTTCGTCAATTTTATAGAGACAAAACAGAAAAACTATATTGCTTATTACATAAGATCTAAATTGCTGGAACATGACTAGTGTTAGATTTAATGAGTCCTTCCTCCAGCTAACTTATAGATTGTTAGTCTCTCTCTCTCTCTCACTCTCTCTCTCTCTCTCTCTCTCTCTATATATATATATATATGATAGTAAACCTTGAGAAGGTCAATAACACCATATGCACAAAATGACTTTCATATAAAAAAAGAATCAAAGAACAATTCAGTAAATTGGTTGTACTCAATCTAACTATATACGTTGTTTTGGCAATATATGAACACGTGTGTGGAGTTGACACGCATGCCTATACATAGACTAAAAGTTTTGGTTATGTAGACATGTACATTGGCTACAAAACACAGTGACTCACTAGCCCCTGCATATGATCCCCTTAAACTGACCTCCCAACCCAAATATGAAAACAAAAATCAACTAGACCTTCTGCCACCCACAATTCACACAAAAACACAGCAATCATTAACCAGCCCAAATCAACAAAATCTATTGCCAAATGTCAGAGAGCTTTTAAGCACAAGAACTGATTTATGTATTGTTGCAGTTTCAGCTCAAGAAATTAAAAAGGCCAACCTATAAGTGAACTTTAAAAGATATGTTGAGACAAATAATGTGTATGTTTTTATCAATGGGCATCAAAGCAAGCTCTAATAGCAACCATTTCAATATTGATTCCAAATTACCATAAAAATTTTAATTTTGAAAAAAATTCATTTGGAATCATGATTTCCATAATTGTTTCAGATAATTCACAAATTTGCAGTAATCAGTGTGGTTGGTGAGATTACTTTCTATTAATTAATTCAGAAGCATTAATCTATCCACGGGTGGGGAGATGTTCGGTCAGTCCGCATATTTGGTTTGAGGCTAGTGTAGGGAAACTTATTCCTTTTGACATGAATTGATTGTTGGTGTGGCAACCAACCACTGAAAGATGCTTTTCCGCTTTCAAAATGAAATGGACTCAAATGTTGGAAAATGAGCAAAAGATTTCATGAAGGCTTTCCTCAATTGACTGAAATGCTACTACACCAACACAAATCTTGCAAAAATAATTTCATAGAAGGCTTTCCTCAGTTGACTGAAAAGCTACTACCAAAACCAATCATGCAAAAATAATTTCCTGAAAATATAATGGATTATCATTTTTTTTTTTTCATTTTCTAAGTAACAGTTCAGAAAATGCTGTTGGAACAATGGGAGGAAGGAGGGGACAATTGGCATGAATAATACACTTATTGGATTGAATCAATACTTTATATACTAGAAGGGATTAGAAAATTGAGAAAACAAACCAATTAAAACTCCTGTTGGCTTGGGAGTGGATGAAAACTTCATAATTTAATTTTTCATCCAACTGATTGAATAATCTTTTAGGTCTATTAATAATGTGGATCCAGGTGTTATTAATTCTGCTAAATAAGGATGGGAACCTGAGAAGAATTGAGGTTTATTTTGCAGAAAGTACTGAAGTAGAGCAAGTACATAATCTTGGAAGACTAATCTCCCCTTCTCTAGTCAGTCATACAAAACTTTTGTTTTTTCTTTTATTTCTTATAAATTTTATAAGGGTTAATGGACTAAAGCAGTTTTCATAGTCATTTATTCAAGGGGTCAAAGTGTGGCAAATACGTATTCCCTATCTCATTTCTCTCTTCTTTCATTTTTATTTATTTTTAATTTTAAAGTTTGTTGTTATCTTTAGCTATTTGCTTACGGATTCTGAATAATTTATAGAGAAACCTTGTAGGTGATATACAAGGAGTGAAGCTACAGTGACTGGGCCTAAAATTGATAGAAAAGGCCAGGAAAGTCATAGAAAAGCCAGCATGCAATTTCAACCACTTCAATTGCTGCTAATTGTGTCATCTTCACCCACCACACAAAAAAAAGTAGAGATAAATGTCACAATTTTGTGCACCAAGATCTGATTAAGAGTACTGGTCCTAATAATGAAAACACATTCAGTTTGACAATCTGTTTGAACTTTGAATCCAAGTTTCTTAAGTGCACAAAGACTAGGAAAGTTTTTTTTTATTGATAGGTAATTGCAATATATTAAAAATCAAAATGGTATACAAAATAAAGAAAAACAGCAAAGCAAAACAAGACTAGAAAATAAAATACACGAAACCAGCCATATAATTAACGGCACAAAGGTTGTCTATCTAGGAAATCCATCAAAGAAAACGTGGAGAGAGTGGAGGACTTCAATCCCCATTCATGAAGAGTCTTCAGAAATAAAAACTTGAAGATTGGTGCAGTGGACTCTGTCCTTGAAAATGCAGCAATTCCTTTCACCCCAAATGCACAAAGGCTGGGAAAGCTAAGGTATAAGTTTGCAATTTTCTTTTGTTGCCATGAAAATTTTACATTTATTACTTTATCACTCTTAGATTTAAGATTATTGTGGTAAAGATGTTAAAACTTATGTTATAGAAAGAACACTTTGAGTTGTTAACAGAAGCCTATTTTTGATCATTTATAATTCATTAACCTCAGTTTCCACTATATATTAAAAAGAAGAAAAACAGTAAATTACAAATCAAACTATCTATATGATTGACAGAACTTGCTGTTATCAATGGTGACACAAAGGCATTTGTAACTTATCCGACTAATGGAAAATAAATGACTGGAAATTACTTCATTATATCCATGTCAGCAATTAAAAGAGTCACAGCAAAGGACATTTTGTGAATAAGTTGAAGAAAATGAGAAAATTATGAAGAAATGGTATTTGATGCTATAATAATTAAAAATAAATAAAAATAATAGTTGGAGAAGAGAAAAAGTAGGAATTCTGTTAAATGCGAACATACTATTGGCTTTCTACGGCATCACATAAATTTCAAATGCTACCAGTTGAATGGTCCAGCTCTCTATTTGTAACGGACACTCTTGGACCTCCAGGGGCCATTCCTTCAGCACATCCTTCCTTTTAGGGAAAATGAAAAATTTACAGATCCCAAAATGGGGTGAGACAATTTGTAGGAGCAGATGGATCAGTTCTGCAGTCATAGTACTGCTTTTGAAGAAAATTGTCAGTCTTCTACAAGAGCAGAACATTAGGGCCATCAGTAACATATATAAGTACTTTTAACTGCTAAACAGAATTTTAACAACAATAAACAAAGTGTTATACCATGCAATGGCAATTCTGATTAACCATCTCATATGAAAAAATGAAACAGCTTACATACCCGACAAGCATAAAAGAGTCAGGAGTTCATCATTTTATATGTAAGTGTGAAACCACAATTCAGTGATTTGACTGCACTCAACGTAACTCTATACATTGTAGATATGCATATTGGCTATAGTCACTGTGACTCTACAAATATATATAAACTAAATTTGGTTTTGTAAATCACCATTTATGAAGTAAATTATGTATAATATCCAAAATGGTAGGAGAAAGCAAACCTGAGGCAACAGTTCCCAGACGCAAACTTCTTGCAAGCTTCCTGAGTTAGTCTTCAAAATCAGAGCAATCTGGCCACCTTCAAAAGGTAAAAACCATATAGAAAATGTTAGAACCAGCAAAAAAAAATAAAATAAAATAAAATTCAAGTGTATGTCAACAAATGGAACGATTAACCTAATAAATTGTATAAGCAAACTTACCCACTATCCTCGATGTCAACAAATGGAATGTGGTCAATCTTGGACCGTACATTGTCTTCCAAATTGGGGCAATCATAAATGATCAGCATTTTCAATTGGATGAGGCGTCGCATGGCTTCCTCGGTGGGCAGGTGCACCAAGTGATTGCAATCCACAATATACAGCTTTTGAAGAGAGGAAAGGCAACCCAAACACTCTGGCAAAGCTTCTATTTCAAAAAATCGCTGTATCCACAAAATTTTAAGGGTAATGAAGTATTGAATTTGGCCCAAGAGAGAGTGGGCTGACTCACACAACTTGAGCTTTTGGAGAGAGGGGTGGGAGTGTTGAATGGAAGTAGAACCCACACACTGGACACCTGGCCAATACCTTAGCTCAGGGCATTCCTTTACTACCAACTTCTGAAGGGACACGCAAGTGTGCAGTGTGTCTGGAAAATCTCTCAGTTCATTACAGTAACTTATGGTCAACTCCTCAAGGCATGGAAACACCAACACCTCACCTGCATCCTTCCACTCTTCTAAGGCAATCATCTCCACCAATTTGAGTATTCTCAATGCCGGAAATAATGTAGTAGTATTTCTGTAACTCCCATCATCGTAACTGTAAAACTCGCTTCCTATACTTCTTACCTTCTCCATTCCTATTATTTCAAGAACCCTAAGACAGGGTAAATGTCCTAGGGTGGGAACTTCTTCACATTCCGTACACCCATTCAAATAGATCTCAATCAAATTTTGATATAGTGACAAACCAACCCACCATGATGGGAATTTCTTTCCTTCATACCTTTCGATTGTTAAGCTTTTCAAATTTGGGTGAGGCTGGAGGCCTTCCAACACCTTTTCATCTTTATCATAGCTGTCCGCTGCTCTTATTGTTGATGTCCAGTGTAATCCCAACTTGAACATTTCCTTTTCTTTTAATTTTGCACTTTTGGCTTCTTCCTCATCTTCCACCTTCTCTAGATTACTTATTTTTATTTCTCCCCTGAGATTCTTTAAAGCTCCCAATTCCTTAATCCGATAACCTTCATCTCGACCCACAACAAATATTGGCAATGTTTGAAGGCAAGTCAACCGCCCTAGATTTTTAGGTGCTTTCTTAATTTCATCAATACAAATATGTCTCAAGTTAATCAAATTGCTTAGGTCTTTTGGAAGTTCCATGAGAAACCCTTCAATTCTTAAAGTTTGCAAATTGTAAAGCTTAGTGATTGAATTTGGTAAATGATTAATTCCAGTGATGTGAAGAAGCCTTAGATGTATTAACACATCAATGGATTCTGTCAGCTCTATCTTCTTATATCCATATAACTTTAAAACACGTAAGCTTTTAAATGCTAATAATAATCTGCCGCCAAAGTCAGCATTCTCTAAACTTAATGTGCATAATTTTGTGAAACAATCACCTTTAAATGAAATTCTTGGTGTTGTTTGGCCATCAAATCCAACAAATAAACTTCGTACGTCACTGAAAATACCTGAAGTTGAAGATTTTGATCTTGAAATTAAGAGCACAAAATCATGTACGGAATCATGCATTCTATAGCTGATAATATTACCATACTCATCCCTTTTACCATTTTGTAAAAAGGATTTGTCTAATAAAATATTAAAATACTTGTTACCAATATCTTCCATCACCATACTTTCTTTAGACGGTTCAAGAAAACCTTCAGCCATCCAATGCTGAATTAGTTCATCCTTTCTAATTTCATAATCTTTAGGGAAGATTGCACAATATGCAAAACACCTTTTTAAAGATGATATTGTAAGACTATCAAATCTTGACTTTAATTTTAGAAAGACATCATCATCATCATCATCATCCAGTAAATCCCAACTTTTTAGGACACAGTATTCTCTTCCTATAACTTCTGAATCATCATTGTCTAGGCTAATCTTGGGGTTTGAATTCACAACTTTAAGACCCAAGCGATCTACTTCATTCACAATATTATCCAATGCATGATTGATGGTCTTAACTTTATCAAAATTGCATAATGAAATACTAGGTACCTGATTCATCATTTGGTATTTCAGGAAAGTGTCGTAGCTGAACTT
Organism: Quercus variabilis; assembly: GCA_030445155.1. Taxonomy (NCBI): domain Eukaryota; kingdom Viridiplantae; phylum Streptophyta; class Magnoliopsida; order Fagales; family Fagaceae; genus Quercus; species Quercus variabilis. The sequence continues at coordinate 53,918,325 of CP129454.1, read as the reverse complement.
ATCTAGCTCATTATCAACCTCATAAACTACATCTTTAAGCTCTGTTAACCAAATCCTCACAGACTCATCGCTTACTTGTCTTTTTTGAGCATCATATAACATGACATGAATCATGCATAACGTGTAAAGAAGATTTTTCAGCTCCTTGTTCTTGGAATGCTCAATGGTAAATGAAAATACATTGGCAACTAGTCTGTCCACAATATCATCGAGGAAAATTTCAACTATATATTCTTCCTTGCTCTGCAAAAGAGAAATTAGTATGAAAAGGTTTCCAAAGTGTTAAAAAGGTATGGCTTTGTTAGAAATAAACAACTATGTTAAACAAACACCTGTGTGACAATTCTATCCATAATTTTTGATGATGAAACTGATGATGAAACTGAAGTGATTTTTCTCTCGTTAGCACTGCTTGAGGATGATGCACATTTAAGCTTTTTGTTAGTCTCTTGAGTTGCTCGGGCTTCTTTTGGACAAAATTGATCTCTCTTTCTATCCATATTTCTTTTTTCCTAACAATAAATACATAAAGAATAAAATTTCATAACCGAATAAGAAATTAAAATAATTATATTTATAAAAGATAAAAATAAGTTTATTCTATTTCTTTAAAAATATTAGAGAGAGAGGCTTCACTTATATGATATAGACATATGGTAATCGTATTTGCCAACTCAGATCTGTATCAGTATCAGTTCTCAACAACTGTTACTATTGAGCATGTATAGCGTTTTGGTAGGAATCTAGTCCATCTCCCCCTCCCTTGTTGTGGAGACAGATGATGGAGGAGGTTCTTCCCTCTAATTGTGTTAATTAAAGCATAAGAGACATGTCAGAGTGCACTTACTCCAGTATAATTAGCTTGCAAGCAAAAACTCTGTGAAAACAAATAGGTAGATACGCAGTCAATGGACGTCAGGAAGAGCGAGAGAGAGCGCGAGAGCGAAAACTCTGAAAAGGGCAAAACAGAGAGAGAATAAGAGCGAGAGAGAGAAGCGTGGTCTCGCAATTTATATTTGTTTTAAAGTTTTAGACGGTCCTATCAAGAAAAAAAAACAAAAGTTTTAAACGGATTGACATCCCTGCAATACCCTAGGGGTGCAATAGGAAAACTCATTAGGTCAATCAAGAGAATTGCTAATGTAGTTTTCCTTGATCTCCCAATCAATAAAACACTTTTATTTGTTATCAAAAAAAAAAAATAATAGAACATTTTTATTTATGTAAATGTGACATCACCTGATAATTTTTATTTTTTATTATTTATGCTGATTAAAAAGTTCACTCACACATTTATATAAATGACATTATCTTATTAGTTGGAAAGACTACATTAGAGCATCTCCAATGGTGTATGTAAAGGCAAAATATTTTTTATTGTAAAGAATGAGACCAAAAAAAGCTACTCTAATGGATTCTCTAAACTCTAAATTTTTTTGGCTCATGAATAGTAGTTCATCAAATCTAATGGCCTACTATTCATTCTTCAAATATTTTTTTCTATTATAATAATCATGTGTTGAATAAAAAAATGTTGGAAGAAGTGTAGTTATTAAAAATGAATAAATAATGAATAAATAAATAATATTTAAATGAGATAGAGAATCTGTTAGAAAGTGTATTTGAAAAAGTTGGTAGATAAAAGTAAAAGTCACTGTTCATTCTCCAAACAATATAAAAATTTGATAAATTTGCTGAAGATGCTCTTAACAGTCCTCTTAGTGGACCTAATAATTTCTCGTGTTGTGACGAATCTCATCCTTCCATTTAATCCACTGGTTAATTATTTTGACCTCTCACCCGTCCAGGTTGGCAATCCGTGTCTTACTTCTGTTCTCATTTCAGCTTCCCAAAATTTGAATTTCATTGAAACTCTCTCTTCTCTCTCTCACTTCAACCGATTTCTCTCCCTCACTCTCTCTAACGCTCCACTCTCTTACACTATGTTTGGTTGGAAGGATTATAGGGAGGATGGAAAATAATGGGTGGAAAATGGTGTGGAAAACACCATTTTCCACTGTTTGGGAAGCGGAAGAAAACAGGGAGGATGGAAAATCCGGGAGAAAATTTTCCTCCCGGGCCCACCAATTTTTTTCCTCCCAAATCGGGAGGAAAACTGTGGAGAGAAAATTGCTCTCCCAACACTTTTCCAGAAATGCCCTCAAACACAATGGCTACAAACACAAACACAACGGCTAAAACCACAAAAATCTTTCCCTCAAACATCTCTAAACTCAAGCATAATCAAGCATAATCAGATTATCACAATACAAACTCAAAAACACAATTTTAAAATTAATCAAATCATAACAATAAAAGAAAAAAAAATAAAAAAAGTTTAGATAGAAGCCATCTGACCCATCTCCGGCTCCGGCTCCGGCTGGGCAACTGCTGTTCTTGAGACTTGAATGAGGGAGAAGAAGGAAAAGAAAGGGGTGGGGATAGAAATAGGATGTGTGTGGAGGAGATAGCGTAGGAAAAAAAAACGAATGAAAAAAAAAAACAGTCAAACACACAGAGAGAGCGAGCTGAAGAAGAAAAGAGAAAGAGAGAGGATGTGCTGAGACTTGTGAAGGAAAGAGAAAAAGAAAAAGAAGAGTGGTGGGGATAGAGACAAACGTGTGTGGAGGAGATAAAATAGAAAAAAAAAAAAAAAAAAAAAAAAAAAAAAAAAAAAAAAAAAAAAAAAAAAAAACGAATGGATGAAATGAAAAGGGGAAAAGGGGAAATAATATAAAGAATAAAAGATCTTATTTGTGAAATGTTTCTATAATATTATCACAACAAATTTTAAGTAATAAATTGTTATTAGTTAATATTGGTGAGTAAAAAATAATTTCAGTAGTGGGTTCAAATTAGAACTAGTAACAACTTTCCACATAAATTTTGTTGTAAAAGTATTGCGAAAAATGTTGTGGACGTGTAACACTTCTCATTAAAAAATATAATTGTTGGTTAATTTTATATTATTTAATTAGTACAAATAAATCTATTTTTTACCAATTATGTAACAAGAGTATAATAGTAAATTTATATAAACTATATTTTCTATCCTTCCATTTTTCTCTCTAACCAAACAAAAGAGTTTTCCACCCTCCCATATTTCCACCTCTCCAACCAAACACACAAGAGGAAAAACTAAATATTTTCTATCCTCCCACTTTTCTATCCTCACACAACTTTCTATCCTCCCACTTTTCCACTCCTCCATCCAAATGGACCCTTAAACTCCACGCTTTCTGCCTCTCTGTCAACCAGTCGTCTCCAATTCTCGCATACCTAACTCAGACCCATCAACAAAAACAAAGAGAAAACAGTAACTCACCATCTGAAATCCTGACCCCCAAACACTCGCACCCTTTTTAAACCCAGATCAGAAAGAGAGTAAGGGCTAGGGTTTGGAGAGAATCGGGTGTAGAGAGACATCGATGCTTTGCAGACCCAGATCAAAGAAATTAAGGGTTAGGGTTTGGAGAAAATCAGAAAAGAGAGAAGTTGATGCCTTTCCAGGTTTGATCTATGGAGGGAAATGAGATTGAGATTGAGAGATAGAGAAAGAGTTTTCTATCAAAGGAGAGAAGAAGCCACTATCAGAGGTAGTGATTGTGATGATCCAGCCTTGCTGGTTTGGTTCAAAGACTTGGGCTTGTTTCAGAGGGAGATCACCACTCGGTAGGTTTTCCTTATCTCTATTTTTTTTTTATTAATTTTTTTAATAAACTTTATTTGGTTGCTAGGAAAGGAAGGAATGTAAATAATGGTGTTACAATTTTGTTGATGGATTTATTGGTGCTGAATTTAATTCTATTTTCTCTCTTCTTTTTTATGTTTTTGGTTTTTAGCTTAGGAATTGAAATCAAGTCTTATATTGCCTGCATTTTTGTCAATTGTTTAAAAATGCTTAAACTGTTGTAATTTGTATTCAATGGGCTTATTATTAGGTTCGTAATGATGAAAGTTTGAACCTTCATGAGCTATTTGACCAAAACATGAATGTTCAATACATTGAAAAGCTTTCATAGAAAGATTTTGATAGCATATATTTCCATTAGGAGGTAATTACACAAGGCCTCGCTTGGGAAAAGAGAATGGAATGGAATGCAAAGGAATGAAAAGAATCATTTTAGAATATTCTTCTATTCTCTTGTTTGGGAGTTTTAATAGAGAGAATGAAAAGTTCATTCCTTTGTTTGGGAGTTTAAGTGTGAGGGAATGAAATGGGTAGAAGGAAACACTCATTCCTCTCTATTTTCTTAAAACCTCAAATTTTCATTCCCCCCGAAATTGGGAGGAATGGGAGGGAATGAAATTAAATTTAATGATTTTTTTACTACAACTCCCAAAATACCCCTATATATTCAACTATTTATTTTAAAATAGGGGTCTAATAGTAATATTGTCATAAAATGATTCCATTCCCTCTATGCTGCTCCCAAACAAGATTACTTACATTCCATTCATTTTCATTCCTTTATTTTAAAACATCCAATCAAGGTTACTTAATTTCATTCCATTCCATTCCTTTCCCTTACTTAAATATATTCCATTTCATTCCATTCTTTTCCATTCCTTTATGATCATTCTATTCTATTCCATTCCCTTCCCTTATGAACTCCCAAGCGGAGTTGATTCATATCAAGTGTCACTCCTTAGATATAGAAGAAACTAAATGGGTAGCACAGATGAGCAAATTCTTAATTATACAAAATTTATTTTTTCAAATTTTCAATTGTCCTAGCATCCCCAGAAACTGCTATAGATGCAGATCATTGGCCATGAAGTTTGTTGTTTATAATTTCTTTGATAAAATTGGTTCTTTAATCTTAGTCTTTTTGGATTTAATTTGTAGTCACTTTGGTTACATGTTTTTTTAATAATTTGCATTACTTCCACAACTAAAAACCATAACAGATCATTACTGAGCTTTAGGTATGGCTGAAAATGCTCTGGGTGTTGATTTTGGGTCTTATTGGGTTTGAAAGATTTGAGGTGAAGAAGGTTGGGGTTGAAAGGGTGTGATGGATCATAGAGCACACAGACCTTTTATTCTAGTTACCTTGGTTGTCAATGGCTATCAACAACCATTATTCTTCTCTGAAATTTAGTTGTGTATAAATATTACATATCTATGTTTGACAGCAATTATATTTTTTCTGAAATCTGGTTAAAAATGTAGGGTACTAATTTTAATGCCACTTTGTCAACATTGGTTACATTAATTCTTTTTCTTGTGAGATCCTTTGTTGCTAAATTTGTTCTGTATTTTGTGGGATAAAAGAAAAATAGACTAAACAATGATATTATTTTTGTACCTAGCTATAAATTCTGTAGCTCTCTCATATTTCTTGTTATGGGTACATAACTATAGGTTCTACTGTTTTATTGGTGTCCAACATAAGCTAATAGTTTGTTAACTTGGGTTCTCTTCTTATTATCTTTGTTATAGTTGATTGGCTTACTCAAAGAACTTGGGCATACTCAGCAAATGATTTACAAATTTTGACAAAAGCAATTTAGCTTTTGAAGCTTTTGTACATTCACATTAAATTTTGAGTTTTATAAGTTTTTCTTGGGCAAACATTGGTATCTTGAACTGGAGCAAAACATTGAATAAATTTGCTAGTGATATTCAATAGAAAATAAAGCATTGTGAGAACTCACAATAACTTGCTACTTTATTTTAAGGAACCTTGCAGAATCTTTGTGATGGATTTCTCTAGTTGGTTATAATGTCTATATCCAGTGTTAAGTAATATTTTTTTCCTTTTTTGTTTCCAGTCCTTGTTACTCTAGTTATTTATCTGGTTGAATTTATTTTTGTTAAAGATATCTAGCTTCTAAAATTTTAAATTGTCGTCTATATAAGTCTGCCTTTTGGGTTAAAAAACTTTTTCCCCCCGTGGTGTCTTTGTTGACAGGTATCATAGAAATTATATATTCCTTGCTTAATAACTTTGTTTTGTTTAATCTTGCAGATGTGCCAAGCCAATAACAGATAAGTAGTACCTACCGATTTTGTGGCACTCCACTTTACAATGAAATACTAGAGAGGCTAAAGAGTGCCTTCATGAGTTTTTTGGAACAAGGTTTTTTTAGGATCCAATTGAGTAGTTAACTCTCTTTTTCTAAATTGGTAGTGATGGCAAGGGAAGGGCTGCCACAGTTGCACCGCTTGAGATCATCGCAGCATTTGATCCTGAAACATACACTTTTTCCCTACCTTTTTTTCTAGAATCTTGAAACATATACCTTTTCCCTACAATTTTTGCTAGAATTATGTATTTTGGTGCTAGAATCTTGAAAGATACACTTGTATCGAAGTCTATATTTCAATAGAACCCTTGTTGTGGTTTTGTAATCAAAGTGTATATTTCAATAGAATTTGTACATTTTTAGATTTTTTTTTTTTTTTTTAGTTCAGTTTTAAGAGTGCAAGATTGCAGTTGTCGCTAAAATTGGTTTGTTGTCTACCAATTTTGATGAGGGAAAAAAATACAAATTAAAGATGGTAAAGTCTCCTACCGTCATTTTTTATGAAATCAAAACTACCATTGTTGGCTTGCTAACATTTATTCCATTCTCTTGGTTAGGTTTTTTAATAAATGAATGAGAACACTCATGCGACAAAATTGGACAATACAACTATACAATACATCTTTTGCCTTATTACCTAATTTAAATTGAAAGGATGTAGCATATGTTAAATTTGAAACTTCACTAAAATTGAACGTAGCTCCCTTTATAACCTTCAAACAATAAGATCACCACAATGAAGAAGGGTAAAGAAAGGTTTTCAAGACTTGCAGAATTCAGAATTACAAAGTGAATGAAATCTCTCATTCATTCTACCATGAACTAACAAATTTAGGGAACAAAAATTAGGGTATGAAGGGATGCTGCATTCCACTGAGTAAGAGCATATAAAAGAAATTGGTTATCCGACTCCTAAACAAGTTCTCTTCAAGGAGCTTCTAGAATCAAGCACGTATATGTGATGAAACATAAAAATATTCATAATTTGCATTTGAAAAATGAACAAGATTTGGTACATGACATTGCATTTAAAAATATTAATCACTTGCATATATAATTAATGTTTAGATTCAGACCTAAAATTTCTTCTTCTTGTGTGTGTGTGTGTTGGATAACTGCACCCCACGCTAAAGTTTTTTTAGATGAAATGTAGAAGAGAGTTTATGAACACAATAAAATGTCACAACATATTTATAATATTCTTGTTTTTAATTACTATGTGTCTTAGGGTATAGTCATTATTTTATTTTAACATATGATGAGTTGACACCTTAAGTACTATTGTGCAAATATTGTGACATGTGACCGTAGAACAACATAGATGTAGAAATGAAGTACTCGTGCCAACTAGTTTTGCTGAGATCAATTTTTTTTTTTTTTTGGGTATGTTTTGGCGTTTGGTATGATGGTAAATACAAGTCAATAGAAAATGTATGGAGTTAATGAGAAAACGAGTCCAATAGAGTAGGAGGTTGTTTTTGGAATGTCACATATCATTATTCAACAACAAACCAATACACAAAAAACAAAAATAAAAATCCTATATGGGCGATCAATTTTATGAATGCAAGGTTTTATTCAAATAATTACTTGGAATTATGAGAAATGTTAGTGTTTTTTTTTTTTGTATGCAAGTCAAACTACATTTATAAAATAATAATAATAATAATAACAATTAAAAAAAAAAAAAAAAAAAAGAGTTTCTTATAGCTCATTCTTCAGGGTCGGAATGTCCAAACACAAAAATGAATCAATTTTCCGCAAAATATTTTTTTTTAGAAAACAAGTCATCTTCCAAAAATTAAAATTTTTTTATCAAAACAAATGGAGTGTTAAAAATTAAACAAAAATTTTATTGTCACACAGAATATAATGTAAATATAAAGATTAGTTTATTTTCTTAAAACACTGTATCAATTAGAAATATTAAAAAAAATCAATATATAGTCATCAACATAATAACTTCAACGAACAATACATTCATAAAGAAGCAGATGCTAAGACTAATTTGATTATTTAAGAGGTTTTAAGGTTATTTTGTTCATTTGTAAGTTTGAGGGTAATTTAAATTATTTAATAAGTATTTTGAGTGTATTTGTCATTTTTGACTATTTAAAGGCTCATTTTTGTCAATGGCTTGCACGCTTGTGAGATTCTTAGACGTGTTGTTTATGCCATATATGTAGCTCATATAATTGAGTTTGAGGTGTGATTAGTATTAAGATAACTGTTTCGTAACCCATAACCAGCCTGAAATTTTCTTGACCATAAAAATGTCAATATTTAAATAAACATCATTGTCCAAGGCGAGGCAAAGAGAGAGAACAAAATGGTTACATTCTCAACCTGCATCTTGAGATGAGAAAATACTGAACTTAGCTAAGGAAGAAACTAGGAGTTTATGAATTTGGACAAAACTCATCAATGTTCTTGTCCGAACTGCCACCCTCACTAATAGCCTCTATAGCTAAACCCCTCCATTTCTTAGCATTCTCTTTCATTTCTCTCCCTCCACTACTTCTAATGCAAAACTCAATCTCTTCTCTTCCCACAATACCATTCTCACCAACCTTAGACCTCACTCCCATCTTCCACACATCCTGAACAAACTTGGAATTTGGAATTTGATCTGTCCCTTGTGGCATCCCCACCAAAGGCACTCCCAAGCTCAATGCCTCTAAGGTTGAATTCCAACCACAATGTGTTAAAAAGCACCCAATAGCCTTATTTTGCTAGCACTTCCAATTGGGGGCTCCATTGCACTACCAACCCTTTATTTCCTATATTTTCCACAAACTTTTCAGGGAGCTTTGCCTCCTCTGAAGCCTTAACCAGTAACCACCCACAAGAAATAAAAATTGCCTCCTTTTAAAGCAAATGCCAATTCCTCCATTTTTGCTTGTTGCTTAAATTGGCCATGCTACCAAATGACACATAAATAACAGATCCTTTGGCTTAGTGTTGAGCCAATTAGTGCAATATGAGTCTAATACAAAAAGGTTTAGTCCATATTGTGTGTCATTTTCCACACGGTTGTCTAGATCGAAAGATGGAATTGTTGGCCCAATTGATAGTAATCGACAGAATTTAGACATGGAATCCACCACCTGATATGAGAAAGGACAAATGAACATAATCAAATTTCGGCCGGTACAAAGGTTACAGAAACATTCTATATGCAAATGACTCAAGATCAGTTGTAAACTTGTCTTTTGCTGCTTGGAAATATTGATATATATAGTCACAACATCTGAAAAGTAAAAAAGAAAAGCAACATCTCTCAAAACATTTATATAATGTGAATGACAATCCAGTTAATTAAGGTGAAATTGTTTACTCAAAAGTAGAGTAACAAATAGTAAATTTCTAACAATATGGTTATAAAATTGATGTTATTCTATTACATAATTACTCACCTCAACCTCTAGCTCGTAGAAGGTGTTGACAAGTACGGCATCAGCTTTCTCCGAGTTAGGAAATTGATTTACCAACCGCTCAAGGTAAGATGGGTACGAATTAGACATACTAATGAAAGATGGCATGTCTTCAAGCTCAAGCACAGGCAGACCAGGAATTGAGATGGGTGTGGAAGTAATTGGCAGCTTCAATAGTTCACAATGCACTTGATAGTATATGAAATTCAGAGCACAAGTTTGAGTAAAGAAAGCAGCACCAAGTATTCCAAAATTTTTAGCTACTTCCAAAGCCCAAGGCACAAAAGGGTCATAGATTATGCAATCAATTGGGTTTGCTGTGTTTTTGTGCTTTATAATGAGGTCAGCTAGTGTTTTTGAGCCTATAGCTACCATACAAGTGTGATATTCTTGGATGTTTTCTGCTTGGGTGAACCCACCTTCATCATAGCCATCTGATATTGTATCAAATTGGAGTGCGCCTGATGATCGGGGTTTCATGGTGTTGTGGATGAAAAGGGTTGTAGCTAGTGTAGCTTTAAGCCCTTTGGAGACCAAGTGTTTAGAGAATTGGAGCATTGGATTTATATGTGACCTTGGCTTGGATATGGTAAAGCTAAGACATGGCCTCTATATACTTTGTTTTCCATCTTTCAATTGGGAGCTAGCTTATAACTATAAGTTTAATTTCTTTGTAACTTGAGAGCTATCTTAGGAAGAGAGTTGCATATCTTCCAATCATTTGATGAGCCCTATTTGTAGAAGGAAGCTAAGTATGCAACTCAACATTTCCCAATATAAAATAAAAAAGAAAAAGAAGTTTAGGTTATGTTGGGTAATAGTTTTTGTTTTTTATTTTCAAAAACTTGTTTTTGGAAATATAAAGAAAAACAATTTTGTTGTATTTTTGAAATCAAAAACATGTTTGGTTAGTTGAAATTCAAAAAAAAAAAATTGAAGAAAAAAATAGAAAATACTAAAATATGTTGTTACTAGGATTTGAACTCTAATGCTAACTCATTAAATCAGACAAATTCATTAAATTAAATGCATGTTTTCATTAACTTTTGAAAATTAGAAACTGAAAACAGTCTTTTGCACATTTTTAGTTTTCTTTACAAATTGAGTTTTGTGAACAGTTTTTACTTTTTATTCATTTTGGGTTTCCAAACAATTTTTTTAGTCTCAAAAATAGAAAATTGTTTTTGGAAACAGAAAATAAGGGGAAAAAAATTACCAAACATGTCCTTAGGTTTTCTCTTTTCAATTTTAAAAGTTGAGGCATATTTTTAATTTCGAATATAATTAATAAGTGCTCATTTGTTAATAGACCATTTTAAGAAATTTTTTATACAACTTTTATGGAAAATATAAAATAATATAAATAAATTAGTTTTTTTTTTCCTATAAAAAGTTTCTAAAAATATTATTTAAACCAATGCCCTTACCAGGCTTAATGGGAAATTATTCACCTACCCCATCTTCTCCCACTTACATTTGTTTTAAAGTTGGTTTTTTCCTTTTTATCTTTCTTTTTTCAACTTTAACATTTACTTTTTTTTTTTATTGACAACAATTTTTTTCTTTTAAATATTAATTTTTTATGTAAAAGGGCATGAAAATCAATTTATAGACAAACTATATTTTCTATTATCTCATTTTTCTTCTCAACCAAACAAAAGATTTTTCATCTCTCTATTTTTCCATCTCCCAACCAAATAAAACTGTACTAGAAATTTTACACTTTTACTGCATAAAAGACAGTCTCATGGTATTGATAATATTAATACCATGAGATTATTATCTATATTAATACTATGAAATTGTCTTTAAGATAGCTAACAGAAAAAGTCATAAACTACTATTTTAACTAACATATATACAGGCCAATGACCATATTACCATTACATAAAGGTTACCATAAAAAAAAGGTAATAAAAGACAATCTTACTCTGTATATGACTTTTGTATATGTTAGGTAAAAGAGTCCTTTACTCCTCTATGACTTTTTCTATTCATAGTCTTTATATTAAGTTTCTTGTTGTAACAATATCAAAGACAATGATGGTAACTATTTTCTAATAAGGATCTTGTTAATGAATGTCCTAAGGGTATTTGTTAATGAACCATTTTAAAAAATTTTAATAATACTTTTATGGAAAATATAAAAAACTGTTAAAAAAATCAATTTTTTTTTCCAAAAAAAGTTTCTAAAACCGGTTCATTAACAAATGCCCTTAGGGCATTTATTAACATTTCCCTTCTAATAATATGTATGTTATGTTATAACAAAACGGATGATTGGATCATGGATGATCCTTTGTATAGATGCTTGTATGCATAAAAAATTAGGTACAAAACTGTTGGAAACCTATGTAAGACAATCTCATGGTAATCCTTTGGTTTATGACTCTTTCTATCAAAGTTCACAGTATTTGTAATAAGTTTAAAGACAATCACATGATAACTCTTTTCTAATGATATGTGTTAAAATAAAGACATGTTGATGATAACTCTTTTGTAATGATATGCATGTTGAGAGACCATTATTGCATTTAAATTAAAGTGTTTCTTTAAATATCATTTACAACAAGACATATTTGAATTCAAGTCTTTGAAAATGGAGAAGCTAAGCAAAATCTAATAAAAAATAGGGTTTTAAAAAGTTACTTAAAAACTACGTACTATTTTTACATTTTACTTTTTAGCCGTCTTTCCATTCTTTCAATTCCTACTTTCCTACATTATATATGTTTATTTGTCTATATATTACGTGCTTTGTCCCTTCCATTTTAATGTGTATGATGTTTTATTTTTTCTATAGAAGAAACTTGAAAATTCCATTAAGAAAAATGAGCCAAGACGTGCAAAGCATGTCTAGCAAAGTTATGAGCTACAGAGACAAAGTTGCCTTCATGACCAATATGAGAAAAACTAATAAATCTAAAAGCCTCTATAATATTTTTTGCATCTTGTATCAGGTGACCAAAGGAAGACATAGAGATAGCTCTTGATGGATGATGTTTAATTTAAAAAACAAGATGGACACAATTCCTATATTTCTTTTGGTATATGATTTTCTCACATAACCTGTTGATGTGGTGGCTTGACACTACAACAAAATATATTTTTGGTGACAAATCTTAGTGCAGAAATATTTTTCGTCACTGAAAACTTATATATAGCAACAAAATATGAATTTTGTCACCAATGATATATATAAAAAATAATCAATAATAAAACCTTTGGCAATGAAAGTTGAATTTCGTCATTATTTGTTGATCTAAAATAAGGGTGGCAAAGGGAAAAAAGTGGGCGTGAATTTAATTAATCTATGGCAACGAACTATTTTGTCGTTAACAGATTAACTTTTTAGCAACTAAAAGTTTCGTCACTAGAGGTGTTGCTGGGAACATTATAGGCGACGAAATCGATTTCGTCGCTAGAAGTTCCCAATAGCAACGAAACAAAGTCGTTGCTAAAAATAATGACATAAATTTGGGAACTTTTCAGTGACGAAAAACATTTTGTCGATAAGGGTCATCAATAAGTCATCGCTAAAAATATTAAAGAGAACTTTTAGGTGATGAAACCGATATTCATTGCTAAAAGTAGCCAATAGCGACAAAACAAATTTCGTCACTAAAAATGTTATATAAAACCCCCTTTTACTCTCATTTTCCAAAAACCCACTCCCTTATATTTCTCTCCCCTCTTGCACCATTCAGTCTCTCCACCTTGCCACTACTGATCCACACCTCGCCAATCCACACTATATTGTTCACCACTCCACCTCCCCACTGCCATGCCATTAACCTCCCCATCTTCACCGATCGACACCACCACTGAGCTACAACTCTTGTTTTTTCATCACCGCCTCCTTTCGATCCACACTGCCGACGAGCCTCTCACTCTGTTGTTGATCATCACTGTTAGGACATATGTGTGTCCCTTGTCAAGAACATATGTCATTCTTTTATGTAATTGGCTAATCCTTTGACAAAATGCATTCAACTTGTAATTGGGTAGTTCTAGATGTTTTTAATACTTCAAAAAACAAGGTTTCAAGATCAAGTGTTGAAGTCATCATGTCATCCAAGAAACAAGCTGAAGAAGTGATGAATCATTAACGCTCGACACCTGCTCAATAGCTGCTCGATAGCTTCTATCTGTCGAGGTTTACTAAAATCAGAAATTTTGATCTGATTTCTTGGGATCCGTGAATGTGTCTTCGAGCCTTCTTTTCTTCTAACCCTAGGTATATAAAAGGATTGTTTTAAGGGCCGTCAAAGTGTTCACTAGTTGCACAAGCATTAAGCAAACTCTATTCAAGCAAATTGTGACCGGAGACAAAGTTTTACCCTAGTTCATCTCTTCTGAAGAAGTTGCTGTGTATGTGCACCTTTGGATTTTGTGACCAAACATCTTCTTGATCTTCATCGTGGATGAACTAAAGAACTTTGTAGCGAACAACTCTTTCTAGTTGATAATTGAAGTCGCGTACTGGGATCCGCGCAATTAGTTAGTTACGAACTTGGGAGCCGTGCATCAAAAGGGGGAAACTGTCACTACAGAACAAGTCCAATTGGGTATTGGGGTAAGGGTTCAACTATAGGTTGATAAGGTGCTTGGGATTCCTTTACTTGTAACCGTTTTTTGTGATAATAGTGGAGTTTCGGGAGTGATGACCTGAAAATCACCCGGTGGGGTTTTTGCCGTCAGGTTTTTCCCCATTCGTAAACAAATCATCGTATCATTTATTTTCCGCTGCATTATTAGTTTATTAGTGATTTGTTTGTGCTACCACGTGTTTGCATGATAAATTGATTAATTAATAACTTGGCCAATTAATTAATTAATTTCTATCACAAAGGGTCACTCAATTTGTGGCCTATTAATCACCTTCACCCTTGCCTCGCCATCAAGCCTCTCACTCCTTTGCCGCCAATCTTCATCCTCACCCTTGCCTCACCGCCTCCCTTTTCCTTTCAATTCGGTGTTTGTCCCTTTCAATGGGACTCTTCCAAGCTCTCCATCATTGCTAACCCGTATGTCATTCTAGCATTCCTCACATTTTATTTTTCCTTTTAAAAAAAATATAAATTAGAATTTTTTTTCTAAACTTCAAGTTGTGCTCTATTTGGTTGCTCATAATTTATTTGTTTTTTTTTAGGGGTTCAATTTAGTAAGTTTGTGAAGAAGAATGTAGGGAAAAGAAGCAATAGGGAGGGAAATTTATGATTTTTGTAATGTTGTGCCCTGTTTGGTTGCTCTGGATTTCTTTATTTATAAAAGTGCTTATTTGTATTTAGGTTCAGAAAATGTAGGGAAATAAGCAATAGGGATTTTATGGTTTGGGATTTTAAGTTATATGCTCTGTTTGGGGACGTTGCACAATGCCAAATGAGGTTCCAGAGTGTATGCTTCTTCCATAACATTCTTTTGTCTTGTTCCTATTGCTTCTTAAATATTGGTGGTTGAATGCAACATATGCTGCTCTAATTTATTTTCAAGATGGAAGTGGCAAACTTGCGTAAGCTACTACTTAGTTTAATAATAAAATCCCCATAAATCATAAAGAAGGAGGGTAGTTTAAATGTCATATTTTGATAATGGCAACCCTGCCATAGAAACAAGAAAAATTACAGACCATCACTTACACGTCAATGCATTTTGTGATATGGAAAAATGATTTTGTTCTTTCCCATTCTAAGATGCTTTATCATGGACCATGGTTGCGATAAAGTCCATTCCAAATTGTTGTTCAACTAAGATGGGAACCTGGTGGCAATAGAGATTTATCTAAGTTGTTATCAAACTAAGATGGGATTACAGGTTGTTTGTTACATAACCTTAGTTTTTATAGCTTTTATAAACCTTATAGCTAATGTATCACTCTTATCTATAGGTTAACCTTTGATCAATTCTTTACAAGTGACATACTCTAGTTTGTGCTCTTACAATTGTTTAGAGGCCCTATATTTCAGATTGGTTATAAGAGTCTATAATTTATGAAGTGAGGTTTTTAGTGAGAGGTATCAATGCAGGCTTCTTTCTCCCAATTCTTATACTGTCATTATGGTATTTATTATGACTTTTTTTTTTATCATTCTTTTAACAATCGTGCACTTATAAAGGACTTGAGGATTTTGTCTCCATTGCTTTCCTGAGGTAGTTTTGAGAAATTCAACTAATTGTGAGTAATGTATCTCTAGAATATAAGCACACCATAAATGATTGATGACATATGGCATTTTTTAATTTTTTAAGATTTATGTGTTTGATCAGTTTGTTTATATTATTTTTCTAGTATTGGTAGGTTGGACAATTTTTATTTGTTGTCACTTCGGATTTCTTTGGTAAATGTGTGCGCTAGCTTGAGCATAGTGAGTAATTTGTTATTAAATTCTAGTAAATTTCTATATTTTAATGTTGATAATTGGTATTATGGTGGGTTGTTGAGTTAGAGCAAGCAGATGGCTTGCATAGTGTTATAAGGTGGTTTAAATTCATATTAAAAGTATTTCTTATTTTTTGGGATTATGGATGGCTATTGTTGAGTTACTTTTGTTTGATTATATTAACATTTTTTTTTAATACTTGTAAGCGCTTTATATTGTGATGTTGATAATTGGTATTATGGTGTGTTGTTGAGTTGGAGTAAGCTGGTGGCTTGCATGGTGTTTTGAGGTGGTTTAAATTTATATTGAGAGTGTTTCTTATTTTTTGGAATTGTAGATGGATATTGTTGAATAACTTTTATTTGATTATACTAACGTTTTTTTAATACTTGTAAGCATTCTATACTATAATGTTGATAACTCATTTGTGGTGGATTATTAAATTGGAGCAAGAGGGTGGCTTGCATGGTGTTATAAGGTGGTATAAATTGATATTAGGAGTGTTTAATTGTTTTATGTGTATTTTTTTTTAAGTATTAAGGTTTATATAGACTTGTGCATTCTTGAATGGGATATGACTTTATCTAAGTAGATTCTAGACTTGGATGTTAGAATACATTATGCATGAGTTGTCATTATTTTGCTGAAGTAACATTTACTTTGCATTTGTAGTCCAACATGGATAAAAGTAGGATAACATTGTGTAAGACACCTGATGGCAGATTAAGTGAACCATATATTATTGGGGTCAATTCATTTATTAATTTTGCAATGGCGGTTGTGGACTCGAGTGGTAATATTTTGTACCCGTGTATTCCATGTCTGAATTGCTATCGAAAATCTCTTTATGTTGTGCATGTCCATTTGCTTCATCGTGGGATTATGCAATCTTACAATAAATGGTATGATCGTGGAGAATCTCGTATATTGAACGAGAACATTCATGATAATGAAATGTTGGATGGTGATCAAATGGATGGTATTGATGCCTTGGTCGATGACCGAATTAAAGGAGAACCAAGAAATGCAAATCAAGATGAGTAAGTGCGTAATTTTGACAAATTTTAGGAAGATGCGAAGTGTGAGTTGTATCTGAGTTGCATTGATTATACTATATTAAAGTTTGTTATTGAGATGTTGAATGTAAAGGTAATAACTAACTTGAGTAACAAGGGACTTGATAAGATGCTAGAATTGTTAATAAAGCTTTTACCAGAAGGTAACTTGGTTTCGAGGCTTATGAAGCAAAGAAGATATTATGTGACTTGGACATGTCATACAAGCATATAAATGCATGCAAAAATGATTGTGCACTATTCTGGAAGGAAAATAAAAACCTTGATAAATGTCTAGTGTGTGAGTAGCCTAGGTACAAGGATATACATGCTTGTGGTAAGAACATTTCTCATAAGATATTGCGTTACTTCCTGTTGACACTGATATTGAGGAGATTGTACATGTCAAGACAAAGAGCTAAGGACATGAGATGGTATATAAACAAATGTGTGGACAATAGGATAATGAGGCATCCGACTGATAGTGAGGAGTGGAAGGAGTTTGATTTGCAACATCTTGATTTCACCCTCGAACCTTGCAATGTGAGTAGCCTAGGTACAAGGATACATGCTTGTGATAAGAAGATTTCTCATAAGGTATTGCGTTACTTTCCATTGACACTAATACTTAGGAGATTGTACATGTCAAGACAAAGAACTAAGGACATAAGATGGTATATAAACAAAAGTGTAGACCATGGGATAATGAGGCATCCAACTAATAGTGAGGAGTAGAAGGACTTTGATTTACAACATCCTGATTTCGCCCTCGAACCTCGCAATGTGAGATTAGGGTTGGCTATAGATGGATTTAAACATTTTGAAAACATGAACAAAAACTATAGTATATGGTATGTCATACTTATCCTCTATAACCTACTACCTTGGTTGGTTATTATGAAAGAACTATATTTTATATTGTCCTTACTTATTCCTAGTCCCCATCAACTTAGAAATGAGATTAATATTTACTTGAAACCATTGGTTGACATGTTAAAAAAGTTGTGGGAAGAAGATGCAGAAACTTAAGATGCCTATAGTAAAGAGTATTTATAGATGCATGCAACTTTGTTGTGGACAATACATGACTATTCTGGTTTTGGTAACGTGTCTGGGTGGAGGACATAGGATTATTATTCTTGTTACACTTGCAACGACAAATTATATTCAAAATCTTTGGAAAATAAAATTGGATTCATTAGCTATCGAGCTTATTTGTCTATGGAACATCGTTGGTGAAATAGTCAGTTGCATAATGGTTTATCGAAAAAATGGAAGAGATCTTTAGAGTTACTGGCGAGAAAGATACAAGAGCAGTTAGATAGAATGCCAAATGTAATTTTAGGAAAACATTCAAGTAACAAGAAGAGACCACTCATTGGGGAGCCGAATTGGTCAAAGGTAAGTACTTTGTACTAGCTACCATACTAGAAAAATAACAAGCTACACACAACATTGATGTCATGCATGTGGAGAAGAATATTAGTAAGAGTACTTATGGTACTTTGTTGGGCATTGGGGGGGAAAATAAGGACACGGAAAAGGCACGAATAGACTTGCAAAATATGAACTTTAAGCACTCATTGCATTTGAAAAAATGTCCTAATGGATCATATGACAAGTCTCAGGCTTTCTTTTCATTAAAACCTGATGAAAATGGATGGTTTTTATGACTTTTTGAAATCAATCAAGTATCCTGCTCAAGGACCCTAAAGTAGAGTGACTTGGAGAAACTAGAAAAGCGTATAATTCTCATACTATGCAAGCTTGAGAGGTTCTTTCCTCCAACATTCTTTTATGTTATGGTCCATCTTGCTATTTACTTGTCTCGAGAAGCCATTCTAGGAGGTCAGGTATAATATCGATGAATGTACCCAATTGAAAGGTAATTAGATCCATTGATGCATCCATTAATTGTATATTTCCCATAGAAAGAGAAAAAAAATCAATAAATTTAGCTACATATGGTATAAAATACATAATTAATCATACTCCCAATACTTTTTCCTCGTAGGTATCTTGGGAAATTGAAAAGATACGTTTCCAACCGAGCCTGACCAAAAGGTTCGATTGTAGAGGCTTACATTCTTAAAGAATGTATTAACAACATGTCTTTGTATATTAATAAGATTGAAAAATATGCATTATTGGAGGGAAAGAAATGAAGATTTTGGTGAACCTAGTGAATGATTGACAGTTTCTTCACAAATAACCTAACCTACAGGGGTAAACAGAATTATGGCAACTGGTCTCGTGCATTGCTTGATACTGCTCATTGGTATTTGTTGTACAATATTCCTGGACTAAAGCTTTATTTAAAGTATTTGATGTCATATTCATATGATGTTTGAGTTGTATTAAATATTATTTGCAATGCTTAGCTAAACAATGAAAGCAAAAACACATTGCATAATTCTACTGGAGAAGTCATAACTCAAATACAACAACAAGAGTTTCCCAAGTAGTTCAAAGAACGTGTAAGACATTTTGAATTTTATCACACACTACAAAACATTTATTAAGTTGTGCAATGCATCCAACATAGGAGAATGTTTTATGTCCCAAAAGTCAAAGATGGAGAATCCAACACATTCCAACAATAAGCAATTATTGATGTTGTCCCTATCAATATTGAAAATAATGTTAAGTATTGTATGGGTAATATTGAAGTTAAGGTTGTTCCTGAAGGTGGAACTTCAAGAGACGCTATTTAAAATGAAGAGCATGACATACCTGATGCTAATCTTGATACAAATTATGATATGTAGAGTTCATAATAATTGTCTTAAAGTTTTGTGTTTGTCTTGATCTTGAAATGGATATTAATGTGAATTATGATATGTAGAGTTCATAACAATTGTCTTAAAGTTCTGTACTTAAATTGAACTTGATATGGATATTGATGTTGGTTATGATGTGTAGAATATTAGTAAAAATTATGTTAAAGTTTTGCACTTGTCTTGATCTTCATATGGATAATGATGTGTGATGATGCACGAAAATCATCAGTGAGTTAATGGCTCTTAAGAACCAAACAGAAGGCACTAATGGAGTATCGGCCAAAGACCCTCCGAAGATTAAGTCAGCAAATGAAAAATCTCTAAGAACTCTATAATGAGAGAGCTAGGGATTTTCTATGTACCTAGGAAAGTAGAAGGCCTGTTGCTTATATAGTTTTGTGGAGGAGACCTAGATCTCAGGAATACAAAGATTTTCTTTTTAGGGAGAATGTGGAGTTAATGCCCTCAAGATCTTAGGGATACTCTCCATTCTAGGAAGGTGAAAATCTTGTGGTAGGGTCTTTATGCATAGTGCACAAGATGTTTCCATATGTGAATATGCGTGTAGACCACGTAAGGCCACGTAGGACTAGTTGGTATGCTTCTCCGTATGTCAGGGTCATCTGTCGGTCTGGAAGAGAGACGCACCCATCAGCTTCACCTAGATCTGTTCACGTAACCGTTGGCTTCTTGCTGGTATAGGGTACGAGGTGTCGAACGGATCCATTTTGAAACCAATGGTTTCTTTAGGGCCAACGATTCTTTTGGAGCTGTTGGCTTTATTGTTGGTATGATACCTTTTCTTTTGACAGGCTCAGTCATTTAAGAATTCTGATCTTATTACAAAAATACCCTTATCAATGTGGATTATGATGTGTAGAATATTAGTAACAATTGTGTTAAAGTTTTACACTTGTCTTGATCTTCATATGGATAATGATTTGGATTATGATGTGTAGAGTTAGTAGCATCTATTTTAAAGTTTGTACCTATCTTGAATTTGATATGGAGAATGATGTGGATTATTATGTGTAGAATATTAGTAAAAATTGTGTTAAAGTTTTGAACTTGTCTTGATCTTGATATGGATAGTGATGTGGATTATGATATGTAAAGTTAGTAGCAATTTCTTAAAGTTTTGTATTTATCTTGAACTTGAAATGATATTGATGTGGATTATGATGTGTAAAGTTAGTAATAATTGTGTTAAAGTTTTGCACTTGTGAATTGTTTGATATAAATAATGAAGTGGATTATGATATGTAAAGTTAGTGGCAATTGTAATTATCTTTCATGTCAATATATACTTCCAAAAAATGCCCAAAAAGACTAAATATACTCATAATATACTGAAGTATGAGATAACAAGATCGGATAGAATGAAGCATAACTAAGAGAGAATTGATGCTTTGGGATTGGAGCATTTGTCAATTTCTCTAAAGGATTTTGCTCAGCCCAATGGTGCAAATGGCAAAAGAAATAGAGTTAGCATTATGGTAGATGATGATGACTATGTACCACCTATTGGTGACGATAACAATAATGATGAGTCATCTAATTCTTTAATCCATAAGATATTATATATGTGGCTTATTGTTTGCTACAATAGACATTATTTTTATTAGAATGATTAGATTATATAATAATTTTGTTGTTCCATTATTTGTAATGACTTTATTCATCTATATGTATGTTTGTTAGTTACAGATGGCACCAGGACGACCAATACACTCGAGAGGTGAGGCATTTTTCCCAATGGTCTTATCTATGAGAACATCATCGGGGCCACCTCCTGAAGCAGATCCTTCCACCCAAAGTTCTTCTAGTGTGGAGGTGCAGCCCATTGACACTGTAACAAGCACGACTGGTAATTACATAAAACACTTCACTTAATTACAACTTCATCCCGTCTTTAGTTTTAGCGATGAATTTTTTTGTCACCAAATATAGCAAAATTAAAATAAAATAAAAAAAATTGGCAACGAAATATTTTGTCGCAAAATATGGAAGAAATAATAAAAAAATGGCGAAAAGCAACTTTTAGTCTCTACATTTTCAGGCGATTCTCATTTTAGTCCCTACATTTTATTTTCACCACTTTTAGTCCCTAAAATCAAAAACACGTTCCATTTTAGTCCTTACCGTTACTCATTTAACAGAAATATCATGCGTGGCAAACGGTCTAATAGTAAATGTTGACGTGTCCATTAAATAATATTAAAAAATTATTTACATTTTTAAAAATGCCACATCAGCAATTTAATTTTAAAAAAAAAGCCACATCAGATAAAAATAATATAAAATTTTCTAACCTAATTATTTTTAAAAAAAAAATTAGTTAAATTAATTTTTTTCTTTTGTTTTTTGGAAGAACATGAAGAACTCAGACTATGTGTTCTTCATTTTCTTTCCCAACTAAGCTTGCCCATAAAATTAAAAATTAAAAATTTTCTTTTCTTTTCTTGCATTTTCTTAGCAACCAAACCCATTAAATCACTCAGATTTACAAAATAAAAAGACATGCCCATAAAAATTTACAAGACACAAGCATTCAACAAGATTTTCTTATGCTTTGAAACCAAACACAAAAAACACAAAACTCAAACCCAGATTTTCGGCCTCCATCCACACCACAAACCCAGAAATCAACATCGGAATACAACATTACCACAAACCCACAACCCCAAATCAACAAAACTCACAACCCACAAACCCACCATCGGAATACATATCTCCACCACTAAGCTAAGAGATAGAGAGACGAAAGAGCCATTAGGGTCTGAGTTTGAGCGGAGATGAGATTATGAGATTAGAGAGTTTGGGGTCATCTCAGCTTCGCAACCACTGATCTGGGCTCCAATACCGAATTAGTGTCTAGGGTTTCGTACAACGGAGCCATACTGAATCGGAGCCTATGGTGAGTTACCAAATCGATGGACCTTCGCGATGGGTTTTCTTTCTTTGACGGCAGTGGCGACCTCACTGAGTCTTGAACGAGTTCGACGGCAGCGACCTCATCACTGAGATTTGAGAGAGTTTGGGTCAGATTGGAGTTTGGCAGTCGGTGGAGATGAGATTTTGAGAGAGTTTGGTCTAAGAGAGATTTCGTCGAGGGTGAAGAGAGAAGGAGAAAATTAGAGATAGAGAGAGTTTAGAGATGAAACTAAAAGAAAAAGAAAAAGAATTAAGGTTAAAGAAAATTTGATTTGATATGAGATTTGGGAAGCTTATTTTTGTGTTTGTGTTTGTTTTTTAAACCGTTTTTCAATTAGATTTAAGTTTTGTTTTTTAATTTTTTTTTTTTTGGTTTAAATTTTCTGACGTGGCTTTTTATAAAAAATTAAAATGCTAATGTGGCATATAAAAATGTCAAATAATTTTTTTTATAATATTTTAATTGTCATGTCAGCTAATAGGGTGTTTCGTTTGCCACTTAGGACTTTGTCATTAGGGCACTGACATTAGGGACAAAAACGGAACGCGTTTTTGATTTTAGGGACTAAAAGCGGTGAAAATAAAATATATGGACTAAAATGGAAATCGCCTAAAAATGTAGGGACTAAAAGTGACTTTTTGCCTAAAAAAATTGTTTTGGCCATGAAATATTTTGTTGCAAAATATAGTCGAAATTCTAAAAATGGTTTTGGTGACACACTTTTTTGTTGCTATATATGGCCGATTTTTTTTTTTAAAATGGATTTGGCAAAGAAATTTTTCATCACCAAATATGATTTAATAAAATAAAATACATTTGGTGACAAAACTATTTCGTCACTAAATAATGTATTTAGCGAGGAAAACATTAGGCAACGAAATGGTTGTATTGCCAATTTTTTTTTTCTTTCTTTTAAACTAGTCAAACCTTTTGGTGATGAAATTCTTCGTCACCAGGACTTTTAGTGACTGGGTGTTAGCGACAAAACCAATTTCATCTCCAAAAACATAGATTTTGTCGCCGAAAGTCATAGGTGATGAAAAATTGAACTATTGGTTATGAAAACTTTTGTCGCCGAAAATACATTGTGTTGTAATGGCAAATTGTGTGTGTGTGGGAGTGCATAGTCCATGTCTTGAAGGACTTGGAAACCAAGTTCTTGTTGGTTTTACTTTGCCGACTTAAAAAATCCAAGTCCAACTTGGAATTTGTTATTGTACATATTGAGTTATGCGGCTATTGTTCGTGAGTGAGAGAGCTAGATATTGTTTAGAGTTTTCAGGTTTCTTTAGTGATCACGTGTTTTTGGTAACTGAGAGCTCTAAATTTAGATGTATTTGGGGTTTAGATTTGTGAGAGTACCATTTTTGTAATCTCCTCCTTTTGTTAATGAAGTTTTTTCTCGATGCCACTTGTAAATATAGGCCAAAAATTGAACCATGTAAATCTTTGTGTTTCCAATGTGATTGTTTCTTCTTTTTTTTTTTTTTCTTTTCTTTTTTCCATAAATCCACTGTTATTTGAATACACACAACAATTAGATATTTAGGCTTCCAATATTCTCAACAACTTGGTGTCAAAGCTTCTGCTTTTACAGCATAACCAAATCTTATCCTAGAAATGTTACATCATGGTTGCATTTCATCACGAAAATTTATGTTCTCTTTTTCTTCTTTTGTGGGGGCCGGATGATTACATTTGATGCTAAGGTTTATTTAGGTAAAACGCAAAGAAAAAAAATTTATGGACACAACACGTTTATAACATCCTTGTTTTCAATTATAGAGGGTCTGAGTATAATATTTTGTTACTTTATTTAATTTAGAACAACTCAGATGCAGAAATGAAAGTACTCATGAGTCATGCCTCCTAGTTTTGCTGAGATCAATGTTTTGTATGTTTTGGCGTTTGGTATAATGGTAAATACAAGTCAACAGAAAAACATATAGGGTCAATGAAAAACTACTCTGATAGGGTGGTAAACAGTGTTTGGAATGTCACATATTCAACAAACCTATACAAATAAACTCCAATTACCCAAAAAGGGAAAAAAAAAATCCCAACCATAATTTATCTCTCTTATCTCTTCACCATATCCCTTTCTTTAAGACTAACCATTGACCATGCTCACCAATCATTGACTTTTTTCCAAATATCAAACAATCAAGAGCATTTTAAAAAAAAATCCCTTAATTTTGAATTCACAAATCCAGATATATTGTTATATTACTTATATATTCTATTAATGAGTAGCGAATTTTTAGAGCTAGTTACATGGTCACTTCCACTAAAAGTTTTTATGGGTTTAATCAAGTTACCCAGCTATTTTCCTATCTACCATTTTATATGTCTCTTTTAAATTGATAAGTTAGACCTTTATCTATTACAGAAAAATAAAATAAAGGAATTGTTTGTACTAGGTCATAATTTGACTTATATATATAAAATCTATTTACCCGTTTAAGATGTTTAAGAGAATAAACAATGTTAAGTTTCAGTTAGTTCAGTTGATAAAGTTTCTTATTGTTCCAGGAGCTATGTCATTAGTTGAAACTATAAAACAATAAACAATGTACATTTTAAACTACAAAACCTTCCAATCAATACCTTACTTTATAAATAATTATTGATATACCCCCACTATTCAAATTGAAGTCCGCTTCTTCCTCAAAAACAAAAAAAAAAAAAAAAAAATCAAATTGAAGTCTGAATTAGCAGTACACATTATAAATGCTCTCATAATTTGTACATCGCAAATTCTCTCATTTTTAAAGTTAAATAGTTACCACAAAAAATATTGAGTTTGATATTAATTTAGACATTGGTGAAGATTGCAATCTAACATCGAATTAGGGTGTTGATTGCAAAATTTTAAGGTTTAAAATGCACATTAATGTAAATACCCTAATAATTTAGTGTGGATGATTGTAATTAACCATGATAATTAGTTGCTGTGATTTCATTTGTCATATTTGATTTTGATGTTCTCTCTTATTGAGTTATTCTCTGTTTTGTTTTCCCTTGCCAGCATGGCACTGTGTGGTCTATATAAAAGAAGTCATCATCGAACCGAATTATGATTATAATTTAATTTTTTGTTACGACAAACATTATTTTAGTTGCGATGATGAATTTTTTTTTGAAACTTAAACTTTTGAGTTTCTTTTTCTTTTTCATTAAAACACTATTCATTTTCTTTAGAAATAATTACATAAATTTCTAGATTTTTATAATTAACCTATATTAAATCTTGGATTTTTAATTCTTGCAGATACAACCCCACAATTTAACTCATACTGCATTTTCTTCCATATTATTCATTTTGGTCGTATTACCGTCATGGTGAAAACCCATTGATTTTTGACAATGTGAATATTAAGCAAAAAATTGAAAATCGTTTGATATTTGATATATCAATGGGCAGTGAAGAGGCCAATTCTAAATCCCCACAGCCAAATTCATATGACCCAAAAGTGAAATTAGATACTTGATTAAGTCAAGCATTCAATAATCAATTAAGTTCCAAACCAAAAGTAAAACTAAGTTCCTAATAACATCAAGTGTTCATTAATCAATCAAGTGACAAGCCAAGGGAGGAATTAAATTCTTAACAGAATCAAGTGTTCATTAATTAATCAATTAACAAGCCAAGTGAGGAATTTGAATATTGACAAAGTTAAATAATTAACTATTGATTAATAAATTATTCTTGATAAAGTTGATCTCCTCCACAAAGTTAAATAATTAATTATTGATTAATAAACTATTCTTGATAAAGTTGATCTCCTCCACCACATTCTCACATTTAGGCTCCGCTTGGGAGGAGAGAATGGAATGGAATGGAAATGAATAAAAAGAATAATTTTAAAATATTATTCTCTTCTCTTATTTGGGAGTTTTAATGGAAGGAATGGAAAGTTCATTCATTTGTTTGTGATTTTAAGTGGGAGGGAATAGAATGGGTAGGAAGGAACATTCATTCCTATCTATTCCCTTAAAAATTCAAATTTTCATTTTCCCAAAAATTGAAAGAAATGGGAAGGAATAGAATTAGATTTAATGATTTTTTTACTAAAACTCCCAAAATACCCTTATATATTCAACCCTTTATTTTAAAATAGAGGTCTAATAGTAATATTATCATAAAATGATTACATTCCATTCCCTCTATGTTGCTCCCAAATAGGATTACTTATATTCCATTCATTTTTATTCTTTTCCATTCCTTTATTTTAAAACATTCAATCAAGGTTACTTAATTCCATTTTATTCCATTCTTTTTCATTCATTTCCCTTAGTTAAATACATTCCATTTCTTTCCATTCTCTTATGATCATCTCATTCCATTTCATTCCCTTATGAACTCCCAAGCGGAACCTAAGTGGGAGGGAATATAATGGGTAGGACGAAACACTCATTCCTCTCTATTCCCTTAAAATCTCAAATTTTCATTTCCCCAAAAATTGGAAGGAATAGGAGGGAATAGAATTAGATTTAATAATTTTTTTACTAAAACTCTCAAAATACCCTTATATATTCAACCATTTATTTTAAAATAGGGGCCTAATAGTAATATTGTCATAAAATAATTACATTCCATTCCCTCCATGTTACTCTCAAACAGGATTATTTACATTCCATTTATTTTTATTCCTTTCCATTCCTTTATTTTAAAACATCTAATTGAGGTTACTTAATTCCATTCTTTTCCAGTCCTTTCCCTTACTTAAATACATTCCATTCCTTTCCATTCTCTTATGATCGTCTCATTCCATTCCAGTTCCTTATGAACTCCCAAGCGTAACCTTAATGCCTTTGATATATGCACATTACTGGTAAAAAAAGAAAAAAAAAAGAAAAAGAAAAAGCAACAACTATCTCCCCCACTGCCACTAGGAATGGAGCCACTCATGAGCTCGTGGGCAATGCCCCCAATTTATTTATATATTTTAATAAATATATTAGTATATATGTAGTATTTTTTTTTTTTTTTTAACTAAGAAAAATATGGGTAGGGAAGCAATGTCTTTCATTTAGGCATGATCATAATGACACCCTACCCACTAGGCATGGGCCTGTGAGAACATAGGATCTAGATAAGCCTCCACCTCCCAAACTCTTAGGAGTGAGCCCATGACTATTAGACCATTGACTCTTTTAACAATATCATTGATTCTTTTAAAAAGAATGCTATAAGCACAAAATTTTCTACAAAATTTTTATAAACTATTAAGGAGCAAAATCTTATTGATTCATATATAAGTCTACCATTTACATCACTTTTTTACTTGAGTAAGTCTACTACTACAACAATTTTCACAACATTGACCACAACTCACCTATGTGGTGAGTTGTAAGTGGTAAAAAAAAATGGTAAGTTCACGTGAGTTTACAATTCCACCACTCACAAGTCACCATATAAACAAGTTTTATAAATAGTTGTGGTACTAGACTTATTTTTTTACTTACCAATAATCATCCACCACATTAGCAATTTGTAAAAAAATTTGTGACTCTAGCATTTTCCTTCTTTTAAAAGCCATAAAAAAAAAAATTATAGATATAAGATCTAAAACAAAATATACAAATCCCAAAAAATTAGCCCAACAACATAAGTTACCAATAATAAAGCTAAAAAAAATTAAGCCTAATAAATTAAGGGTAAGGATTTACTGCAAACAAAGTTGCAGCAATTCCTACAAAAAATGCACACGTGTCAATACCTTAGATAGACACCTGTCCAAACTTGTATTTTTTCATGTCAAGCCTGAATTTTTCATCAAATGGGGTCTATTTGAGGAAAAGATGTTTGGTATCATATGATACCATGTTAGTGGTATCAAAATCCAACATGTGTGAAACATGTCAACAAAAAATAACTAACCCACTAAGAATTAAAATACATGTCTCTCATTTATTAGATTTTGATACGCATGACGCAGTATTATTTGATACAAAATACTCTTTCCTATTTGAGGCAGTGACACATGTGCATTTTGCAAGAGTTACTACAACTTAGTTTGTAGCAAATCCTTGCCCATAAATCGATTTCACCAAAAACAAACAACTTAGCCCTCTAAACAAAATAATTTTGTCATTTTCTAGCAACAAATGCACACATCAAAGACAAAATAATAATAAAAACCCTTCAACGGCTAAGCAACAGTAGTGCCGGAGGTCGAAACCGCCACACATAGCTAGTAGTAAAGTCAACCCCTAACTCTAAGTCCTAGCTCAATCCTTGCCTTCCACATGACTTAACCAAAAAAACTTATGTTTTTAAGTTTAAGTCCAATTATGTTGTATTAACCACTAATTATTATAATTATTATTCAATGTAAGATTTATTCACACGTCTATACCCAACATGTGGGACTACACATATATACAATAATAACTAGATACTCGATGAGTTATGAATACTTTCATTTTCAAGCAAATGGATATTTGAAACTTAGTTGATAATATCACTTCTATGTGCAAAGGAAATGGGTGATTTGAGAAATGGGGCCACAAATTTTGAGTTTTGAGTAATGAAGACTAAGTTTGGTACGAGGTGAGGTGAGGTATGAGAAATTTGCAGCGAATTGGAGACAATTCTAATTGGGGGTAGTTGATTAGAATTACCAATAAAATTTCTATTTTTTTGACAAAAAGATGTAAGATAGTTTGATTGGTCCAAGTTTATTAGTTTTTCTTCTGCCTTGTGTTGTGTCTTCTATTTAGTTTATCTACTATGACAAAGTTAATCTAAAAAAAGAAAGAAAAAAAATCCTGATAAAGTGAAATCACAACAAGTCTTTGATTATGATTAGTTCAGATTTTTCTTTATTCAAAACTAGAAGAGAGAGAGAGAGAGCAGATAGGGCCTTCGATTTTAAATTCTTTCCACCCGATTCAAACAAAGAAAAACGACATCGTTTTTGTCTCATTCCAATTCCCAAAAAAAAAAAAAAAAATCCCACCGAAGCACAGCACAGTAACATCGTTTCTTTCTCTCTTCTTCTCATTTCTGATATCTGTTCTTCTTCTTCTTCACGCTCACACATCCACACCATTCCGCTCCGCCACCACCGTTACTCCTCCGGCGACGAACTTCCAGGGAGCTCTCCAGAGCTACGGGCTTAGCCCGATATCAACATCACTGAAAATGAAGGTGATTTCTTCAAATTTCGTAAATCTCAATGCTTTTGTTCGATTCGTGTTTGTTTGTTTATACATTACATGGTGTGTCTGTGTGTTTGTGTGTGAGAGACAGAGACAGAGAGAGTAGATAATAATCTGATAGAATGTAAGTGGACAATGTGAATTTTGAAGAAACCCTCAATTTTGGATAATTATGGAGGTTTTTGGTTCTCAAGGTTTCGTTTTTAGGGTTTCGTCTTTCATGTGCTCGAATTATTGGGAAAATGGGAAGTGGGTTTTCAATATTGCCATGGGATTTTGTTGAAGTTGATGAGGTATAGCTCAAATGGCACTTCCTTCCCTTTTGAGAGTAATGTGGAGGGTGAGGTTGTAGGTTCAGGACTTGTTATGTAAGTTTTGAAGTTACAAGCAAGCAAAAAAGTTGGAGGATTTTGTTGAGGTTTATGTTGGAGATGTATTTGGGATTCTGTTTTGAGAATTTCGAAGTTGAATTCTTGGGTGGAAACTTTTGTTGTGAGTTCGCGTGGTATGATTTGTGTGGGAGTTTTGAATTCCTATTGTTTCCATGGGTTAGGGATAATTGATAGAATGTCAGTTGTTAATGTGAATTTGAAGGGCGGGAAAGTGCTGGATTTAGGGCACTTCATTCCGCTGTGAGAGTAAGTTGGAGGGTATTGTTGTGGGTTCAGGACTCATTTTGTGAGTGTGGACCTTACCAATAGAAAATAAAGTTTGCGGGTTTTGTTGATTTATTTTATGTTGGAGATGTATTTGGGATTCTCTTTTGAGGATTTTGGATTTGAATTGTTTAAACTTGGTTGTGATTTGGTGTGGCATGAATTGTGTTGGGAGTTTTTCATATGGGTTGAGGAACTAAGGGTGGTTGAATCTCTATACTTGATCAATGTATTATTTATGTATTTATTTATTTTGTGGCTAAATCAAGAATTGGGAAGGGGGGAAATGAATGAAAGACCTTATTGGTGTGAGTTCTATGCCCACTAGATTTCTGTGGCTGAGTTGAAGAAATCATGGGTACTAAAATTGATCTTGTGTAAGGGGCGTTGGTAGGCGACATTAAAGGACCAGAGGAGTCTCATGTGCAGTTCAAGTGCTCTCTGTTAGGCTAAAATTCTGGGAGGATATATATGATTTTCTCTTTTTAACAATCTTATGTCCTTTTTTTTGATTAGTAAGTTACACATGCAAGTATGAATCTGGTTACCGTTACCAAATTTTTACTTATATATAAAAAAGAAGTTACACATGCAACTGGTGCCTTTTGGGCCTTGAACTTTATTATCTTATGGTATCGTTTTTGTTATTCTAGATGTCAAGTATTAAGTAATGAAGATGAGAAAATTGAAGAATAGAACTTAGTTCTTTTACTCCATTTTCTTCAGGTATTGAGTTTATTGGCTTAGTACAAAGCACATGTGATTCGGTCAGCAAAAATGTCCCTTTTAAGTAGGTTCTTTTACAGAAGACCCCCAGATGGCTTGCTTGAATTTGTTGACAGAGTATATGGTAATGGCCTTCATTCCTTAATCTTGAATAAATTGCTATTTAGCTTTGTATTTTTGTGAATTATGAATCCATACATGTGTTATAATTGCTTACCCACTGTTTGGTTTCATGAATATCTGCAGTTTTTGATTCGTGTTTTTCCACCGAAGTCTTGCCTGATGGAATGTACCAAATATACTTGCATGAAATCATAACTGAGTTACATGAGGAATTCCCAGGCTCATCATTTCTTGCGTTCAATTTCCGTGAGGGTGAGAAACGGAGCCAGTTTGCGGAAATTCTATGTGAATATGATGTTACCATTATGGATTATCCAAGACAGTATGAGGGCTGCCCTCTCCTTCCATTATCTTTGATTCAACATTTTCTTCGTGTTTGTGAGAGTTGGCTTTCACTTGGGAATCAACAGAATATTATTCTTCTACATTGTGAGAGGGGGGGTTGGCCACTCTTGGCATTCCTCTTAGCTAGCTTTTTGATCTTTCAAAAACTTCATAGTGGAGAACGCAGGACTCTTGAAATTGTGCATCGAGAGGCTCCTAAAGGCTTCTTGCAGCTCTTGTCTCCTTTAAATCCATTCCCATCTCAGCTTCGTTACCTTCAGTATGTAGCAAGAAGAAACATAGCTCCAGAGTGGCCACCACCTGAACGAGCGCTTTCTTTAGATTGTGTCATTCTTCGAGCCATTCCAAGCTTTGATTCTCAGAATGGCTGCCGGCCAATTATCCGTATCTTTGGTAGGAATCTCCTTAGCAAGGGTGGGCTTTCGACCCAGATGTTGTTCTCTATGGACAAGAAGAAGAAGAAGACCCTTCGGCATTACTGCCAAGTAAGAGGCCTTTTGTTCTATACATTTTTTTTTTTTTTTTTTTGGGTTCTAAATATTCTTGCTTTAGGTTTGTTTTTGTCTGTATTAAGTTGCATTAACTGATGCCAATATGATGGTTCTCTTATTGCAGGCAGACTGTGATGTGATTAAAATTGACATTCAGTGCTTGGTGCAAGGAGATGTTGTGTTGGAGTGTGTTCATTTTGACTTGGATCCAGAAAGGGAAGTTATGATGTTTCGAATAATGTTCAACACAGCATTTATCCGGTCCAACATACTGATGCTTAACTCTGAGAATTTGGACATTCTTTGGAATTCAAAGGAGCGGTATCCAAAAGGTTTCAGAGCGGAGGTGAGCATATCACTAACCCTCATTTTCAATCTTGGATCAAACAAGAGAAATTATAACTGATGATGCCTAAGAGAATTAAGATTATTTAGTCATCTTGGGACACTTTTTTCCCTTCATTTATTTTTGATATCCACAAAGAACCGAAAACTTCAATTGGATTCATGCATCCCCCACCCCCTCACACAAGCTCATCTAGAAATATTAATCTGATCAAATAAACTTTCTAAATTCAGGTTTTGTTTGGGGAGGTTGAAAGCATCTCTCCCCCAAAAGCTCCCACTGCTATTTTGAATGGTGAGGAGAAAGGTGGATTGCCAATTGAAGCTTTTTCTAGGGTTCAAGAACTTTTCAGTGGTGTTGAGTGGGTTGATAGCAGTGATGATGCTGCCTTGTGGCTACTTAAACAACTTTCTGTTTTAAGTGATGTGAAAGAACTTTCAAAGTTGCAAAGTAAAGCAAGGTTATATTTATCACCTGCTGATTCTGAAGAAGACAATAATGCATCTAGCACTGCTGATAGTTCAGATGAAGCATTTGATGTTCCCAAATCTTCAACAAATGTAACAAAATTAGCAGCAGAGGACATTTTTGATTCAATTCCCTTACCATATGAAAGTGATGGTCAACATGATGTAAATCTTGCTTCAGAACCTCCTGATCAAGCAGCAGTTGGAAATGATCCATCATCTCTTCATGACCAATCAGCAATTCCAAGTAAAGGATCTCCACCTCCTCCTGCTAGTTACCCACCCCCACCACCTCCTCCTCCACCTCCACCTGTTACTTCTGGCAAAAATATGTTGTCAATGTCCCATCAATCGACTCCCCCTGTCTCTCTTGATTCTAGTAGAGGGCCTCCGCCACCACCGCCTCCGCCACCACCCCCTCCTTCATTTAGCATTCCCAACAATCATTCTCCAATACTTGCCCCTCCCACTCCCAATAGGGGTTGTCCACCACCTCCGCCACCCCCTCCTCCACCTCCTAGTGTTTCCTATAAAGATTCTTCTATGGAATTTTCTACAATGAGTAAATGCCCACCACCACCTCCTCCACCACCACCTTTCAATTCATCTAAATCTCCCCCACCAGCCCCCCCACCTCCCCCTCTTTCCTCTATATCTAGTCAACAATCTATAAAGCCGACAACACCACTAGCACCAGTTCCGCCACCGCCACCGCCACCACCACTGCCACCATTGGCAAGTACAACTAACAAGTTGCAACCGCCACCACCACCTCCCCCCTCAAAATTGCCTCCTTTGAGTTCTACATCTAATGTCACTTCCGTTCGTGGGGTGCCACTGCCACCTCCACCAGCTCCACCTCCACCTCCACCTCCTATTGTTGGTAACCGTAGTAATGGCTCTAGGCCACCTCAACCTCCACCTCCACCTCCCCCTCCGATTGCTGGTAACTCCGGTAATGTCCCTAGGCCACCCCCACCTCCCCCTCCGATTGCTGGTAACTCTAGTAATGTCCCTAGGCCACCTCCACCTCCCCCTCCGATTGCTGGTAACTCCGGTAATGTCCCTAGACCTCCTCCACCTCCATTGTCTTCAGGACCTGCAAAGCCAGGTTTGACCCCTCCACCTCCACCACCAGTACCAAAGCCTCCTGGTGCTCCTCCATTGCCAAGTCGTAGTGCAACACCAGCTCCTCCCCTGCCACCTGGAGCAAAAGGCACTGGTGCGCCTCCACCGCCACCTCCTTCAGTAGGGAGGGGGAAGGCTTCTTTAGGGCCAGCAAGTCTTGGAAGAGGTCGAGCAGCTGGTGGGGCTACTCTTGCCCCAAAGAAAGCTTCACTAAAGCCCCTACATTGGGTGAAAGTTACGCGTGCAATGCAAGGGAGTTTATGGGCTGATTCTCAAAAACAGGAAAATCAGTCAAGGTGTGCATAAAGAACTGAGCATGGATATTATATGTCCCATGTGATATCTTCTTTCAGATGTTAAAGTAACTTATGCATGTCTATGAACTATTTCATAAGAGTTAATAAAGTTTTTAGATCTCTTATTCAGTATACTGAATGGTAATGGCACTTGTTGATATGAATCAATTCATTCTAATCAAAGGCTGAGTATGTTAAATTGAACATTAACTTGAGAGCAGCCATTCTACCTTTAGTTTCACATTTTCTGTTTACTTTCTCTTTTTCTGAATGTAATACCATGTTCTCCTGTGTTTTTAGTTGATTTGCATTATTTTTCTGGTCTTTTGCTTTGTTCTATGTCTGTGTGTTGGGGGTGGGTTTAATTGGGTTTGCTCTTGTAACACTTCTCATATACTGTTGGAATTTTTTGTTAGGGCTCCTGAAATAGATATAACAGAGCTTGAGAGTCTTTTCTCAGCGGCTTCTGCTTCAGATGGGAGTGGCACTAAAGGTGGAGGTCGACGTGGTTCTAACATGAACAAACCTGAGAAAGTGCAACTGGTAAGCTCCTGTGTCCGTGTATGTGTGCGCATACGGGTGTGTGTGTTGCATTTTTGTATGTATCAAAGTAGTTTTGTGCTGAACAATTTATAACTTTTATGGACTCATTTTTAATTTTTTTGACAAGTTTAATATTTATGATTTGCTATTTTTTAATGTTATTCAGTTATGAATGATCAGGAAAATATCTGTACCAAATATATAGTTTTGATGATAAAAGCACCTGTTTTAGGTTCTAAGTGACACAGACAAATCCTTAGAAAAGGAGTTAACATTGAACACTACAATTAGCCTGATGAAGTCCTATTTGGGATGGAAAATTTATAATTGCAGTCCTTGTTTGTTCACTGTGAGGAATTGATGCTTCCCAAGGAAGTTCAAGGACAATATCTTACCAAGGAAGTTCCTGAGGCCATTGTACAAATAAAATTTTAAAACCTCCAAGCCACTTGACCCAGCTTAATGGTACCAAGCTTTAAGTTTCGGATCCTCCATGAAATCCTTTACGGTTGTCATGTGTTAGTCATGACTAAAGGCAGTAAATTAAGATTTGTATAAGAATATTTGAGTAACTACTTTCTGCCTGAATTTAAACCATAGCATGAATATACAATGGCTGCAGTTAATTAGCATCCAAATGAATACCAAAAACAATTCTATTATGATGTGAATTGTATCATTTGAAACAAGTATATGATTCGCCTCTGATACTTTTAGCATTGGCAATATGAAACTCTTGAAATTGTGACATTGGCTATTTGAATGATAAAGAAAACTCAATACTCAGGAGCCTTATTTAATCTCTCTATATATAAAAGGAGCCTTAATGATGCATAGCCAATATATCACTGCTGTTCACTTTATCAACTTAATTTGTACCTAGAGCTATGGAAATACCATCCAAAGATTCAGGACAAATGTGTTCCTTTGCTTTATATTTGTGCTTCTAAATTTGTTGTAGATTTGTTATTAAACCTTGTGTGCTTTGTTATTTATATTCAATACAAACAATTAAAATAATATTTTCACAAATATATATATTAATTAATGTGTCCTCCCCATATAATATCATATCATCATAGTTTTTCAAGAATTCTTGTATCTGTATCATATCATACCATTATCTTTATTTGTGGCAAATATTCATTAATATCTTTTCATAATTAACTTTAAATTTGACCGTTTATTGCCGGAGTTCATAATAACTTTCTCCATCAACAAATCATATATGGTGTACCTAATGCTTTTATCTTCCTATTTTTGTTGTGTAATTGTTTTACTTAAATGTGACATTATTGTGATCAGTTATTCCATATGCATCTAAACTCAAGTTTTTTTCTTTTTTATGTGCTGTTTTTCTTTCTGTCAGGTTGACTTGCGTAGAGCATACAACTGTGAAATAATGCTCTCAAAAATAAAAATTCCTTTGCCAGATATGATTGTAAGTTATTTTCTTTTACTCCTGCTACTCGTTCAACTAACTGAAATACAACTTGACAGTTCTTGGAAAGGCCTTGTTTGTAGGTCTTGTGGGTTTCTTTTTTAACTATTAAATAATGGCTGCATCTGGTTTTATGCTGTCTAATGAAAGAATCATGTTGGCTTATGGTTGTGAGGACTTGTTGAATGATTTAAGTCCTGAAAAGGAGATGTTTAACTTGGGGTGGCAAAGAGGCAAAAAAAAAATTGATAAGCTATGAATAATGCATGTGCACAGCAACAGGAAATTAAAAAGAAGGAAAAGCTAATGGTATTTGATTTAAATAGCATTTTCTTCCCATAAGCAAGGGATGGAGGTGAGATAACAGTTTTAATCCTATGTAGCTACTTGAGTTATATTTACTAATCAAGGAGGGAAGGAAAAAGAAGAAAGAAAGTGAGAATCACAATAGGTATTCATGTGTTCCACAAAACGGAGCATTTACTTCTCACTTATGGACTTAACTTTCTTTTATTAAGATGACATCTTTATAGAGCCTCACTTTTCTTGTCCAATAAGGTTAGGATTCTTAATTTGAAAGACCAACAGAAAAGTCTACAACTGAACAAAACTTACAAACTAATAAGTGTGGTTTTAAGTACCAGTAAATAAGTAAAAATAATCTAAACTAAGAAATAATTAAAAATAAGCTAATTCTTTAAATAATTATAGGTTGTTATCAATTTGATTAATAAGATTATGTTTGATAAATAATTATAGTTAATATTTCTATTAAAGCTAATTTAGCTTAAGAAAATGCAGTCCTTAAAACGAAACAATTGATAAAATTAAAAATTAAAAAAATATAAGTTACAAGTTTTTCTCTCCTAATTCTTGAATTTTAGTTTCCAATAGCAAGTTCTCTTTGCCCAAACACGTGTCATGGGTTTGAGTGCAAGAATCATACTCCAAAAATTGGGCCTAAGGCTGTCTACTAACCGCCTCTCTGAGACCCTACTGAAACAGGAGCCTTGTGATATGAGCATGACCTTTTTACTCTCTCTCTCTCTCTCTCTCTCTCTCTCTCTCTCTCTCGTAAATTCTAGTTCTGAACTCTCTTAATCGCATCTTCATAGCTTCCTTTGGCTTTAGTACTAGTCAACCCTCATATTGAGTGTTATGTGAAATTTTGTTATTATAAATATTCGAATCAGAATCTGCCCTATTTCTAATAACTGAATCTTGGAAATGTGATGTGAAATTGAATAAAAAAAAATGATTTGGTATAATAATCAGATCCTAATTTGGTGATCTAGTTAAATGCAAATCCCCAATGGATCAATTGTGAGCCCTAGTTTTGGGACCTTGGAGAGAAGAGATTAAACAAATGATAACGTTGCATGTTCTCATTGTTGAGGATTGAGTTGAACCACAATGTTTGAGTGCATTGGACCTCATTAAGGAAAACTAGCATAATGTAATAAGAGGCAAGGTAATTTTCTCAAATAAATGGGCTTGTCTTTGTGGCTTATGTATGATTTTGTTATCTTTTCTGGTTGCTTAAGGGGGAATTGGGGATTATGGGAGTGCATTTCTGTTTCACTTTTTTATGTTTTCTTCAGCTTTTTTTGTAAATCGTAAAATTTATCAAAATAATAGATGTTTTCAATGATTTCACAATTATCTCATTGATTTTGCTTAATTTTCTAATACAACTGTTATCACACCTCACATTGTTTCTATATATGGTCAGGAGTGACATCTATTTGCTTTTGATTTTCTTAACACTCTCTAAATTATTAGACTAAGGAATCAGGTAATATTAGCTCACAATTGTCTCATTGATCTTGATATGTTATGTTAGTATACTTGTGTGCTCTTCTTTAGTGAAGTTCGTTATTTTGCTTCCCTTATATAGTCTCAAGGCTCAGCCCTTTCTTCTTTTTGCTCGCAAAGCTTAACCTTTTTGTGAAACTTTACTTGTTAGTTGACTGTCCTACTTTTGTCATCCGTGCCTCCAGAGTGCAGTTCTGGCTTTGGATTCTTCTGTTCTAGACATTGATCAGGTTGAGAATCTTATTAAATTCTGTCCCACAAAGGAAGAAATGGAAACGCTTAAGGTAATCTCTCTCTCTCTCTCTCTCTTATGCTTGCATTTAACTTGAAACTGAAGTTATGGTATCCCTTGTTGCTTTCACAATTAGGAACATAGTTACTATGCTTGGTTTGTTAGATGAATAAAGAAATCTGTTTAAAGAAAAGAGTTACTTAAGGTATACTAAGCTGCAAGGCCTAAGCTGAAAAGATTTAGGCTCCAAAAAAAAAAAAAAGGATGGAAGGGCTTAAGGATATTTCCTCAGAAGGAAATAAAAAAAAAAAAGTTAAAACCGTCAGCTTAAAGGTAGGAGCTCTTCTTTCTTGAAGATTTTTTAATTATTTGGCCACATGCAAAGGAACCATAGAAGGCAATGGTGCTCTAGCCTATCTAAGCTATTATTCTTGTGTCCTTGCTACTTCTTCTGTTCGCATTGATCCACCACCTCTAAACAAATTAGCATTGAATTCAGCATCAGCAAGGTACCCCATAAGAAATCATTGATGGCCAAATTGTTTACCAATCTGAGGACAAAATAGATTTATAGCAATTTATTAGTCTAGTGAATTGCAATTTATGATAGTTGTACCAAAAGATGGTTCACTTTTTCTTGGTTCAGTTTCTTTTTATATTACATGGAAGTAAACTCCTTGGTACCAATGGTGAGGAATTGGAGGCCAAGATGTAGCCATTGAAGTTGACAACAGAACGGATTAGTAAGATTTTGAAATTATGGATGCAAAGTTGAGCAAGAAAAATATCCAGACTAAATTGAGGCTAAAGAGTTCAAAAACAGAGTAGTAAGCTTTGAAATTGTGGATACAAATTGAGGGTAAAGAGAAGGTTCAAGAGAATAAAGGATGCAAGACAAAGACTTAAGATTGCAAAGGAGCAAGAAGAGATCAAACGTTATTTCTTTTTGAACAAGACATGATCAAAGATCAGTTGTTTCGTTTGTGTTCGGATTAACTTTTTAAGCTTATTTGCTGAAATTTGGCAAAAGTACAGTCATACCTAGAAAAAGTGAAGTTTAAAAAAGTTGTACATAAGCAAATAAACAACAAAACACTAAAAGAGAAAAGCTAATCCAAACTCACACTCATACTATTCAAATCATTGCATATGTCATTCCAAATGAACCTGAAAATGTGGAGAAAAAATTATGTGTGTCTATATATATATATATATATATTAATGAACCTTGTTTTCAAAAGCAGAAGAAAAGTCAATGCAAGTTTGTAGTTTGAGAATTCTTGTACTTGCAACATTACAAAACTAAGTTCAAGTTGCTCCTACTCAGGGAGAATATTAAAGTGTTGTCTTTAGAGTGATATGTTTGGCAACGTAGAACTGTTGATGTTTGTGGCCCACATATGGTGTCTTGTCAAGGAGTTTTGAAGCTTTATTATAAGTGTCTTAGGGTTTCAAACTGCTTTAAACTTTGGTCAAGGGTTGAAATAGCGTGTTTTATCTGCAAGGAAGAACTAGATTTTATATATATATATATATATATAACGCACCTTTGCAAAATTTTATATTTTCTTAATTGGTGTTGTCGAGTACTTTCTAGTTTTAAGTGTCCTAGGGGCATAAAGTTAGTCAGTTGTTTCATCGGTTTCTAATCTGGTGTCCCAGTCTTTGCAGGGAGAGATTAAGTCAAGAGTATGCTTCATTCATAAATTGTATCATTGTTATCTGGTGAACAAATGAGGATTTTATAATGTGTGTAGTATTGTAACTGGTTTAATAGGTCACTGAAACTGTGCTTGTTACTAAATGATTGTTTCTTGTTGATTATGTTTGTTTCAGAATTATACAGGTGACAAGGAAATGCTTGGAAAGTGTGAACAGGTTCTGCCAGATGCCAATTTCTTCAATGGATTCCAAATTCTATAATATGATTGCTAACAAATATTGAATTTGATATGTATTTCAGTTTTTCCTTGAGCTGATGAAGGTTCCACGAATAGAATCTAAGTTACGAGTATTTGCTTTTAAAATCACATTTTCTAGTCAGGTATATTGTTTGAGGATCTGCTTGTTCTTTTATGGGTGACAAGGTTTTGCATGCTAGTACTGTTGATAACTGTGGGTGCTTATAGCCTTGTTGTTGTTCAGGTCAATGATCTGAGAAATAATTTGAATACAATTAATGGTGCTGCTAGAGAGGTACCACTGAAATTGATTGTCTTTAAATTGGTCTATATGAACATATGTTTGTCCTACATCTTAAATGTATACACAAATTGCAGGTAAAAGAATCCGCCAAATTGCGACAGATAATGCAGACTATTCTTACTTTAGGAAATGCCTTGAATCAGGGCACTGCACGAGGTACCACTATATAGTATTTTGTTTATCGTAATATTTTAATGATTTTTTTGCTGTTGTGATGCTTGATTGATGTTTCTTTTTTGGATATTGCAGGATCTGCCATAGGATTCAAATTGGATAGCCTTCTTAAGTTATCTGATACTCGTGCAAGAAACAGCAAAATGACTTTAATGCATTATTTGTGCAAGGTAGAATTTTTTTTTTTTTTTTTGATAAGTAATGTATGCAAGGTAAAATTTTTGAAACTTCCCACAAAATATTTGCTTCGTGGTTTGATAATATTGAGGCTATCATTAAATTATCCCCTATAAAAGGTGAATATAATTTAAGCTAAAATATATATATGAATGGAAAATATGTCCATTTTCTTGCAAATTGGTATTGCTGCAACTTTTGGTTTCTCTGTCATTATGATGCACTCCATTTAAGGGTTGAGGAGGATGGTGGTGAAACTCTACTTTGATATAATCTCCACCTTTTCTCCTTTCACATTATCCAATTCTGACACCAGGAACTCCCATTTAAGCTCTTTCTTGATTCTGTCCTTTCCCATGAAGGGTCTCTTTCTACTCATCCTTGGCTTGACAATGTACACACTCTCTCTCTCACTCACAGACACACTGCACAATATTGACCTGTGGCTCCACTACCATCAGATTTGAGGCAGAGAGGTCTTGTTCTTTTCTTCTTTTGTCAGTCCTGGATATCTTAATCTTTCTTTGAGGAAAATATCCTTAGTATTTTTCTTTTCAATGGTTGTTCCTGGCTGCTTGTAGTGCTGCCGAATGGAATTTTCTGGTATTTGAGCTCAGGTGTGCTGAATAATGACTGGTTTAGGGTCATGCTCAGTTTGAGGCTTCCTTTGATACATTTTGTGATTGTTGTTTGACATATTTATCTCAATGCTTTAAAATCAGTTTGTGTGTGTGTGTGGGGGGGGGGGGGATGACTTGGGGAACCTTTTTAAAGAAAATCCGGATGGACTATAAAACCTACGGCTTTGGGCAACTGACCCCACCCGCCTAAACCAGTTTCCGGGTAATCCAGGGGTATTCACCCCTCATGCCCAGTATTATACTCTCTTTTTTTAAAAATAAGTAATCAGCATTATACTCTATTGTGTTTTATTGATCAGTTATGTTAAATTAGAAACCTCCTGCTACCCAAGACTCCAAGTCAGTATAGGGCATGCCTTTTAGGTATCAGTTTATATCAATGCATGACATCTGGCATGTTTGAGTAGTATTGTTGATTGATCCAGAATTCTCCAGCATTAATGAAGGAAAAAAGCAATGTCTTGGATGAGGTGTGAAGTGTCACTGCTTGTCCTGACATATCACAATATGTGTTATAAAGCTATTATGTTAATGATAGTGTAATAATGTGAAATGTGATTAATGAATTCTTTCTATTAAGAGATGAGGGAAGGAAAAAAAAAAAAACCTAAACATATACTTGCTTCTGTCTCCTTAAGTGAAAAGAGTCTTTGTTGCAAGTTACAATGCAGTAATTGTTTGCACTCTTCCTGTCACCTATTGTCACCAATTGCCATTTGTGGGGGTGCACTGGCAATCTGAATATTATCTAATTGGGTACTTGTTAGAAGTATTGGTTAAATAATTAAATTTATCATATCCTAATAGCTTAAGCTTTTGGGAGAATCGGTAATTTAATGTGGTATTAGAGCATAAAATGCTAAGTTCAATTTTTGTCTCCTCCACTCTACGTCCCATTTAAATTCTCATGTGTTGGGCCTCATCTATTAAAAGGTAGTTTCAGTCCACATGTGAGGGTGGGGGGGTGGTTGAGGGTGTTAGAAGTATTAGTTAAATGATCAAATTTACCATATCCTAATACCTTAAGCTTTTGGAAGAATCAGTAATTTAAGAATACTGAAAGTTGCTTTTTCTGAGTGACCCCCCTCCATCTTAAAAACATGAACTTACCCAAATAGATGGCAAAAGAATCTTCTGATTTTTAAGAAGAGGTGTTGAGTTTGCGAACTTAGCTATGAACACCATAAGCATATGGTTAAATTCTTTAACATCCAAATTTTGTTGGCAGTATTATCATAGATCAATACTTTGGAGAGTGGAGTAAACTGTCTGTTTTAAGATATTTTTATTTATCTAATTACTGTTGTTGACGTTTCAATTTCAAAATTTCAGTGTGGTCAGGTTCCCTTCATTATTTTATTAAATTTTTTGTAGAATTATTTTTGCATTTGGATATAATTTTTTATGCTTTTATATTAATTTTTTTTTTTTTCGTCATTAGCTCCTTTCTGAAAAAATGCCAGAGTTACTGGATTTTGATAAGGATCTTGGTCATTTAGAAGCTGCCGCTAAGGTCTGTTTATTATCTTGCTAGTTTTGGCTCCTTTGTTTCTTGTAACTTTTTAATGGGCAGTTTATAGCTGACCTACATAACCTTTTGCTTGGGCCTTCACAAATGACTAGATTCAATTGAAAGCTTTGGCTGAAGAAATGCAAGCTGTCAGTAAAGGTCTTGAGAAGGTTGAGCAAGAACTCGCTGCTTCAGAAAATGATGGAGCTATCTCTGTGGGATTTCGAAAGGTAAGGAATATCAGGAAGATGTGTGTGTGTGTGTGTGTTTAATTGTTATAAACACTAGTAAACTACTGACATTATGGGATCAAATCTGTGTGACTTTACCCTACAACTGTTGTTTATAGGTGGAGGAGATGCTATTTGATCAAAGATCATTTAGCAAGAATGTTTTTCTTTTTGTTAAACACTCCCCTCTAGGATTTTTGTTCCTGGAGATCACCTTTATTTCTGTGGTTCATATCGTCAAATACTAATTGAATAAGAATATGAATATGGATAGTGGATTTAGCTGCACATTGGAAGAATTTTCTTCTTCTAGTTAGAATATGGTGACCAGTCAAATATGCAGGGTTGCAGGGGAATTTCCTTTTTATATTACATCCAGATAAATTTCTTGCTCCCTTATAAACTAAATTTAATACCTGGATAGTCTGAAGCATTTCCCAGATTTTTTCCATTTAATACTTTTTTTAAGTGCTAAAAAAAATTTGGCTAATTAGTTGGCTTGCTTTTACTGACAGCCCTCTAAGCTATAGCATGCTGATTTTATCAAAGATAAATCATCCCTGAAGACATTCTTGACTTGTATGACACTGCTATCATTTTTATTTGTTTATTTATTTGCTAAGTGGGATGTGCAAAGCAGAAGAATTTATTAAAAAGGGATCACCTAGACTAAGACTTCATGAACATCACCTATTTTTGTGGTTTGTTGAAGAAAGATGTCTCCACCCTGCCCCAAACAACCCTTAACCACCCCCCCCCAAAAAAAAGAAAAAAAAGGAAAAAAAATAGAGGCACTTCCTCTCACCCCAATAATAGGATGGAGAATTAGGTTTTGGGTTCAAGTCCCAAGGAGTTCCTATCCTATCAATACACACACATATATATACATGAGACCCAAAATTTAAAATTATGTATCACCAAGTAAATCCTCAACAATAGCAAAATTTATTGAGACTGGCTAGAGTATATTTGTATTTTGGTTCTGACAAATGTCAGTAAAAAATTCTCTTGTTTGGTTTTTATTGATTGTGATTGAGTTTCATGTTAATATTGTTATGTCATTTCTCGTTGTAATTTTATCGTGTGTACTTAGTGTAGTAGCATTAGGGCATTAGTTTTTAGTTTTGCATCATTTGGTCTTTCTTTTGTATCTCTTGAATATGTATCAGTAACCATTTTGCTCAATCTTATATTTTATTATCTCTGGCTCTCTGGCATTGCATCAATATAATATATTCACCTGCACTTTTATTTTGATGTCTTGTAAATTTTGTATTTATGTAAAAATTAAATTTCTATGAACTTTAATTGGCAAACACCAACCAACTAGTGAACAAATGAGACACATCTGACTAAACTTGTGTTTAGCTAGTGTTGAAACGACTTGATACTTGTTTTAATTCCACGCTTTTGGATTTTTTGCTTCTTCCACAAATTGGAAGGTACTGTGTTAATTGATGCTTGGGATATTGTAGTGAGCAATCCTTT
Organism: Quercus variabilis; assembly: GCA_030445155.1. Taxonomy (NCBI): domain Eukaryota; kingdom Viridiplantae; phylum Streptophyta; class Magnoliopsida; order Fagales; family Fagaceae; genus Quercus; species Quercus variabilis. The sequence continues at coordinate 53,873,507 of CP129454.1, read as the reverse complement.
ATTTTCTTCATCTCTTTGATGGAGTAGTTTCTTTTTAGTACAAATTTTTCTAACCTATCAAAAAAAAAAATCTATTGTAGTCAGCAATGGCACCACATTACAAATAAGTTGTTTGTATAGCATTATTTTTTGGCTTGGACCTTTAGTAGGTATGAATACCAGAAACTCCTCATTTTCAGGTGCTGAAGAATTTTCTTGACACCGCAGAAGCTGAAGTTAGGTCACTTATCTCCTTGTATTCTGAAGTGGTGAGTCCTGTGCATAGTCATAATTATTCTTAGACACTGTGCTGCCTGTGACTGAAATCCTAAGTATTGCCTTGCAGGGAAGAAATGCAGATTCATTGTCCCAGTACTTTGGGGAGGATCCAGCTCGGTGCCCCTTTGAGCAAGGTCTGATTTGTTTTTCTCTATATGCGTACACACACAAAAGCAATCATCTTTCCTTTTGCAGATTAGTAAAATTTCATTGTTTGATATTTTACATCCTTCACAAAAGGAACTTGCTTTTCTCGAGGAAATTAGAGCTTACCCTCATTTCGTTTAATCCATGGGACCAGCATGTAATCAATATTAACTGGCTTTCCAACATTAAGGAATGTTAGGAATTGATGTAACTTTTGTGGTTTCTCTGAAATGAAGCTCTGATTGCTTCAATCTTTCCTGATTCTCATAAAAATCATAACTTCAAAAGATATATCCGGTTACTATTTGGTCCATGGTGTAACATATCTCCTTTGAAATGTAAAACAGAGATTATGACCCCCCCCCCCCCCTCCCCCCTTTTATTTATTTATTTATTTATTTTTCTGCCTATATAAATATTGGGTTTGTTATATGAACTGATGAAACCTGTTTGGTGGCTTTTGCATCAGTGACACAAATCTTGGTTGTCTTTGTTAAGACGTTCAATAAGTCACGAGATGAGAATGAAAGGCAGGCTGATGCTGAAAAGAAGAAATTGGAGAAGGAAGCCATGAAAGAACGGACAGCAGCTAATTCATCCACTAGGAGAGATGGTGTTCAACAGAGCGGCATGAAACAGCATGAAACCCACATAAATTCTTAGGAAGATGCAAGAGGCAGATTACTTCTTGACCATGTCAGCCCAGCACATTTGGGCTGACATTAATTGATGGAGGTTGACTCATGCATTCAAATTGCACCAACCCAAAATCAGACAGCTGAAGTGGCAAGTCGCTGCTTTTCTGGGAATCACTTTGGCAATGCAGATGTGTCTCACAATGCACAGTTTACTTGTCCAAAATCACGCAACTTCAGGGAAAGTTAAAGACACATTTTGCTATTATCAGGTACAGCCTTTTGCCTTTCATGTAAATCAATGACATTATGGTCTGCTCAAATTGTATTCAATCTGTATATAATTTAGGAAAGGCACACTTAGCATTAGCAGAGAAGAAGCCCTCTCCCTTTCTTCCCAACAAAATTTCTCATGCTATATAGATTTAAAATTTTGTAGCAGCTGCAATAGTTGCAAGTTTAGCCGACCGGTTAATTCTTTTCTTTCAGATGCTGGTTCATGATATTACATCATTATTCCCTTCTTACAAAATAGAATGGAGTTTGAGAATGGCATACATTTTAATAATACCAAATTAATCTCCAAATAAATAACCCCTAATTAACTTAATAATCTACCTAAAAAATACCCTTAGTTGAGCTATGTGAGGGGTATTAGCCATTAGCTACATTTTCGGTCATCCCTTTAAGGAAATATTGTTTATATTTATTTCGTTTCAATAAAATATTAAAATGCATGCTATGCAGGTGCAAAGTTGTGAATGGCACAAATTTAATTTAAAAAATAAATAGATATAAGCATCTTTCTGAAACACACTAAGTTGGGATTCGTGTGTTTGATACCATTGTTTCCCATACTTGCATCCGTCACTGTTTCTTGGATATTTTAGAAAGGTTGTTCTGCTTAATTTGTTTCATTACAACGCATGCTATTTGCAAACTCTTATCTATTGTGGAATTTAATGGGATGAAGGAAGCGTTAATTCTTAATGTTGACAAAGAGAAAAACAAAGTATTGCCAATTGTATCAATATTCTTATTGATGAATGCAAAGTCTTCATCAAAGTGAAAAAGAGAATATTGCCAAATGTATCTAAGATATTAAGAGTTTGAGTGAAGTCTTCATTAACGAACCTTTTTTTAGTTTTTTGTTTTAGTTTTGGAGTTCGAACCAATGTTATTATGACAATGTTATTAAACTTTTGTTAATGCCAGTTAAGTGTTAACAAAAAGACAAGTGGCGTATAACTTAATGAATGACAAATTAGTCACTATTCAAACATGAATGGCAGGATTATTTTGAAAAGCAAAATTAAACTAGATGAATTAAAATGAAAAAAGAAACATCTCAAAACTTTAAAGATCAAAATGAGTACAATTTTACACAACTTAAGTCATGATCTTGTATGGATTGAATTACAGATTAGTCACTATTTGTCATTAGTCACTATTCAAACATGAATGGTAGGATTATTTTGAAAAACAAAATTAAACCTAATGAATTAAGATGAAAAATGAAACATCTTAGAACTTTAAAGATCAAAATGAGTATAATTTTACACAGAATTTAAGTCATGATCTTGTATGGATTGAAGATGGACCTAAATTTTTGAGTGATAGCTTGAGAAAAAATAGAGAGTTATGTAACTGATAATTATCTATTTAATAAAATCTCAATTTTTCTTATAAAAATAAAAACTTTTACTCTACTAAGAAAGTAGTATTAATAATAGTTCAATAAAAAAAAATGATATTTAACCAATTATAACTTATTACACTATGATATTTTATTTTGTTTTATTTTTTCTGTTGAGTCCAGAAACTACTCCAATATTGCTCCACCATAAATTTTATTTTTTTTTGGTTCAGCTCCACCATAAATTTTGAGACAAACCATAAATGAGATCAAAGAATCTTCGTGACAAGGTAAAGGCCACAAGAGCAAAATAAAAGAAAAGGACCCCACCGTGGGTTTCATAGTTCTGATCCACAAAAAACTGGCCCCACCTGAGTCATCACGTGGGAACCCACCTCTGAATCACACATCACTCCTTTCCCGTGCTTTGCTGATCAAAACTACGATTCATTCATTTCATCATCATTTTTCATTTCTTCCATTCCCGACTTTTCCAAAACGGACCGTCCCTTTCTTCGTCTTTTGGCTTTTTTTTTTTTTTTTTTTTTTTTTTTTTTTTTTCACACTTTTTCGTCGCCGCCCCACTTTTACACACAGTCTCGCTATTTCAACTCACCACTTGTCGAGAAACTATTGGTTGCTTAGCTTTGCTTGCTTGGATGGTTTTGTGGGACCCGAGCTAGGAGGGTCCCCCTCCACCACCCACTTGTCCAACTAGTTGTTCCTTAACACCGACCATGTCTCTCTTTATTTTCTGATTTCTCATGTTGCCTATCTTCTCATCCCCATGATTCTTTAACATATCTTTCTAGCTTCTACCTTAAGGCTACACATTAATATGTATTTTAATATTTTGTGAGTTCTAGTTATGAGAGATTTGCAGTTTAATTAGTGCTTATGTTAAAAATTAATTGGTGTATTAAACTTAATAATAAAGAGCTATTATTATGTTACAAATGTTATACATTATAATTCTATTATATCTTTAAAAAAAATTTTATTACTTTATTAAAATGGTGTTTTAAATATATTTAGAAAAATGTAGTTAAATATATATATAAAGCTTAAGTTGAGAGCAAATCTAATTATATTTTTTTTTTTAATTTGCATCACGTGTCTGTCTTATTATTATTATTATTATTTTAGTTAAGTGAGTTATTGGGTTCAAAATTCAAAGAGATTATCCATAACTTTGATCAACAATTCTTAGAAACCTCCAAATTCTTTCTCTCTCTTTCTCTCTCTCATACCATTGATCTCTTAAAGGATTTTTTTTACATTCCTCATAATTATCTACAAAGGTTGTCCATCTTCCCATCAAACACAAACACCAAATATTTATCCCTCTTTTACCTCTTTCAAGTGCCAAAGGTCTCTAAAACACTAAATTTCTACTCCATTTTAAATCATAACATGTTACTATTGCTAATAGAATAAGAAATAGTCACCAAAAAAAAAAAAAAAAAAAAAAACACAACTCAATTCTTTTTACAAAAACAAGACGAACTAAACTATTTCAATTTGACACACTTTATTTTTTATTTTTAAAAAAATAATATTAATAATATTTAACAAATCCTGTGCATTACACGAGTTACATGCTAATAGTAAATAAATATTAAGAAAAACACATATAATCTTAACCAATTTGTACATGAAATAGATACTAAAGTTATTAATAAAAGTATTTTTGTTTCATTTTTTTTTAAAATATGAATTTATAGCTCACAATTGAATATGTATTTTTCTTACTAAGACCCTATTTATAAATGCACCTCGTTGAACTTGAGGCAACATTATTTTTATTTTTGTTTTTGTTTTTGATTTTGTGTGTGGAAGGAATCTAACATTATTAATACAGTGTTGAGGATTGTATAATGAGTTGGATGATATTTCTTCAAGCCACTAATTTGAGTACATGTGGGTAGATGAAATTAATGAATCACATCCATGATTGAATTTGACAATTCATGTAAAAAGTACAAATTCATTGATTTTTATTTTTACTTTTCATATGTCAATAGTTGGATGTACAGGGATTTGAAGTTTTGAATCTTAAATGTTTTTGCTAGAAATACTATTAAATGTTTTTGCTAGAAATACTACAAAATGATAGTTGAATTACAAAATTTTTGACAATTAACAATTGAATTCCAAATAATGAGTTAATAGAGATTTTCTAAAGTATAAACTAAATTTATTCCTTCAAACTAGGATATTAAATTCATCGCTAAGCCTTGGATGGAATCCTTCGAGTTCGAGAAATGCATACATTCTTTTCCAAGCAATCATATAATACACATACCTTAACCAATACTTCAAGCCAGAAACAAAAGCTAAGATATTATTTCACTTTTAATATTGCTATTTAGTATGAGAAGGACCAATTTTTCCTTTGAACTGAATTGAAAAAGGCTCCCCAAAACAATTACAGAGCAGTGTATAAGACCCTAATAATATGTATCATTTTCAATCACATAACTTGTTTGACTATGAAAAGGGTTATGTCATATGTGATTATAAGATTTTTGTCCATACAAAATTCCGACACGTGAATATTCTTTTCAATATAATAGTATTCATAGAATAATGGGTTTCATTGCTAAATTCTTCATCAATATAATAGTGTTTATAGAATAATGGTATTCATTGCTAAATTCTTTCCTCCTTTTTTTATTGTCCTTGTCACATAATGAGGAGAACCAACATGTTCAACCCGTAAGATTACAACACTTGTCTGTAAAATTCTCACCCTTTGAAAAAAGAAAAATTAAAATCTAATCAAGTAGCAATAAAGAATAAATTAATCAACCAAACCTACTTTTTTAACCATTACGATTATGATTCACAAATAAATACACTTTACTGACCGCCACATTTATTATCAAATGTATGATTTTTCAAAGAATCGAACCAAGAAGAGCAAGTGTCAATTACTAGTCCACAAGATTTGCTTTTGGCTAGGGACAAACTGTGAAATGCTAGTATATTTTACCGACCCTCTATATTTGCTAAAGTTTAAAGATATGGATGTCAACGACTCTAACGTACCCTTGAAGTATAGGACAAAACCCAAGTGATTGATCAACTTGAGTTATATAATATATAGAGGAACTTAGCCAACAGCCAAGAGCTAGAGGACCATTACTTGTAAAATAATACCAATCAAAATCATCTGACTATAATTCTTGATGTTTTATAACACCGCCGCACTGATAGTTATGTTTCAGAGGTGTGATCTAAATTATTTGTACTTTGATAGTAAGATAAGTTTAAATTTGTAGAGGTATAATAAAATGTGGAGATATGACGTTTGTTTTTTGATAATTACTTTTTATTACTCAGTTTAATGAATACAGTGTTATGTTAAACCAAGTGTCAACTCTCGCTAAGAATAGGTTCCACTAATTTCTAAGACATAGGAGTGCACATGCATTAGGTACCCAAGAGAGCAAAAAACTCTAAATGGTAACCCCCCAATGAAGAATGGTACTATAAACCTAACTTTGATGGAGTTGTCTTTTTTGGAGTAATAATCTGGGGAATGATGGTTGCAAGAAAAGCAGCCCAGCTCGCACTTGACATTGGCATCACACGTTCTATCTTTGAAGGTGATTCGAAGATAATTATTAAAGCTCTACAGGATTAAACAACTTTATTTTTACCTTGTTAATTAAGTTCGTCAGAGTACTTTGCAAAGTTATAATTCTTCTCACATAGGTTGACAAGGCAATGAGGTTGCTCATGCCTTGACCACAAGAGTGAGATTATCTTTTCCATTATTGGTTTGGATGGAGTCTTTATTGTTTTTTTTTTTTTTTTTTTTTTTTTTTTTCCTTTTTTTGTGTGAGGGAATTAGGATTTGGTAAGGATCTAGTGTCATGGCCGTATGGTTGTTGCACACTACCAAAACAAGGGTGGAAAATAAAAATAAAGTGTTAAATAATTTTTTTTTGACATGAACAAAAGTCACAAAATTATGTAATTTTTAGTTTTTTACACATTATAAATTTTTTTGTTTTGAGTTGCTATAGTACTTAATAGCTAACTCATAACGGATATAGACAACAAGGTTCAAATCAGAGCAATATATAATCTTAGGATGGAATCCAAATTTTAATACAAAATATTGTAAAATCAAAATGGTCACTTCACAAGTATAAATGTTTGTGGGATATGGGTACAAGAGTCAACGTTTAAGTTTCCAAAAGAAAGTTTCACACATATATACACTTAGATTAGGATAAAGTAGAATTTCTATAGTATATATATAAAAAAAAAATGATCTCACACTTAAATGATACAATTTATCATTTAATCTTAAAAAATGATTACAATAATTCCAAGAAAAATTAATGGCTACAATGATTCCAAGCAATATTTGATGCGAGTCATAAGGAGTATGAGTTAGACACAAGGGTCTTGTTCAAAGGAGTGAAACCTTGTCATGAGTCAAAATCTAAAGACAACTTGACCCTCTTAAACGGCTCAAAATTGGGTAAGCAATGAAAAAGCCAAGGCATAGCACCTTAAAATCGATGAAGATATTATTTTTGCCGACAAGGGTCTATGTACAAAGAATGAGTAAGAGACCTTTTCATGAGTCCAAATGTCAAGACAAACTTTTTTTTTTTTTTTTTTGGAAAGGGTCAAGACAAACTTGAGTCTGGACTCTTTCAAACATCTCAAAATTTGGGAAAGAAATATATAAATTAAGAAAGCCAGTTCTCAAGGCATAGCAGCTTCAAATTAATGAAAGTATTTTGTCGAACTTCATATAGTAATAAATAATAAATAAATGTGTTAAAGTTATGTTTGGAGTTTGGACCTTCCAAGAGTCTTTTTCGCCATGTTGTTCTCAAGCGACATGTGCTTCCTTTGACAACTGCTTGTTTTGTTAGTATGCAAACCAACATTATTATTATGGTAACTACAATTAACTCACAACTTGTTATGGTAATAATTGGTGAGGAGTAAATAATCACTTTCAAATAGATTTATCATTAATTTCATTTTAATTCTGCACAACTTCAACCTATTATTTCAATAAATTATGAAAAAAATTGTAAAACAAATCGTGTCATTAGACTTGTTCTATAACAAAACCAAAATCGTTTATTCGAACTTCTAACACCTTGCCAATAAATTGTATTTTTTGTTATACATCGACAATTGGGGTAAAGGGGATTTCAACCATGAATTTCTTGAAAGATTAGAATATGTCAATCAATTGAGTTACAAAATTTTTTGCACCAAATTCTTAAAATTCTCAACCAAGTATTCATCATTAAAAAATTAAAGTTAGTTAATTTAGACTTTAGAGTCCTAATAGCCAAATCAAAATTTCTCTTAATCTTATAGTATTCCAAGTTTCTAACACCCATAACATGCATAACTAGAATAGCAAATTCCGTCGGCAGATTGGTTCTATTCACTTTGAGCATACTTCTCTTTCAGTCTGTTTCACAAAGCTAACGTGGAAAAGATTATGGAAAAGTACGTAGCACATACCATCATTGAACATATATATCTTGAAAGTGGGGATGGAAGATATCCATATTAGAGAAAGGAACAAGCCCCTAATTTTGAAAATGTGCACCATTGTCAGCAATGACTTTGCTTGTAGGTAACCAGAACGGATCAAATATTGTTTTCAACTCCTCCTCCATTTGCAATTTCAGTAAATCTCAAATTGAAAATTAACCTTTTACGAAGCAAATAAATCCAATGAGAGAAGATTGCTTGTGATAATGGAAAGTATAAACTTTGGAATTCAAAAATGACAATATATATATACTAACTTTATGACCGAGTTAAACTTTCCATTAAGAACTTTGTGGTTCAATTAATTTAATTACACATCTTAACATTTCTAATTGAGATATCCAGTATTCGAATTCTTCATCCCATCCTATAACTATGGAATAATCAAGGCATCCCAAAAAAAAGGAAAAAGGATAGTGAAGTGAGTGAAGGGAATATTTCACATGTTCTTTTAGTACAAAGATAGGTACTCAAGTAATTCTATGATATAATTGACAAGCTACCAATAATAACGACAATATCCAACTCCAGCCCACATAGACTAAAGGCTCTTTAATGAGCTTGCATGTACTTAGTCGGTGGCACTGTAACTTTACACCTAGACTAGTTGGAGGAGGTTGGTTGTGCTTTGGCTGCTGTCTTAGAGTTTGGTATCTTCTTATTCTTTTAGCTGAGTTTAAATAAGATTGTATTTATTGTTAGATGGTTAATTTATTGTGTGTAATTTTGGGCGTAAACTTAATTTTTTGAGTACTTTTTATTTTCATCTTAGGTTAAGACTTCAGAGTACTTTGAGCTAGCACAGGTGAGGTTCCAAGAGACAGCACAATAATAATAAACTGTTATTTTTATTTATTTATTTATAATATTATGACATTCTTCATTTGTAAATAAATTTATTTTATAGTTCAAATTAAATATATCATGAGTCTCAACTAGTTGGCTCATGTTTTAACAAAAACATTTAAGATTCAAATCTTTATATTCCTAATTATTGAATTATAAGAAAATTATTTAATATTATAAATCTAAAAGTCTACTAAATGTCAAGTTATTTAAAATTTAAATAATGTGATATACTATATATTTTCACATTTATAAAATCTTAATCGTGAAATGAAGCTAATCAACTTAACGTGAATGCATCCTAAACTAAGCAATATTCATTCTTCATCAAATGAATGGAACCATGTCTAATGTTTCAAGAATAAATAATATATTATGATTCAAGACTAAATTAATATATCATATATAAAACTAGCATTTATCCAGTGTTACAAAAAAGTTGGCTAAAAGGAAAGACACATATTGTTTTCCATACATTTATCATTCATTAAATGAAACTCAATATTATTTTTAACTTCAAAAGTCATCTATTATTGATAATATGCTAATTTCATAAAAATTTCCTTTCTATTGTACAAATTCAAAAGGCCCTTTAGAAAATCATATTTCTATTTGCTGTAAAACGTAATTTTGACAATATTCCTAACTAAAAAGTAAAAATTCCCATTCCATACTTATAGTCAGAGTTGGAAGAGTTCGTAAGTATAACTACTGTGTAAAGTGTAAACCAGTTGTTAGTTTATTCATCTTCTAGTCCTTACCAACTGTTGACACAATCCTAAAGAAAAAAAAAAAAAAAAACCGATGATGAATCAAAAGCATATATGTGATTCAAATTTACAACAAGTATACAAACTCTTTATAAAAAAGAAGTACAAAAATAGTAAATAAATAAAAGAGTAAAATTGCTTAAAGTCCCTTAACTTCTTTCTTCGCACTTCGCAGAGTTCTCCATTGTTTTGCGGATTAGGAAACAATTTTTGTTGTATACAATAATCACAAAATAAAAAACAATTTAGAAAAAAAAAATTCAAAAAATGCTTTTTGTTATTTTTATTTATTTATTTATTTGGGAGGAGGCCCATATGTCATGAGCCAGCCAACCTCTTTCTAGTGACTTCTTTGGATCAACTGAATTTTTAATGGGGTTAGATGTAATTTTCGAGGACCAGACTTTAAATATTTATATATATAATAGGCACATTTATCATGGGGCCTTATTGTATGTCCGTTCAAGTCTGATCCCAAAGTTCAATTTTGGGATTAAATCTTAGTCTTTTTTTTTTTCTTGTCAAATGAAATTGCCACTTAGCACAGTTTAAAGGGTACAAGATTAGTCTATTAGTTATGTAATAACTATTTAAATAATAGTTACATTCCTAATTTTTTTTTAACAACCCACAATTTTATCAATAGGTGCTTGCTATTTAGAAGTATGTTTTTGTATTCTTAAGAAGATTTGTAATATCCATTAAGGATCAGAGAGAGATATGATCATCAATATATTTCTTTTTAGAAAGATGAAAATATTAATTGGACTATATTTAGCATATGATCCACTTTTAATCACTATGCTATAAGTCCAATTCTAGATTTTTCTATATAATTATGAAATCTGGAATTGATAATCTCTCCGATTCTCCAATTGTTGTTATTGCCATTTAACTCAAATTTGGTTTGGTAAGATTCAATCTTATCTGTCTCCACCCTCCACTATTTTTTTTTTTGGTCACGATATGGTGTTTTGGTGCCATTCACTAACCCCAAATTTCACCACATATATGAAGGATGACACTTATCCTTGGCTTGCTATGAACACGTTATAACTTTGGCTCCTCACGTTCCTCAAAAAAAAAAAATTGGCTCCTCACTGTCCTGGAATTTTCTTGGCCTCCAATCAAATTAATTTCCCTAAAAACAAATTGAGGTAAGCAAGATTTCATTCTAGTTCGAAATTGTGTTCATTATGTTAAAAACATACGTTTTAAATTACAAAAAATTTTAAGTCTTTGTCATGGCCTTCATAAAAGCTAGGCTTGGCTTCCAAAACAATTTAACTTGAACTAAAAATTTTTAGTGTATTTATAAGATAAATTTTTTTACTAGATTCTAAATTTTGGGAGTGTGAAACTTCTTAACCTTCAATGATTAATGCATGATATTTATTTGATGCATAGGTCCACTGTAGTATATTTTTCCTTTCTTATGATTAAGACATTTAGTCATACAAAACGTCTAAAATTTTGTATATCGATAAAATGGAAAGTGAGGAGAGAATATGGAATTTCAGATTTATGCATGGGATCGTGGGTTGTTGAAATTGAATCTGATATTCGTTGTCATATATATATATATATATATATATATTGGTTGATTTTTTGTTCTACCCTTTTCTTAAAATTTTATCAAGTTAGTGGAATTTAAAAAAGAAAAAGAAAATAAAGCTCAAAATGTTATTTCTTTTAGTTCTTTCTTTCGCAATATGATTTTGGTACATAACTTTTTGTTATAGTTAAATTTTATTCTTAAATTATCGATTGTATCAGTTTAGTACCTAAAAGGGTTTAAATATTCCTTTTGCCCTCAATTTCTTTCGGTATGGACTAATGTTCATGAAAATTGTCTTATACATGAGTTCCGTTTGTTTTAATAGAATATCTTATGTGAAGATAGTTTTCCGTTTTTTCTTTATTTGTATTAAAAAAATAAGAAGGTCAAATGAAAAATATTTCTTAACTTTCCTTATTTAGCTTAATGTGTAGTAAAGTTGTTTTCTACTAAAATTTTCTAAAAAACAATTTTGTTTTAGGTGAAACTAAGTAAGGAAAACAATTCTATCTCACGCATTGCTAAATAAAAGGGGTCAATAGATAATTTTACAATTTATTTTAAGGTTGCTTCTAGTTCTAAACATAGAAAAATTAAATAGTTTTAAGGAAATATTTTTTAGAAAATGATTTAGTATATAGAAAATATTAATTTTTTTTGAGATAATAGAGAGAAAATATTAAATATTAAAACAAACAGAAACTGTAGCATGTCATTTTCATTTTTTTTTTTTAAAAGCTCTAGACCCTGCAAATAAATCAAAGTAATCAAATGTAGAACAATTTTTATGATTTCAACAGTCAACTTTGACAGCAAGTGGTATACTTTCTCCGAAACTTCAATAAATAAAATTGGTCCATTCTATATTGTAGAGACAAAATTCAGCTTTAACAAATAATTCAGTCATAAAAATAGTAGTAGTTTATTATCCTCTTTCGATAATAGTAGTTTATTATCCTTAGTCCTATAAGGACAATAACTCAATGGCCAAGAGCATTAACTCAAATAATAATTTTTTGATGATTCTAATTTCTAAAAATAAAATATGTTACAAAACGGTTTCATATTCAAATCCTCTATACTATACCACTTTTTTTTTTTTTTTTCCAATCACAAGTTTGAGTATTTTATAAGAAAGCTTGAATAAATATATGATAAATTGTAATTAGTGAAACATGAAATAGAACACAAAAAGTGATGCAAAAGATTTATATTTATCTTATAGGCTATGTATCCTATAAATATGGATCTCACATATTATGAGAGAGAAATCTCATTAGATATTTTCTCATTCTGAAAAGAGGTGTATGAGCCCCACACATACGGGTCCCACATGTTATGAGAGAAAAGTTTCATAAAATATTTTCTTTTTTCTAATTTTTTTAATAAGAGAAATGTTATGTTTATAATATCTTTTTATGTTCTAATTTAAATCCATTATCAAAATTACTTTTTTTTATCTTTCAATAATAATTTTTCATTTAAGATTTGTTATAAAAATATTGTGAAGATATTGTAAGAATAACATTTTTTTTTCTGACAAAGATGTCCAAAATCTCAAATAAATTCTCACCGCCAACTATTAAATTAAAAAAAGAAAAGAAAAAGAAGATAATAATTGAATATACCATGAGAGAGATGACAAATAACCATAACAACAACAACAACCATGATGATAAAAAATGAAAGAAAGAAAAAGAAACAAAGTTACTGTAAGTAATGGACTTTTTTTTTTTTGAGACTGATAAGTAATGGACTTAAATGACATTAAAGACCAAAACTAATGCCTTTCATTCCCCCACTAAATAACAGACTCCTACTCTCAATTTCCCTCCTGTTTTAGGCACACGTCTCTCCTCCTCTCTCTCACTAAAATCTTTGTCTATATTACTCTGCTCTGCTTCTCACACACACACACACACAAATACTCACAGACCCATCAGTCTTTTCATTGCATTTTCCATAAACAAATCTTGACCCATTTCCTACAATCACTTGATGTATCTACTTCTTCATTAAGGTACCTCCAATTTCTTCTCCTTCATAACTATTTCCATTCTGTTCGGTTTGATTAGCTGCTTTCTCTTTTTTCTTGTGAAATTTGAAGTTAAAATCACTTTGATGCAGTTTTAATCAGTGTTTTCCGGGTGGGTTTTTTTTTTTTTTAATAGTTTCTAAGTTCTAGAAGATTTTTATTTATTTATTAATTTTTTTTTTTTGGGTGAGCATATTTTACTAGAAGAAAATTATTTTGGCTCCATTGCTTCTTTGTGTTTTTATTTTAATAAAAATAATACCCGTCAAATATTTTCCCTAAAAATCAAATCAAGTTCGTTTTTTTAAAAGTGTGATTTTTTGTTGGAAATTGAAATACATTTCCACCTTAAAAAGTTAGGATTTTTCTCATCAGAGAAATTTTATCTAGTAGAAGAAAAGTTTAGGACTTTTACTTGAGGATGCTTTTGTTATTATGTTTTGAATACTATGATTGATTTGGGTTTTGATTTTTGTGAAGATATTTGAAGGGGCTTGTTTGGAATATTATTATTAACTTTTTTAAAAATTTGATTTTCAGGTTCTATAGCTCTGTACCATAAAGCTTCTAGGAAGAATTGCACAAATCTCAAATATTTTTGTGTGAGATTTGCTGCCTTTTCTGAAGGTAACTCTCCCCATCTGGTGTGTATGTATTTGATTGCCGAGAAACCTTTAAAAAGTTAATTAAATTTAACCCACCTGTGATTTGGGTCAAAGTTTGATCCACCAAAGAGTGATTTACCACTTGGGTCTAATTTACACAGATTGTAATGTCTACACTAAACTCATGACTCATGAGCCAAAACTAAATACAGTTAGACCCAGGTGGGTTAAAGTGTAAATTTTTGAATCAGGTTGTTTAATTCATACTTGACCATAACTTTTCCCCAAAGGAAAATAATTTTTGTAAGACTTGGAGTTTTTTATTTATTTTCTTATACTTCCTTGCCATTTAAGAAATTTCTACCATGTAATTATCGTTTGTTTTGTATTAATGGTTGACTAGCTGCCAAACTTGGTTTCTATATAAAAATTCCTTTTAATTCTTCATATTCTATGGATATCATCTATGTGTAATAAATAAAAAGGAAGTCTTATTTATTATTTATTTACATATTATGCATGTTCTTGTAATCATTTTTCAATATGTATCATTTGCAAATGTTTAATTGTTAATGTGTGTGTGAATGTGGACTTTTGTCTTGAATTTGACACTTTAATCATTATCGTAATCTCCAACTACTTTTTTTTTAATTACTTTTGTCATCAATGGAATAGATGCTATAATCCTTGTATGTTTTCGTTTGGTACTTTTATGATTAATTCTTTTTTTTTGATAGGTAAACTTTTATGATTAATTCTTCTAACACATTCCCTATAAAGGTTACAGTATGTATGCGCATTTCAATGTCTAAATTTGTGTGAATGGCACATGGAAGGTTTATGGAAGATTCATTTAAACAATTAGTTATAATTTTAAGTAAAGTATCTGGTTAGGGTGGATTCTGAACTTTTGTGGCAAATTAATTTAAGGTTTCCTGGTATTGATTTTTGTGGGCATGGAAGAAATCTGTAACCTCAAAGCAAAGCAACTTTATGAATGTTCTACAAGTCATAGTAAAGGATGTATGAAATTGATTCTTTTCCTATTTGATAATATAGGGTGTTCTGCTTTGTTTGTTTACTTCTGTTTGGCATTCCTTTTCTGAAGAAGTTTGACATTATGATGCAAACTTTAGATCCCATTTAAGCAACTATATATCTAGATTTGTTTCCAACATAATCACTGTTTCATTAATATCATCGTCAAATACCATGCATTCTATGTTCCCTTTGTTTCATTGATACTCTTTTAATATCATTTTGAACTTTAGCCACTAGCAATTAATTGACACTTCTCATAATCTGTTTTTATCTTGTATGCAGATCCTTGATTAGAATTTGATAGCTGTGTGGTACATAATACCTAGTATTTAATGGCTTCATCAGATCTTGACTATCCTTGGCCATCCTCAACTGGTGAATCCTTCTGTGGATCTTTTAATATACACCTAGAAGAAGATAATCCAGCCGATATTTTACCTGTGCTGGAAGTTCCCTCCTCTTCTGTATCCTCTAAATGTAATATTCCAAAACCACCTTCTCTCCCTAGTAAATCCTGTATTAGAATCAAATATTCCAATAGGCTTTCAGAGTGTAGCTCTGTCCCCAAGGAAACAAAAGATACATGGGACAAGCTTTTCAAGGAAGGATATGGTTCAGATGTCTATATTATTACAGAGGACAAATCATATATTCTGGCTCATTCCAGTATTCTGGTGAGTCGATTGAACTTCCTTTTATAATTTTGAGCTAGCCCAATTTTTATTGCTGGTCCTGACTTAATAGTGTAAAGACATTCACTAGAAAATATTATACTGACAAAGTTGCTGCCTTTTCAATTTCTAGAAATGGTGGTTTAAATGAGGCAATGGGACTATTGAAACTATAATTTCATCACATGCAAATTCCTGGAATTTCTTTATTTTACTTGCTGAGGAATTTTTGAACAGGGATGGGCCTAAAGGCTTTTTTTTTTTTTTTTTTTTTTTTTTATTTCACCATGCAGAGTGTTGCATCTCCTGTGCTGGGGAATATTCTACAGCAATCAAAAGTTAAGAATGGTATGAGATACATCAAGATTCCCGGGGTGCCTTATCAAGCTGCCTATGCATTTATCCGTTTTATTTACTCGTCCTGGTATGTTGGAGTTGTCCTTTTCCATCTTTTTGCATCCCCATCTCTCTCTCAGATAGCGATTCTAGCTAAAATGCTCAAAGTTATTTCTTCTTAAATATTCTAATGCAGCTATGAAGAGGATGAAATGAAGCAGTTTGTTCTCCATTTGTTGGTTTTATCACACTCCTACTCAGTCCCATCGCTGAAAAGAGTTTGTATATATGTTCTGGAGCAGGGCTGGCTGACCAAAGAAAACGTGATAGATGTACTTCAATTGGCAAGGAATTGTGATGCACCACGGCTCTCTTTCATTTGTGTTCATATGATTATCAGAGACTTCAAAACTATATCTTCAACTGAAGGTTGGAAAGTAATGAAGCGGGCTAATCCTGCACTTGAACAAGAACTTCTAGAGTGCCTTGTTGAGGCAGATTCAGTAAGTCAGTTCCTGTTCTTTGTTCAAGGAAAATTATATCTGTCATCATGAACTGAGCATGGAAATTTTAATGGATATATAAATATATGCTTTCTATAATTTATGTACGTTAACTATCTGTTGAATTTCATAAAAATTAAGGCAACAAGGAAGGTTTTTGCACTGGGTATGTGGTAGATCCCTGGCTCAACAACCTCCTAATGGATCCACAACATACTAACTTCCTGGTTAGTTAACTTTTAAGCTTGTAAAAAAAAAAAAAAAAAAAAATCCTACCTTTACTTTCTTACTGTTGGGATCTGCACAACAAATCCTGCAATGGACTATCTACTTGGTCCTAGTGTGTAAAAATATCCAAATCTATGCTTTTCATAACATTAATATAGAAGATTATTTACTTTCCCCCCCTTCCCCCCACCCTTCTCCCTACCCTTCACATGCTAGTACAGAGGACCCACTCCATTTGTTGAAAACTACTATTTATCTTTTTTAATCAATGGATTAACTCTATGTTTTTTCCCCTCAAATTAGGTAAAGTACATTAACTTCCCTTGTGTTTTGGGGAAATGTTAGAAATCCACTTTTATTTTTAAAATTTACACTTACTCCTTGTAGTTTTAATTTTCTTCATATAACCAATTTGGATAGTAAGCATTATATTGAGGTTATCCTGGATGAGAATTTAATTTGAAAAACACGTATTTTGACTTCATTTGTAATGGACATAAATGATCTTAAGGACTTATTTGTTAATATAAATCAAAACCTCAAAGAGGTGGATTTTCATTTATAAAAATAAGAGGGTTTTTCTTACATTTCCCCAAATCTTGAGGGAGGCTATTATAGTTTAACCTTTTTAATTTTAGGTCAATTTAAAATTATTTACATTGTATACTTGTCAATTTCTGACTTTCATAAGTAGAAAGCTCATATTCTTCAATCATTGATAAACAATTTGTTGGACAACGAATTTTTTTGTGCTCAATCATCAGCTTACATTTCTTTCATAATCATTTTGTTCGATTCTTTGTTTCAGAGAAAAGAAGACCAATTGAAGAGAATGGAAGAGAAAAAGGTGTACTTGCAACTGCATGAGGCGATGGAAGCCCTCCTTCACATATGCAGGGATGGGTGTAGAACAATAGGGCCTCGTGACAAGGTTCTGAAAGGAAGCCAGGTTGCTTGTGGTTTCCCAGCTTGCAAAGGGCTTGAGACTTTAGTCCGTCACTTCTCCAGTTGTAAGACCCGAGTTCCTGGTGGATGTGTTCACTGCAAGCGCATGTGGCAGCTGCTTGAATTGCATTCTCGCTTGTGCAATGACCCTGATTCTTGCAAGGTCCCTCTTTGCAGGTAAGCATGAAATTTCTATCTTTGCCTCTATGCCCTTCATTGTCTGGGGAAAGTATATGATTAGTCCAATCCCCACTTCCCCAAAAAAAGAGTGATGAAAGATGTAGAATGTCATGTTGTGCAGATGTCAGCCAAAGTTTCAGATTAACATTTCCTCAATAAGATCATTATCAAAGGTGAAAACCTCCTATTGAATGGCAGTCAGGTTGAATTTCACCTAAGTTATTGACAGACATTAAAGAAAAATAAAAATCTATTCTAGAGACTTGAGAGTAGTTAGTTCAATCACTTGGGCAATGCTCAGTTGGCATTGAACCAATTACTTGGTAACTGGGTAGTGCGCTAACACTGGCAGAATCCTAATCTTAGTTGTGTTTATTTTGAGTGGTTGATTTGGGCAACATTCCTATATGATAAATTTGATAATTGTCTTAATAAGATTATTTCTGTTCTCCTGCTTCTAGGCATTTCAAGTAAAAAAATGTAGCAGCTCATTTTGAGTGATACATGTGGGCAACATTCATATATGATAAATTTGATGATATTGTTAATAAGTTCTCTTTTTTCCCTCTTGCTTCCAGGCATTTCAAGGAAAAAATGCAGCAACAGGCGAAGAAAGATGAGGCTAGGTGGAGACTGTTGGTTAGCAAAGTGATATCTGCAAAGAATTCACTGGGGCCATTCTCAGGTCGGCGCTCTGCTTTTTTATGACCTTTTATATGAAATGCACCTTGTATATTCTAAAGAATGTGAGGCGATTAATGAAGCATCTTGGATTTATTGGGGGAAAATGAATTAACGGGAGGTGCATAAACCCGGTCCTCGTAAGAAATAATGAAAATTGTGGAAAAAATTAATTAGATTATATGTCCTTGTGGACAAAGAGAGTTTGTTTGCATGCAAGTCTTTCAGGGACTAAAGTTATAAACCAAAAAGGTTACCAAATTAGATTCAGTTCAGGTTGTGAACCATTGACAAACAAACTTATAAAATGCTTGTAATGGCAGCACAAGTGTCTGATTTTGTTACTGCATGATTGATGATGTTAAATTCTGTTGAATGTGCCACATACCAACCTGAGGCCATATTTCGCTTGACTTACATAAAGTGGACAGAATAAGTTTATTTATAAGGCTAACACTTAAAGACAGTATTTTAGTTCAAGTATTTTAGGTGTTGTAACTTGGGAATTTTCAATTAAATTCAACTTGCTAGCCATGGAAGCTGTAATTATACTCAAGGAAGTGCATTGGCCAAAAGTCCCATGATTGTGCTACACTGTCGTATACGAAATATGGTTGAATTTATTTATAGAACCAAAGATATAATGTCTTAAGGAAATATACCAAGTTTTACCTTATCTATATAATTACAAAACATGTTTCAAAAGCATCCACTATGAAACTTCAAAAAATTCAATTCCTTTCGTATACCTATCTTCCTTATGCAATATGATTTTTCATGAAATTTGAATGATCCAGAATGGAGCATAAGGATGCAGGGGAAAACTGGATGTAACTTATGTATGCAACAAAAGAAGCTTCAACATGTTTATTTAGAGGAGCCAGTTTAATTTGCTTTCCAAACAACCCATCAGGGTGCAGCCCAAGTGGTTGGAAGCTTGGGTTGAGCTATAGACCTTGACATCTTAGGTTTGATATTCACTAATGGTTCTTATGAATTACTTGATACACGGCTCTGGTGGGTGGGAACGCGTATCCATAGTTTACTCTCTAAGAATGGGTCCCTAATAGTTCTTTTGAATTACTTGATACACAGCTCTAGTGGGTGGGAACGCGTATCTATAGTTTACTCTCTAAAAATGGGTCTAAAGGACCTTGCCTTTGTGAGGTTCTACGTCAATTTAAAAAAAAAAAAAAAAAAAAAAAAAAAAACACTTCCCAAATGGAAATATATATGAGAGCAAACCCAGCCTATTTACGGTGGTATTATACCCAGTGGGCAAAATACTTAGCAGCCTATAATGAATAATTGATCCATACTGTTCAAAATACATAATGTATAAGCATGGCTTTCAGCGTCTTTGCAAATCCTTACATGTTGAACCAGACATATATGCATATGATAGAATAGATGAGTAAAATAAAGAGCTAAAATGCATAAGAGATATACTATACATAATGACACTAGTTCCTTTTGACGTCCCATTTTGAAACCACATTTCTTCAAAGTATTACTTTTTAAAAGTTCCTTTTTCTTTTAGAAACAGCTCTTTTAAATGGTCCATTTTTAAAAAGCAAAAGAAGTAAGTCGTAGCTAATAACTACTGAATCATATATAGGAATTTGAACCATGGTTTTCCCAATAATTAAAAACAAGATATACTATTGTGTTATAAAGTAAATAAAATAATGAAAAACAAGATATACTATTGTGTTATAAGGTAAATAAACTCAAATTCTTTAATTATTATATACAACAAGTTAATCTATATCTATACCAATAGGACAAAACTTAAGTACAGTACCTTAGGTGCTGTTCCTTGGGTTCTCTTTTTAAGATTCAACCATGTGGCTACTTAATTAAAAAAATACATTTTCTTCTCATGAGAAAAAATCTACATTGCAAAATCTTAAAAGAAAAACCTAAGGAACAAAACCTAAGTACTGTACCTAAGTCTTTCTTATACCAATATTATCTATATTTAAAAGCTAAATTGCAACACATTATTGTTGCTACATTTCTGTTGAGCCACATCAGTGGCTATTTTATCATTTTCCTTTCATTATTTCTTTAAAAAATATTTATATAAATATCAATATATGTAATAATGCATTATGCCTTTACTCCATCCCAAAACTAATTATAACTTATCAATCATGATATGATCATCAACTTTCACAAGCTTGTCTTTGCACATTCTTCAACCTCAATTTAACTATAATAGAAAATACATGTAATACAAATACCTAGGATGGCGACATCATTTATTTATTTTTAGTTTATAGTTACTTTAAAAGAAAGTCTCATTCCATAATTGTATTCATATCTGTATGCTAATATAGTATTTAAGGCCAAGTTTTCTAGTTTCGCTCCTATTTAGAGAACCATATGTCATTTTTCAATAACTTCAAGAGATAGAGATAATAAAGGCCAAATGATTTTTTTTTTTTTTTCATTTCTTTTTGTTTTTGTATAAAATATTACATGCAATTTGTTTTCCTGATACGCTTTTTTGTGGTATACCAACATTCTCTACATCTTTCAAAAAAAAAAAAAAAAAAACTCTACATGTAACTAAATTTGACTTGAATAAAACCTACAACAAGTACATAGAATCATAAATGCATACATAATAATTTAGTTAAAAATTTGATTGATGTTACTTTAACAACAAACCACTTCCATCATGTTGGAATACATTACTTATCACATATTATGGTTTTTACATCACTTTATTAATATAATTATTATTAATTTTTTTTGAGTTATGTTTACCAAGTACGGTTTGGAATTTGGTCCAATTCGGTCAATTTCGATTCATTCAGTCCACTTGATCAATTAGGTCCATTTTAGTTTATTAGATCTATCTTGCTCCATTAAGTTCATTTTGGTCCACTTCGTTGTACTTACTTAAAAATGGGAGAAAATAGGTTTGAATTAAGAGTGCTATCAGTTATTTGAGCAATATCAATTTTAATTATTTGATAAGTTTTGATTATTATAATAATCTTTTTAAAAGAATGAGAAATTTGAATAATAGATTTGAAATTTAAACATTTTAGTTGTACCAAAATAAATTAGGCAAATATAATGCATAAGAACAATAGCTAAAAAAATATGGAACATTCCAAAAAAGAATAAGATCAATAAAAAACACCAAAAATGATAAACTTATATATATATATATATATATATATATATATTTAAAAATAGAGTCATAAATTTCTTTTAAAAATTGTTTAATTTTTAGGGAGAACAAATTATTTACAATAAAATTTAGAAAATAAATCATACATTATACCGCATCTCAAAATAATTATATATTCTCATATATTGCATAAGTTTGCGACTACGCCGACTGGTAATCTATAACAACATTTCTTTCTCATTCTCATGTCATAGTTGCAAGGCCTATAAAGTGGTCCTTGTGACATTGAATAAGAAAAATAATAAGAAATGAAGTGTGGTTTATTGATTTGTTCACAGTCAATGTATATGGCAATAGAAGAGTAAAAGACTATTAATTTTCATATTGCAGCAGATTATCATAGATTCTCTTCGTATACAATCATCTTTAACACTTACACCATTTTAACTTCTAATTTGAATGAAGGGGAGGGGGACAAAAAAAAGGAACATGACAAACATCTTGGCTTTAATCTAGCTTAGGCACCTAAAGCAGCGAAACCGTGGGTTGCCTAACAGGAAAGCATATCTTTAAAAGAATCAAAAAATCCATATTAGAAAATTGTTGATTAAGTAAATTGTACACATCTATAGCAATTAATATGAATAAAAATTTCAAATTCTTTAAAATTTACGTTTGTTTCAAACAAAGTAACTTCCTGGTAGAAGATGAAATTGAATAAAGTCCAAGATACCTTTTTTTTTTTTTTTTTTTTTTTGTGAAAATGACTTGTTTTGACTAACGGGTGTACACAAAAATTTTATGCTTGATAATTTTTTACCTATTGACTATGATCTTTAACCATCAAAGTTAGCCAACAATATTGAAGGGGTGATTAATAAAGATAACTAGCCATTAACTAGCTTTAGTTCTAAGGATAGTTAAAAGGTTAGCAGAGAACTATTCAAAGTGACATGATTAAACATTTTCTAGTATTCTTCCCAAGCTTTGAATGTAAAACCAAATGTGATGTCCAAAACCATTTCCCTAAACTAAGGAGAGAACAATAAACATTCTCAGAGTCACCTATGATTAAAAATTCTCAAACCATTTCCTCTAATGTTATTTTTGGATTTCCTCTAATTTTTTTTTTCTTTCCCTCAACTTGAATACAAAAGATAATGACTTTCAAGTAAAGGAAGGCAAAAGTTATGAATGTCATAAAAGTGTCTATTTACTTTTTAAAAAAGACAATATTTTGATACGTGGTGAATTGGAGTAATCCAATATACATCCATCCAACACATGGAAAGGGTATTACATAATGAACTCAAGCTCAGTGCAAAGAGTAGAGTTGTCAATTTCTTAAGTTCCAAGAAGTAGCTAGACCTCTATATAGAGATCTAATATATATAACCATAGAGGATTCGGCATTAGGGTATGGTGAATGGAACAGGTTAGGAACCAAAAATTGTCTAATTTGAAGATTAGCCTCTGTCAAGAAAAATAGCCAATTAATTCAACACACAATGGAATTATTTCCTTTTTCTCTCTTTATGAGAATTCAATGGGTATTTCAAATAAACTAGCAAAACATAATAACCAATATTTAAAATTTTAAAAAAAAAAAAAAAAAAAAAAAAAAAAGTGTAGAAACAACCCACAATCAAGACACCAAATTTTTACGTGGAAAACCCTTCAATGGGAAGGGAAAAACCACGGGACCTAGTCCAGTAAAATCTTCCACTATAGAATAATGTGTTTACAACAATCTTTCTAGAACAAATGCTAGAGTCTACAAAGACATTAAAAAAAAATAATAAAAAAAAGGCCATTCTTGGATTACAACAATAACAATAACAACTAGAAAAGATCTCACGAAGTGGGTCCTACCATCCGTGCAAATGGAGAGCGATTTCAAGCAACACCAGTCAACATGAGGCTTTCTTTGTCAGGAACAACATTCTGAAATTTCATCAAAATAGGAGTTGACCTTCCAATTTTGGCTTGAAAGTAGCTGGTTTTGAAGAAAAGTTTTATGAAATCTTCAACTCTAACAAGCAGATCAGAGTTTAATGAACATGAAAACACAAGGGAAAGGGATAATTCAAGAACTGTACAAATAGAGCTAAAATTTAAAGATACACAAAAGCTATGCAGTAAAATATGTTGAAAAATATGAACTAAAGGTTTGACACTAGACTCTTTGGAAATCATTGGCAATATATATAAAGCAAACAAGTGAAAGCAAAGTGGAGAACAAATCATGAACATTTAGTTGACTTCAAAGTGAAAAAGCAAGCAGACACAAGGAGGTTTGAGAGAGCAAACCAGATTTAAATGATTTTGACCTTGGAGTAGGATGCATCAAAGGTTTATCTTATTCACTGGAACATGAGCAATTTTAGACCATTTTGTGCTAAACTAAAAGACCTCTAATTTGGGACAATGAAAGATCACCGGTATTTGTAATTTTGTGACACAATGACACTTACACCACTATAGAAGATATTCTCACTATTCAGTTATGTGATTTTCAAATATGTTACTGTAGTGTGTTCAACGTAGATGAAGAGTAGAAAAAAAATTAAGCCACCCACATATATAAGAGCCTATTTTACACTATTGACATGTTACTGACTAGAGAAAAGACTGACTCTTGTACTTTTCCTTTTACAATACAAAAGAATTCCTCTGATTTTAAATTTTAATTGTGTATTGCTGGTAAGAAGAAATTCAAGTGCGACAAAGAGGTTCAAGATGCATCAGGGTTGACAAATTTTATAAGCTCCAATTACAATTTACTTTCTGGATAATCACTAATATCATTTATATATTTGTACATGTACATGTTTAGCAAGGAGCAGCTTGCTCTATATATAATATAGTCCATTGAAGTACACCTCTAAGGCTGGATCTCTGATAATCAAGCTATTGTTAGAAAAATTGTTCAAATGAACAAAAACCTAGTGTCATTTGAAGTGTATGTATTAGTACTATTTCAGAACTAGGCAAAGACAATTGTAAGAAAATAACTAACAAAAACACAGTTTCTCATGCATTATATTATGAAAAGAAAAATGCCTTAGTAAAAAGGAGAGATAAGTACCTCGACTTGTTCCAAATAGATTTGAACTATCCTCCCAGTTGAAAATAACTACAAAATAGCCCTTCAAGAGCATGATGCCCAAATGTTGTTAATAACTTAATAAAAGCAAGTATATCAGTGAAGAAATACTAGGTCACTTATTTTCATTAAAAAAAAAAAATACTAGATCACTTATTTTAGTTAAAAAACAATACTAGACCACTTATGAAACACATATAAGAAAAATAAATAAAGAAGAGTAGGAAGTCAGCTTGTGAGGTGTTTATCACTTGCTTTCTATGATGTCTGTATTATTTGAATTTAGGCAATCTTAGGACACAAGATACCCTTTCCCTTGGCATATCCTTCTTTTACATGAAGGCAACTAGAAATCAGCAACTTTGGTGAACAGGTTAAGAAATACGGTGTGGCAATAAGGAAAAACTAACATATTCCAAAGTGAAACATTAGACAAAAGGGCATTGGAGAGAAAGTTTATCTGGATATTCAAAACAAGGGAAATCTCGAACAACATTGTGCTGAAGTACACCTCGAATTAGGATATGAAGGATAATTGGCATCTGTAACTAGTATAAATAATTTAACCTAGAGAAAAGGGAGGAATCTTAGTAGGTTTTATTGGAAGAGGTGAAGGAAGCGGAAGGATAGCCTTCAAATTAGAGTTGAAGTACCTGCAACTATTTGTGCTTAAGTAGATCTCAATTCTCCAGGATAAAAAATGAGTATCTGAAACTATCCCTGCAGACACATCATTCCCAAATTTGTGACTAACTTCAAGGAAGTGGAATATGTTAGGAAAGATAAGCTGATATTTTAGTAATATGAAAAAAAAATTGTTGAAGAAGGGAATGGAAGGAAGTCTGTTTTAGATTGACTTACCAGTGGATTTCTATGATAAAATATGAACAATCTTTCTATTTGTATTATATTTGGACAATCTTGGACCACCCTGGCTCTTTTCAGTTTTCCCTTGGCACATCCTTTTAATGGGGGACAACAAAAATCTGCAGTTTCCACTATATGGTGAGGCATTATATCAGCTTTTTGCAATCATAATTACAATAAGCAAGTCTTGAAAAGAACCTTCCTTTTCCTAATAGAGCAAAGTATTAGCACCATTAGTACGTAAAATTACTTTAATTCCACAATAGCTAAAGAAATCTTTTACTATGTACAAAGCATGATTCTATGTCATGTTGATTCTAAATAACAATTCAACAGCACTGTGCAAGACAAACACAAAAGATTCATGAGTTCACCATTTTATATATTGTGGCCAGGTACATCCATAAAATTTGGCAAACTTATTTTCTTCATGCAAATTCAGGACCACCTGGCTCTTTCCCTTCACACATCCTTCCTTTAGATGGGGACAATAAACGCTTTGCAGTTTCTGCAAAATGGTGAGACATTGTGTGGGTACAAATGCATCAAATTTTCGAAATCATAAGTAGTGTATGCGGGATATAAAAGATCCTTCATTTTTCTACTAAAGCAGAGTATTAGGGCTATCAGTAATAGATAAATTAATTTTAATTCCACAAGTACCAAAAGATCTTTCCGCTATGGTGAAAGCATGATACTATTTATTATTATGAATTTCAAAGCTCAAAGCATGATACTATGCCATGAATATTCTGAATAAATTATCAAATTTGAGAAACAATACAACAGAATAAAACTAGGCAAACACAAAAGATTCATGAGTTCACCATTAAAAATTGTATGTGGACATGTATTAATATCCAAAAACGTTTGGGGAATATATTTTCTCAAGGTAAATATCTAATCAAATCTCCACAGAATGAAAGAGTATATAGTCTTGAATCCAAAGTGAAGAACAATCTTGTCAAGTCTTTAGAAAATGAAAAAGTGGGAGAATTTTATGCAATGAAAGTTTCAAATGAAAGTATTACTCTAAAATCAAGAAAGAGAATAATAGTTTCTTCTTGACTTCGAAATTTCCTACACTTTATACATGACTCTTAAAATCAGAAATTCTCTGTTAATTAGTTGCGAAGGAGAAAAGAACAAGGTTGGTGGTGACTTAGCAGGTTAGACGGATAATTGTATTGCATATTTGCATTATAACAAAACCATCTCAAGATATAGATTTCATAAAGGCTTGCCCCAGTACCAACACTAATCACGCCAGAATAATATTATGTAAAATACAGAAAAAACAATGGATAAACAATTTTTTTCTTTTTGTTTTGTTAAGTAACAGGTGAGTAAATATTGCGAGAAATGTCAGGGGGAAGAAAGATTAGGGAAAACTTACCAGCTCTTATGAGTAATGAACTTTTCCGTTTTCCTGGAGCAGAACACAATAGGTATGCCATCCCCACTGTGTACACATTAAGGTAAAAAACAAAAAAGGGAAAAAACTGAGAGTTAAAATTCAGGGAAAATTAAGTTGATACTTGGTTTAGCTCAAATGAGGTTATCGTTCATATCAGATAAAAAGAAGAGAAGTGTATATAAGGTATGACTAAGCTTACCACTCATTACTTTTAATATTAAAAATCTATATGATCTTCAAAGTGCATCCTGTTTGACAATGTTACCCCTCATCTGTCTTGGAACAATCTGCGCTACAACCCTTCAATATATTTTCCATCAATTTCAGACCACTCTGTGCTGTTGTGCAAATTGGGGCGAGCTTGTAATCATAGCATTCGTAATGGTTTCAAACTGATTTATAAAAAAAAAAAAAAAACAAAAACAAAAAAAACACACACCAAAACAAAATCAAAAAATGATTTATACGATTTTCAAACTAGAGTTTCAAATTATAAACATTGGGCAAGGATATAGCATTAGGTAGACTTACATGCCTACAACAGAAATTTCGGAATATGAGCAATCTTAGACCACTCTGCGCCTCTCCGTTTTGCACATCTGTCCTTCAATTTGGGGCATCCTTCAATGCATAGTTTTTCTAGTTTGATGAGGCGTTGCATGGCTTGTGTTGTGGGCAGATACATCATGTTCTTGCAATCGCGAATATATAGCTGTTGAATAGAAGAAAGGTTGCCTAACCAGTCAGGCAAAGAGTCCATTTCATCAAATCTAGATATGTTAAGAATTTTGACGGCAGTGAAGGATTGAATTTCCTCCGGGAGAGAGTTGAGATTAGCCCACCCATACAGGTATAATTCTTCAACGGGCGCATGTGAGCGTTGGATGAAATCAAGACTGGGGAAAGAATTTAATTCCTTAAAAAACCCACCGATCCCCAAACGCTTCAAGCGGGTGAGGCAGTCTAATCCATCTGGCACACGCGTCCACTTTTGGCAATCGCGAATTTCTAAATGGGTAAGAGAAGGCAATTCACGCAAATCTGGAATCGATATCAGATTAGGACAACCATAAATTTCTAGTACAGTAAGAGAAGGCAATTCTTTTAGAACTGGAATTGATATCAAATTAGAACAATCCCAAATTGCTAGTAGAGTAAGAGAAGGCAATTCTTTTAGAACTGGAATTGATATCAAATTAGAACAATCCCTAATTACTAAATTGGTAAGAGAAGGCGATTCTTTTAGAACTGGAATTGATATCAAATTAGAACACTCCCCAATTCGTAAATGGGTAAGAGAAGGCAATTCTTTTGGATCTGGAATCGATATCAGATTAGGGCAATGGCCAATGTTTAAGAGGGTAAGAGAATGCAAATTTCGTAGATCTCGAATTGATATCAGATGAGGCCAATTGTTTATAGTCAAATTTTGAAGAGACACACAGGATTGTAGCCCAGGTGGTAGAACTTCATCACTACAGCATAACCTTAAGCGTTGAAGAGAGGATGCGATACCTTTTATACTTGGAAAGGAACTCAGGTTACGACATTCTACAAGAATATCCTCAAGGCAATGAAGGTTGCGCAGTGCACGTGGCAATGTCCTCAGTTCGTCACAGCCATATATAAGGAGTGATCGGAGAGAGGTGCAGATGGGCCATACATGGCCACGTGGCAAGATTGACTTCAAATCAGCACAATTCTGTATTCTCAAATCCATGAGACTCCTATTTTTTTGCAAAAAATGCTCTGGCAGCCAAGCAAGTTCTGAAACTCCGACAATCTCGAGGAACGTGAGTGTGGTAAGCTCGCTAATAATATGTTCAAATGCCGGGCCTCTAATTCCGGAAATATCTAATTTCTTAAGAGACGGAAAATGATGTGGAGCACTTGTTAGTTTCTTGCATCTCCAAACCCTCAAACGCTCAAGGCGAGGAAATATCATTCCTAATTCTGCTGTTGGTTCCGTCACGTCATTCCATTCTACTAGATTATGCATGCCACCCAAAACAAGTTCTTCTAAAGCTGGGAACAACACGGTGCTGCCACTGCCACCTCTACTATTACTTGATCCCTCACCATTATAACTGCCGTAAAATTCAGCTCCTATGCATCTCACGTTATCCATTTCCACTATTTCAAGAACTTTGAGACTGGGTAAATGTCCAAGTGTAGGCAGTTTTTCACACTTGCTACAGTGGGTTAAGCGAATCTCCAATAGATGATCGAAAAGTAACAAGCCACCCCTAATATTATCACTCCCCAATAGCCACAAAGGGAACTTCTCACCTTTGAAATCTTCTATCTTTAAGCCTTTCAAATTTGGGTGAGGCTGAAGGCCTTCCAGTACATCCTCATCATTGTTGTTGCCTTCCCTTTCATCCTGCCAAGACCAACAGAATTCCAATTTGTGTACTTTTGGTTTTTCTGCTAAATTTGCAGTTTTGGCTTCTTCTTTGTCTCTCACGTGCCGTAAATTATAAATACTCAATTCTCCTCTGAGTTGGCTTAAGCATCCTAGTTCTCCAATTTGACCACCAATGTCTTGATCAACGTCAAAGAAAGGCAGTGTTTGAAGGCAAGTCAACCGCCCAATATCAGTCGGCAATTTCATTATGTCATACATGCCGTTGTCAATATCAATATGTCTCAAGTTAATCAAGTTTCGTAGATCTTTTGGAAGCTTTTTGAGAAGATAACAATCCGTGATTACTAGAGTTTGCAAGTTGTAGAGCATGCAAACAGAATTGGGTATTACTTTGATGTAGGTGTCCTTGATGCGAAGAAGCCTTAAATGTCTTAACATACCGATGGACTCGGGTAGCTCTTTTATGCATTTCCCAGATAACGATA
This sequence comes from Quercus variabilis, assembly GCA_030445155.1. NCBI lineage: Eukaryota > Viridiplantae > Streptophyta > Magnoliopsida > Fagales > Fagaceae > Quercus > Quercus variabilis. The sequence goes on along the minus strand of CP129454.1, from coordinate 53,843,497 downwards.
GACCACGTACGCATTTAAACTCCAATAATTTGTCACCAAGATCAACAAGATTCAAAAAAACTGTGCGTAATCTACCCATGCCATCTTCAGATAATGGGATTGCAGGTGTCGTATGGCCATCGGATATAAGAGATAAACGTCGAGTATGAGAGACATCAACATCACCCCCCAAATTGCCCTCCAAATGCAAGGTTTCCGCTTTTGAAATTGAGAGCGCAAGATCGTGCACAAGATCATGCATCTTGCAGCTTCTAATACCACCATAAAAATCCCTTTCTAGATCTTGAAATAAGGAATTTGCCACTAAGAAATCAAAATACTTGTTACCAATATCCTCTATCACTGAAAAACTTCTTTTAGGTGTTTGAAGGATCCCTTCAGCCATCCAGAGTTGAACTAGTAGGTTCTTTTCAATAATAAAATCCTTGGGAAAAATTGAACAATATGCAAAACATTGTTTTAGAGATGGTGTTGGGAGATGATCAAAGCTTAACTTTAATATTGGAAAAACTCCATTATTGTCCTCCATTGAATCCCAAGTCTTACTATTTTGAATCAATAACCATTCACTTTTATCCTCTTTAAGGCGCATCATTCCTCCTAGAACTCTTGCAGCCAATGGATTCCCTCCACATCTTTTTGCAATCTTTCTTCCAATATCCTCCAAATCTGGAGTTACTGGAATTCTTTCATTTGCGAATGCCTTTTCCTTAAATATTAACCAACATTCATCTTCTGATAGTTTTTCCAATTTATGTATGAGACTCGTCTTCATGATTTGTGCCACATTGTCCTTACGAGTAGTTATGAGAATATTATTTCCATTATTTTGATTAATTCCCGACAAACTACTCCTTAAACCATCCCATTTCTCACGATCTTCATCCCACACATCATCAAGTATGAGAAGATATCTTTTTCCCTGCAACTTCTTTTGAAGGTGTTGAAGAATGGCATTTTTATTTTCTAACCCACTACAATTATGGTCAAGGGCTTCAAGAATCTCTCTTAAAATCCTTTTAACATCAAAATTTTCAGATACACATACCCAGATCTTTTCATCAAAATGTTTCTTTACTAGTTCATCATTGTAAACTAGTTTTGCTATAGTTGTCTTTCCGAGACCTGCCATACCGACAATAGGAATGACAGAGATAACTTGTTGATTGTTTGCCCCAATCATCAATTTGACAATTTTTAAGACATCATCTCCTCGTCCTACAACTTCTGAACCATCAATAAAAGAGTCTGTCTCCCGGTCCAGACCAGTCTGGGGGATTGGGTTCAAAGACGCTATAAGGCCAAGGAGAGGTATATCATTCTTAATTTCATCCAACGATTCGTTGATGGTCTTTATTCTTTTTGCCATCTTGACAGGGAATACAACGGGATTGGAGGATGAAAACAAGCTGCGTACCTGGTTTTGAGTCTCTACCTTTTGTCGAAGAATCTCGTAGTCATACTCATCTAGCACATCGTCAGCTTCATAAGCTACATTTTTAAGCTGCCGTAGCCAGATCTTCACAGACTCATCATGTAGTTGTCTTCTCTCAGCATCATGTAGCAAAGCTTGAATCTTTGTTAGTGAGACTTGAAGCTTTCCTATCTCCTCCTTGAAACCCCACACAGAACTGATATGCTCACTAGCTAGTGACATAGCATTGGCTATTACTCCATCTACAACAACACTTAGGACTCGTTCAGCCATATTTTCCTGGTTGCTCGGTACAAGAGAAAGTGGTATGAAGAGGTTTGCAAAGTATAGAGTATGTTTCTGTGAGAAATAAACGACTGCTTTGTGTCAATCACTGGATCCCACAAAAATTTATTGCAGAGCAGGTGTACAGAACGGCAATTTTGCCTACCCAGATGCGTGAAGATCGGTGAATATGAAGCAGATCTGAAAAATAAACCAACAAAATATTTGTTAGCAATTTCCTTATGTGAAGTAGTAGAGAGAGATATGATCAAACTTATAAAATGAGAACCAGCTTCGGCAAAGAAAAAATAAAAAAATAAAACCGGACCCAGATGCGTGAAGAACAGAGCAATATGAGCAAACTTTTCTCACCTTTCGGAAGCTGAACAGAGCAGTATGAGAAAGTGAAGAGAGGAAATGAGAGTGAATTAGATGATTGTAACTAAAGCTGAAATTGGAATAAGTGCATATAAGTTCTCTGCACTTGCTCTGCAAGGGATGGGACGGGACTTGACCTTTGGCTGGGACCCACTTGACTTTAGTTAATTACAATTTTGCCACCATCACTCATCTCGCATGATCCAGAAACAACGGAAATGTGTTTTCATTTTTCATCGTTCTAAAGGGGTGTTTGGTACTTCGCTTATACACATATTTTTAATTTTTAAATAATACATTTTTATATATTATTTTTATTTTTACATATTTTTAAATAACAAAATACATACCTCCAAACACATATATCTAATTCCCTTAACTCATTTTTTGAGTCATAAGCGATAGAAAGTGAGAAGTTAAAACAAGGCCAAACAAGTATAAATAGTGTGGATTTTACTAAAAGTGAGGAATGAGAATTTAATAATGAGTATTGGACAACCCAAATATGGCCTATATATATCTATAGTGGTGGGGCTAGATAAACATCTGTATGAGAATAATTTCCTTCTTAATTTTTGATATTGTGATTATTAATTATTCCTCTTCAAATATTAATTTGTCTCCACATTATTTGGGTCAACTGGCTAACGCAGTATTTGATTAATATGCCTTCAAATAATGTTGTAAAATTTAAGTTGCATCTCAAATTTTGATGACTTGACTTGTATTGACTTTTTATATGAAGGAAGCAACCTTGACTTGTATTGACTTTTTATATGAAGGAAGCAACCACGGTATTACCATGTATTGACAAGCAAGACCAACATTTCTCAATTGAATTGATAGAACGAGGCCCACTCACCGAAAGACTCCATTATTAGAACAACAAGGACAACCACTCAGCCGAATGAAGCTTGAATGAAAGAGCAAGAAATGGGGTGCAGTTTTCAAAATTTTATATGTGAACATGAGAATTGAGAAATTACTGGATGCCATGCCCATGAACGTTGATGCTACCATTGAAGTTGCTTTCAATTTTGAATAGGCCTGACAAGTTTGACTCAGTAAATTAATGCGGTAATGACTCATATTTTTGGTAGAATGATTCAATGTGAAAAGGGAAGTAAACCTCCACTTCATTTGTTACCTTCTTCCTTTTTAATTGATTTCGAAAAAATAATAATAATTTTTTTTTCCTTTTGTGTTATCTGTCAACTCAAAAGTTATGTTTAAAACCTGTTTAGATACAACTGATTTTTATTAAAATTAAAAATTAAAAATTAAAAATATTGTAGTAAAATAATTTTTAAATGTGTGAATAGTACCGTATGACCTATTTTTAATATTTTTTTAATAAAGTAACTATGGGTCCTATGAACAACACTAAAACAATACGTAAACAGTAAAATTTGTCTAATAAATAGTAATTTTTGTCTCCCTAAAAAAAAAAAAAAAAAAGAGAAAAAGAGAAAAAATGTATCGCAGGATTCAACAAAAACGCTGAATTTAAACCCACACTTAGTTAACTTAGTTATTTTAATGATAAATAAGGCTAAAATGTAAATTATATTTCTAAAGTTTTGTATTTTTTAATTTTACAACTGAATTTTGTTTTGATAAATAGTTCATCTGTCTATATTTTTCGTTAAGTGCCACATAAGCTGTCATGCATGTTTAATTTGTCTAATAAAACGATATCATGTCATTTTTGTAGCCTAAATTTTTTAAAATAACAAAAAAAATTAAAACTAAAATAAATTACAATAAAACCCAAAAAAAAAAAAATCTGAAAATGACATGACATCATTTTATTAAACGAACAAAATATGCATGACAAATTTATGTGACACTAAATGGAAAATATGTATCAATGAACTACTGAAGCAAAAAGAATAAAACTTTAGAATGTAAAATTCAAATAAACTTCTAGTGTAAAATCCAAAAAGTCTCAAATTTTTAAAAATGTAGTTTAAACTTTAGTCTATAAAATATAAATAAACATGTTAGTTGTCAATTTATGATGTTTAACTTTTAAGAACTACATTCTCCCAAAAAAAAAAAAAAATCTTTTAAGAACTATAAAAAGTTTAAGGACAATATTTTTCATCAATTACAAGTTATGTTCAGAATAATTGACAAATGTGCTAAGTAAATCCAATAAAAAATTGACAATTGTGCTATTTATCAGCAATAATCAACAAACTTTAGGGAATTCTAGCATTTTGCCCTTTTTCTAAAAACAATTAGCAATATGTTCATGTTTTGTAACTATTTAAGTCCATGTCTCTATTTTAAAACTCGATTTTGAGAAAATTGAGTTTCAATGTAAAACTCGATTGGTTTAAAATTGAGTTATGCCAAATGAAACTTAAAAAAATAATAAAATAAAATAATTTGTGGAGCTCGAGTTCATAGAGCTCAAGTTCCATTCAAAGAACTAGAGTTCCATGAACTCGAGTTCCTTTCAAAGAACTCGAGTTACAATTTTTTTTTTTTTTTTTTTTTAAGTTTGATCGCCCCATACTCAATTTTCTACAAATCTAATTTTACATTGAAACTCAATTTTGAGAAAATCGAGTTTCAAAACAGGGACATAAACCTATATAGTTTCAAAACAAAAACATATTACTAAATTCTTTTTAAAATAAGGCAAAATGCTAGAATCTCCCAAACCTTAAGAGTCCATTTGGTACGAGTGTTTAAATAACAGTTTTCAATTTTTTTGAAAATACGTGTGAGTGAAAAAGTATATGAAAATATGTATATTATTGTTTAAAAATTGAAAACATGTGTTTAAACACATATACCAAACTGCCTAAGTTTTTTTTTTTTTTTTTTGAGATAACTGCTACCCTAAGTTACGTGTACTTGGTTTGCTATTCTTTTCTTTATAGGCTTCTGAGAGCATCCACAGCAAATGTTCTAAATGTGTTAAATGCCAAATATTTAGCACACCAAACACCAAAAAACACCTCACAACAGATGTTTTAAATGTTGCAAATATTTGGCATTTGTGTCTGTACCGTTGCAAATTGCAACGATACCGACACAAATGCTAAAACCAAAATAATGTTTTTTATTCGACTTTCTCTCCCCTCTCAATTCTTTAATTTATTTTTTCTCTCTCTTCTCACATCAGATTCTCAGCTTCTCCCTCAACAGAGAAAGAACAAAATGACACACTCCACATCTTCAAACAATAAGCTCCAAGGCAAGGTGGCCATTATCACCGGAGGTGCAAGCGGCATGGGCGAGGACACGGCTCGCGAGTTTGCCACTCACGGCGTACGAGCCATCATTATCGCTAATGTCCAAGACGAGAAGGGCCAAAACGCCGCCGTGTCTCGTCGTCCAGGTCTCTCTGACCTCGCTTCCCACCATCTCGCCGTGATTTGGGATTTTGGGATGGTGCTGTGGATTTGAGATTTAGGATGGTGCCGATGGGTTTGAGATTTGTGGTTGTGCCAATCTCCCTAGTTGTGTGTGTGTGTGTGTGTGTTTTTTTTTTTTTTTTTTTTTTTTTTTTAAAGGTGGCGTTAGTGGATATGGGTTTGTGCCAGTGGTGGCTGGCCGGTGTTATTGCTGTTGGTGGCTGTTGTTGCGGCAGTGGTGGATGTTCCGTTGTTGTTGTTGATGGTGATGATAGGGAGGAGATAATATATTATTTTAATGTGTAATAAATATTATTTTAATGTAAAGAATTGAATGATAAAATATCTGATAAATGGGATGTTGTAAAATAATGTGATAAAATAATAAAGTAAGCTTTTAATGTGTTAAAATGACTTTTTTTTTTCAACATCTACTACAGATACTCTGAAGAAGATATATGGCTTGTCAATGTCATGTCTCTTTCATCCTTGTGTGAACCGAAGGAAAAGGAAAAACAATAAAATTTCGGGTAGTATGTCAGTTTGACTCAAAACATATTCAATGAATGTCATTTGTTAAAAACTTGAATATTGTGTGTAAAAATTGCTCATCAACAAGTGTATAAAAACCACCCTAAAAAAAAAAAAAAAAACAAGTGTATAAAAACATATTTCAATAATAAAAAGAAAAAGAGGAAAAAAAAAATTCTTTTATTGTTTATTGATTTAGAGCATCTCCAGCAGTGTATGTATCTAGGTTTGTTAGCTAAAATTTGGAGAATTTGTGCACTATTTATGCTCCAATAGATTTGGTATACCTGAATTTTTTTTTTTTTTGCTAATGAACAGTAGGTCATTAAGTCTGATGGGCTACTGTACATTAGCAATCGAATTTCTTGGATTAAAAAATTATACCAGCTAATATCAATTCTTTCTCTCTCCTCCGGATTTCTTTTTTCTCTCATTCTCTCCGTTTCTCACATAATCCAAACACAAAACAAAATCCAATTCTTAAAATAAAGTTGAATCAGAACAAGCAAATAAAAAAAATAAAAAAAATAAAAAAGAATAAGCCGATTTGACCTCATTTCTCACATAATCCAAACATAGAACACAAAACAAAATCTAATTCTTATTAAATAAAGTTGAATCAGAACAAGCAAATATGAAAAAAAAAAAAAGAAAGAAAGAAGAACAAGCCGATCTGACCTAGCTTGGTGGTGGGAAGGAGGACGAGCAGCGGCAGATGTGGTAGTGCTACATGTTTAACGTTGATCTCCACCGGCTTTATCCTTTCGACGACCTCAATCTCCACCGGCGGACGTGTCACTCTCTCTCTCTCTCTCTCTCTCTCTCTCTCTCTCTCTCTCTCTCTCTCTCTCTCTCTCTCTCTCTCTCTCTCTGATGTGAAGAGCAAATGATGTTGTTGGAAGGTTCTTATGAGGAGAAAAAGAAATAAAAGAAGGGGGATGGAGGACACGTGTGGGGAGGAGAATGAAATGAAAGAATAAAAAATAATATAAGGAATAAAAAATCCTAATTAAGAAATTTTACTACAATATTTTCACAATAAATTTTTAGTAACAAATTGTTATTAGTTAATATTGGCGAGAAAAAAATAATAATTTCAATGGTGGGTTCAAATTAGAACTACTAACAACTTTTCACATAAATTTTGTTATGAAAGTATTGCGTAAAATGTTATGAATGTAACACTTCTCATTTAAAAATATAGTTGTTAAAAAAAGAATATAGAATGAATGAAAAAATAATATTTAAATAAGATAAAAATGAGATAAAAATTTTATTAAAAATATATTTAAAAAAATAAATAGATAAAAGTTAAATATTATTATTTATTTTCCAAATTATAAAAAATTTAGAGAAGCTGTTGAAATGCTCAGGAACCGTGAAAATCGAATAGTAAAAAATTTAGGGAAGCTTTTGAAATGCTCCTATAAAGGAACCGTGAAAATAGGAAAAGGAAAGAGACAAACATTGCATTTAAGTTGGCCCCACACTCCTGCAGTTGCAGGCTTGCAGCGTGGAGGAAAACGAAGAAATTGCATTCTGCATTCATAGGTGACACCATAATTGAATGGGCAGTTGATCTGGTTGTAAAGCATTTATCAAAAGGTGTACAACACAATAATGTGATGTGATATAGCCGGAAATCAATAAATGTTTGGCTGGGAGTTGGAACCGTTTCGTATTGAAATGAAGTTTCAACAGTAAGTTTAACAGACTTGTCTTTATTTAATGATAAAAATTAATTATTAAGAGCTATATTAAAATTATTTTTCAAAAGATTTTGTTTATGTGTCTTTTAAGAATACACAATAATTTTTATTTTTTAAAAAAATAAATTAAAAAAAAATTAATAATTTTTTTAATTTTCGAAAATATATTTTTAAAAATAGATGGTTTAATGTGTGTCTTAGAACACATATTAACAAGATATTTAAAAAAAAAACATATTTTTAAAAATAAATGATTTAATGTGTGCCCTTAAAACACGCATTAACTAGACTTTTTTCAAAAAAAGAATTTTTATGATAAAGAATTTTAAATTTATTTTTTTGGCATAAAGAATTTTAACTTAATAGTATAATAAGTTAAAATTCTAGAGTTTATAGGTGATGTACTTTTAAGTCCTGCAATCAAATTCAAGCGTACAATTGTATTGACCCGTACAAATACAAATAAAGATACTTTTTTTCCAAAGAGAACTAAAGTTAATACTGTGAATTTAAATTTAATTAAATAAAAAAACCTAAGGAATTGTACTGGCATGTCAAGTGATTAGAAATGTCGTCCTTTATTGAGTGTCCTGTTAGTAATGGCTTATTTGAGTTTGTCTTGAGAGGAAAGTGATGCGGTAGTTTGATGTCCCAGTAGAGTGTGCTGAACTTTGAGAGTATGTTTGATAAGAGATTTTTAATAACGTTGTTTAAATGTTATGAAAATATGTGTGAGTAAAAAATGTTATAAAAATACGTGTTGTGGTATTTAAATAATGAAAACCGTTATTTAAACAACGTTACCAAACAGATCTTGAGTTTCTCATTTGCCCAACTAGTGTTTTGCCTTCATCTGAGGTGAGCTTTGAGTAAGTACCCCCCCCCCCCCAAAAAAAAAAAAACCCACGGCCATCACACGATGCCCCCTTGAGAATTACAACTATGATTTAGATCCCAAGTTTTAACAATTAATGTTGGTTTTAAGCTAATTGCACAATTTAGAGTTCATTTGTTTAAGTGATTAGCCAATTAACTTTACCTTTGTATTTCCCGACTCCAACATTTGAAACCTCAACCCAATTATGAATAGACCCACAAAATACAAATTTATAGACAATCAAGTGTTTAATTACATGAAAACTTTGGTGTGGAATATGTTAACACATTAAGATCCTAACACCCTTATTTTGAAAAATCCACCTACCTATCACAAAGAGAGTTTGATTTGAGGAATTCATCATCAGTGAAAGATAGACCTTGTTGAGTTGTGAGAAAAAAGAGAGAGAATTGTTATCAGCTAAGTATGGCAACACTATCGCTCCTATGATTGACACATAAAAAGCCAAATTTGAAAGGGAGAGGAGAGTGAACAATTTGAGTGGATGGATGAATTGGAAAATCAATTAATAATATTAATTTTTTTTTCATTATTTTTAATGTTAGTTTGCAAGTGATAATATTAGTTCCTTACTTCCTTAATAGTAACAAAATCTTAACTTATTAATAATAGGTTTGCTAGTGTCAACATAATTTATTTATTCCATTTAATTTTTTTTTTTTTATGAAGTGAAAATTTAAAAACCTAAAAAATTGAAGATTTTTTGAGAAATTCTTTAACAATCTTATGTACTCAAGTACCAAAATAAATAAATTGTACACTTATCTTGCAATTTAATGTGAATGACATTGTTCAGGTGGGAATTCATCAATAGATGGAGAAATTAACCAAAATCTACCTAAGGTCTTGATATTATATAAGTCCTTTAAATCTGGAGAGTGATTTTTTTTTTTTTTTAAGAAGAAAATTAGCGTACGTTTTATTAGAACTCTACTTAAATTATATACTTTTGGATTAGGTTTTCAACCATTGGAGGGTCTCTTCTAGTTTTAGCCAATAATGAAAATCATCTACCTGTCGTGCATATCTTGCTAAAAACATGTGCCATCTCATTCCCTTTCCTTCTAACATTGCTACCTCACTCCAATTTCTGTGAGAAATAGACGACTTGGTGGGGCTACATAAACATCTGAATGACAATAATTTCTTTCTTAACTTTCGCTATAGTGATTATTAATTTTTGCTCTTCAAATATTAGTTTGTCTTCACATTATTTGTGTCAATTGACTAATGCAATATTTGATTAATATGCCTTAAAATATTGTCGTAAAATTTAAGTTCCATTTTAAATTTTGATGACTTGACTTGTATTTACTTTTTAAATTAATGAAGCAACCACGGTATTTCCATGTATTGACTAATATTTTCTGTGGAATTGTTCATATGAAAAGTGAAGTTTGGAGGGCGTTTTCATGTCTTTTCCTTTTTCTCTCTCCTAATTGTTCTTTCTTTACCTCAAAATGATTAGGACCAATAATTATCAATTGATAGAACAAGCAGGTCCACAACTCACCGAAAGAAGCTTGGATTACTAAATATTAAAAAAAAATTGTTTTCAAATATTTTTTTTAAGACCCCAGGTCTTTAAGAAGATCAACCATGTTTCTTTTATTCCTAGTAAAGAGTTTTTTTTTTTTTTAATAACAAAACAAGTCCATTTATTTTATGCTTTGTTTCCCTGCTTGTAATTTATACGAGTCCACAACTTGGTTCCCAAATCTATATTGGTATCAATTTAGTCTTTTAGTTTAAATTAAACAATTTCAACATTATAGTTTCACATTCTTTTAAGTTTGATCCTTTGTAACATTATGGAGGATTCATTTAAACAATGTGTTATAATCTTAAGTGAAGAGTCTGGTTTGAGTGGATTGTGAACTTTCCTAATTGATTGCTTATGGTTTCCTGGTATTGATTTTTACAGGCATGGATGAAATCTTTAACCTCAAAGCAAAGAAATTTTTTCAGTTTTCTACAAGTCATAAAGGACTTCTGCAATTCATTTTTGTCCTGTTTGGGAGTCTAGCGTGTATGTTTTGAACATGTGTCAAGTGGTCATTTAAAGTATTTTTTTACCATTATCAATGGTGGTTTTTGGTGTAAATAATAAAATCCAATCACAGATTGACAAATATGCGAGTTGTGGTGAAATGTTTGTTCATGGAAGAAGTAATTGTTTATTCATGGGCCAGCTTCAATTGCTCTAATTTGTGCTTCAATCCTAGCCCTTTCTAGTTTCTACAAGTAAAATTCATATTGACAAAGTGCTTCTTGCACGTAACTCTCAAAGCTAGAATTTTTTTTTTTTGGAGAAACAAATCAAATGAGGAGTTTTCAAAATATGTAACATTAATTCACTGAATTCAAAAACAATATGGTGAATTTTACTTTTGGATGATTATGGTGGACCGGTGGTTCTTTTTTTTTTTTTTTTTTTTTTAAAATTATAAGCAAAGAGGTGTCCAATAGGTGAATTTATCTTGATATTCACATGGGTTGCATAGCAGTATCTCAGCTCATAAAGAAATCTCAAGTGGCAGACTGGCAGGCATCTTAAATAGGTGCTTGGAGTGGCTTCGAGGGTATCTTTGAAAAAGAATACTTGGTCTTCATTAGAAAATTGATGATTTAAAAGAGAAATTATTTGAAATATTTTTCCACCTTAAAAGGAATAATGAATATTTAAGAACCCAATTAGATGATATCATAAATGGATATTCTTTGCTGTAAAAAATGAATTGTTTTGATTGTGGCGCATACACACGACAGCTTTGTTCTCTTTTCTAAAAAGCAATCATCACGAAGCATGTTCAAACCTTTCATATCTATAAAAGCAAACATATATAGACTAATAATATGTTTTCCTTAGAATTGTTCATGTGAAAAGGGAAGTTTCCATGTCTTTTCCTTTTCTTTTCTCTCTCCTAATGCTGCTGTTTTTCCTTGAAAATTACTAAAAGTTAGAACAAGTAGGACCAACGCTTGCAGAAAGAAGATGGGTTTTTTTGTATTTCTAAAGTAGGAGGTCCACCACTAGCCGAAAGACTCCAATTATTAGAAGCAGCAGGACACCTACCACCACATAATTTAAAAATAAAAAATAAAAAGTAGGACCAACATGAAGAAGATGGATTTTGGACTGGATCCGGACGTGTCATTTTTATCCCCTAAATAATACTTCCAGAAAGATATATAGAGATGAAAACAGGTCCAATCCAATTACAAAACCAGCCCGCTAGACTAAATTATAGGCCATTCTAGCCCAACACTGTTTTTACAATTGATAGTGTCTCAAATCTTGGGTTTGGGTTCCGGCATGGGTTGCGCACCCTTCAAGGTCTAAATCTAGCAAGCAAGGCTATAATATCATGATCACGAATGATTATCAATTATATTTTTAAGGTAATGACAACCATTCATCACTCTTCAAATCAAACATCTAATACCTCATTCCATCACAAAATAGATAACAAAAGTTTCATTTTTCCAAGTTGGAGTAGCTCTTTAATCCTCATTTCCAAAATCCAAATTATATTATGACTGCTAATGATCTGCATGAATTGGTAAACATCAAAACTAAGCCCGATCTGCCAATGTCCTCTTTGATGGACTAACATAGAGAACTGCATGAAAGGAGATAACCCAATCATTGATACAGGGCAAAAAATAGAAAGTTGAATAATAACAGTAAAATAACAAGTCATCCTTCAAAGTACCATCGTTTCCAAGGATGAAGGCAATACCATACTTATTTTTCAACTGCCCATTGACGTATTCTTCTGTTTGCTCCATTGCTATATTCATATACCCATCTAGACATGCAAGAATACCTACACATGAACATTTAAAGGCATCATAATAGCCTGAGTATATTCATATACCCATCTAGACATGCAAGAATACCTACACATGAACATTTAAAGGCATCATAATAGCCTGAGTGCATCTTTTCACGGTGCATGCAGAACTAAACAAAGTAGGGCACACCAACCATCACTAGAGGTCTGATTCAACCCATTAGCAATATATTCTATCATTCAACAGAAATTATTATTATTGAGAAGCAAAAGTGGGGTTAGACACAAATCAATGAATAAAATTTAATTACTTATCACCACTGTATAAACCTAGCCTCCCCCTTGATGCAGGAATATATCATGTAACATGGATGATGATGACATGGCAAGGTGACGAGGCACGAGTAAGTGACATAGCACAAGGCCAGCCATGCCTAATGGCCAAATTTCAAGTGTCATGTCACGTCACAAGCCAAGCCAAGTCTCGTGCCACTTCAATATGCCATGTCATCATCATCCATGTAGTGTATACTCCTGCATCAACCCCCAACCCCTAGGTTTTTTTTTTCCCCTTTTCTTCCCCTTCCAATAACCCAATTTCATTTGCCTACCATGGAGATCTTAAAGAGAGGTACCATATACCAAAAGACTAGCCAAAAATTTCCTTTTACAAATTTGTGGATATCTGATAAACAATCTTTAAATAATGTACCTAATAAAATCAGTAATCAATATATTGTGTATATTTGATAAACAATAAGGACCAAGTTATGCAGTATATATAAGGGAAGGATACCTCCTCTATATGTAAACTATGTGATAGATGGTAATTGTGTCAATAGTGGGGAAATCGATAAATTTAAAATCAACCATGCATTCAAAGCTGTAAAAATTCAAAATAATTACAGCTTGCAAAATGAAGGAGGTACCAGTCAATGCCTAAGAAGAAGTACTTAGAAAAAGGCAGCAATTTCTTTCCAAAGAAAAGAAATATTGAAGGAGATACCAGTCAGAGAGAGAATAATTGAAATATTAAAAAAAAGGTGGTCATTATAACTACATATGAAAAATAAAACATAAAACACCTCTCTCAAATGAGAAAAGTGACCAAACTCTTTCATTTTTATGTAGAAAAATTTAAAATATTAACTGGCCAGTCCGTATTATAAAAAAGAAAAGAAAAAAGAAAAAGACAGAGATTTCCTGTAGAATTGGAGTTATCAAGAATCCCGCAATGGGAAGAATGTTTGCTACAAGGCAAATTACGCTTCCATCAAGAACTAGCCACATACACAAACAGAGATTAGAAACACTACTTCACAAGTAAGAAATAGGGAGACTGACCTCAATAATCTACTCCAGAATTTAGTTTAACAACAACAGGTCGCCCAGAAATTGATTTGAGGAAATCTCCAGGGGTTTCCTAGTTGTTGATCCTTTCTCTCCACCTCCACTCATTTTGCCTATCTAAAATCTGATCTTTCTCTCCCTGGTGATAGAACAATAACATAGAAAAAGTTAAATTAACTAATTATTAATAAACTTCACAAATAAACTCCAATTGGTCTAAGCAATATCATCTCATAAAAGGTGAAAAAAATATGATGTACTAAAATGAATGGACTAGCCATCAAATAAGACTAAGAGAATTTACTCCAACTTAGTTTTAAAACTCTAAGTAAACAACTTCTCTCAGAGAGGCATGCAAAACCTAGACCATAGTTCGAGCACAACTTTCTTCTCTGCTCAACATGCCAATATATAGTATACTAATAGTTATAATTTATTTGCAATGTAAGATGTTTCACTCACTTAATGTCAATAATATACTTGACTCCGAACGTTGAAGTCTTCACTCTATAGAAAGCATAATAGAAAACTTCAACCAATGAAAAGAAATTACAAAACTCATTTTCCAAGCACAAAAGTTTTACAACAGTAAGAACAGTAAGACACTAATACCTTGTCTAGTTTTAGGAATAACAAAATACCGAATATCAATTAAAAGGCACTCACATTAGTACTAACTAGTAAGAATTCTATCCCATATTGAATGGTAGCACAAGTGTTTAATTTGGTCACAACATGATTGATTACGTTAAATTTTGTGGAAGTGACCTATATCAATGGGTGATTTTTGTAAAGTGGAGAAAATAAATTTATATATTATTAGTGTATAACCGGTATATATTCACGGTACAGTTAAAAATAATAACAATTACATACATATATGGGTTCAAATTATACCTGGTATAATAGTTATATATTTTTTAAGTCATTGATGAGTTTTACTCTCTCTTTCTCTCTCTCTCTCTCTCTTTTATAGTTTTTTTTTTTTTTTGGATATACACTTGAGTTTACTTTTTCTTCTTACTTTCTTTGTTTATTGGGGTTTTCGTGGTTTATTTATGTTAAATTTTTAGTCTTTTGTACAGTATTAACTCACTTAAAAAAAATAAAAATAAAAACTTAAATAGGACACATGACGCAAAATTGGAATCCAATTTGAAATCTAATTGAATTTTTTATCAACTTTGACTTTAATTATATATATATAGATAATTACAAAACATGCTGTAGAGTAGTCTGCAATAAAACTCTATGTATGTGAAAATAGATAAGATAAGAGTAAGAGGCTATTAATTTTTTATTTTCCATAAATTATCCCTATATACGACATTATTTAACACCTATAAACATTTTAACTTGCTTCCATTTTTTTTTATGGATAGCTTGCTTCTAATTTGAATGAAGGAGGAAAAAAGAGAAAAAAAGAAGAAGAAGAGAGAATCATGAATCACGACAAACATCTAGGCTTTAAGTTAGCTTGGCCCCTATAGCATGGAAGTCACAAGTTGCCCAACAGGAAAGCTTCTCTCTCAAAAATATAAATATATCCTTAAGTTGAAAATTTGAAGATTGATAAATTATTTGCAACAATCTCATTGTTTGATAAAGAATATTCAACCACCAAAATAAGTACATTGTACACTTCTCAAGCAATTGAATATGAATCAATATTTCAAATTCTTTAAATTTCCATTTGTTACAAAGAAAGTAACTTCTTGATATAAGATAAATAAAGACTTGTTTTGACTAATGGGCATAAAAAAAATCTTTTCTACTAGATATTTTATGGTGGACTATGATATTTAACCATCAAAAATAGACATCACTATTGAAGAGGTGATTACTAATGATAACTAAAGGTACCATCAACTAACTTTAGGTTTGAAGACAGTTTGAGGGGAAGTAGTCAAAAGCTACTCAGATTCACCTATAATAAAACATTCTCAAATCATTCTTCCCAAGCCTTGAATGTAAAACCAAATTTGATTTCCAAAACCATTTTACCTAAAAAAAAAAATTAAAAAAAAAAAAGATTAAATTTCAAAATAAGAAAAAGGGCCTCCACCTTCTCACAAAAATTTCACAGCAAGCTAAAGCACTGGCAACCAACCAATCATTTTGCTTTTCTTGGTTCAAGTAAAATTTGAATTAAATTTAAGTACAATGCAAAGCAGTTTTCCAGAAACTAAAACCAACTCAAAACAAATTCACACTAGTTGAACACCAGCAGAAACAAAAGATGCCTCTAAAAGTTATGCATCAAGCTTCAATGTATAAATTTATCTATTAAGAAGGAGTCATCAAAAATGGAAGCATTGGTACTTATTTGTTGTGTGTGACCAAATGATAATGGGTTTATGCAAAATAGAAATAGAAAAACAGAAAAGACAATCACACAAAGAACACAAAGATTTACGTGGTTCGGCCATAGGCTTACATCCATGGGTGGCGTCGAGGAGAAGTTTCACCAACAAAATAGGGAGATTACAAAGATAGAACAAAGGCAATATCACAAACCCAATACACCCAAAGGGGCTTTCACCATAAGCACATGACAAGAGAAATCTAAAATTTCTCTCAAACAAAGCACGGCTTTAACTCTATTTTTCAACTTACATCAATTAACAAGACTGCATATATAAAATTTTATGTTTGCCGCATGAACCAATGAGGTTGGCTAATCATTGTGTAGAGTACAAGTGATGTGGTGCACACTATTTGAAACCAAGTACACAGCCACATTGCTTAAACAATATCAAGCCACCAACTCAACAATCATAATCATAATAATTGATTATACTGTTAAATCAATGATACCATTGATCACAATAGCAATAAGGCATCTCTCTTCAAATCAAACATTTGATAGCTCATGCCATTGGAGATCATTTCCAAAATCCACATTGTCTTACATTGAAAGCATGACTGTAGATGATCTACATGACTTATACTAATGTAAAGAACTGCATCAAAAGAGATTATCCTAATCATGACCTGTCCAGTAAAATATAGTATGGACCCAAAAAAGGAAAGTTGAATAATAATAATAATAAAATAACAAACCAACCTTTAAATTACCGTTGTTTTGCAACTGAAAGCATCGCCATACTTTTTTTTTATTGCCATTTTAAACTCATTCTTCTGTTTGCTCCATAAATACAAGAATACCTGTACATGAAGATTAAAAGGCATCATAATAGCCTGTGAATGTATATTTTCATAGGTCAGCAAGAAAATTAATAACAGGGAAATCTACAAATTTAAATCAATCAAGCATTAAAAAAAATCCGCTATTACAGTTTAAAATAAGTACCAGCTTGCAAAATTAAGGAAATACCAGTAAATGCCA
This sequence comes from Quercus variabilis, assembly GCA_030445155.1. Taxonomy (NCBI): domain Eukaryota; kingdom Viridiplantae; phylum Streptophyta; class Magnoliopsida; order Fagales; family Fagaceae; genus Quercus; species Quercus variabilis. Next base: position 53,826,415 of record CP129454.1, on the reverse strand, counting down.
GAGAAAAAGTCCTTCAGAAAAAGGTAGCCGATCCCTTTCCAGCGGACCTGAAGGCAATTGAAAGTTTTTTGAAAAAAGAAGAATAATATATATAATTGGAACAAACTCCATGACCAATCTTAATCCATTTTGAGCAAAACTACATGACCTCAAATTGGGACAACGACAGACATTAGCATTTATAATTAAAGTGAGGCTATGAGCCACTTCCACCATAGGTAGACATTAGGATACTGAAAGATGGTCAGGCTCTAAAATGGGGTATCTTTAAAATTTCTTTGACATTGGAAAAGAAATTCACATTGGAAAAGAAATTCTGTGAGATCAGAAGCTACCACTGGCAGCTCTTGAATAGCCAAGTGCGACATGTGGTTCACTTAGTGACAATCTTTGAATTCGTAGTCCTATATTCAGCATTTCTTCCCAAAGTTCCAGATATACCAGCATCTGTATATAGTATACGAACAATTAAAATTGTAATTAGAACAAAGCAAGGAATCTGACTGTTTTGAAAACCGAACAAAAACAGTACTCTAAAATCCATATTTCACCACCAAAACGAGAAACAAAAAAACAAAGATTTCAACTTGAACCCAAATACTAAAAGTACAAAGAACAATGAAGGAGATAAGATCAATAAACATACACTTTTGATTAACTTGCTTCATCTTTGACACAGAACATGCGCGCAGTTCCTTTTTGTGCTGGAAGGGAAAATCAAACTCACTGTCACCGGGTCGTTTACTGTGTCCGTGTGTGTGTTTGTGTTTTTTTTATTCGGTCTGCAGCTGACGTTTTCCGGGTCGGGTCGGGTTTGTTGGGTCGGTTCAGATGTCTACATTATTGCAGATCATATATTCTAAGCCCAATTTCTATTGCTGGCCCAATGACATAAATAGTATAAAGTTGTTCGCTTGAGAAAAGATTATACTGACAAAGTTGCTGAAAATTTCCTCACAAGGGACCTTTTTTTTTTTTTTTTTTTTTTTTGCTGGATAAAAAAAATTCCCAGAATTAATTATTTTAGTTGCTGAGGAAATTTTTGAATAGGGATAAATGCTAAAGGCTTTTTATTTGTCAATTGTACAGAATGAGTGTTGCAAATGGACTAACTCGAAAAAGGCCCATTACCACTAAAGCACTGTGGATCCAACTCCCTTCCACACAATTCTCCTTCATGGGCTTGTAACATAAGTCCACCATTTCTTTTTTCTAACATAGTTGAAATTATTTACTTCAAGAGGACCAAATCTCCTCTGGGGCTCAGTTTGTATTCTTGCATGTATACTTCAGATTTTGCAACATTGAGTAGTGCTAACACTCTCATAATCCTTATCTTAGTTTGTTTATTTTGAGTGTTAAGACGTGGGCAATATTCATATATGATAATTATTTTTTTGATATACATATATGATCATTTTTATGATTTTATTAATAAGTTGTCTTTGATTTATTGGGGGAAAAAGAGAGTAAGCCTGCAAACCCTTTTTTTGGGACTAAATTTAAAAAAAAATAATAATAGTAAAAAAAATTTAACAAATCAAATTCAGTTATAGGTTGTGAACCTTTGACAAACAAGCTTTTGAAATGCATGGAATGGTAACACTAGGGTATGATTTGGTTACAACATTATTAATCAAATGCATTCAAGTTCCACTAGCATTTCCATTTTAAAATGATAATATGGTTAATCCATTTTTTTTATAGAATGAATGACATAATCGATCTTAGATAAAAATTTATCAATAAATATAAGCCATCAATATTATAATAGATATCATGTTCGAAATAAAATTCAAGATATTATAAACAATACTTTTCAAACTATTATCACTGTTTAGTAGTTTTAATTTTTTAAAATTAAATAAAAACAAAAAAAATTCATATTTTTTAAACTGTTCAAAGCCACTATAAATTGAAAATATAGCTTGATCTATTTATATATAAGAAATAATTGATTATATATTAATTTGATTTTTTTTTTCACAAAAGTAAATTATTTTTGAACAATTATAATATTTATATACTAAGAAAATCAAAGAAGTATATATAAAAGTTTGGAGATAAACCACCAGTGTAGGAGTGTATATAACTATTTAATGAAGTATAGTAATAATAAAGAAATTGAAGCCAAAATTTTAATTAAAAATAAATAAAACCTATGCTACCCAATAGGGCCAATACCCACGTGCCCACCCGTTTCTTATCAAATGTATGGATCACAAGTGTGTCCTATCTAGTATCTACCACTAACAACCAAGAATAAAAGAAGGCAAACTAAAGGGAATACCCAACAGAGTGGGAGGTACGAAGGTCTAAAGTCGACTAGAAAGAAGTGTTCAAAAACCACTTTTCTTATAAAATGGAAAGAGCAGAGAAATTTCTCAATAATTAGTAAAAAAAAATTGAGGTTTAAGATTGAATTTTGTTTTGGGTCTTTTGCTTTTAGTTTGCTTTGGAGAGAGAGAGAGAGATTTTTTAGCTTAGGAAATTAATGAGTTTTAAACTCTACTCACAGAGAAAATGAACTATATAGTACATCCAATGAAAAGTTTTTTTTTTTTTCTTTAATTATATATATTGATAAGGGAAATTTTTAATTGGAAAAATAAAAGTTATTGATCTCCAACGACCCGTCAGCTCTATTATGCATACTGAAGACATCACGCAAAATGAAGCTATCAGTCTCTAAGTTAAAGGCATTAAGCTGAAGATAGTAAACTGAAGGGAGCAAGCTGAAGATAGTAAGCTGAAAGTAGTAAGCTGAAGGTAGTAAGCTGAAGGCATTAAGCTAAAAGTAGTAAGCTGAAGGGAGTAAGCTAAAGATAGTAAGCTGAAGGTAGTAAGCTGAAGGGTAAGCTGAAGGCATTAAGCTGAAGGCATTAAGCTGAAGGGAGTAAGCTGAAGATAGTAAGCTGAAGGTAGTAAGCTGAAGGGTAAGCTGAAGGTAGTAAGCTGAAGGTAGTAAGCTGAAGGCATTAAGCTGAAGATAGTAAGCTGAAGGTAGTAAGCTGAAGGGTAAGCTGAAGGTAGTAAGCTGAAGGTAGTAAGCTGAAGGCATTAAGCTGAAGGTAGTAGTAAGCTGAAGGCAGTAGTAAGCTGAAGGCATTAAGCTGAAGGTAGTAAGCTGAAGGGAGTAAGCTGAAGATAGTAAACTGAATGTAGTAAGTTGAAGGGTAAGCTGAAGGCAATAAGCTGAAGATAGTTAGCTGAAGGTAGTAAGCTGAAGATAGTAAGCTGAAGGTAGTAAGCTGAAGGGTAAGCTGAAGGCAGTAAGCAAAGCTGACGACCCTGACGAGGGAGTAAGCAAAGCTGACGACCCTAAAAGCTGACGACCCTGACGAGGTCGTAGGCAAAGCTAATGACCCTGACGAGGGAGTAAGCAAAGCTGACGACCCTGACGAGGGAGTAGGCAAAGCTGACGACCCTAAAGCTGACGACCCTAACGAGGTCGTAGGCGAAGCTGACGACCTTGATGAGGGAGTAGGCAAAGCTGACGACCCTAAAGCTGACGACCCTAACGAGGTCGTAGGCGAAGCTGACGACCCTGACGAGGCAGTAGGCGAAGCTGACGGCTCCAATGTATTCTTGACTTGATCACCACGCATGAATGCTAAAAAGATGACTTGCTTTCCACGTTCAATATTAGAGTCCTATAAGGAAATGATTCCGTAATCTACGCTCATAAGGATTCCTATAAGGAAAAGACTTCTACTCCAAGGAAGAGAGGTCCACCCTCTACTACTATAAAAACCCCAATACCCTCACAAGCCAAGGTACGCATAATTGACCCCGCTCTAGCACTTTAGAGTTATGAGAAGTTCTAACTTGACCTTCGGAGGGTATTTGGCTGGTACCACATCGGTACTCCTTTTAAAGTCTTCAGCTTTTGTGTTGTGCAGGTGCTGTTTCGAGTGTGCGAGGACCGTGTGGCTCACTGGTGATTTTTTTCGGCATCATCAGTTGGCGCCGTCTGTGGGGAAGATTTTTACGACTTGTAAGCCATATTATCGCTTCCCGGACAAAGAGTTGCATGGTACTTACTCGCTCGATGGCGACCACCAACAACGTTCAAGGAGACGAACCATGCCCAACTGCACTCGAGAGACAGGTGTAGACTCTCACTGCAGCCGTGGAACGCCTCACTAAGCAAAACAACGATCTGGAGGAACAGTTACACCAGAAAAATGCAGGTCACGGCACTCAAGAGCAGGACCAAGAAGGCACTGGTGCCGATAGAAGAGAACGAGAAAGGCTGGAGGGTAGTAATGCTCCTAGTAGACTGGAGCATCAAAATCTAAGCATGCCATTCCTCACGGATGCAACTCAACCACACATTGCCGCGGAGATACAGGCAATAAAGGAACAAATGGAGGTCATGATGAATGCCCTCAAAGGACGGGTATCCAGCGACCTTGACGATCTGGTAAATCGCACCGACTCGCCGTTCACTGCAGCTGTCAATTCCTTCCCCTTACCACATAAATTTCGCATGCCGCATATAGACAGTTACGACGGAGTGAAGGACCCCCTGGATCACCTAGAGACCTTCAAGACCTTGATGCACCTTCAAGGGGTAGCGGACGAAATCATGTGTAGGGCCTTCCCTACAACGCTGAAAGGCCCCGCAAGGGTATGGTTTAGCCGACTGACGCCGAACTCCATCAGCACTTTCAAGGAGCTAAGCGCTCAATTCACCACACACTTTATTGGGGGACACAGGTATAAGAAGTCCACGGCATGCCTGATGAGTATCAAGCAACGAGAGGACGAGACGCTGAGGTCCTACATAACGCGCTTCAATAAGGAAGCGTTATCCATCGACGAAGCCGACGACAAAATACTTGTAGCAGCCTTCACAAATGGGTTGCGAAAGGGTAAGTTTTTGTTCTCACTATACAAAAACGACCCCAAGACCATGTTGGAAGTACTCTACAGGGCCACCAAGTACATGAATGCTGAAGACGCGCTTCTGACTCGAGAGAAGAGAGAAAGGCAAGAGGATACGCAACAGGACAGAGGGCGGAAGATGGCAAGAACTGGAGACGTTGGACGGACAGAAGCTACACCACTCATAGAACACCAAGCACCTACGGAAGTACTACCAGTAAAAAGGATGGCATGAAGAACGACACCTCTTTATTTCTAGTTTACCTTAATGAATTTTTGTTGTACTCTTCAGTTTTTCTATTTACTTTAGTTTTTGCTACAAAGCCAAAAGGGTAGGTCTTCGTTTTCTTTTTAAAGAACTACTTTTTCTATGAATGCATGGTTTATTATAATAAGAGGAGTTTATTTAGACATGGCCAAAGTCGCCTACAAGTGGACGGTCACTACGCTAAGTCACCTACGAGTAGACGCATGGCCAAAGTTGCCTACGGGTGGACGGTCACTACGCTAAGTCACCTACGGGTAGATGCATGGCCAAAGTCGCCTACGGGTGGACGGTCACTACGCTGTCACCTACGGGCAGACGGTCACTACGCTAAGTCGCCTACGGGTAGATACATGGCCAAAGTCGCCTACAGGTGGACGGTTACTACGCTAAGTCACCTACGGGTAGACGCATGGCCAAAGTCGCCTACGGGTGGACGGTCACTACGCTGTCACCTACGGGCAGATGGTCACTACGCTAAGTCGCCTACGTGTGGACGGTCACTACGCTAAGTCACCTACGGGTAGACGCATGGCCAAAGTTGCCTACGGGTGGACGGTCACTACGCTAAGTCACCTATGGGTAGACGGTTACTACGCTAAGCAACCTACAGGTAGACGCGTGGTCAAATTTGCCTACGGGTGAATAGTCATTACGTTAAGTCATCTACGGGTAGACGCAGGACCAAAGTCGACTATAGGTAGATGATCACCATACTAAGTCGCCCACAAGTGGACGACCAAAATGGTGACGAGGTACCAACACTTAGTCACCTCAATAAGTCCACAAAGTGGACGACCCTATTAAATCCACAAAGTGGACAACATTGATGAGTCCAAAGTGGACGACCTCACCCTGAAAGAATGAAAAATTATTAAATCCACAAAGTGGACGAGTTTATCGTTGAGTCTACTGCTAAGTCCACAAAGTGGACAAATTTATTACCAAGTCTACAAAGTAGACGAGCGAAAGTCCACAAAGTGGACGGGCCTATTGCCAAGTCTACAAAGTAGACAAGTTTAATATAAATCCACAAACTTGACCAAAGTCTACAAAGCAAATCAGTCTAAGTTCACAAAGCGGACGACCCCTCAAAAATGAATGAACTTATCCACAAAGTGGATGAATGTATGACTTGTCCCACAAGTGGACGAGTCCATCAAGTAAAAGCAAGTTGACGCCATTATCCACAAATGGATGGATTCGTGAACAAATCCACCAGTCCACAAAAAGGACGCATTCAAAGAAGAAGATGGTTTGAAACCATTAAAGAAGACATGTCTAAAAGACACATTAAGCGGATGGATTCACCTTAAAATACCAAGTACGAGCATATCCTAACATACATACAAATGCCAAGGATAGACACACATGCCAAATAAAAAGTAACGGGCTGGTCCACAACAGGCTAGGCAAGGACGACGCTATCATCTTTTAGGTCTGCCACGAACTTGGTAAGATCGTCACCCTCCTCAAAAAATAGTGTCGCTCACGGGTGTTGACTGTAGAGGCTCATCTGAAAACGGAACCGATCAGTTCACACCACGTGCTCAAGCATTTAATAAAGGCGGCTCAAGGCGTCACACATGAGTGACCTTTCTGACGATGTTAACTCCATAACCCGTCAGCTAAAGCTGACGAGGTTATAGAGTGGGGGGCAACTGATAAGGGAAATTTTTAATTGGAAAAATAAAAGTTATTGATCTCCAACGACCCGTCAGCTCTATTATGCATACTGAAGACATCACGCAAAATGAAGCTATCAGTCTCTAAGTTGAAGGCATTAAGCTGAAGATAGTAAGCTGAAGATAGTAAGCTGAAGGTAGTAAGCTGAAGGGTAAGCTGAAGGGTAAGCTGAAGGTAGTAAGCTGAAGGCATTAAGCTAAAGATAGTAAGCTGAAGGGAGTAAGCTGAAGATAGTAAGCTGAAGGTAGTAAGCTGAAGGCATTAAGCTGAAGGTAGTAAGCTGAAGGCATTAAGCTGAAGGTAGTAAGCTGAAGGGAGTAAGCTGAAGATAGTAAGCTGAAGATAGTAAACTAAAGGTAGTAAGCTGAAGGGTAAGCTGAAGGTAGTAAGCTGAAGGCATTAAGCTGAAGGTAGTAGTAAGCTGAAGGCATTAAGCTGAAGGTAGTAAGCTGAAGGGAGTAAGCTGAAGATAGTAAACTGAAGGTAGTAAGTTGAAGGGTAAGCTGAAGGCAGTAAGCTGAAGATAGTTAGTTGAAGGTAGTAAGCTGAAGATAGTAAGCTGAAGGTAGTAAGCTGAAGGGTAAGCTGAAGGCAGTAAGCAAAGCTGACGACCCTGACGAGGGAGTAAGCAAAGCTGACGACCCTAACGAGAGAGTAAGCAAAGCTGACGACCCTAAAAGCTGATGACCCTGACGAGGTCGCAGGCAAAGCTAACGACCCTGACGAGGTCGTAGGGAAAGCTAACGACCCTGACGAGGGAGTAAGCAAAGCTGACGACCTTGACGAGGGAGTAGGCAAAGCTGACGACCCTAATGAGGTCGTAGGCGAAGCTGACGACCCTGACGAGGGAGTAGGCAAAGCTGACGACCCTGACGACGGAGTAGGCAAAGCTGACGACCCTAAAGCTGACGACCCTAACGAGGTCGTAGGCGAAGCTGACGACCCTGACGAGGCAGTAGGCGAAGCTGACGGCTCCAATGTATTCTTGACTTGATCACCACGCATGAATGATAAAAAGATGACTTGCTTTCCACGTTCAATATTAGAGTCCTATAAGGAAATGATTCCACAATCTACGCTCATAAGAATTCCTATAAGGAAAAGACTTCTACTCCAAGGAAGAGAGGTCCACCCTCTACTACTATAAAAACCCCAATACCCTTACAAGCCAAGGTACGCATAATTGACCCCGCTCTAGCACTTTAGAGTTGTGAGAAGTTCTAACTTGACATTCGGAGGGTATTTGGCCGGTACCACACCGGTACTCCTCTTAAGGTCTTCAGCTTTTGTGTTGTGCAGGTGCTGTTTCGAGTGTGCGAGGACCGTGTGGCTCACTGGTGATTTTTTTCGGCATCATCATATATATATATATATATACACGCATTCTCATAAGCTAAAAAAAACAGATATATTTATTGGTTAAAATTTGGGAGCATTTTTCCATTTGGGGCCTTAGGTGATTGCCTAATTGCCTATATGCTTGTGTCGGGATAATTATTAATTTCTAAACTAGCTAGGTATGAAAGCTATGTATTTTTTTTTTAATAAATACAATAAAACTTCAACCGCTCTATAACAATTAATCTTTATTATTTAAGCTCAATACATTAATTAGTTTTGGTTTAGACACAATTTGAACCCATTAGTTTCAAGATACTGATTACTTTTTTTACCTAGGAAGTATTTGAATTTTAAACTTTTTTTTCAATGACAAAAAACTTCATTACTCAAGTAAATTGAAACCATAGTATGACAACTATATTATAGGATTAGAAGGAAACAATTTTTTGATCCAATATCATGAAATGAAAAATGAAGTTACATTACTAGAGACTTTGAGGATTTTAAGGGGGAAAAAGAAGGCATAGCTAAAATTCAATACCTAATTTATTAAAGTTGCATTCAATTTTGAATAAGGCTTGACAAGTTTGACTCGTTAAATTAACGCGATATTGACTCATTTTTTTGTAAAACTATTCATGTGAAAAATTGAAGTTTCCAAGGTTGAAACTTTAAGAACTATTTTTAAAAAAAATTAAAAAAAAAAATTTGTAAGAACTATTAAAAGTTTAGGTACAAAATATTTTTTATAAATTACAAGTTATGTTTAGAATAATTGACAAACTTTAATTAAGTTACATGAACTTGGTTAGCTATTCTTTATAAAAGCTATACATAGCCAGTTGTTAACCAAAAAAAAATATATGGCCTGTTGATGTCATGTCTCTTTCATCCTTGTGTGAACCAAAGGAAAAACAATTATAGTGCGTGAATCTAAAAGTTTTAATTATAGCCTTGTGTGTCCCTTTCATCCTTTTGATTTTCCTTTTTTTTTTTTTTTTTTTTTTTTTTCACTCGTTTTCTGATAAACAATTTAATTCACCATTTTGCCAAATGTATTTACTATTTTTTTTTATATAATATAAAAATTATACTCTAGACTAATTTAAGTGTATATGTGTGACACTCTCTCCTACAAACTTAAACCTTAGCCCTTACCCTTATACCCCATAAGCACTTACACTTGTAGAGTGACCAATGTGCCAAGAGTGCACAGTGGTTCAAATAAAATTATCATAGTAATTTGAGTAAATTTCACAAACCTCCCCTAAGGTTTGTGATAATACCAAGTTCAAAACATTCTAAATCCTACCAATTTAGTCCTTAAAAGACAATTTTGTCTCTAACTTTCTTTCGCTTTCTCTATTATATCTATAATCCTCTCCCTCTCTCTTCTCTGAGTTCTCTCTCTCTAACTGGCAAAACCCACTACCGAACAAACCCATATCACCCACAATCGCTAGAAAACCCACCACCAAACAAACTTATATCACCCACACCCACTGTTGCCTAGAAAACCCACTGCCCAGCAAACCCATATCACCTACACCCACATCTGGCTAGGAAAACCACCTCCTAACAAACCCGTATCACCCACAGGTCCCACACCCACAACCATCAGACTTGAACCACCCAGAGAACTTTAGCACCATCGTAGCCTTTCTTTCCAACCACCTCTGGTGCCATATAACCCAGTGTGCCACACGTTGTGTGTAGCAACCCTTCTTGTTTTAAATGCTCAATGAAAGAGTTGAGACTGAAATCAATGACTTACAAATTACCTTCTTTGTCTAAGAGCAAGTTCTCTGACTTGAGATCTCGGTGGTAGGCTCCACGACTTTGGCAGAACCAATGGCAAAGATGAGTTTTTGGAAATAGACTCTCGCCACTTCTTCTCCAGAACAACTCGCCTCCACAGATGAGTTCCATGGTGAAGTAGATCTTGAATTTGCTTGCCATAACTTCATGGAGCTCGACTATGTTTGGATGTTGTACCATCTTCACACCGAGATTTCTCTCTTGATTTGCTCCATCGTACCCATTTTACAACCTTCATCGCCACGCCCTTCCCTAATTGTAAGTTTTTGGCATGGTGATATGAGTCTATTGGGTGGTGGCTTTCTACCGACAAGTTTGGTTGGCAGTGGGTTTTGTCGGTTAGAGCGAGATCAGAGAGAGAGAACTTAGAGAAAAGAGAGGGAGAGGAACAAAGATAGAACATAATCGAGAAAGAGAATGAAAGTTAAGGGCAAAATTATCTTTTAGGGACCAAATGGATGGGTTTTAGAATTTTTTGGACCTAGTTGGTATTATCACAAACCTTAGGGGAGATTTGTGAAATTTAGCCTAGTAATTTTTACACATTGTAAGCTTTGAGAAATACAACTATGATTTACATCCCAAGTTTTAATGAATAAAATGTTGGTTTTAAGCTAATTGAACAATTTAAAACCCATTTGTTTAAGTGATTAGTCAATTAACACTAGCATGCGTGGACTACCATAAACTTGAACACAATCACAGGAAATCAAAACAATCACAATACACCAAAGTATTTACAAAGAGGAAAACTAGGGTATCGGGTGGAAAAACCACTAATATAAAAGGTGGATAAAGGTTGAAACAGCAGGATAATTCCAACTTTCATTTTTTACATTTTTGCTCAAGCCAATAGCTTTTCAAGACTGAATCACGTGCCATTTCATCGAACACATCTCCATTTTCGCTAGACCAAAAATCTTCCTTGCATAATTCCAACTTCAACAATTGAAACCTCAACCCAATTACAAATAGTTAGACAAAATAAAAATTAAAAGACAATTAAGTGTTTAATTACATGAAATCTTTGGTGCAGAATATGCTAACACACTAAGATCCTAACACCCTAAGATCCTAACACCCTAATTTTGAAAAATTCACCTACCTATCACAAATAGAGTTGTTGATTTGAGGAAGCCATCATCAATGAGAAAGAGATCTCACCAAGTTATGAGAAAAAGTGTGAGAGTTGTTGTCGGTTAATCGTCAACCAAGTCAAATTTGAAAAGGAGAGGGGAGTGAACTGTTTGTGTAGATGGGTGAATTAGGAAATCAATTAATATCAATATTAATATTAAGGGGGGAAGAGCATAAGCTCAGGTCGAGAGCCAAGGGCCCAATAGATCATTTTTTAAAAGATGGGCTTGGCCCAAAGGTGTGGATATGAGTAAAGAGGCCTATGGAATGAAAGATAACTACTTAGGGTGGATCTCGTGGAGGTTTGGACCAACCATCATTACCAGGGTCCACTACTGAGTTAATAAGCAAAACCTTTCCCATATCAGATATGCAAAGAACCACGAGCGACTAGTTCCCCTCTAGACTGAGATGCCACCTTCCATCAAGCTCACCTCGGAAAATGCCATGAAAAGATAAGAATTGTTGGGGTAGTCACCTCTACATTGATGAGATGTTTTCGCCTAATCTTTTCCATATTAAATGCTGATTGATTGGCTTGAATAGTGACAACACCCCCAAAGTCCTATTTCATAATGAAAGAATGGCAAAACTGAGGGGGTGATGGGACAAGTATCCCCTAAATCAAGCTGGGAATAGGACAACTAGGGAGGGAAGGAAGGGGAAATTGTTTATAAAAGGAGCGGAGGTGCAACAAGAAAAGGGATTCAGGAAAATTAAGAAAGAAAGACTTAGAGAGAGAGAGAGAGAGAGAGAGAGAGAGAGAGAGAGAGAGTTGTAATAGCAAAATAGGTCAAAGAGTTCTTAGCTCTCAGTCTTTCCCATTGTACCTCAAGAAAGCTATTCTTACGTCAATAATAGTCTTTTTTGTTCTTTATCATCTTGCAATCTGTTGTTTAGATCTCCCACTGCGGAATTCTCGCCCTTTTATTCTTATAAATTAATTGTGAAAGTCATCTACTTTGTCACTATCTTCATAATGGTTTTTTTTTTTTTTTACACCCCCACAAATATTATTATTATTATTTTTAAGATCAACATTAAAATTATTATTACTATTTAAATAAAAAAAATTGAATAAACATTATCCATTTAGAGAATTAACTGGATTCAAGCATGAAAATATACATCTTTATCATTATGTCATATTTTGTCAAATTCTCACATTTATAAGCTCTTTGGCAATTGTTTACCATACAATTTTAACATTTAAAGCAATTTAGCATTATAAATTCAAGGGGTAATTACACTAAACCCACCTATGGTTTGACCTAAAATCATTTTACCTGCCTATGGTTTATAAAGTGTCACTTTATCCACTTGAGGTATGTTCTGTTTGTTTTTAGTAACCCACTTCTGTTAAAATCAGGGGTAAGTAGGTATTTTTGCTTAAATTTTATGTCTCTCTCCTCCCAAAACAAAAAATAGCACAAAAATGGAAGAGAAACAAGATCAAAAAGTGGTATTTGTCTCTCTCTCCATTCACACAAATTTTGAACATGAAGAACATACCAAAAAAATAAAACCCAGATCATGAAGAACATACCACTTTTTTGGGGACGTTCTTGAGAGTCCAATAATCAAGCATCACCGACCACCTAACCCCATCTTTGGACTCTCTGACCTTCACCTCATTGTAGAACCTCTTCCCCACTATCGAACTAGTCATAAACGACATAGGCATCGTCACGGACGATGACAACGTCATCTGGGAATTGGAGCTTGGGGCCTTAACTTAAATGTTGTTGCTGTTGTCGTTTTTGTGGGTTTTACCATCGGATGAGAATGTGAAGGTCAAGGAAGATAGGTCCTCGGATTGGGGCTCTTGGCCATTGGCAATGGAAGTGAAGAGACGAGTTTTGATTTGGGATTAGGATGAGAATGTTGTGAAAAATTTTGGGTTTCTTTTGATGGAATTTAAGGTTTTGATAATCAGTGAATTCGCCATTGAATTGAGATTTTGTTATCTGTGCTCTGGGTTTTGCTGGAAATGTGTTTAGGGTTTTGACTATTTTTACTTCCCCAAAACACTTTTGCATTTGCAAAGGAATTTTGCTCTTGGAAAAGCTTTGGGCTAGTCGGTCAGCTCAGGGTTTAAACTTGTGTTGGATATTGTTTTTGGGTTTAACTTCCTGTAATTTTTCAAATTTTTGGGTATGTTCTTCATGTTCAAGATTTATGTGAATGGAGAGAGAGAGAGAGAGAGAGGGAGAGAGAGATACTTATCAAATAAAAAAGTAAATGGAGAGAGAGACAAATACCACTTTTTGATCTACTTTCTCTTGCATTTTTGTGCTATTTTTTGTTTTGGGAGGAGAAAGACATAAAATTTGAGGAAAAATACCTATTTACCCTTAATTTTAATAGAGGTGAGTTACGGAAAACAAACGGAACATACCTCAGGTGGGTAAAGTGACACTTTTTAAACCACGAGTAGGCAAAGTGATTTTGAGTCAAACCACAGGTGAGTTTAGTGTAATTACCTCTAAATTCAAATCGCCAAATCTCCTAAGCATTTCCCCCAAATGCTCTAAACAACAAAGCTCTTTTCAATTAAAGCTTTTTTTTTTTTTTTTTTTTTTTATCACATAATCTCCACAAATAAAGTTCTACTTCAGTTCCGACAACAATACTAAAGGGATACTTTGAAAATTTTAATTAAAAAGTTTTAACCTCATCAAAGCTTTTTTTTTTTTTTTTTTTTTTTTTTGAGACATCTAAAAGCAAAACTAGACATTCCTGCCAAAACTTATATAGTTAAAGCTCTACTTTCTTAAGAGCTTTTAAGTTGTACGCTTTAATTATTACATAAATTTTTTTAAAATAATATTTCTTCAATCAAAATTTTATTTTAAAACATCAGTACAACAAACTTTGATTTCAATCTCAAAATTAGTTTTAGAAAATATTTTAAAAATCACTTCTAGACAACGCCCTATGCTGTAACTTAACTTGGCCCTTATACCCTTACCTCCTCTCTCTCTCTCTTTAAATTTTAAAAGTTGAAAGAAAAATCATACTCTAATCTAAGTGTATGTGTATAAAATTTACTCTTGGAAACTTGAATTGGCTCTTGCCTTTCCAACGACACAAGAACTACTCGAGGAACGACTATCATGCCAAAAGTGTACAGAAATGTTCGTTATTTTCTTAATAGTAACAAAATCTTAACTTATTAATAAGATTGCAAGTGCAGCATTATTTATTTTATTTTATTCTTTTAAGAAGTGAAAATTTAAAAAACTAAAAAATTGATGATTGAGAAATTCTTCGAAACAATCTTATGTACTCAAGTACCAAAATAAATAAATTGTATGCTTCTCTAAAAATTTAATTTGAATGGCATTTTTCAGTGGGGAATTCACCAATAGATGGAGAAATTAACCAAAATCTACCTAAGTTCTTGATATTATAAGTCCTTTAAAAGAAATATCTAATCTGGAGAGTGATAATTTTTTTTTTAAAGAAGAAAATCAGCATATGTTTTATTATCAAAAAAACTTAAATATATACTTTTGGATTAGGTTTTCAATCATTGGAGGGTCTGTTCTAGTTCTAGAGAATAATGAAAATTATCAAAGTGCTGTTGACCAATTTGCTCAATGCTTGCCATGTCCTCATGTCGTACACCTAAGTCATTCTTTAACCCATTTATTGTGTTGCAAAGCTTCCTTCGTGTGGCTTTCACAGGGAAGAATTTGGTGTTCTTAGTGACCATGTTGAAGCCATGAATGATAGTCACTTATTCTTGCTTCAACATAATCTCCGGAGGATCCTCCTTATTCAATGTTTCGTTCAATTCCATTATGGCGTCCTTCCATTCTTCTAATCCCTCCCGATGGTACTCTATCAACTCACTCCCATATGGATATCTTTGCTGCTCCAGCTCCATTGTTGCACCACCTGAATTTCTGACCTACGAATCCCCCATCGATGACTGCACAGTCATCCAAAGCTTTTCGGCTTTGGGCTGTACGAACCACCTTCTTTCATTTCATATGGGCTTTAGGCCCATTAATACTAAAGCCCCATAGGTCCAACTCCTTCCACACAATTCTACTTCATTGGCTCATACCATACCTTCAATGTAAAACTAAAAACAAAGAGGTTGTCAAAAACCATTTCTCCAAAACCAAATAGAGATCAATAATTTGAAGCGTAAAGTTTGACTAAACTGAAGACCGGTCACCAACCATAATGCTTCTCTCGGTTCAAGTAAAATTTGAGTATAATATAAGTACAATGCAAAATAGTTTACTTGTAATTAAAAGTTATCTTTAAACAAACAATACCCAAAAAAGAAAAATGCTTCTAAAAGCTGTACAACAAGCTTCAATGAATAAATTTATCTATTAAACCCCAAAACAAATAAAGCAAAATAAAATTTTAAAGTGAAAAAAGAGGTCATCCATCATCTCACAACAATATTTGCAACTGTAAATGAAGACAATGGTCACTAATCATTATGCTTCTCTTGCTTCTTTAGCAAAAATTGAGTAAAACTAAAGTTCGTTGCAAAGTATTTTCTTATACTCCTAAGTAATCTCAAAAATAATATGGTAGCAACAATTTTTTCTAAGTTTTAAAGTTTATTTACTTATGTACAACTTTTATAACCTCACTTTTTTCTAGGTACACAAATAATTTAACCAACTTTCAACGAATAAATTATAATGCAACTATAAAAATCATAATTGCAAATGATTTACACAATTTTATAAAATTAAAAGGTCAAGAAAGAAAAAACCCTAGAAAGGAAATATATTTTATTTTAAGATGCAATATATAAAAGTATAATAATATCATAATAAAAACTGTGAGACCCTTTTATAATTAGGGCCTAAAGTAACTACCTTTTTTTGTTTATAACCCCTTAAGGTAACTACCTAAATGGCCTATATGGTAGCTAAACCTGCAAACTCTATCAAGTCACTATGTTTATTAAAAAAAAAAAAAAGTGTCACTCCCATATGGTAGTAGCTGCTCTAGCCCCATTGTTGTAGGCTTGTAGCATGTCAATTTCTGACCAAGGAATCCCACATCGATGAGAAATGCACAATCCTCCAAAGCTTCTGAATTTGGGTGACCTCAAAAAAGGCCCATTACAACTAAAGCCCTAAGGGTCCAACTCCCTTCCACACAATTCTCCTTCATGGGCTCGAGACATAAGCCCACCATTTTTTTTTCTAACATAGTTGAAATTAGTCACTTCAGAGGACCAAATCTCATGTGGGGCTCCATTTGTATTCTTGCTGGTATACTTCGGATGTTGCAACATTGTGCAGTGCTAACATTCTCATAATCCTCATCTTAGTTTGCTTGTTTTGAGTGATATGACGTGGGCAACATTCATATATGATAATTATTTTTTTGATATACATATATGATAATTTTGATGATTTTATTAATAAATTGTCTTTGATTTATTGGGGAAAAGCCAAAAAAAAAAAAAAAAAAAAAAGCCTTTGTAAGAAATAGTGGAAATTATGGAAAAAATAAAAATTAATTAGATTATGTTTCCTTGTGGACAAAAAGAGTAAGCCTGCATACAGGGACTAAATTTTTAAATAAATAAATAATAATAAAAATAAAATAAATAAATTTAACAAATCAAATTCAGTTCTAGGTTATGAGCCTTTGACAAACAAACTTATGAAATGCATGGAATGGTAGCACAAGTATATGATTTGGTTATGTAAAGTTGTGATTTTCAATTATGTTTTGTTGGCATTAATTCTGTGTCAAATTTAATTGTATTTTATCAATCATTTCCTTGTATATTTGTGGGATTCAATGTAATGGGATAGTGTGTGAAATTGGTGAAGAACTGTGAAGACAGATCAACTCGCGATTGGCTTGCAAGTGGAGCAACCACCCTCCCCCCGATGGAAAGGTCACGTGTTGCAAGTTGAAGAGTTAGTGCTTGATGACATCTCACGAGTGGCTCACGACTTAGCCAACTCGCAACCTAACTTGCGAGATACATTGCCCGCCTATTCATGTGTTTTTCCTCATTTCTTTACCCACACTATATAAACCCACATTATCCCGAAATTGTAAGGAGAATTTCAAAGAGAAAACCCTAGAAATCCATTTGAGAGTTAGAGATTGTACACCCACAATCCTCTACACATTTCTCTTAGTTTTTATATACTCCTACCTCTTTAATTCCATACTCTTTGAGAGGTTCTTAGCCCAAACACATACCTCACCCATACTGAGTGTTTTGAGTTTTTTTGGTGCTCAAGGGAAGCATTGGATGAATTCATTCTTTGGTGGATGCAATTGAAGTTAATTGCGGGATCTGGAAAGTTAGTGAAGATAAGGCTCAGTGAGGCCCGTTGGTAGCTGGGAGTTGAAGGGTCTAAGTACAGAGGGTAGTCTAGGCTTGGATGGTTTATATTGTAATCCTTGTACTCCAACTTATTCACTAGTGCATTGATTCGGTTTGGAGGGCCGCGAAGAGGTTTTTACGCTCGAGCACTTCAGTTTTCCTCTTCAATAACACATCGCCATGTTATTTTGTATTTGCATCTCTCTTCCCTTACTCCTTGTGCTTTACATTTAATTGCTAATTATGTATGCCCATGCACCAGGTAGTAGTCCCAATTAATTGAGTGTTGTTGACTCTATGTAGATTAAAAGCAATTAAGCCGTAATTTTAAATTTGGGGGTCTAAATAAGCTATGGTAGTTTTACTATCGAGCTTTCAAGTTACAACATAATTAATGATGTTAAATTTTATGGTATGTAACATATACATGTAGGTGATTTTTCGAAGGCCATATTAATTAGCATGACTTTCATAAAGTGGAGAAAATAAAATTATCTATGAAAATTAAAAATATGTTGCTGAGGCATTTGTAATGAAACTCTATGTATGTGAAAATAGAGAGATAAGAGTAAGAGACTATTACTTTTGATTAGTATAGAACATGATCCCTAGATTGTCCCTGTATACGATAATCTTTAACACCTAAACATTTTAACTTGCTTCTTCTTCTTCTTCTTTTTTCTTTTTTTTTGGATAACTTGCTTCTAATTTGAATGAAGTGGAGCCAACAAATAAATAAATAAATAAATATTTTTAACAAAGAATAAAATATATAGAAAACAAAAAACATCTTGGCTTTAAGTTAGCTTGACCCTTACAGCATGGAAGCCATAGGTTGCCTAACAGGAAAGCGTATCTTTCAAAGAATAAATTTATACTTAGTTATTCAAAGTTTCAAACTTAAAGATTGAGAAATTATTTGTAAGAATCTTATCATTCTTATGATTTGATAAAGAATATTCAACTACCAAAATAAATAAATTGTACACTTCTCTAGCAATTTAATATGAATCAATAGTTCAAACTCTTTAAAAAAAAAATTTAATAAAAAAGTAACTTCTTGATAGAAGATAAATACCATCAAAGATAATTTTTTCCCCGTCCTTTTGTGAATTTGAATTTTTTGACTATTGGTAGGATAAAAAAAAAAAACACTTTTCTAGCAAATAATTTTTCTAACAGTGGAATATGAATCTTTAACAATCAAAGTTGTTTCTCAAAAAAAAAAAAAAAAAAAAAAAAAAAAAATCAAAGTTAGCCATCAATATTGAAGAGGTGATTAGTAATGGTATCCCAAAGTTAACTATCAACTGGCTTTAGGTCTAAGGACATATTGAGGGGGAGAAGTCAAGAGCTACTCAAAGTCACCTATAATTAAACATTCTCAAATTATTCTTCAAAAGCCTTTAATGTAAAAAACCAAATGTGATTTCTAATACCATTTACACTAAACCAAAAAAAGAACATTAAATTTCAAAATATAAAAAGGGCTTCAATCCTCTCACAAAAATATTTGCAGCAATCTGAACACTTGCTACCAACCAACCTTATGCTTTTCTTGGTTCACGTAAAGTTTGAATAAAATTTTTGGTACAATGCAAAGTAGTTTTCTTGACATTTAAACCATATCAAAACAAATTCACACTAGTAGAACACCACTAGAAGAAAAGATGCCATTAAAAGTTACGCATCAAGCTCCCATGTACAAATTTATCTGTTAAAAAGGAGTCATGGATACTTCTTTGTTGTGTAACCAAATGAATAATGATAGTGGGTTTATGCAAAACATAAATAGAAATACTAGGAAAAAAAAATCACACAAGGAACACGGAGATTTACGTGGTTCGGCAATAGGCTTACATCCACGGGTGGCGTCTAGGAGAAAGTTTCACTAACAAAATATAGAGATTACAAAAATAATACAAAGGGGCTATCACAAAACCCAAACCCCAATACACCCAAAGAAAGCTCTTATCATAAGCACGTGACAAAAGAAACCTAAAATTCCTCTCAAACAAAGCATGGCTTGAACTCTATTTTTCCAAATACAACAATTAACAAGACCGCATGTATAAAAGTTTAGGTTTGCCACATGAGCCAATAAGGTCAACTAATCTTTGTGTGGAGCACAAGGGATGTGGTTCACACTATTTGAAACCAAGTACACGACCACATTTCTTAAACAATATCAAGCCACCGACTCAACAATCATCATCATCATGATTGATTATACTATTAAATCAATGATAACATTCATCACTGTAGCAATAAGGCATCACTCTTCAAATCAAACAGTCGATAGCTCATTCCATTGGAGAAGCTCCTCTAGTCCTCATTTCCAAAATCCACATTATCTTACTTAAAAGTATGACTGCGGATGATCTACATGACTTACACTAATGTAGAGACTGCATTAAAAGAGATTATCCCAATCATGGCCTGTCCAGTAAAATACAGTATGGACCAAATAAAAAAGTTGAAAAATAACAATAAAATTTTGCAAATGAAAGCATCACCATACTTCTTCTTTTCAACTGCCCTTTTAGATGCATTCTTCTGTTTGCTCCATTGTTATATTCATATACCCATCCAAAAATACAAGAATACCTGTACATGAAGATTAAAAGGCATCATAATTGCTTGTGAATAAATGTTTTCATAGGTCATACCGTACAAATTGAAGTCGGGTGCACCAAGCATCAGTAAGATGTTCATCTACAAAGAGTAAGTCTAAAATTCACCACTTACCTTTAAAGCCAAGTGGTATTTCAAGGCCTTCCAAAGATGCACCCTATCATCAGAGACTGGCCAAAAAGTTCTGTTTCACCCCTTCCCCCCTACCTTTGGTTTTTATCTTGATAGAAAAAATTTAGTGGAGAAAAAGGGAGATGACAAATGCCCTATACATGGCATATCACTTTTATCTAGAAGTAGCTTTTTTCTCCTCCTAAAAATTGAAAGTAATAGTCAATGTACTGTGGATACATAATAAACAATAAGCTATAGGTTATGCATTACAGATAAAGCAAGGTGGGCTCTACATGTACACTATGTAACAGGTGATGATTGTGTCAGCAAGAAAATTAATAACGGGAAAATCAAAAAATTTCAATCAATCATGCATTCAAAATTTTTTTGCTATTATAGTTCAAAAAAAATACCAGTTTGCAAAATATCAAATAATAGCCAAATTGTACTGACAATATCAAATAATAGGCAATTGGTTTTAGTTTATAGAGAAAAGTCCATTACCTTATATGCAAGCGATTAGGATCTATCCTCTGAACGTTTGCATAATCAAAAGCATCCAGTATTATGGTCACCTGTTTAGTACAATAATATAATGCTTCAGAAGAAGAAAACACCACTATAGATGGAAAGCTTTTATTGGAGACACTGTTTTTTAATGTCTTAGTAGAGATATGCAAAACACAAGTGATTTTAGTGAAATGTTTTTTTTTTTTTTTAATTTAATTTAATTTAATTTTTTTTTATGACATTAACAAATACAAAGGCTAACTATAGGTGTCTACCTCATACTTTGCTTTAAGTGTTGAAGTCCCCTACATAAAAACTTCATGTCTGGAAACCATAACAAATGAACATTTTATTTGAAAGGCGAAACAGTAGTCAGGAGTACTGTATACATTGATAGGAGATGGTACTTGACCTAAAAGCAGAATTTTCCAAGAAAAAAAATTGAAAAGATAGATAACTCAAAAGAGAATAAAATCAATGACGTTTCAATGCAATCTTCAAGCAATCTTAATTACTAGTAATATAGTTTACTCAATATTATATGTGATCTCAATATAACAATGTGATTAGGGTCTCATTCAAATTAATTGGAATCTCAAGATGCTCTTCCCTATAGGGTACAGTAATCACAACTTTTAAGCTCATGAACACCTGTAATTTGGACAGAATAAATAATGTACGTTATTGATTATTTTTCAAGTTTGAAAACTTAACTTTAAATTCAATAAATTACTTATTAAAAGAAAAATAATTTCATATTAATTCACAATATGAAAATAACTACTTTGGAGTTTTGAATTCTTGGTTCTCTTGATGACAAACTTAGGATTCATAGTCTTACATTCAACATTTCTCCCCATAAGTTCCAAATATACCAAAGGGTGAAACTTCAAAATTAATATAAATGCAAAGAGCCCAAATTACTTTTTTTTTTTTTTTTTTTAAATATATAAGAAGTTTTATTGACAAAGAATCCTAATTACTACATACATTTTTAGGTTCATCAAATAAAAATTCCTAATCACTACAAAATTGATGACTTAAAAATTTATATAAAATAACAAGTTGACCAGAATTTTTTATATATAAAAACTAATCAAGAATAAATTCAAAGACGTAATTGTGCAAATAAAAAAAATATCTTTTCTTAGTTCAGTAATATTTGAAGATCTACATATGCCATGCAGCAAAATACGATGCAGTAAATGTGAATACGAATTTGAAACAAAAAATTATATGCTAAGTGAGAAAATAGGGAACAACTAGTCAATTCCAAAGCAAAACATTAGACAAAAGGACATTTGAAAGAAAATACTGATTTTTGATTATTTTGAACTTAGAACAAGATTGAAAAGACTTTTTGAATATTTGGAACAAAGGGCAATCTTACACCATTTTTTTCTTCAGTACACCTTTAATTGGGAAATGCTGGATAATTCACATGTTGAAGTACACCTCTGATTGGGAATGAATAATAATCAGCATTTGTAAATAGTATAAAAGTTACAAACAACTAATTTAGCTTGGGAGTGGAAAACTAAGAGAGAAAGTATGAATAAGGAAGAGGAGGATACAAGGTATGAATAAACTTACAACTCAAACTTCTCATGATTGAAATTCCGTAAGATTAATTACTTCTTCGTAGTGCTAGGAAACATGTTTTGGGAAAACTGAAGAAAGAAAAGAAGAAATTGGGGGCAATTAAGAATACAGGGTATCAAAAAAATTGGGGGAGACTGAAAAAGAAAATTTGAGGTATGATTTAACTTACCGCTCATTCTGCTTTGTCGATGTAGAATTCTGGAATATGGGCAATTTTGGACCACTCTACCCCGCTACCCTTTGCATATCTTTCCCTTAATTTGGGACATGCCCAAATCTCCAATTTTTCCAATTTGGGGAGACGCCGCATGGCTTGCGCTGTGGGCAAATACATCAGGTTCTTGCAATGTGAAACGTACAGGTATTGAAGAGAAGAAAGATTCCCCAACCACTCAGGCAAAGTTTCCATTACATCAAATTTATTTATCCACAAAACTGTAATGGCCGTGAAGCATTGAATATCATCTGGTAGATAGTTGAGTCTATCCCACCCATGCAAATCTAGTGTTTGAAGGGACGAGTGCAAATGTTTGAGGGAAGTAGAACTGAGACTGGGGAAAGCATCCAACTCCTCACAAAACTTACCTATTCGCAAAGACTTCAAGCAGGTGAGGCAGTGTAACTCCTCTGGCAATCGCGTCAACATTTGGCAATTCGTAATTTGTAATTCGGTAAGAGAATGCAAATCTCGTAGATCTGGAATTGATTTCAGATTATGACAATACATGATTCGTAATTGGATGAGGGAATGCAATTTGCATAGATCTGGAATTGATATCAGATTAGGACAATCCTGTATGAGTAAACGTGAAAGAGATGTACAGGATTGCAGACCAATTGATAAAACTTCATCACCACACGATATTGCCAAACTTCGAAGAAGGGGCCCCAAATTTTGTATACTTGGAAAGGGCCTCAAATTTGGACAACTAAATACTTCAAACATCTCAAGAGAAGGAAAGGTGAGTAGTGCGTTCGGCAAATCCCTCAATTTCCCACATTCTATTTTTGTAATTGATTGGAGAGAGGATACATTTTGATGTGACGAGATGGACACTAATTCAGCACAATCGCATATGAACAAAGACTTGAGACTTTTATTATTTTGCAATAACTGGTCTGTCAGACAAGCAAATCCTATTATCTCCCTAATAACGAGATACGTGAGTGTGGTAAGCTTGCTACAAATGTTTTCAAATGCTAAGTTGCAGATTCCTATAATTATTAATTTCTTAAGAGACGGAAAATTATATGGAGCACTGGTCAGTTGGCTACAACTTCGAATGGTCAACTTCTCAAGGCAAGGAAACACAATTCCTTTTGCTGTTGGCTCCAACGCGTCCTTCCATTCCACAAGATTGGGCATCTTCTGTAAAACAAGTGTCTTCAAAGCTGGGAACACCACATTTTTGTCACCAACTCCTCCACTATTACTTGATCTCTCACCATTATAACTGTAGTAAAATTCTGTTCCTATACATGTCACCTTATCCATTCCCTCTATTTCAAGATCCTTGAGAGAAGGTAAATGCCCAAGCGTAGGAACTTTTTTACACTTGTTACAGTTTTTCAAACATATTTTCACCAGATGGTCGAAAAGAAACAAACCACCACTATTGTTATCACTTGCTAACATCCAGAAAGGGAACTTCTCACCTCCAAAATTTTCTATCTCTAAGCTTTTCAACCATGGGTGAGGTTGAAGGCCTTCTAATATGTCCTCATCGTTATTGTTATCTTCTCTTTCACTATTCCAATGGAATCCCAATGTGTGTAATTTTGTCTTGCCCAACAAATTTGCAGTTTTGGCTTCTTCTTTATCTCTCACATGCTCTAGATTGTAGATCCTTAATCCTCCTCTAAGTTGACTTAAGCATCCCACTTCTTCAATTCGATGACCATCATCTTGACCAATGACAAAGAAAGACAATGTTTGAAGGCAAGTCAACTGCCCCATTTTGATTGGCAGTTGTTTTATGTACTCATGCCCAATGTTAATATGCCTCAAGTTAGTCAAGTTCCGTAGATCATTTGGAAGCTCTTGGAGAAGATCGCAAGACTTGATTGTTAAAGTTTGCAAGTTATAGAGCTTGGTAATAGAATTGGGTAATGCTTTGATGTTGGTCTGCTCGATGCGTAGAAGTCTCAAATGTCTAAACTCACCAATTGACTTGGGCAACTCTTCTACATGTCGCCCAGATAAAGTTAGACAACGTACATATTTTAAATCTGATAACTTGTCACCAAGATTAGCACGAATTGAAAAAATTGTGCGCAATTTACGTATATCATCTCTAGATAGTGAGATTGTTGGTGTTGTTTGGTGATTATATATAAGACATAACCGTCGAATATGAGACATGTCAATGGCATCCCCCACAATGCCCTCAAAATGCAAGGTTTCCCATTTTGAAATTGAGAGGGCAAGATCATGTACAAGATCATGCATCTTACAACTTATAATATCACCATAGTTATCCCTTTTTATATCTTGGAATAAGGAACTTGCTAACAAAATATCAAAATACTTGTTACCAATATCCTCCATCACTGAAAAATGTCCCTGAGATGGTTGAAGGAAACCTTCAGCCATCCAATGTTGAATTAGTTCTTCCTTTTCCATGTCGTAATCTTTAGGAAAAATTGCACAATATGTGAAACAATTTTTTAGCGATGGTGGATAAAGATGATCAAAGCTTAATTTTAGTATCGATAAGATTCCATTGCTATCATTCAAGGAATCCCAAACCCTATTGTTTAGAATTGCCAACCATTCACTTTTCTCATTTTTACAATACATCGCTCCTCCTAAAACTCTTGCAAGTAATGGAACCCCACCACATTTTTTTGCGATCTCCCTTCCAATAGCCTCCAAATCTGGAGTTATTGGAATATTTTCATTAAGAGATAGTTTTTTCTTAATTATGAACCAACAATCATCTTCTGATAGTTTTTCTAAGTGTCGTTGAGGAAGTGTTTCCATAATTTTAGCCACCTTGTCACTACGGGTTGTTACAATAATACTATTTCCAACATTCAGATTCATTCCTAACAGACAACTCCTTAAAGTCTCCCATTTCAGAGGATCTTCATTCCATACATCATCAAGTACAAGAATATACTTTTTACCTTGTAACTCCTTTTTAAGGCTTTCAAGTATTGTATTCTTATTTTCTAATGAACTTGAGTTACCAGTAAGGGATTCAAGAATCTCTCTCAAAATCTTTTTATCTTCAAAATCATTGGAGACACATACCCATATTGTATTATCAAAATGCTTTTTTACTAACTCGTGATTGTACACTAGTTTTGCTAGAGTTGTTTTTCCCAAACCTGCCATTCCTACTATAGGAATGACTGAAAGTTGTTGATTGGTTGCATTAAGCAACAACTTTACTATTTCTGAGACAAGATCTTCCCTTCCTACAACCTCAGAATGATCAAGAGAGGAGTCTGTCTCTCGGTTTAGGATCATCTCTGGATTTACATTTACTGGTCCCGCCCTTGTGAGTCCATATTGATTAGCTTCATCATTAATCAATTTTAAAGATTCACGAATAGCCTTAACTTTGTTGGCCATTTTGAAACAAAACACAATAGGGTTTGAAAGTGTAAAGAAGAAGCATACCTTTCTCTTCATTTGGTTTTGAATCTCTACCTTTCGACGGAGATTTTCGTAAGCAAGCTCGTCCAACACATCATCAACATCATAAGCAATATCCTTAAGCCTCTGCAACCAAAGCCTCACGAACTCTTCTCTCACTTGCCTTCTCTCTGCATCAGCCAACACAGCTTGAATCGTGGTTAATGAGTTACGAAGCTGTGTCAGCTCATCTTTGAAACCCCAAGCAAGGCTAATCTGCTCAGTAGCAAGTGAAATCACCTTCTTTAGTATTTCCCCAGCAACAACATTAACGAGAGCAATCTCAGTCATCTTTCCTTTGGTACACAGCGAAGTAAGAAATAAGCTGAAAGTACTTGGAATAATAGTTAAAGGCAACAACAATGATACAAGTAATTAGAATCAGAGGACCTAAAAATGAACATATAAAACTTGCACACTGCACACATGACAAGTATAAAGAATTTTCTTATCTTTTTTGTCATGTAAAGAAAAACATTGAAAAAAAAAAGGTCGTCTAAAGAGACAAATTATGCCGGCCATTTGTCTTGAGAGTTGAAAGCCGTATAGCACACAGCAATCAAAGGGCGGAGCGTGGCACATTTTTAGCCAACCGAACCTTTTAATAGCTATCTACTTTATTAGTATTATTTTTTTTAATGAATTATCTTGCTAAGCCTATTCCACCATTGCACGCAATGACGCAAATAATATATGGTTCTTTTTTAAAAAGGGTCATCACGATAAAAATTCAATAATAATAAAAAGAGATTTTTTTTTTTTCATTTTATTCTTTATATTTTTAATTTATGTAAACAATTAATTATATGAAAATTGGTGACAGCCAAAGCTTAATAATTTTGAAAATATAGATGAATGTGTGAAACTGAAAATAGAATTCAATGCAGGTGGATATATTCAGAGGGTTAAAAAAAAAAAGATTCATGTGATTATGAAAGTTAAATATTAGCATTGATACATCATGTTGAATATGTTAGTATGAATGCGGAAACGAAAGTATAAAGTATAAAATACAATAACATATAAGGATTACGTGGTTCAGCCTAACGGTTACATCCACGAAGGAAACTCTAAAGGGTTACATCAATAATATATTAGAGTGTAGTACAAATGTTGTATTACAATGAATCATAACATGTGTATATATAGTAGACTAAACCCTAAACTAATAGACTTCTAGTACAAGTAGGAGACTTGGCTTGCACACAAAGTAAAATTAGGCTTGGGTTTATACTAATTGGCTAATATATCTCTAACACCCCCTTTCAAACTCAAGATGGAAGCTTGATGAAATCTTGAAATTTGATAAAGTTGAGAAGATCTCTTGAATAAAGTTTGGCTCTGTGACGGTAGTTTGAGGAAGGCAATGATCTTGCAGTGTTGATGCAAAATCTAACAGTGGCATAACTATACCATAGAGTTTTAATGGCAGCAGTAGGAAGTCAAAGAAGATGAACGCCATGAAAAAACACCGAGAAAGATAAAGATTGCTCTTAAATATACCATAAGGACAGAAAACCATGGTCACAAGAAAGTAGCTCTGATACCAAGTTAAATATTAGCATTGATACACCATGTTGAATATGCTAGTATGAATGACGCAAGTGAATGATGTCAGCAATTAAGGCTGATAGGGCAGAATGACATCAGTAGTGATGTCAGCAGGCGCATGACTTACAGAAGTTGTGCGTGAGTGCGTGAGAGCACGTGTGGGCGCGTGAGTGTACAACCGAGATGGAGGCGGCGCGTGGAGGCGCGTGAGAGCGTGGCTTTGGATGCAAATTACTCTGGCAGCGCGGGTGAGCGTGTGCGGACTTCGTTGGCTGCAGGACTTCCACAACTGAGTAGATCGGCGTATAACGATCTTAGTGGTATCTGCAGAAAATTAATCGGAGCAATTTTTGAGGCGGTGATAAGTGGAGCAGTAGTCTTTGCGGTGTGACCTTTTCTTAGCAGTCTTGTTTTTATTGGTGTTACTCTACTTTCAATATCGCTTCCGCCATCACAACAGTCACCGCAGCCTCTCACCGTTGAACTCCCGACGTCTTCCAGCCGTTGTCTTCGGGTTCCGAACCTGAGCCGTTGTCGTTGAGGAGTCCAACACCGCATAGATCACTGCACGTGTCATCCCGTCGCGAATATTGCTCCGATCACATTTCTGGAGGTATCACTGAGATCGTCTTGAAATGATCTACCCGTCGGTGAAAGCCTTGCAATCATTAGAGACGGCACGAGCCCTCACACGCCACTTGAAGTTTCTGCTTCAGCACCCCACGCACCCCACGTGCCACACACGCCGTCCTTAGTTCAAGTTGACGTCATCCATGATGTCATCAGTGCCACATCAGCCCTAGCCTACATCAGCATCCAGTCACGTGCTGACGACATTGCCACGTCATCCTGCTGACGTCATCTACGCTGACCGTTGACTGTTGTTGACTGTTGACTTTGACCGGGCCGTTGACCGTTGACTTTGGCAGGGTTGACTTTTTCAGTCTAGGTTCTTCTTACCCAGTTTTTCGCATAGATTTCATTTTTGTAGTCCATTTTTGCATATTTTGCTTCTAAATGAAGAATAAGGGCTGGTCTTCTTCTTATTGCAATAATCATCGCTGCCAATCCATCAAATGTTTTTGCAAATTTTGCAAACGTTTTGGCTACAATATTGAGACTTGCTATCATCGCAATAAATCAGTTGTTTCAATTTTTGCTGCTGCTACTATTGCTAACCTTCGTCTTCCACTTGTTGCTCCTATTTCTGTTGCTGCAGCTGCTGCAGTTTCTTCCACTCCTTCCCTTACACTTTGGCATGCTCGACTTGGTCACGCATCTTCCTCTCAGGTACAACAATTGGCTTCTAGGGGTTTGTTAGGTTCAGTATCTGTAGAAAATTTTGATTGTGTTTCATGTCAATTAGGTAAACAACTAGCTTTGCCTTTCAATACTAGTGAATCAATATCCACTGATATCTTTGACCTTATTCATTCTGATGTTTGAGGGGCTGTTAACGTGTATAATATATTGTGGGCTTTAGGGCCAGTTAGGTTACTTGTATAGCACACATATTGACTTCTATTATACACATATTTACTTGTACTGCACACATATGCCTCCTATATAAAGGCACCTATGTACATTCTTTCATTATGAAATATAATACAATTACATTCAGTATTTCTAACAATGAAAAATAGATAAACTAGAAAAAAAAAATTTTAGCTACGATCTAATTGACGGATAATGTTTTTATATAAATTAAAGGATTAATTTAAGTACAATTCTTTAAGTATTTTATTTGTGTTGAACTTGTAGTGGTCAATAAAGTCAAGTATTTAAATTAGAATTGAGAAACTTAACTTAAGATGAACACGTAAAGAACTACACTTAAGTGTTTCCTTTAAATTGAATTTCAAAGTCTTCTCCCAAAAAAAAAAAAATCAAAGAGATCTATCATTTATGTAATGTAATGGTCTAAACCATACTCATCTGATTTGAGAAATTAATAAATGAGGATTAGGACAAACATTGATCCCCAAGCTCGAGGAAACTCTACTGGTGTCTCACCACATTAAGAAATCTTGGAAACTTATAAATTGTTCATGTGAAAAGAGTTCTAAGTTTCCAGCCGGGCCGTTCCATGTCTTTTCCTTAAATTACAGTAAGTCTGTAGCATTAAATTAACTAACGAAGTATTTTCCATAGAATTGTTGGTGTGAAAACGAAAGTTTCGAGGGCTTATCCATGTCTTTTGCTTCTGATTCTTCTTTCCATTTGTCAAGTAGGACCACCATTTTATTACTTTTTTTTTTCCTCTCAAATGAAAGACTCATTCAGAAACATCATGGAAACCATGGTGAAGTATGACACATTCAAATCCGTTTGGCCTCACTGTATTTTTATATCTGTTCACTTCTCCCACTCAGAGAATCGCTTGCAAAAAGAAGATGGACTTCCTTGTATGTCTCAAGTAGAGCAACTGTCGTAGAAAAGCATGAATTTTGGATTGGATGTATTTCAGATGTTAGATATGAAATAAATATGAGTCGGGATCATGTAGCGACAGTTATGAATGAGTTCTAATAATAGCACATATTCTATTCCCAATCTGAAATTTGATTTTTTTATTTTTTTTGTTCTACTTACTGTACCCAAGGTGTCCAAACTCCAAAGCCAGTTCTACCATTATTTGTACTAAACTCCTATTACTGGTTTTGTTTTTTTGTTTTTTTGTTTTTTTTTTTGTTTAAATCCCAATGGAAGATGGAAACTTGGACTCTAGATGTTTATATTAGAAATACCAAGAAATTCTAGTTGAGCGACCAGACTTTTGAAACTCCTATGAATTATACAAAACACTCTTATATTTGTCTATATAAAAAGTAATCAGTAGTACGGTGTTCAACATATCAGTATATAAAGAATTTTTTTTGAGAAACCAGTGTATAAAGAATTGATTCTCAATTTTAACAATATTAATCAAATCTATATGAAATTTCCAAAACATTAATCTCAAACTTACCTAATTAATCCTCACCTGGTCTTATGCTTTTTGTTTTTTTTTTTTTTTTGGCGGGCATGCCTGAGGCATGTCAATAAACATTGATCAAGATCCACTAAAACCAACTCTGGATTCAATGAAGATTTAAATTATAAGACTGACTATGAATTACATTAAGCTCCAAAATGTTCAGCATACAAATCGCATATATATATTGAATGTTCAATATGTGTATAAAACACCCTTGAACATTTAGACCCCAAATTACAAATTATTAATTCAAGCTTATAATTAAACAATAAATGTGCGGAACATGAACATAAGCTAAAACAAAATTGATAAACAATCTAAATCATAAATAATCACAACCATAGTAGTAATTAAATGGCAAAAATAAAGGGAAGAGAGATGCAAACACAAGGACAACACTTGATGTGTCATCGAAGAGGAAATCGAACCCCTCAGTGTAAAACCTCTCCGCCGCCCTCCAAACGGTCAATAATCCACTAGAAAATGTAGTTGAGGTATATGAACATCAATAGACCCTTCAAGCCTAATCTACCCAATGTACCTAAGTCGTCCAAACTTCTTGCTCCAATGAGGTTACGCTGAACCTATGTCTTTTCTAGCTTACCGGATTCCGCTATAGCCCATAGCATCAACTAATATGAATTAGTCTCTTCCTAACTGCTTTCCAAAGCACCCAAAACCCTTCTTATAGATATGGGTATGGTGAGAAAATGATTTGACTAAGAACCTCTGAAGGATGTAACAATAGAGATGGTGAGAGTAGAGGAATTTGAAAAGTCTCTTAGGTGAAGATTGTGGATGATTTAATCTTGTTTTTCTCTAGGGTTTCTCTCTTAAAATTCTCTCTGGAAGCTCTCTACATTTCGTGGATATAAGGGTCTATATATAGTGGTGTGTGTTTGGAATGTAAAGAGTCAGTTTTTCCAAAATAGAGCTGGCTGGCGGCTTGGCCTCGCAACTTGACTGAGTCGCGAGTTCAAGCCGCGAGGTAACTACATTGCCAGTTTGGACTTTTTGTCCTGTAGTGCAACAGCTAGCATAACACTTCAGCTTCCTACATGCTTGACACATGATCATCTTCTGGCAGCTTGCCAGTCAAGAGCCACCCACAAGTTCCAATTGCGAGTCCCTGCTTCTTTGCACAATGTTGAACATTTCTTCACACTCTCTCACACACTATCCTTACATGATTCTCATCTAAATACAGGGTTACTAAATGTTGAATTACAAGCAAATTTGGCACGGAATAAAACTAACAAAATGGTTGATTAAATTCAACCTTACAATCTCCCTCTTTGGCTATTCTGTAACAAAACCCTACAACAAACTCTAGACTTAACGCGTGAGTTGGGAACAGTTGAGCAAAACTCACTCACACCTAACTCTAGAATCTGTAAAGCTCTTGAACCATAAGTACAAGTATCTCCTGAAACACCACAACACAATAAAATCATTGTATACAGAAAACTTGTAATGCATATGGAGCAAGCACAATAGGATCAAGCAAAAATGCACTTAAGCAGTAAAGCATGGCTTGACCAAAAACAAACAATCACTATAAATAGTGATCACAATGCTCATTCACACATGGAATAAACATCCGGACATGCAAGCTAATAAGCTCATTTGCAAAGTATCATTTACATGTCCAACGACACTAGGTAATTGCATTAAGGATAAAAATCCAACTAAGGGCACAAGAGTGATGTACTGAAGAAAATGAATAACATTTAGCAACAAGTACTTAAGCTACAAAGTATGGGTACAAAAGCCTAAAAGCTTACAAAAGCAAATGGTTACAAATGTACCATACAAATAGAAGAACATAATAAGTATTAATTACCAAAGTTTCATAATCAAACATATCCATGAGTTTTAAACCTTTAAACCAAAACATTAACCATAGTGTATCAAACCCATAAAGGGAGCATTAAACAACCATAATACCAAAAGAAACATAAAGTAAAAACTAAAACATAAACTGAATAGACACTGTTTATGTCATGCTCCCCCTCAAAATGGCACTCCCCCTCAAGAGCTGCCCTTCAAAAATTCTCCCCCTTTTTGACCGAAATGGCTAAAGGGTCACTGTTGGGTGTTGATGCTGTCAAATTTGGCTGAAAGTATGTTGATTTGATCTTGAATTGTTGCCATCCTATCAATATGCTCATTCTGGACCTCTTTGAGTCCATCAATCATCTCCAGGATGATTTGAAATGCATCTGGAGGTACAACTGATGAGGTTGAAGCCCTGCTTCTCTTGCTTCTGCTTCTGGATGTGGATGCCTATCCTGCAGCTTCTGCTTCAGTTTCCATTGGATCCCCTTCTCCTTGGTCACCCTCCTCTTCATCAGTTGGAAGACGAACTTGTATCCTGATGATGGTCATCTTGTTGATGGCTGAAGGTGTAGTCATGGGGTTCATATCTTGAGGGATTGCAACACCTTTTGCTCTGAAAATCCTCATGAGAAGGCTAGGAAATATCAACTTGGGCCTAGAGGTGGTTCTAGTCTCATCCACAATTATGTCAAATATGTGTGAGCTGATGTCAATGAAGGTTTTCTCCTTGAGCTCCATTTAGCAACCAGGGTTGATGGATCATTGAGTATAATGTCTTTTCCTTTAGAGGATCGACGAGACATCTGCAAGAGAACAGACACACAGCAAAGAACCAAATGCAACACCACAAGGAACAAACATCAACTTGATTAGATACAGATATAAAATGATTTCATTCAATCACAAACATGAACCAGGTCAGTACCAAACAAAATTATAAGTAGCACTGATGCTTAGAATGAAACAGGTGGTCAAAAATGGTGATTGTTCAGTTACAACTCAGTATCAAGTAAATAATGAACATCACAAAGTCACAAATAACTGTCATTGTGACATTCTACTGTGAGCATGATATGCACAGAGCAATATAGACAACAAACATACCACAGAACAAAAACACCATAACAAAAATAGTGAGAAAAGAGACTGACAATCAGAATCAACAACAAATGCACAACAAAATATACCAAACCCAAATTCGAACACTGAATTTTGCAAAAACTCAACATCAACACACAGATTCAAGAAAATAAGGCCATACACATGAAAAACGAAGTGGGAATGAGAGAACCCATACCTTTTTCTTAAAGATTAATGTAGAAATCTTGAAGAGAAATGGAGTTTCAGAGACAAACACGGTGAGTCTGACAAAGGTTTAAGTGAGAGAGACAATGAATAGTCACAAATGTTCGAGAGAAAAACTGAAAAGTTTTAAAATTGTCTTTAAAACGCAAAACACGCGTTTTTCGCGATTGAGTCAAGTCGCGTGCAAGTCGCCAGGGCCAGCCGCTAGAACACATAAGATCAAAATATTGAAAATATTTTTCTAAGTGTTTTTGGCGACTGGAGGGTCTACTCGCAAGGAAGTCGCGAGGTGAGCCGCAAAAATCTCTGTGTACCTCTCGCGACTAGACCTTCCACTCGCAAACAAGTCGCCACAATGAGTCGCGAGAAACATGAAAATTCAGATTTTGAAAAATATTCTAAGTATTAAGTATTTTTCGCAACTAGGACATTGATTCGCCAGTGAGTCGCAAAAAATATCTGTGTAAGCTTGCGACTAGGGCATGCGGCTAGATTAACCCGCGACTGAGTTGCCAGGACAGGGCAACACTGTTTTTGAAATTTTGACAATTTTTGTAAAAAAAAAAAAAAAAAACTTTCCAAAAACAACTAAAAACTCAAAAATCTTTTTGTGTTTGATCAACAAAGATTGAGCATGTAAAAACACATTTAATCAAGTACAATCACAGAAATAAATATGACATTCATTGATCATAGACATGTGTGATGTGTGTGAGTATCAACAATGAGATTAGGGCTATCCACGGGTCAGGTCGGGTCGGTTTTGGACCAAACCTGGACTCGACTTGCCGACGTTGGGTGGAGGGTGGAGAAAACCGGACTCGACCTACCAGAAAAATCGATCGAGTTGGTTTCGGGTGAGGGTGAACGTTAGTCGGGTCGGGCGGGTCATCGGAATAAAGAAAGCATCAAAATCTGAAAAATAAATAAATAAATAAATAAAAGTTGCCAGAACCTGGAAAAACTCGTCAGATTCTGGAAATATTCGCCGAATTTTGCATTTTTTGGCTAAAAATTGCTGGGGCTTGGCCAGATCTCCTTGAATCTAAGTTTGACCTCGCCAGATTTACTCGAATCTAAGCTCGATATTACCGGATCTCCTCGAATCTAAGCTCAATCTTACCAAATACGGTCGAGATCTCACTAGATCTCCTCGAATCTAAGCTTGATTTTGCCGGAGTTCGCAGGATTTGTATAGAACATCGGTCGGGTTAGGTGGCTCAGGTTTTGGAGAAGAAAACTGCCACTCGACCCGTCAGCATCGGGTCTTGGGCGTGGAAACTCGTAACCGACTAACAGGAGCGTCGGTTAGGGCTGAAATCAGGTAGAGATTAGGCGGTTTGGTCGGTTCGGCGGGTGTGGGTCAGGTCTGGACACCCCTAAATGAGATAGTCCTTAGTCTAATGTGAAGCTTCAATAATCAATTTAAACAAGTCATATACAACTAGCACTAGATAATGTGATCCATCTCAATTATAGAAATATGCATATATGACCTCCCACATAACCTGATAACATAACTTTGAAACTTTTCATTTGGCTTCATATACATCATATCATTTGATCTTTTTGAATTCATATATCTCATTTTGAGATCAATGCCTAAAATTTTTGATATTTCAATTGATGAGTTAGCCTTTAGCTTTTTAGGCATCACACATTTTATTTTTGGTTGCTTTCCCTTTTTCCTAGTCAAATACTAGTGTGTGTGACAGGTTTTTGCAACTCAATATCTCTTTTTATTTGGAGATTTCAATTTGGCGAGCTCTTTAAGCAAAATAGTAAAATAAAGAGTGGAAAGATATATAGACATAAGTCTATGCATGTCTCAAGATCAATAAAACCATTCATTAATCATTCATGACAAGGTTGAAGATCTATTTACAACAGTCACATAGATTTCAAAATTTCTCCCACAATGATATGAGTGCATAGGAGACAAGCTAAGCTCGTAGATGCACAAAGCCATTAGTACAAAGGTACAAGGAAAAACATGCTTTGAGACAAAACTCAACAAAGTCGATCAAACTTTTTAGATTTTCTATTTTTTATGTGTTTTTGGATTTTTGACAGACATGCAAGAAAAGATTGATCAAAAACAAAAAAGTAAAAACATTTAAAGAAAAAGCAAACAAACAGACAATTTTTCTTTAAACTCATGCTAGCAAAAAGTACACAACCAAGCATATTCACAAAACATGGAAAGTATTAATGTATGAACATGTTGTAATGCTTATGCATGAGTACCCTTCTTCACCCACATGTCACATTTGTTTGGGGTGATATCCTTGAAGGATTGGGTACGAGAGTTAGGACTTTCAAACCTTCTCATGAAGCTTTCTAGGCAAGTGGTGAAAGCACCGATCATCTTCATTACGTCCATCATGCCTGGATCACTATTTCAACCTTTTGAAGACTCAGCTGCCCAAGTTCTCTTGTCATTTCTTGGTCCTCGTGACCTTTGATCAGTAACATTTTTCAATGCTCTCAGCTTATGAAAATTGGGTCAGGTGTGTCCTTGAAGACCACGATGATGACAGAAGTGGTTCGTTCTTAGACCTCTTTGTGATCGTGGAAGAGATCTCCCTCTTGCTTTAGTCCTAACCACAGATTGGTTCTGAGGCCTATTCATCATCCTTTGTTCAGCCACACTTTTCTTCTTTTCAACCTTCGCCTTCTCCATAATGGGGGTAACTACAACTGGCTCTTTGGCCTTCACAAACTTCACTTCTTTGCAAATATTCACAGCTGCACTGCTTTCTCCAGTGTATCCTAGTCCGGCTTTATCTGAGAATTGCTTTTGAGAGGAAATGACATCATCCAACTTCTTAGTGGAGACCCTCTCTACCTTGGCATTAGCTTGAACCACCTCAAGCTCTAGGAATCTAATTTTTAAATAAGCTTCTAACAGCTCACCATTCAACTTTTCTGTTTCACATTTGGCTTCCTTATGTTGGACCAAGAGACTCCGGTAGTCCTCCTCTACTTTCTTCATTTTCCTCACAGCCGCCTTCGCCACCCTTGCATACTCTCCCGATTTCTCAAGTAAGGTGTAATTCTCTTGAAGACTAGATGTATTTTCATCCTCTTTAGCATCCGATTCTTCCACAATCCCTATGGATTCTTCATCACCGTGCTCCCCAAGTTCTTGTACAAGTTGATCCAAGTCCTCCGAGGACTCAACATGTTCAATAGCCATAAATGCGAAGTAATTTCCTTCTCCATCACAGCTTTCCTCAGAATCGGAATTGGATAAATCTGAGTCACTTAGAGTCGTGGCATAGACCTTGCCCTTTGATTTCAAATAATTGAGACATTTTTTCTTGAAATGTCCATGTCCATTGCACTCAAAGCATGTAATTCCTTATGTAGATTAGGGTTATCTACCATCTTTCCTTCTAAATTCCTTTTTCTCTTTCCCAGAACTTTGAAATTTTCCTTTGTCACCAGATTTCCCACTGTTCTTGAGTTTTAAGAATTTCTGGAAGTTTTTCACAAGATACGCCACATCTTTATCTACACCATTCTCCTTCGAAGAGTCATGAGATACTACCCTCTCATCAATTGTCTTAAGAGCAAGAGATTTGCTCTTCCTCTGAGTGGGCAATGACAATTCATATGTCTGTAGTGAATCAATCAACTCTTGGACTTTCATGTCGTCAAGATCTTTGCTCTCTTCAATAGCTGTTACTTTGGCACGGAAGCTTTCCGGCAGTGACCGAAGGATCTTTCTTACTATTTTAGAATCCTTCGTCTTTTTCCCCAAATTGAATTTGCTAACGACCACCTCGTTCAGCTTACTATAAAAAGAGTCAAAGGACTCATCCTCACTCATTTTCAGCTCCTCAAAGCGAGTGGTCAGCATCTGTAGTTTGATGTCTTTCACTTTCTTTGCTCCTTCATAAGTTGTCTCCAGAATCTCCCATGCTTCCTTAGCAATAGTGATATGTGAAATCCTGTGAAATTCTTCTAGAGAGACACCACAGAAAATAACATTCAAGGTTTTACTATTAGCATTAACTGCCGCAAGAGCTGCCTTATCCCAAGTGGATTTAGCAGCCTCCGGCCTAGTCCAACCAACTTCAACTGCATCCCACATAGCATCATCAATAGAACACAAAAATGCCCTCATTCAGACTTTCCAAAAAGCATAATTATTACCATAAAAAAATGGTGGAACATTTAGAGATTGAGATCTATCCATCTCAATATGGGGTCAGGGATCGCACTAAGGTATTTAAACCACAATGAGTGCACCCGCTCTGATACCAATTGAATGTTCAATATGTGTATAAAACATCCTTGAACGTTTAGACCCCAAATTACAAATTATCAATTCAAGCTTATAATCAAATAATAAATGTGCGGAATATGAACATAAGCTAAAACAAAATTGATAAAAAATCTAAACCATAAATAATCACAACCACAGTAGTAATTAAATGGAAAAGATAAAGAGAAGAGAGATGCAAACACAAGGACAACACTCGATGTGTTATCGAAGAGGAAACTAAAGCCCTCGGCGTAAAACCTCTCCGCCGCCCTCCAAACGGTCAATAATCTACTAGAAAATGTAGTTGGGATACATGAACAGCAATAGACTTTCCAAGCCTAATCTACCTAATGTACCTAAGCCCTCTAAGCTTCTTACTCTAACAAGGTTACGCCGAACCTATGTATTTTCTAGCTTATCAGATTCCGCTATAGCCCATAGCATCAACCAATATGAGTTGGTCCCTTTCTAACTGCTTCCCAAAGCATCAAAAAGCCTTCTCACAGATATGGGTATGGTGAGAAAAGGATTTTATTAAGAACATCTCAAGAATGTAACAATGGAGAGGGTGAGAGTAGAGAAAATTGAAGAGTCTCTTAGGTGAAGATTGTGGATGATTCAATCTTGTTTTTCTCTAGGGTTTCTCTCTCAAAATTTTCTCTGGCAGCTCTCTACATTTCGTGGGTATAATGGTCTATATATAGTGGTGTGTGTTTGGAATGCGAAAAGTCAGTTTTTTCAAAACAGAGCTAGCTGGCGGCTTGGCCTCGCGACTTGACTGAGTCACGAGTTCAAGCTGCAAGGTAACTGCATTGCCAGTCTGGATTTTTTGTCCTGTAATGCAACAGCTGGCATAATGCTTCAGCTTCCCGCATGCTTGACGCGTGACCATCTTCTAGAGGCTTGCCAGTCGTGAGCCACCCGCGAGTTCCA
This sequence comes from Quercus variabilis, assembly GCA_030445155.1. Classification (NCBI taxonomy): domain Eukaryota; kingdom Viridiplantae; phylum Streptophyta; class Magnoliopsida; order Fagales; family Fagaceae; genus Quercus; species Quercus variabilis. Next base: position 53,787,563 of record CP129454.1, on the reverse strand, counting down.
ATCACGAGTCCCTACTTCTTTGCACAATGTTGAACATTTCTTTATACTCTCTCACACACTACCCTTACATGATTCCCACCTAAATACAATATTACTAAATGCTGAATTACAAGCAAATTTGGCATAGAATAAAGCCAACAAAATGGTTGATTAAATTCAAACTTACATATATATATATATATATAATCTTATTTTTAAAATAATATTTACAATTATCTTATTTCACAACTTTAAAATATTGAGGAATAAACGGAATATGGGTTCAACCATTCGACTTTATTTTATTTTATTTTTTGTTTATAGGAAGATTTGAAACTAAGATTTCTATAAGAGTCACAACTTAGAAGCTACCTAATGTTGGGCAGGTAGGGCCCCCGGCTAAGCAGAATGATTAGTGGAAAGATATGCGAGACTTCATTCAACAATATGACTCTACCTCAATTCATGGTTTGTCAAGCCAGGATCAAAACGAAAAGAAGGGGATAAAGGAGTGCTACAAGAAGTCTTGATGAAAACAACAGGTCCATTACAATATTCAAAAGATGATACAAAATTTTGTATCTTCCCAAGGTTCCCTTTTACCATTTTATAGTAAAAGACCACCAACTACTACCGTAGACTTGGAGAAAAAAAATATAATAACAATGATTTAAGTTAAATAAAACTCTATAATAACAACAATGATATTCGAAAAATGTGTCTTACTCATAAAATGTCCCTACATCATGTAGACTCAATCTCATTGTTTTAGATGGCATAACTTTTCTCATTTATAGTGTCCATTCAAGTCTGGATGGAGGAACTCCCATCTGAGCTAATTCATCAAATTACTTTCTTCTTAAAAAATTAATAACAAAATACATAATAATAATAATACCAAATTTCAAGGTTTTCACTAATTCATTGATACCCTCTTAAAAATTTAATAATAAAAAAAGTAAAAAACATAATAATAATACCACCAAATTTCAAGGTTTTTGCTCGGCTAGATTTTGAAATTTTTGTATATTATTTGGTAAATCAATATACCTCTAGAAATCTTAATTTTTAACATAAGAATTTAAAAAAAATTCTAACAACCTACACTTTCACGGGGACATGAACAAAAAGGGGATAAGACTCAAGAGATAAGCATTTTTATTCAAAAGCAACTATGTAATTTTTTGATTGGCAACCTAAAGTCGCACAATAAAAAGTTGGAAATAAGAATTGGACTTCCACTCTATTCGATGGTTTAACCCACTAGTGATATATTATTTTTAAATCTTTTAATCCAACATTTATTTAAATAATTATTAGGTTTAAAAGTGGGTGAAAGAAAAAACCTCTTAATTTTTAAGGCACATGCTATCGTAGATTGTCCTCGGTACAAACTAATCTGATTTAAAAAATAAGAAAAAAAAAAAAAAGAATCACGAGAAAAAGGACAAATAGGAAAACACCGGTTTGCTTAATTAACAATATATCAGCTTATCAACAAATCTTTAAGTGGCAGAAAAAGTATGTTCTTGATAAGGCTGGAAAAACATATTATTGTAAATAATTCTTTGTCTTCATTAGAAAATACAAAATTGATGACCATTAAGAAAGTCTTTGAAAAAAATTTATTGTTTGATATGAACAATGATTATTCAACCACCTAAATAAATAAATGGTAAGCCTCTATCATCTTAAAATTATCAATTATTAATATGGTATCTGAATAGAATATTCTTTGAAAAGTAAGTATTTTTTCCTGAGTAAAGTTAGGTTATGTTTGTTTAATAGAAAGTCACTTCGAAATAATAGAAAATGACTTCAATGAAAGACTTCTTTTGGTTTGCTTTTTGAAAATTACTTGTTTTTATTGATGGGCATAGTAGCATATAAACAAAAAAATTCCACCTTTTTTTTTTTATAGACAATTTTCCGCTTTCTGAATTTAAACATTAAAAAAAAAAAACTGCGTTTATAATATTTTTACAATAAATTTTAAATGGTAGGTTGTTACTAGTTTTAATTCAAACTTACCACTGAAATACTTTCTTGCCCACCAATTATAAGTATTACCTACTATCTATGATTTATTTTAAAAATATTGTGGATATAGCAGTTCTCTTTAAGCATTGATTTTGTTAGTCAATATTGAAAAGGTGATCAGTGAAGGAAACTGAATGTAAGCATCAACTAATAAAAGTAGACATCGTAGAATCTTAATAGCCTGTGAATGTAAATTTTCATGGTCCATACTAAACTAAATTAAGTGGGACTCAGCAAGAATCAGTCAGGTGTTTATCTACCAAAGAGTATGTCTAAATTCACCAGTGGCCTATATATATAGACAAGTGGTATTTCTCCTCCTTCCACAGGAAAATTTCTATTTTACTCCTTTCTGCTTTCTTTGGTTTTAATCTTTGAATGTTTAAATCAAACACTTGACAGCTTATTCCATTGAACATAATACATAGCACAATATTCGTTTGTCCAAATTGGAGTAGCTCTTCTAATCTTCCTTATTACCAAAATTCATATTTATCTTCCGTTACAATGTAAATGTGGAAGTTCAAAAGTTCAGAAGTAAGCCTTGTCCTGAATGAGTCATCCGCAGGTGCAACACCATCACCTTCAGGGGCTTAGCCCTGTCGTCTAACCCATGCCTCAAAATTCTCCTTCATGGGCTCATACAATAAGCCCACGAGCACGTGTTCTTTCAAAGACTGAATGCCTTTTGTCAATATCGTAAGGTTAGAACTTGGAACTTATCTCTTCGAGAACTTGGAACTTATTAGAAGTGGGAAATAGTACACTTCATAGACTTGTCTATTTGACTAGAACCATATCTATGCAGTCCAATTTGCATGTAAACAAACATAAGTTGAAATTATTCACCTCAGGAGGACCAAATCTTATATGAGGCTCAGTTTTTATTTTTACTGGTCTAGTTTGAATTCTTGCAACACTGTGTAGTGCTAACACTAGCAAAATCATCCTGATCTTAGTTCTGGTTATTTTATGTGATCAATGTGGGCATCATTCATATACAATAATTTTAATTTTGAAGAGGTGATTAGTAATGGTAACTAAAGGTTAGCTATCAACTGGATTAAGGTTTGAGGGCAATTTGAGGGGGAGTAGCCAAAAACTACTCAAAGTCACCTATAATTAAAGATTCTCAAATCAATATTCTCAAGCCTTTAATGTAAAACCAAGTTTTTTTTTTTTTTTTATAAGTAATGTAAAACCAAATGTGATTTCCAAAACCATTTCCCTAAACCAAAAATAAATAAATAACATTAAATTTCGAAATAAGAAAAAGGGCCTCCATCTTCTCAAAAAATATTTGCAGCAAGCTGAACACCGGCTCCCAATTAACCATTATCTTTTCTTGGCGCAAGTAATATTTGAGTAAAAATTTAAGTACAGTGCAGAGTAGTTTTCTTGCAAACTAAAACCATCTCAAAAGAAATTCACATTAGTAGAGCATCCTCAAAAACAAGAGATGCTTCTAAAAGTTATGCATCAAGCTTCAATGTATAAATTTATCCATTAAGAAGTGTCATCGATAATGGAAGCATTGAAACTTATTTGTCGTGTAACCAAATTATAGTGGGTTTATGCGAAATAGTAATTAAGAAAAAAAAAAAAAAAGACAATCACGCAAAGAACACGATAATTTAAGTGGTTTAAAAATATAGGGAGATTACAAAGATAGTACAAAGGCGCTATCACAAAACCCAAACACCATACACCCAAAGAGCGCTCTCACCATAAGCACATGACAAAAGAAACCTAAAATTTCTCTCACAACAATTAACAAGACCGCATATATATAATAGTTTAGGTTTACTGCATGAAGCAATAAGGTCCACTAATATTTGTGTGGAGCACAAGTGACATGGTGCGCACTATCTAAAACCAAGTACATGGCAACATTACTTAAACAATATCAAGCCACCAACTCAACATTCATCATCATTGATTATACTGTTAAATCAATGATACCATTCATCACGGTAGTAATAAGGCATCATTCTTTAAATCAAACATTTGATAGTTCATTCCATTAGAGAAGCTCTTCTAGTCTTCATTTCCCAAATCCACAATATTTTACATTAAAAGCATGACTGCAAATGATCTACATGACTTACACTAATGTAGAGAACTGCATCAAAAGAGATATCCCAATCATTGTCAGTCAAGTAAAATATGGTATGGATCAAAAAAATAAAGTTGAATAATAACAGTAAAATAACAAGACAATTCTTAATTACCATTATTTCTGCAAATTAAAGTATCACCATAGTTAACTTTCAACTGCCATTTGACACTCTTAAATTTGAACCATTGCTATGTCCATATACGCATCCAGACATGTAAGAATACCTACGCATAAAGATTAAGAGGCATCATAAACGCTTGTAAATGTATGTTTTCATAGTCCATACCGAACAAAATGAAGTGGGGTGCAGCAAATATCATTCAGATGCTTATCTAGAAAGAGTAATTCTAAAATTCACCACCCCACTTATATAGCCAAGTTGTATTTCTTGGCCTTCCAAAGATGCACTCTATCTTAAAAGACTGGCAAGAAGTTCAGTTTCACCCCTTCCCCCTTCCTTCAATTTGTATATTGACAGAAAGAAAAATTTAATGGAGAAAATAGGAGAGGGCAAATGTTCCATATATGAATATCACTTTTATCTAGATATCATGATTTTCGCCAAGCAATGTTGTCCAAAGTACTTGATCCCCATTTAGGAATCTATTGAGCCATATTAACAATCATGTCATCATTTTATTTTCATAATTTCTTTAAAAAATATGTATAGAAATATTAATGTATACAATAATACATTATGCATTTACTTACTTTTCACTACCATAAATTTACACATTCTTGAATTTAAATTTAACTTATAATAAAAAAATACATGTAATACAAACACTTTGGGCGGAGACATCAATTATTTATTTTTAGTTTATACTTGCCAAAAAAAAATTCTCATTCTATCTCTGTAATCATCATATCTGTACGCTAATGTAGTATTCAAGGCTAGGTTGAAGGGTCTAGTTCCGGTCATACTTAGTGAACTATATGTCATTTTCATCAACTTCTAGAGATAGAGATAATAAATCCCTTAACGAAGATTTTTATTTTCCTTTCTTTTTCTTTTTGTATAATATTACATGCAAGTGGTTATTGTGATATGTTTTTTGTAATGTACCAACTTTCTCTACATAATACCAAATTCAACTTGAATAAAACCTTCAATGGACACACAGAATCACAGATGCATGCATAATAAGTTAGTTTAAAATATGAATTTGATAACAAATCTAATTGATGCTAACTTCAACAACAAACCACTTCTAATATATTACTTATCATAGGTTATGGTTTTACATCACCTCATTGTTATGATTATTATAATTTTTTGATTTATATTTACAAACTACAGTTTGGCATTCAGTCCAAATCGGTCCTCTTTGGTCAACTTCTGTCCAGTTTGGTCCAATTTGGTCAATTCAGTCCATTTTGGTCTCCTTTGGTGTATTTACTTAAGAATGGGAAAAAATAGGATTGGGTTGAGAGTATTATCAATTTTAATTATATGATAAGTTTTGATTATCATGATAATTTTCTTAAGATAATGAGAATTTAGAATAATAAATTTGAAATTTATAAAATTTAGTTGACCAAAAGAAATTAGGAAAATATAATGCATAAAAAATAGTTAAAAGAATATGGACCACTTCAAAAAAGAATAATATCAATCAAAAATACCAAAAATGATAAAAGTATATGTGGGGGAAAAAGGGCCAGGCCCAAGGTAATGGGCCGAGGGCCCACGAGAGGACTATTTTACATCCGAAAAGAGAGAGGAGAAAAAGGCAAGGCCCAGCTAGGAGTGGGATCCTCATAATGAAGGATCATCGCTATCCGAGGAGGATATCTCTTGTCCGAGGAGGATATCTCCTGTCCGAAGAGGATGTTTTACTCTAACATGATATCATAGATTAATTGAGTACGAGAAAAGCCAGAATGACTGTCCTAGGACTCCACCTGATCAAGATGAGCTCAGAGCATGTTCTGGAACGATAAGGATGGAGAAATATCTGAGGGAAAGGCTGCTGCCATCGTATTCAATGCATTGCAACAGCTTTTCTGGCCGCATTTATGTGGAGAAGACCTCTGAACAGTGCATCCTAACCTACCGCCACTCACACAGAGCTGAAAAGAAGATGCCTGACGTGACAGGTACTTGAGCAAGTTCATGGATGAGGAGCACGTAGACGATGGAGATAAGGGTAGGAGTGACTATATAATAAAGGGGAGCACCTGTCAATGGTCCCCCGGAAAAAAGGAGAGAGAAAGGAAAAAACAAGGTGAGAGTTCTTCAAACTATCAATGTATACAGACTGATCAATATTAATCACTGTAAAAAAAGTTATGATCCATTGTTATTAATTCCTTACTGATTCTAGTTCTCTGACCCATACTCTACAAATTGATTGTCTTTGGGTTTATGTAACGAATCTGAACCCTATAATTGGCGCCGTCTGTGGGAAGAGCTTGAGCGTAAGGGAAGAATAGCATCGGTTGGTCATGGCTGATCAAGGGCAACAACCGGCAGAATCTGGGGCCTCCCAACATATTGATCATTTTCTTAATCTGGAGCAGAGGCAGGACCGTGAAGGCAGTGTGCACACTACACACACTGAGCGAACCCAGCCTCGTGGCGGAAGTCGCGTTTCCCATGCAGAGAAAAACAGTATGCAAATAGAGATTGAAAGGTTGAAGAGGGAGCTACGCTATGAGAAGAGAAAACGTGCTGCACCACACCCTGATGACGACTTGGACGACGGACAAGATATTACCTATGAGCAGAACTCTTAAACTCCAATCAGTGAGACTTTTTCGTATGAAGATGAGCACCCTCGTGAGAAGCGACCTCGAGGACTACCATATGGAGGGGTGGGCAATGATGCCATGAGTAAGGCCCTGAATCAGATCTCCAGGTCACCTTTTACACGTAGGATCGAAGGAGCGGAGCTGCCTTGGTGTTTCAACCAGCCCACCTTTACTATCTATAACGGCAAAACTGACCCTGTGGAACACGTCAGTCATTTTAACCAAAGAATGGCTGTCTATGCCAGAGACGAAGCTCTAATGTGCAAGGTATTCCCCTCCATTTTGGGTCCTGTAGCCATGAGATGGTTTGATAACCTGAGGGCCGATTCCATCGATTCTTACCAAGAGCTTACTCAAGCTTTTGGTTCACGATTCGTCACCTGCCGAAGGGTGCCCAGGCCCTTGTCCTCCCTTCTGTCCTTAAGCATGCATGAGGGTGAGACACTGAAGGCGTACTCGGATAGATACTGGGAGATGTTTAACGAGAGGGAAGGCAATTTCGATGCCATGGCCTTGGAGACATTCAAGTTGGGTCTCCCCACTGATCATGGTTTAAGAACGTCCTTGTCTGGCAAGCCTGTTATTAGCATGCGCCAGCTTATGGATTGCATTGAGAAGTATAAAAGGGTTGAAGAGGATCGGCAACAGGGGAAGGGTAAGGATAAGGCTACCACCCAGGACAGGAAGGACTTTAGGTCGGATCGCTATAACAACAGTAAGCCGAGGAGAGATTTCGTTGGGCACTCAGGTTCAGCAAATGCCCAAATAGTTAATACCGTGTTCAAAGAGCCCGTTCATCAAGTCCTAGATAAGATAAAGAACGAACCATTCTTCAGATGGCCGAATAAAATGTGAGGAATCCGGAGAGACGCAATCATAATGTCTATTGTCAGTACCACCAGGACCACGGGCATACGACTGAAGACTGCAGAAGCTTATGGGACCATCTGGACCAACTGGTCAGTGAAGGTAGGTTGAAGAATCTTTTACATCGCTCCAGCGGATGAAGAGGGCAGCCAATTTCGGATGCCGAGAAGGGGGATTCTACAAAACCCCCTTTAGGTGTTATTAATGTTATTTTTGCAGCCCCAGGAAGGACCGGATCCCAGCCGTCGAAGGTTATGTCTGTGGCTCGGCTGTCGGTGGGAGATGCTGATAGGAATCCGAAGAGCTCTGAGCATGCTGTGCCCCCCATTTTAGGTTTTTCAGACGAGGATAAAGCTGGGACCATTCAACCCCATGAGGACGCATTGGTAGTTACCCTCAGGATTGGGGGATATGATGTGAAGAGAGTGATGGTAGACCAAGGCAGCACAGTGGAGATCATGTACCCTGATCTTTTCAGGGGATTGAATCTCGTGCCTAGTGACTTGACTCCATATTGCTCCTCCCTATTCAGCTTTGAAGGAAGAATGGTTATTCCGAAGGGACAGATACGACTGCCCATGCAAACTGGCTCGAAAATTGTTGAAGTGAATTTTGTTGTGGTAGATGTCTACTCCCCTTATACGGCGATTGTGGCCAGGCCCTGGTTACATACACTAGGGGCTGTCTCCTCTACTCTGCACCAAAAGGTCAAATATCCTTCCGAGGGGCGAGTTTGTGAGATCTGCGGGGATCAGTCCTCGGCTAGGCAATGTCTAGTGGCGGCCATACGACATGAGTCTGAGGGTGAGCCTTCTGAAAGGGTGGTCAAAGACCTATAGCAGTTAAAGGGACGGTTGTCGCCTGCCGGTGGGCAGGATGAAGGTGTAAAATGCGAAGACTTAGCACGGGTCATGGTTGGGACTAATCTTGAAAGATACTTTCAAATTGGATCCCAGATACCTTAGTCAGAAAGAGAAGAGCTAGTTGAGTTCCTGAAAAAGAATATTGATGTATTTGCGTGGAGTACTTATGAAGCCCCAAGGGTAGATCCAGAGTTCATTTGTCATCATTTAAGGGTTAACCCTCTGAGTATACCAAAGAAGCAACCTCCTCGGCGGCCATCTAGAGAGCATGCCGAGGCAGTCAGAGAGGAGGTGCGAAAGCTCAAGCAGGCCAGGGCTATTAAAGAAATTTTTTATCCCGAATGGCTGGCAAATACTGTGGTGGTAAAAAAAAAAAGTGGAAAGTGGCGAGTCTGTGTAGACTTCACGAACTTAAACAAAGCCTGCCCTAAGGACCCTTTCCCTATGCCGAAGATTGATCAGTTGGTAGATGCTACTGTCGGCCATCCTCGGATGAGTTTCTTAGATGCTTTTCAGGGGTATCATTAGATCCCCCTTGCTCCAGACGACCAGGAGAAGACCGCTTTTGTTACCCCCATTAGTAACTACCACTATAAAGTGATGCTTTTTGGTTTGAAAAATGCAGGTTCTACGTATCAGCGGATGATGACCAAGATATTTGAATCACAATTAGGCAAAAGCATTGAGGTCTATATAGATGATATGGTGGTTAAAAGCAAACTTGTTTCTGAGCACTTGAAGGATCTTGATGTGGTTTTTGAAGTTCTGAGGAAACATAAGTTGCGCTTGAACGCTTCGAAGTGCTCTTTTGGAGTTGGGTCAGGCAAATTTTTGGGCTACATGGTCACGCACAGGGGAATCGAAGTTAATCCTGATCAGATAAGGGCTATCCAAGACCTACAGGCTCCTCGGAATCCGAAAGAGGTCCAGAAGCTAACAGGAATGACGGCTGCGTTAAACCGATTTATATCCAGGTCTGCGGACAGATGCAAACCCTTCTTCTCGCTGATTAACAAGTGGAAGGATTTTGAATGGACTGAAGAGTGCGCCTCGGCCTTCCAACAGCTTAAGGATTATTTATCTCGGCCACCGATTATGTCTAGTCCTGAGCCAGATGAGGTTTTATTTGCCTATATCGCAGTGGTCCCTCATGCTGTAAGTTTAGTGCTGATAAAAGTGGATCAGGGAGTACAAAGGCCGGTCTACTGTGTAAGAAAGTCGCTACATGAGGCCGAGATCAGGTACTTGCCGTTGGAAAAGGCCATCTTGGCCGTAGTGCTTGGAACGCGGAAATTGCCTCACTACTTCCAAGCCCATACTGTCATGGTGCTCACGTAACTCCCACTCAAGACAGTACTTTGAAGTGCCGATTATACGGGGAGGATAGCCAAATGGGGCACTATTCTAGGGGCTTTCGATATCAAGTACATGCCTCGCACGTCAGTCAAAGGGCAGGTCCTTGCGGATCTGGTGGCCGAATTTACGGAGCCTAATATGGGAGATGTGGCCGTAATGCCGAGCATGGATGAAAAATCGGTTGGAATAGTTTCTCAACAAGACCCTGCTCACTGAGAGTTGTACGTAGATGGCGCTGCGAACAGGAAAGGTTCTGGAGTAGGGCTGGTCTTGACATCTCTGGAAGGAATCATCATTGAAAAATCGCTAAGGCTAGATTTTGGTGTGACAAATAATGAGGCTGAGTATGAAGCCCTATTGATGGGAATGGTTATGGTCCGAAGAATGGGAGGAAAGGCCGTGAAGGTGTTCTCGGACTTTAGATTGGTTGTGGGTCAAGTACAAGGAGAGTTTGAAGCCAAGGACGAAAGGATGCAAGGTTATTTGAACCGAGTCAAACGTCTGCAAGGGGAATTTGAATTTTTTAGCTTGCTACATGTTTCCAGAAGTAGCAATGCACACGCAGATTCTTTGGCCACGTTAGCCACCTCTTCGGATCAAGATCTGCTGAGAATTATCCTCGTGGAGGATCTTCATGAGCCCACTGGAATAGGAGGAGACGCAATTCAAGTACACCAGATTCGAGAAAGTCCATGCTGGATGGATGTCCTAATCAGATTCTTAAAAGATGATATCTTGCCAGAAGAACGAAAGGAAGCTGACAAGATCCGAAGGAGGGCTGCCAGATTCTGGCTGTCTGAGGACCAAAAGTTATACAAACGCTTTTACTCGGGGCCATATCTGTTGTGTATTCACCCAGAAGCGACTGAGTCGTTACTAGAAGAATTGCACGAAGGGATTTGTGGGAGTCACACCGGAGGCAGATCGTTGGCCCATCGGGCCCTTACCCAGGGATATTGGTGGCCGAGCATGCAAGAAGAAACTCACGACTATGCGAAGAAATGTGATCAATGTCAGCGATTCGCACCGAACATACACCAGCCGGGGGGAATCCTCAACCCTTTATCTAGTCCATGGTCGTTTGCCCAATGGGGTTTGGACATCATGGGTCCATTCCCTAAAGCTGCAGGGAACAGAAAATATCTCCTGGTCGGCACCGATTACTTTACGAAGTGGGTCGAAACTGAACCTCTTGCCAATATCCGAGATGTGGATGTGCAAAAATTTGTGTGGAAGAGTATTGTAACTCGCTTCGGAGTTCCGCATACCCTCATTTTGGACAATGGCTTACAGTTCGACAGTAGCTCGTTTCGGAATTATTGTAGCGAACTTGGGATCACGAACAGATACTCTACTCCCTCCTATCCTCAGGGTAATGGGCAAGCTGAAGCAGTCAATAAAGTTATAGTTAGCGGCTTAAAGAAGAGGCTGGATGACGCAAAGGGAAGGTGGGTTGAAGAGTTGCCACACGTGCTTTGGGCTTACAGAACCACACCTCGCAGGTCTACTGGGGAGACCCCTTTCTCAATGACTTATGGGTCTGAAGCTGTCATTCTTTTAGAAGCTAACTTCCCAACTCTGAGAACCAGTTTGTTCTGCCCGGCCAACAATAGTGAACTCTTAGAAGCCGGATTGGATTTAATCGAACAAAGGAGAGAAAATGCAATGGTTCGGCTGGCTCACTACCAACAAAAGCTTAGACAGGGCTACGACGCCAAGGTCAAGCTAAGGCCCTTAGAACCTGGTGACTTGGTGCTCAGGAAAGTTGTCGGCAACACGAAAAACCCAGCCTGGGGAAAATTAGGACCAAATTGGGAGGGACCATATCGCATCACGTCGTGTGCAGGCATTGGAGCATACTTTCTAGAGGACTTGGATAGTCATGTAATACCCCGCCCCTGGAATGTAAATAACCTCAAGAGGTATTATTATTAATCGAGTTATTTCCATGTCTATTTATAATAACTTGGCACTATTTATTTGTCCTCTAAGTGTTTAAACTTAAATTTGATCATGCCTGTAGTCCTCGGACCAGATGATTTTGGATTAGTTAACACTATTTATTTGTCCTCTAAGTGTTTAAACTTAAATCTGATCATGCCTGTAGTCCTCGGACCAGATGATTTTGGATTAGTTAACACTATTTATTTGTTCTATAAGTGTTTAAACTTAAATCTGATCATGCCTGTAGTCTTCGGACCAGATGATTTTGGATTAGTTAACACTATTTATTTATTCCCTGTGTTTAAACTTAAATCTGATCATGCCTGTAGTCCTCGGACCAGATGATCTCGGATTAGTTAACACTATTTATTTGGTTAATTGGTTGATATCACTTTTTGGCCTCTATGAACCTTCCTAAGTACATTTACAAAAGATTTTATCCGTTATTTTTTATATATAGCATTAGACAGAGTTGTCCTTTAACGTTGGCCACTATATAATGTCTTCTTCGGAAACGATATTAATTGTATAAATTGTTTGCAAAGCAAAGTAATTGTGTTTCTCTGTGGCTATAATTACCGGGTGAAATTACTTGTAACACGAGAAAATAATATTAAATGCAAACACCAGCGTTCAAACAAAAGCTAATTCATTAATAAAAATCAGAGTTTACAATTTCCTCAACTACCAAAAAAAAAAAAAAAAAAAAAAAAACAATGAAATAACATCTAAGTATGTGTTGTGACTTCGTTGGGAGGATCCAAGGGCACTTTCTCCCCTTCCAAAAATTTGCCCTTTTCTTGCTGGGGCTCGGTAGAAGAGACCTGATCACCTAGCAGTGGAAGACCCTGGTTAGGCTCAAGGATAACCGAGGGATTCAACTCAGTCAAAGGCTGCTCAGATGCCTCTGGAAGTTGTGCAGGAGGAGGGGCATCATCATCTGGGTACTGCCGAATATCTTCGCCATAGAAGATATTTTCTGGCAGTCTAAGATTTGAGTCAAGGGGCACTCTAGCAGCATCCAGTGCTTTGCCCCAGGTCAAGTCATAGTAATCTCGAGCAACTGAGGCAAATTGCTCGGTGAGACTTTTTTCTGTTGTCTCTACCCTCAACTGATAGGACGCCCTCTTCTTGGCCTCGGTGGCCTCCTTGGCCAGCTGGGCGTCCCTCTGAGCTTCCTCGGCAACCTTCTTAGCCTTCAGCAGCTCGACGCGAAGCTCCTTGATGGTTTCCCTTTCTACTGCCAGATTTTTCTGAGCTTCACTTAGCAGCCTGCGCTGAGACTTGGCCTGGGTCTCAGCGTTTCTGAGACCAGCCTCCAGGTCATCCCTTTCTTGGGCTACTCCCTTTAGCTGATCCGAGAGCTTGGAGGTCTCTTCCTTCAGGTTGTCCAGGACTCTCTCTACTTTGGATCTAGCTTGGGCCTCGGCCTGGGCTTCCACAAAGGTCTTGCAATTCCACTCTTCGGCTACAAAGACCTGCTGGGTGATCTGAACAAGATGATGGTGTTAGCATATAAACATAGAAAATCAACATTATAACCGAGGAGTGGAATGGGTATACTTACCATGGCCAAATCCCTCTTCAAAGACATGAAGAGTTCATATTGGCTAAAACGCCTATATGAATCCATGTCTCGGGGCAAAAGTAAAGGTTGCTGCAGCGCCTCGGCTATCAGTCCAGCATGACCCCCGTCGTAGTTCCTGACTGAGGTCTCCCAGGAAAATGGGACGCCGTTAAGCTCTAGCCTGGGAGACCATGTGCGTGGTCCTCGGCGTACCTCGGCCAGGGGAGGCTCCTCTCTGCTCTCTACCGAGGATCCCCTCTTTTGGCAGGAGTCTTTGGCCACCTTTTGCTGCTTAGCCTTAGGTGGCAATCCCCTCTCCTTTTCCTCATGCTCCATCGGTCTCTTTTTCTTTAAATTCGGTATAGGTTTGAGAGCCGGATCAGGAACCTGTGGAGCGGGAGGGGGTAGAGGTAAATTTGCCACTGGACGAGAAGTCTTCGTCCCTTTGACTTCAACTTTATTATTCCTTCTCTTGAGGAGTAGTCTCAGGTCAGACATTTCTTCCTCTGAAGAGTCTTCAGGGACTGTAGTCAGCAGCAAGGGAGGTCGGACGCAAGACTGTCTGTCAGGTTCCCCTTCGGAGTCTGAAGGAATTATCTGGACACCTTCGTTTTCCCCTTCAAACTTGAACTTGTCAATTTGTTCGTCCAAGGAGGTGGATGAGGAGCCAACCCTTTCTCTCATTGTCAGTTGTCCAAGGGGAACTTGTTGAACTGGTCGGATGAGTAGCGGAACACCTTGGGGATTAGGATGTGGAACAGGTGCGAGGTCGTAAGGTGCTAAAAAATTCTTCCGAGCAACGTCTATGCGTTGCAACCTATAATCGCCCTGAGTAATAGCGTTCCCTGCTGGCTAGATGTCAGCTTTCTTGGGGGTGTAACCGAGTATAAAGGGAACGGACCTCAACTGTCCGTCCTCGCTAACGTATATCTCCGAGCGCAATAGGTAGTTGAGGGCAGGCGCGTTGATAAGGCTCAGCTGAGGAGCAGTATGTACCTTATCTGTAAAATAAGCAAACCAGCCGGATTAGAAAGCAAATACAAGGATAGACAAAGGAGTAATTACGGAAAGAGAAAGCCCTAAGACTATGGTTAAAGACCCTGAGTCCGAGAAGGCACACCTGGCTCTCCTGGCTCGGTTGGACAATGTAGACCGTCGTGCCATGCGCCCGAGATGATCAAATAGTCGTCTTTCATCCCCTTATTGGATTTAGGAAGGCAAGAAAACAGCCTCACGACATCGGAGCGGGATTTAAGGTAGTATTCCCCCCCCCTCTTTGGCTACGACACTCATACAGGTGTGCTAAGTCGTGCCAAGTTAGCCCTAGACCTAATTGTTCATTTATGGCATCAAAGGCCCCTAATATCTTAAAAGTGTTGGGCGTGCACTGCTCGGGGGAGAGCCTATGATTGCGAAGGTAATTTAGGGTCACGGGACCCATTGGAAGGGTCATTCCCCCTTCAATGAAGGCAATCATGGGAATTATGACCTCTCCTTCTTGTCGGGCTGTCAATAGTCCTTCCGGAGGACAATACCTCAGATTTACCCCCCGTGGGATATAATGGGTTCTCTTAAATTCCTCTATCAACGCCGGACTATCGACGAGATATTGGTATTTGCCCATTTCTAAGAGAATGAATGAAATAATGAGAAGAAAGATGGTGTTAATGGGAGAAAGTGTTAGCCGAGAAGAAAATAAAGGCTCAGGAGGCGCCGAGACTTACATTAGCACGAGTGAAACGAATTTCCTAAACTCGAAATGTGCTTTTGGGTGGGATCTTGAAGGCAAAAGACGCAGGAATCCGAAAGGGCGTGAAGGGCTTTTGAAGGAGGGAACTCTCCGGAAGCTCTGAAAATGCTCTAGGTGCTATGAATGTGTGTAAAGTAAGGAAATTAACTTCCTGCAAAGATTTATATATGGGGACAAACAAAGCGGTGTCATTCATCCCGCCCGAATCCCGAGGGCAAACCCTAACCGTTTGATCAACAATCCGCCGTTGGATGCAAGAGACAGAGCCGCCTGAAGTAGTTGATGCGATGCTTTGGGAATGAGAGATTTACAGCGACAATAATGAGGCGCGCGTCTCCACAATCTCGCGCGTGTAAACAGGGGCATTTATGACTTTTTATTTTTACTTTTGTTGATTTCTTTTATTTTATTTTATTTTCCTTTTTATCCATTCATTCCCGCGTATCAAATCAAAATCTTATTCTTTCTTCCCGCTTGCGTGGGAAAAAATAAAATTTTGAGGGGCTATTGTGGGGGAAAAAGGGTCAGGCCCAAGGTAATGGGCCGAGGGCCCACGAGAGGACTATTTTACATCCGAAAAGAGAGAGGAGAAAAAGGCAAGGCCCAGCTGGGAATGGGATCCTCATAATGAAGGATCATCGCTATCCGAGGAGGATATCTCCTGTCCGAAGAGGATGTTTTACTCTAACATGATATCATAGATTAATTGAGTACGAGAAAAGCCAGAATGACTGTCCAAGAACTCCACCTGATCAAGATGAGCTCAGAGCATGTTCTGGAACGATAAGAATGGAGAAATATCTGAGGGAAAGGCTGCTGCCACCGTATTCAATGCATTGTAACAGCTTTTCTGGCCGCATTTATGTGGAGAAGACCTCTGAACAGTGCATCCTAACCTACCGCCACTCACACAGAGCTGAAAAGAAGATGCCTGACGTGACAGGTACTTGAGCAAGTTCATGGATGAGGAGCACGTAGACGATGGAGATGAGGGTAGGAGTGACTATATAATAAAGGGGAGCACCTGTCAATGGTCCCCCGGAAAAAAGGAGAGAGAAAGGAAAAAACAAGGAGAGAGTTCTTCAAACTATTAATGTATACAGACTGATCAATATTAATCACTGTAAAAAAAGTTATGATCCATTGTTATTAATCCCTTACTGATTCTAGTTCTCTGACCCATACAGTATATATTTGTAAAAATAGAGAGATATAAATTGTTTAATTTTTAAGGAGAAAAAATTATCTACAATATAATTTTGTAAATAAATTATACATTATACCATAAATAATTATATATTTTTACACATTGCGCAGGTTTGCTAATAAAATTTATCAAACAATGAGTAGCCAACATATGTACACTATATTGCAGGTTATGGATTTCAGAAAAAAGGAGGAGAGCTCTATATATACACTATGTAACAGTAAACAGATGATGGTTGTGTCAGCAAGAAAATTAATAGCAGGGAAATCCCATAAATTTAAATCAATCATGCATTAAAAATCATTCTTCCATTAAAGCTCAAAATTATTATCAATTTGCAAAATGAAGGTTATACTAGTAATGGCAAAGAAATCCTTTAGATAAATAAGGCAGCCAATTTCTCTCCAAAGGACAGGAGCTGAACACAAATTGAAAATTTTTATGGGACATTGCTAATGCTTATAACCATATCATTGGATCTTAACACAACTTGGCTTTATGGAAAATATTTTTTGAAAAAAGAAGGATAATATATAACTTGGACAAACCTACATGACCTCAAAATGGGAAATTGAAAGATCATTAGCATTTGTAGTTTTGTAAGGCAATGTGCCACTTCCACCATAGCTAGATTCTATAGCTTCTTGCAGATGTATAGCTTGTGTAGAAATGAAAGTTTGCCAGTTACCATGTAAGATAGTTTATTTGATTCAATTACGCTCAAATATGTTCCTGTAGTGAGTTGAAAAAAATGAAGCAAAGACTTGAGATTAAGCCATCCACGTGATAGCTATTCTTTTTCGTAATGACATGTTTTTGACTAGAGAAAAGACCGATTCTTATACTTTTCCTTTTATATTACAAAAGATTTTCTCCCATGTGAGATATTTCAATTGTGTTGTTGGTAACAAACTAAAGAGTGGTGAAAGGGTTCAAGATGCGTCAGGATTAATAAAATCAAAGCTCCATGTACTACTAGGACCTTGGACAACAATGCTAAAGCTAGATCAATGATAAATAAGCAACTATTTGGAGAACTTTTGAAAATGACAAAAAACTACGTTTGATTGAACCTTTTTATCTCTATAAGATTTGTAAAATACCAGTCGTGTGCTTGTAGTTGTATTATAATGTTTTTTAGGAAAATGAAGCAAACGTAAGTGTAAAGAATTATTAAAAAAAACTAAGTTTCACATGCATTATGCCATGTTGAAGAGAATAAAGTCTCAGCAAAACAAAGTACTTGAACATGTTTCCCGCACCAATGAATTTCCACACTTCTCCAAAATGAAAAGTAACAATAGCCCTGCAGAGATAATATGCCCCAATGTGATGAATGACTAAGTAAAAATGAGTATATTAGAAATGAAATCCATGATCGCTGATGAATAGTATATATTTGGTATTTGAAATTAAAAAAAAAAAAAAAAAGGAGACTTAGACACCAAGTTTGGAGGGACTTATCACTTGCATTTTATGATATCTCTATCATTTGAATAAGAGCAATCCAGGGATTCTAGGGAGCGTTTCCCTTGGCATATCCTTCATTCAAATAAGGGAGAAAAAAATCAGCCGCATATTGTAAGGGAGCAAATCAGCTTCTTGAAATCATATGTACCTTGGCAGCACTTCAAGAGAATTTCCCTTTTTCTTTTTCTGGGACAAAACATGAGGGCCTTCTGTTAAATATAAAACTTATTTAAATGTCAAAAATGCTAAAATGATATTTAACCCTACTTAATTAACTTACAAGGCCAGGAAAAATGCAAAACACATCATCTGCCAACAAATACGAAAGATTTAGGAGAGCTTACTGCATCTAACATATATGGCCATGTATTAATGAGCCAAAATTTTGGAAATCAATAAAAAGTGTGATTGGTTGATTCAAAGGTGTGCTCAAAACAATCATGAGAAGACCCAAATAGAGGCCTGTATCTCCAAGGCTCTTGTTATTTTTTGCCAGGGACTATGATTGACAGTTTCGAGAGCTATCAATGGTATGAAAGAGCTAGCATGATAGGTCATAGTAGCACAAAGTTGGAGTAATTAATTGTCTAATGTTTCAAAAAGTGTGACAAGATTTGGTCTGTTCTCTGTTAACATCCTTAATAACCGAAGAAATTGAGCTCATTGACAAGAATAAGTTGCCCATGCTTGGAGCATGTACTGCACCTTGCCTTTTTCTAAATCATGACAAAAGTCATTAGAATCTCTCAACACCATGATAGTTCAACCTACATAAGTCAAAACTGGTCATATGTGAATAAACTTACAGAAATTTGGATTAAGAGTTACAAAACCAGATTGTACACAAAATATCGAATGATAGCCAGTCATTTATAGTTAGAGACAGATCCTTACCCTATATGCAAGCAATTAGGAACTACCTCTGAACATTTGCATCCATCATCTAGAGTATCCAGTATAATGTTCACCTATTTGGTAAGACAATAATATATAAATTACAAGAAGAAAATACCGCTTTTTACCTATTCTTGTTTCTGGCTATCTTTCCTAAGGAGCAAGTCATCAGCTTTTTCCATATATTTCTCTAAGTTGGTGAACAGTTTAGGATACTGAAATAAGATTTGGCTCTAAAATGGTAGATCTGTAAAATATCTTTGACACTGGAAAAGAATTTCTGTGAGATCAGAAACTACCAGTGACCAGCTCTTGAATTGCCAGGTGCTACATGTGGTTCACTTTGTGACAATCTTCAAATTCGTAGTCCTTCATTCAGGTGAACCTCCAAGATTACTATAAATATTTTTTTTCATAAAGTATTAATGACAGAACAAGAGAATAAGAAATATGGCAATTGACAAAATAGGGAACAACTAATCTATTTCAAAGAAAAATATTAGAGAAATATCTATTTAGATTAATTTGAGCTTAGAAAAGGAATCAAAAGTTTATCTGGATATTTGGAACAGGGGCAACCTTGGTCCACTTTGTGCTAAAGTAAATCTCTAATTGGGAAATGTAGGATAGCTAACTTGTGGATGTACACCTCTATTTGAGAGTGAAGGATATCCAGCATCTGTAAATAGTATACAAACAAGTAACAACCAATTTAGTAAAAAGGATACAAAAAAGTAAGTGGAACAAAGGAAGGAAGCTTAGTAGGTTCTTTTTGTTGGAAGAGCAAAATGGGAAGAGAAGAAGAGATTGAGACAACTCACAAATTTTAATGGAATAATTGCATTGATTGAACTTTATTGTGATCCTTGTACTCAACCTATCTTCTACCACTGGAACACACTTGCTCCTTCCAACTTCCTTTCAAATAAAAGTAAAAAAATCAAGCTTTGATTGTATTCTAAGCCTTTGCAAGGATATATGTTGAAATAAATCCTCAACCACTCTGGGAAAGTTCAACTTGGCTTTCAATAGAAAGGGATTATATCTCTTGCTTTGCTAGTAGATGGTAGGGCTTCTAACACCCGAACTTCAGTTCTTGAAGATATGAAAAGTTACCCACCACTATTGAAAGGTTCCAACACCAACAAAACCAAATTTAAATCCTCCAACTAAAGACATACTGTTTCAAAGTTGGGTGAACAGTCTAGGATACAGAAAGAAGACTAGGCTCTAAAATGGGTGATTTGTAAAAATATCTTTGACATTGGAAAACAATCCTTTATTACATCAGAAACTACCATCGGCCAGCTCTGAATTGCCCAGCGGTACCTGAGGATTACAAACTTTTACAATAATGTTTGAATGAAATAATATCACCACTAGTAAACTACGTATATTATAATACCAAGGTTTAATAATCTTTTATAAAATAAAATTAAAAAATCAAGGCTGAAAAAGCTGCAAAGATATCTAAACATACAAACTCACCTTAAAATTTTGCAGGTCATGGAATCTTATATCAGTTTGGGGAAAGAAAAGGAAAATTTTTCCCATTCTTATTAAGTTCAGAAGGAGGTATCATATTCATTTTTTCCCTTTTGGATTTCATCAAGAACATGTTATGGCCAATTCCTATCCCTCTACGCTTTTAGGAAATATACTAAATGTTGATTTGGGAGATTCCATGTGTGTGACTTTCTAAAAATATTTAGTGTGATGAATGGCTGCAAGAGGGTTGACAAACTAATTCTCCAATAATAACATAGGAGCATGGAAATTAGTGAACTTCCATTTATGTTTTCCTTTAGCTTTAGTTTTGCTAACGATAAATATAATTCTATGACTTTGAACTAGAAATAAGAAGCTAGATTTCAAGAAAATTGGTGAATTATTGAGTCAGATGTTCAAAAAAAGGTGAAAAATGATAAGTTAAGAAGGAAAACCAGATTGCTTACTAACAGAAATTTGTACTTGATACTCGAAAAAAAAAAAATGTTCGGATTCCACTTTTGATGGACTTACTAGTGGATTTGTATGATATCACACAAACTTCAAGATGCTATTAGTTGGATGATCCAACTTTCCATTTTTATTAAATATGAAATCTTGGTCCACTTGGGCTCTTTTCCCTTGGTACATCCTTCCTTTTAATGGGAACAGTAAAAACTCAGCTTTTCACAATTGTAGATCTTTCTACTTGGGCAAAATATTAGCACCATTAATAATTTTTATCAGGAAGAAAAAAATCTATGGATCAAAAAGTTATTCTTTTTGTTTTATTAAGTAACAGGTGAGTACCCCCACAAACACACACAAAAAAAAAAAAAAAAAAAAAAAAAAAGTAACAGGGGAGTAAATATTGCGGGAAAAGTGAAAGGGGAGATAGATTAAAGAAAACTTACCACTTGTTAGCTTGAGAGTGGATTATTTAATTGATTTTTCCTCCATCTGAACACAATAGATATGCCCTTTGCACATCTATTAGTAAGAAAGGAAGGAATTGGGGGAATTAGGAATATAATTAATCATGGGCTGATTTAAATGAAAGCATTAGAGAAGAAAAAAAGAGACGAGGATTAGAGGTATGACTGTATGAGTAAACTTACCGCTCATCTCTTTCCATAATAATTTATAGCATCTTCAAATATCATTACCGTCGATGGTGATTAATGGAATATGGGCAATGTTTGACCACTCTGCACCAGTGCCCTTTGCACATCTTTCCTTTAATTTGGGGCAATTAGAAATCTGTAGAATCGTTAATTTGGTGAGGCGTTGGATTGTGGCCATGTACATTAAGTTCTCGCAGCAAAAAATATCCAGGTTTTGAAGAGAAAAAAGGTTGCCGAACCACTCAGGTAGAGCTTCCATTCTATCAAATTTAATTATCCACAGAGTTCTAAGTGCAGTGAAGCATTGAATATCATCTGGGAGAGATTGGAGTTTATCCCACCCTTACAAGTATAGTTTTTCAAGGGATGCGTACAAGTGTTGGATGGAAGTTGAACTGAGAATGGGGAAAGCATCCAGCTCCTCACAAAACCCACCGATCTCCAAAGACTCTAAGCAGGTGAGGCAGATGGGTCAAATTTTGGCAACGCATAATTCTTAATTCGGCAAGAGAATGCAGTTGTCGTAGATTTGGAATTGATTTCAAATTAGGACAATCGCTGATTTCTAATCCGGTAAGAGAATGTAATTCACCTAGACCTGGAATTGATATCAGATTAGGACAGTATTTTATACGCAACTCTGAAAGAGATGTACAGGATTGCAGCCCTGTTGGTAGAACTTCATCAACGCACGATATCCCCAGACTTCGAAGAAGAGATCCCACGCCTTGTAGACTTGGAAAGGACCTCAAATTTGGACAACCAATTACTTCAAATTTCTCAAGAGAACGAAGGGTGTGTATTGCGATTGGTAAATCACTCAATTTATGACATCCAATTATTCTGATTGATCGAAGATAGGTACAAAAGACCCAGACATTTTGATGTGATGAGATGGACACCAATTCATCACAACCCCATATTGTCAGATACGTGAGACTAGAATTATTTTGTGGTAACTGATCTGACAGACAAGCAAGTTCTGATACGCTTGTTATATTAAGGGTTGTGAGTGTGGTAAGCCTGCTGGTAATGTTTTCGAATACCGTGCTCCTAATACGAGAAATAACTAATTTCTGAAGAGACGGAAAATGACATGGAGCACTTATTAGTTTCTTGCAATCCAAGAGGGTCAACTCCTCAAGGCAAGGAAACACTGTTCTTCTTGTTGTTGTTGGCTCCATTGAGTCCTTCCATTCCATTAGATTGGGCATCCTCTCCAAAACAAGTCTTTTCAAAGCTGGGAACACCACATTGCTGCCAACTCCACTATTACTTGATCCCTCAGCACTGTAACTGCTGTAAAATTCTGCTCCTATACATTTCAAGTTATGCATTCCATTTATCTTAAGAACCTTGAGACAAGGTAGTTGCCCAAGTGAAGGAATTCTTTTGCATTTGTTACAATTTTCTAAGCGGATTTCCAACAAATGGTCAAAAAGTAACAAATCACCACTACTGTTTTCACGCATTAATAACCATGAAGGGAACTTCTCACTCCCAAAGTTTACAATCTCTAAGCTTTTCAAATTTGGGTGAGGCTGAAGGCCTTCCAATACATCCTCATCATTGTTGCTTTCTCTTTCACTACTCCAATGAAATCCTAACTTGTGTACTCTTATCTTTCTCGCTAAATTTGCAGTTTTGGCTTCTTTTTTATCTTTCACATGCTCTAGATTATCAATTCTTAATTCTCCTTGGAGTTGGCTTAAGCATCCTAGTTCTTCAATTCGATAACCAGTGTCTTGACTGATGACAAAAAAAGGCAACGATTGAAGGCAAGTCAATCGCCCCATATTAATTGGCAGTTGCTCTATGTATTGACGATCAATATCAAGATGTCTCAAGCTAATCAAATTTTGTAGATCTTTTGGAAGCTCTTTAAGACAAGGGCAATAGTCAATTCTTAGAGTTTGCAAGTTATAGAGCTTGGTGAGAGATTTGGGTAATGCTTTGACACTGGTCCTCCTGATGCGAAGAAGTCTTAAATGTATCAAATTACAAATTGACTCAGGCAACTCTTTTATACATGGCCCAGATAACGATAGACCGCGTAGGCATTTAAAGTCCAATAACTTGTCACCAAGATTAGCACCAATCAAAAAAATTGTGCGTAATCTACCCATGCCATCTTTAGATAATGGGATTGCATGCGTCGAATGACCATCAGATATAAGAGATAAATGTCGAATATGAGAGACATCAATGTCATCCCGCAAATTGCCCTCCAAATGCAAGGTTTCCCCTTCTAAAATTGAGAGCGCAAGATCATGCACAAGATCATGCATCTTGCACCTGGTAATATCACCACAAAAATTCTTTTCTGGATCTTGAAATAATGAATTTGCTAGTAAGAAATCAAAATGCTTATTACCAATATCCTCTATCACCGAAAAACTTCTTTTAGATGTTTGAAGGAACCCTTCAGCCATCCAGTGTTGAACTATTAGTTTCTTTTCAATAACAAAATCCTTGGGAAAAATTGAACAATATGCAAATCATTGTTTTAGAGATGGTGTTGGAAGATGATCAAAGCTTAATTTTAATATTGGAAAGATTCCATTATTGTCATCCATTGAATCCCAAGTTTTACTATTTTGAATCAATAACCATTCACTTGTATCCTCTTTAAAGCGCATCATTCCTCCTAGAACTCTTGCAGCCAATGGATTCCCCCCACATCTTTTAGCAATCTTTCTTCCAATATCCTCCAAATCTAGAGTTACTAGAATTCTTTCATTTGCAAATGCCTTTTCCTTAAATATTAACCAACATTCATCTTCCGATAGTTTTTCCAATTTATGCCTGGGACTTGTCTGCATGATTTGTGCCACATTGTCACTACGAGTAGTTACAATAATGTTATTTCCATTATTTTGATTAATTCCCAACAAACTACTCCTTAAATTATCCCATTTCTCACTATCTTCATTCCACACATCATCAAGTATGAGGAGATATCTTTTTCCCTCCAACTTCTTTTGAAGATGGTGAAGTATAGCATTTCTATTTTCTAACCCACTACAATTATTGTCAAGGATTTCAAGAATCTCTCTTAAAATCCTTTTAACATCAAAATTATCAGATACACATACCCACATCTTCACATCAAAATGTTTCTTTACTAGTTCATGATTGTAAACTAGTTTTGCTATAGTTGTCTTTCCAAGACCAGCCATACCTACAATAGGAATGACAGAGATAACTTGTTGATTGTTTGCACCAATCAACAAGTTGACAATTTTTAAGACATCATCTCTTCGTCCTACAACTTCTGAATCATCAATAAAAGAGTCTGTCTCCCGGTCCAGACCAGTCTGGGGGATTGGGTTGAGAGACTCTCGAAGGCCAAGGAGAGGTACATCATTCTTAATTTCATCCAATGATTGGTTGATGGTCTTTATTCTTTTTGCCATCTTGAAGGGGAATACCATGGGATTAGTGGAGAGTGAAAAGAAGCTGCGTACCTTCATTTTGTTTTCAGTCTCTACCTTTTGTCGAAGAATCTCGTAGTCATACTCATCTAGCACATCGTCAGCTTCATAAGCTACATCTTTAAGCTGCCGTAGCCAGATCTTCACAGACTCATCATGTAGTTGTCTTCTCTCAGCATCATGTAGCAAAGCTTGAATCTTGGTGAATGAGACTTGAAGCTTTCCTAGCTCCTCCTTGAAACCCCACACAGAACCGATATGCTCACTAGCTAGTGACATCGCCTTGGCTAAGATTCCCTCTGCAACAACACTGAGGACAAATTCAGCCATATTTTCTTCCTTGCTCAGCACAAGAGAAAAGTGTTATGAAGGGATTAGCTGGTATAAAGTATGTTTCTGCTACAAATAAGCGACTACTTAATGATAATGGTGGCGCTTGATAAACGCCTTCATGTCAATTTTTTACTACTTAATTTCGGACAAGGTGATTCAGGGCGGCTTCAATGAATCATGAGCCTTAGACCACTTCAAGTGGAGCCTATCCCTATTTTAATAATCAAATATAAATTAAATCATTTTTATTTAAATTTTAATATCAATTTTTTTTTTTATTTAAAGCCTAATTTTCTTATTTTTGAGATGCAACATTATTAATCAAATGCATTCAAGTTCCACTAACATTTCCATTTTAAATGATAATATAGTTAATCCTTTTTTTTTTTTTTTTTATAAAATGAATGACACAATCAATCTCAAATAAAATTTCATCAATAAATATAAGCCATCAATATTATAATCGATATCATGTTCGAAATAAAATTCAAGATATTATAAACAATACTTTTCAAACTAGTATCACGGTTTAGTAATTTTAATTTTTTTAAATTAAATAAAAACAAAAAATATCTTCATATTTTTTAAACTGTTCAAACCTATTATGAATGGGAAAAAATAGCTTGATCTATTTATATATAAGAAATAATTAATTATATATATATATATATATATTTTTTTTTTTTTAACAAAAGTTAATTACTTTTGAACAACTAAAAATTTATATACTAAGAAAATCAAAGAAGGAAGTATATATAAAAGTTTAGAGATAAACCACCTGTATAGGAGAAATTATAAAATCCTCTAGTGGACCACGTCATTTGTCCACCATTTCATTAAAAAACTTTGGTAAGAAAAAATTCAAGTGTGATGAAGAGGTTCAAGATGCATCAGATAATCACTGATATCATTTATATATTTGTACTAGTACACTTTTTAGCAAGGAACTACTTTCTCTACATACTATAGTACATTGAACTAATACTCTTTAAGGCTGGATCTCTGGTAATTAAGCATTGATTATTAAAAAAATTGTTCAAATGAACAAAAACTTGAGTGTCATTAGAAGCGGTTTAAACATTTGTGAAATAAGAATCAAGTGTATGTATTAGTCCTATTTCAGAACTTGGCAAAGATAAGTGTAAAAAATAACTAACAAAAAAACAAAGTTTCTCAAGCACTATGTTATGAAAAGAAAAATGCCTTATAAAAAGGAGAGATGAAGTACCTAGACTAGTTCCAAATAGATTTCAGCTATCCTCCCAGTTGAAAATAACTATCAAATAGCCGTTCAAAAACATGATGCCCAAATGAGTTAATAACTTAATGAAAGTGAGTATATCAGTCAAGAAATACTAGATCACTTATTTTCATATATTTTAAAAACAATACTAGATCACTTATGAAACACATATTTGGTATTTGGTTTCAAAGAAAAATATATAAAGAAGAGAGTAGGAAGTCAGAAAGGATGTGATACCTTGTATACTTGGAGAGGACCTCAGATTAGGACAATATACCGCAATCTCCTCAAGGCATTGAAGGTTGTGCAGTGCATCTGGCAATGTTCTCAGTTTGTCACACTTAGATATATAGAGTGATTGGAGAGAGGTGCAGATGGGCCATAGATGTTCATGTGGCAAGATTGACTCCAAATCAGCACAATTACATATGGTCAAATACACGAGACTCCAATTTTTTTACAAAAAATGCTCTGGCAAACAAGCAAGTTCTGAAACATTATCAATCTTGAGGGACGTGAGTGTGGTAAGCTCGCTAATAATCTTTTCAAATGCCAGGCCTCTGATTCTGTCAATAAGCAATTTCTTAAGTGACGGAAAATGATGTGGAGCACTTGTTAGTTCCATGCATCCACTAACCTTCAAATGCTCAAGGCGAGTATATTTCTGTTGTTGGTTCCGTCATGTCATTCCATTCTACTAGATTATCCATGTCCTTTAAAAGAAGTTTTTCCAAAGCTGGGAACAACATGGTGCTGCCACAGCCACCTCTACTATTACTTGATCCCTCACCATTATAACTGCCGTAAAATTCAATTCCTATGCATCTCAAGTAATGCATTTTGATTATTTCAAGAACTTTGAGACAGGGTAAATGTCCAAGTGTAGGAAGTTTTTCACACTCACAGTTGCTTAAGCAAATATCCAATTTATGATTGAAAAGTAACAAGCCACCCCTAATATTATCACTCCCCAATAGCCACAAAGGGAACTTCTCACCTTTTAAATAGTCTATCTCTAAGCTTTTCAAATTTGTGTGAGGTTGAAGGCCTTCTAGTTCATCCTCATCATTGTTGTTGCCTTCCCTTTCATCCTGTCAAGACCAATAGAATTCCAATTTGTGTACTTTTGGTTTTTCAGCTAAATTTGCAGTTTTGGCTTCTTCTTTATCTCTCACATTCTCTAGATTGTATATACTTAATTCTCCTCTAAGTTGGCTTAAGCATCCCAGTTCTTCAATTCGACAACCAACATCTTGAGCAACGGTAAAGAAAGGCAGTGTTTGAAGGCAAGTCAGCTGACCCATATTAATCAGCAATTGCCTTATGTCAAAATGATCAATGTCAATATGCCTTAAGTTAATCAAGTTCCGTAGATCTTTTGGAAGCTCTTTGAGAAACCTACAATTCTTGATTACTAAAGTTTGCAAGTGGTAGAGCATGCTAACAGAATTGGGTATTACTTTGATGTAGGTGTCCTCGATGTGAAGAAGCCTTAAATGTCTTAACATACCGATGGAATCTGGTAGCTCTTTTATGCATGACCCAGATAACAAGAGACCATGCACGCATTTAAACTCCAATAACTTGTCTCTAAGATCAACATGATTCAATAAAACTGTGCGTAATCTACCCATGCCATCTTCAGATAATGGGATTGCAGGTGTCGTATGGCCATCGGATATAAGAGATAAATGTCGAGTATGAGAGACATCAATGTCATCCCCCAAATTGCCCTCCAAATGCAAGGTTTCCCCTTCTGAAATTGAGAGCATAAGATCGTGCACAAGATCATGCATCTTGCAGCTTCTAATACCACCATAAAAATCCCTTTCTAGATCTTGAAATAAGGAATTTGCCACTAAGAAATCAAAATATTTGTTACCAATATCCTCTGTCACTGAAAAACTTTTTTTAGATGTTTGAAGGAATCCTTCAGCCATCCAGAGTTGAACTAGTAGTTTCTTTTCAATAATAAAATTCTCGGGAAAAATTGAACAATATGCAAAACATTGTTTTAGAGATGGTGTTGGGAGATGATCAAAGCTTAACTTTAATATTGGAACGATTCCATTATTGTCCTCCATTGAATCCCAAGTCTTACTATTTTGAATCAATAACCATTCACTTTTATCCTCTTTAAGGCGCATCATTCCTCCTAGAACTCTTGCAGCCAATGGATTCCCTCCACATCTTTTAGCAATCTTTCTTCCAATATCCTCCAAATCTGGAGTTACTAGAATTCTTTCATTTGCAAATGCCTTTTCCTTAAATATTAACCAACATTCATCTTCTGATAGTTCTTCCAATTTATGTACGAGACTTGTCTTCATGATTTGTGCCACATTGTCCTTACGAGTAGTTACGAGAATATTATTTCCGTTATTTTGATTAATTCCCAACAAACTACTCCTTAAACTATCCCATTTCTCACGATCTTCATCCCACACATCATCAAGTATGAGATGATATCTTTTTCCTTGCAACTTCTTTTGAAGGTGTTGAAGTATATATCTTTTTCCTTGCAACTTCTTTTGAAGGTGTTGAAGTATAGCATTTTTATTTTCTAACCCACAAAAATTATGGTCAAGGGCTTCAAGAATCTCTCTTAAAATCCTTTTAACATCAAAATTGTCAGATACACATACCCAGATCTTTTCATCAAAATGTTTTTTTACTAGTTTATCATTGTAAACTAGTTTTGCTATAGTTGTCTTTCCGAGACCTGCCACACCTACAATAGGAATGACAGAGATAACTTGTTGATTGTTTGCACCAATCAACAAGTTGACAATTTTTAAGACATCATCTCTCCTCCTACAACTTCTGAACCATCAATAAAAGAGTCTGTAACCTGGTCTAGACCAGTCTGGGGGATTGGGTTCAAAGACGCTATAAGGCCAAGGAGAGGTATATCCTTCTTAATTTCATCCAATGATTGGTTGATGGTCTTTATTCTTTTTGCCATCTTGGCAGGGAATACAACGGGATTTGAGGATGAAAAGAATCTGTGTACCTGGTTTTGAGTCTTTACCTTTTGTCGAAGAATCTCATAGCCATATGTGAAAGTGTGTACCTGGTTTTGAGTCTTCTAGTGCTCTGTTTCTTCACTGAGTTACAGAGTTAGCTACTTTAGTGCACAGGGAAGCTCCAACCTTCCAGCTCTAACCTTCCAGCTGTCATAACTACTTCCAGCTGTCATCCTTTAATTCACGGAGCATGATGTGGAGTGGGTTATATTCAATTAGATTAGTTTTAGACTGACCTTGATGTAATTATACTATATAAAAAACTTTGATGGTTGTATTTTATTAAGTTGATGAAATACACTTTTCTCTTTGAACTCTCTCCAGAAATCTCTCTCTCTCTCTCTCATCCACTCTTTCTCTCTCTCATTGTTTGTTCTTATTTTTCCGCCATTGTTGTACACTCTAGCAAGCTCAAAATCTCACATGGTATCAGAGCCAAGATCTATGGCTTCTACAAATCCAACTGACACAGCACAATCTGTGCACACAACACCAACTCCAATTCATACTACCTCCATTCCTTCCACATCTACCACTGTAACCTCAACTCCATCGCCATTGCTGTTGCTGTCCAACATGTCAAATCTAATGTCAATCAAACTTGACTACACCAACTATATCCTGTGGAAGCATCAATTAATCACTATACTAGAGGCATATTCCTTAATTGAACATATTGATGGTACTGCTTCAAAGCCATTACCTTTTGTTCTTGATGCTACAGGAATGCAACATCAGTTGCTAATTATGAGTTTCAAGCATGGAGAATCAGAGATAAGACACTCCTTTCTCTGATCAATTCAACTCTTACTTCGTAAGTCTTTTCACTCGTGGTTGGTATCATTAGCTCAAGGGAAGTATGGAATACTTTGGAGCAAAGATTCACTTCCACTTCAAGAGCTAATATCTTGAACCTTAAGCTTGAACTTCAAGGGATCAAGAAAGGCAATGAATCTGTGAATTCATTTTTACAGAAGATCAAAGTTTCACATGACAAACTTCTTGCTGTAGGAGTGCCAGTTGACAATGAAGAATTGATATGCATTATACTCAGAGGACTTCCTAGAGAATTTGCACATTTCTGTTTTGCAATTCGTACTAGGAGTGATCCAGTCACTTATGAGCAACTTGCAATTATGTTGCAAAGTGAGGAACAAGTTATGACCAATCACTCGGACTCAATTTCTAGCTCTCTTGCTATGTTTGCCTCTCATAGTAAACCAGGTAATAATGCAGCACATCAGTCACAGAATCATGGTTCAAGAAGGGGGAGAGGAAGAAACAATAATTCTAGAGGAAGAGGTGGAGGTAGGTTCAGTCATGGTGGAAATCAACAGTTTTCACCTCACAATTTCTCTCAGAGTTCTCACAATTTCTCTCAGAACTCCCACAATTTCTCTCCTCAAGATTTTCATCCTCAGAGTCTTCAGAATTTCCCTCTCAGAATACTTCACATGGTTTCAAGCATGAACGGCCATCTTGTCAAATTTGTGGCAAGTCTAGCCACTCAGCATTAGATTGCTACCACAGGATGAATTTTGCTTACCAAGGCAAGCATCCTCCCACAAAACTTGCTGCTATGGCTAGTGCATCCAATGCTGCCATCACTAACAACCAAGATCCATGGCTGGCTGACTCTGGCACCTCAGATCATCTCACAGAAAATCTAAACAATCTCTCTATTCAATCTCAGTACAAGGGATTTGAGCAAGTTACTGTTGGAAATGGTCAATCTTTGCCTATCAACCACATAGGTAATACTACCCTACATACCAAATATCACAATTTTGCTCTTAAAAATGTTCATGTACCAAGAATTGCCATGAATTTACTTTCAATTCACAAATTCTGCCTACATAATAACTGTTCTTGTTACTTTGATGCAAATTCCATCAGAATCTAGGATATTTCTACCGGGAGACTCCTTTACAAGGGCTTGAGTGAGAATGGAGTTTATCCAATCTACTCCAAGAATTTCATCCAGCCACCATCTCATTTCAAGTCTGTTTCTTCTCCATGTCAGAATCATCCTTCTACTATTACTGTTCCTAATCTCCCCTCAGTTCCTTCAAGCTTTCATGTAAATAGACCAAATAAGTGGTTGCTGTGGCACCATAGGTTAGGACATCCAAGTGATAAAGTACTGAATATTGCTTTATCTTCCATTGATAATGTCTATATCTCAAGTACTAATAAGCCTTTTTCTCATTGTAAGCACTGCTTGAGTGGTAAAATGCATTAATTTTCTTTTCCTATTTCAGATTTTCATGCTTCATCAAGCCACACTCATCAAGCACATGACAAGAGAAATCTAAAATTTCTCCCAAACAAAGCACGGCTTGAACTCTACTTTTTGACACACAACAATTAACAAGACTGCATTTATAAAATTTTATGTTTGCCGCATGAACCAATAAGGTTGGCTAATCATTGTGTGGAGTACAAGTGATGTGGTGCACACTATCTGAAACCAAGTACACGGCCACATTGCTTAAACAATATCAAGCCACCAACTCAACAATCATAATCATAATCATAATAATTGATTATACTGTTAAATCAATGATACCATTCATCACAATAGCAATAAGGCATCTCTCTTCAAATCAAACATTTGATAGCTCATGCCATTGGAGATCATTTCCAAAATCCACATTGTCTTACATTAAAAGCATGACTGCAGATGGATCTGCATGACTTATACTAATGTAGAGAACTGCATCAAAAGAGATTATCCTAATCATGGCCTGTCCAGTAAAATATAGTATGGACCAAAAAAAGAAAGTTGAATAATAATAATAAAATAACAAACCAACCTTTAAATTACCGTTGTTTTACAACTGAAAGCATCACCATACTATTTTTTTATTGCCATTTTAAACTCATTCTTCTGTTTGCTCCATTGCTATATTCACATACCCATCCATAAATACAAGAATACCTGTACATGAAGATTAAAACGCATCATAATAGCCTGTGAATGTATATTTTCATAGGTCAGCAAGAAAATTAATAACAGGGAAATCTATAAATTTAAATCAATCAAGCATTAAAAAAAAATTCCGCTATTACAGTTCAAAATAAGTACCAGCTTGCAAAATGAAGGAAATACCAGTAAATGCCAGAGAAAAAGTCCTTCAGAAAAAGGTAGCCGATCCCTTTCCAGAGGACCTGAAGGCAATTGAAAGTATTTTAGACAACTTGGCTTTTCAGAAAATAATTTTGAAAAAAGAAGAATAATATATATAATTGGAACAAACTCCATGAACAATCTTAATCCATTTTGAGCAAAACTACATGACCTCAAATTGGGACAATGAAAGACATTGGCATTTATAATTAAAGTGAGGCTATGTGCCACTTCCACCATAGGTAGACACTAGGATACTGAAAGATGGTCAGGCTCTAAAATGGGGTATCTTTAAAATTTCTTTGACATTGGAAAAGAAATTCTGTGAGATCAGAAACTACCACTGGCAGCTCTTGAATTGCCAAGTGCGACACGTGGTTCACTTAGTGACAATCTTTGAATTCCTAGTCCTATATTCAGCATTTCTTCCCAAAAGTTCCAGATATACCAGCATCTGTATATAGTATACGAACAACTAAAATTGTAATTAGAACAAAGGAAGGAATCTGTGTCCGTGTGTGTGTTTTTTATATCGGGAATGCAGCTGACGTGGAAACGGTTCGGGTCGGGTTTGTTGGGTCGGTTTGGATGTCTACATTATTACGGATCATATATTCTAAGCCCTATTTCTATCGCTGGCCCAATGACATAAATAGTGTAAAGTTGTTCACTCGAGAAAAGATTATGCTGACGAAGTTGCTGAAAATTTCATCACATGGGACTATTTCTTTTTCTTTTTTTTTTTTGGGCTGAGTAAAAAAAAATTCCCAGAATTAATTATTTTAGTTGCTGAGGAAACTTTTGAACAGGGATAAAGGCTAAAGGCTTTTTATTTTTCAATTGTGCAGAGAGAGTGTTGCATTTTAGTCACTGTTTCAGTTTGTGTGTTTGAGATTCTAGCTTCAATGCTCAAGCCGTTTCTTCTTTTAAATATTCTAACGCAGCTACGAAGCTCAGTTCCATCGCTGAAAAGAGTTTGTGTATATATGTTCTGGAGCAGGGCTGGCTGACAAAAGAAAATGCGATATAATTGGCAAGGAATTGTGATGCACCACGGCTCTCTTTCATTTGTGCTTGTATATCTTCAACCAGGGACGGGCCTGGGCCCAAGGGGGCCCGGCCCCACCCTAGGTCCAATTTTTTTTTTTTTTTTGTTATAATATTTTTTATTTTTGTAATTATCTCCTTCCAAAATCCTATGTCCCATTTTTAAACAATAAGTTTAACTAATTTCATCCAAATAGTAATTATCCAACCAAAAAACTTAACAAAAATAATAAAAATATTCATAATAGTAATTGTATTTTAACAAAAGAAAAATCTATTTTTCCTCCAAAAAACCAAAAAATCATGTGTTGTTGGAGAAGTTAAAACTAAATTTTTTGTAACTACAGTAAACTGGTATAAATACCATTTAACTGTAGTAAGTTGTTAAAAATAAAATATAATATTTTATTCAGGATTATATCTCTTCTTTCAATTAAAAAACTCAAATTTTCTCGCTTCTTTTATTACTTTTAGAATTATTTATATTATTTTAAATGAAGTTATAAAAAAAGTTAATTAAAAAGTTAATTAAATTTAACCCACCTGTGATTTGGGTCAAAGTTTGATCCACCAAAGTGTAATTTACCCACTTGGGTCTAATTTACACAGATTGTAATGACTATACTAAATTCATGACTCGTGAACCAAAACTAAATACAGTTAGACCCAAGTGCGTAAAATGTAAATTTTTGAATCAGGTTGTTAATTCATACTTGACCAGAATTTTTCCCGAGGAAAATACTTTTTGTAAGACTTGGAGTTTTTGTTTCTTTTCTTATACTTCCTTGCCATTTAAGCAAATTCTACCATATAATTCTGGTTTCTTTTGTATTAATGGTTGACTAACTACCAAACTTGGTTTCTATATAAAAATTCCTTTTAATTTTTCATGTTCAGTGGATATCATCTTTGATTAATAAATAAAAAGGAAGTCTTATTTATTATTTATTTACATTTTATGCATGTTCTTGTAATCATTATTCAATATGTATCATTTGCAATTCTTTAATTGTTAATGTGCGTGTGAGTGTGAACTTTTGTCTTGAATTTGACACTTTAATCATTATCGTAATCTCCAACTACTTTTTTTTTTTTATAATTACTTTGGTCATCAATGGAATAGATGCTATAATCCTTGTACGTTTTCGTTTGGTACTTTTATGATTAATTCTTCTGAACACATTCCCCTATAAAGGTTACAGTATGTATGCACAATTACACATTTCAATGTCTAAATTTGTGTGAATGGCACATGTAAAATTTATGGAAGATTCATTTAACCAATTTGTTATGGTTTAAAGTGAAGTATCTGGTTAGGGTGGATTCTGAACTTTTGTGGCAGACTAAATTAAGGTTTTCCTAGTATTGAGCTTTGTGGGCATGGAAGAAATCTGTAACTTCAAAGCAAATCAACTTTATGAATGTTCTACAAGTCATAGTAAAGGATATATGAAATTGATTCTTTTCCTATTTGATAATATAGGGTGTTCTGCTTTGTTTGTTTACATCTGTTTGGCATTCCTTTTCTGAAGGAGTTTTACATTATGATGCAAACTTTAGATCCCATTTAAGCAAATATATCTAGATTTGTTTCCAACATAATCACTGTTTCATAAATATCATCGTCAAATACCATGCACACTATGTCCCCTTTGTTTCATTGATACTCTTTTAATATCATTTTGAACTCTAGCCGCTTGCAATTAATTGACACTTCTAATAATCTGTTTTTATCTTGTATGCAGATCCTTGGTTAGAATTTGATAGCTGTGTAGTACGTAATACCTAGTATTTAATGGCTTCATCAGATCTTGACTATCCCTGGCCATCCTCAACTGGTGAAGCTTTTCAAGGAAGGATATGGTTCAGATGTCTATATTATTACAGAGGACAAATCATATATTCTGGCTCATCCCAGTATTCTGGTGAGTCGATTGAACTTCCTTTTATAATTTTGAGCGAGCCCAATTTTTATTGCTGGTCCTGACTTAATAGTGTAAAGACATTCACTTGAAAATATTATACTGACAAAGTTGCTGCCTTTTCAATTTCTAGAAATGGTGGTTTAAATGAGGCAATGGGACTATTGAAACTATAATTTCATCACATGCAAATTCCTGGAATTTCTTTATTTTAGTTGCTGAGGAATTTTTGAACAGGGATGGGCCTAAAGGCTTTTTTTTTTTTTTTTTTTTTTTTTTTTTTTTTTCACTATGCAGAGTGTTGCATCTCCTGTGCTGGGGAATATTCTACAGCAATCAAAAGTTAAGAATGGTATGAGATACATCAAGATTCCCGGGGTGCCTTATCAAGCTGCCTATGCTTTTATCCGTTTTATTTACTCGTCCTGGTATGTTGGAGTTGTCCTTTTCCATCTTTCTGCATCCCCATCTCTCTCTCAGATAGCGATTCTAGCTAAAATGCTCAAAGTTATTTCTTCTTAAATATTCTAATGCAGCTATGAAGAGGATGAAATGCAGCAGTTTGTTCTCCATTTGTTGGTTTTATCACACTCCTACTCAGTCCCATCGCTGAAAAGAGTTTGTATATATGTTCTGGAGCAGGGCTGGCTGACCAAAGAAAACGTGATAGATGTACTTCAATTGGCAAGGAATTGTGATGCACCACGGCTCTCTTTCATTTGTGTTCATATGATTATCAGAGACTTCAAAACTATATCTTCAACTGAAGGTTGGAAAGTAATGAAGCGGGCTAATCCTGCACTTGAACAAGAACTTCTAGGGTGCCTTGTTGAGGCAGATTCAATAAGTCAGTTCCTGTTCTTTGTTCAAGGAAAATTATATCTGTCATCATGAACTAAGCATGGAAATTTTAATGGATATATAAATATATGCTTGCTATAATTTATGTACGTTAACTATCTGTTGAATTTCGTAACAATTAAGGCAACAAGGAAGGTTTTTGCACTGGGTATGTGGTAGATCCCTGGCTCAACAACCTCCTAATGGATCCACAACATACTAACTTCCTGGTTAGTTAACTTTTAAGCCTTGTAAAAAAAAAAAAAATCCTACCTTTACTTTCTTACTGTTGGGATCTGCACAACATATCCTGCAATGGACTATCTACTTGGTCCTATGTGTAAAAATATCCAAATCTATGCTTTTCATAACATTAATATAGAAGATTATTTACTTTCCCCCCCTTCCCCCCACCCTTCTCACTACCCTTCACATATTAGTACAGAGGACCCACTCCATTTGTTGAAAACTACTCTCTATCTTTTTTAATCAATGGATTAACTCTATGTTTTTCCCCCTCAAATTAGGTAAAGTACATTAACTTCCCTTGTGTTTTGGGGAAATGTTAGAGACCCACTTTTATTTTTAAAATTTACACTTACTCCTTGTTGTTTTAATTTTCTTGATATAACCAATTTGGATAGTAAGCATTATATTGGGGTTATCCTGGATGAGAATTTAATTTGAAAAACATGTATTTTGATTTCTTTTGTAATGGACATAAATGATCTTAAGGACTTATTTGTTAATATAAATCAAAACCTTAAAGAGGTGGATTTTCATTTATAAAAATAAGAGGGTTTTTCTTACATTTCCCTAAACCTTGAGGGAGGCTATTATAGTTTACCCTTTTTAATTTTAGGTCAATTTAAAATTATTTATATTGTATACTTGTCAATTTGTGACTTTCATAAGTAGAAAGCTCATATTCTTCAGTCATGGATAAACAATTTGTTGGACAACAAATTTTTTTGTTCTCAATCATCAGCTTACATTTCTTTCATAATGTTTTTCTTCGATTCTTTGTTTCAGAGAAAAGAAGACCAATTGAAGAGAATGGAAGAGAAAAAGGTGTACTTGCAACTGCATGAGGCGATGGAAGCCCTCCTTCACATATGCAGGGATGGGTGTAGAACAATAGGGCCTCATGACAAGGTTCTGAAAGGAAGCCAGGTTGCTTGTGGTTTCCCAGCTTGCAAAGGGCTTGAGACTTTAGTCCGTCACTTCTCCAGTTGTAAGACCCGAGTTCCTGGTGGATGTGTTCACTGCAAGCGCATGTGGCAGCTGCTTGATTTGCATTCTCGCTTGTGCAATGACGCTGATTCTTGCAAGGTCCCTCTTTGCAGGTAAGCATGAAACTTCTACCTTTGCCTCTATGCCCTTCATTGTCTGGGGAAAGTATATGATTAGTCCAATCCCCCACTTCCCAAAAAAAAAGTGATGAAAGATGTAGAATGTCATTTTGTGCACATGTCAGCCAAAGTCTCAGATTAACATTTCCTCAATAAGATCATTATTAAAGGTGAAAACATCCTATTGAATTTGGGCAACATTCCTATATGATAAATTTGATAATTGTCTTAATAAGATTATTTCTGTTCTCCTGCTTCTAAGCATTTCAAGTAAAAAATGCAGCAGCTCATTTTGAGTGATACATGTGGACAACATTCATATATGATAAATTTGATGAAATTGTTAATAAGTTCTCTTTTTTCCCTCTTGCTTCCAGGCATTTCAAGGAAAAGATGCAGCAGCAGGTGAAGAAAGATGAGGCTAGGTGGAGACTATTGGTCAGCAAAGTGATATCTGCAAAGAAGTCACTGGGGCCATTCTCAGGCCGGCGCTTTGCTTTTTTATGACCTTTTATATGAAATGCACCTTGTATATTCTAAAGAATGTGAGGTGATTAATAAAACATCTTGGATTTGTTGGGGGAAAATGAATTAACGGGAGGTGCATAATCCCGGTCCGTGGTAAGAAATAATGAAAATTGTGGAAAAAATTAATTAGATTATGTGTCATTGTGGACAAAGAGAGTTTGTTTGCATGCAAGTCTTTCAGGGACTAAAGTTATAAACCAAAAAGGTTACCAAATTAAATTCAGATCAGGCTGTGAACCATTGACAAACAAACTTATTAAATGCTTGTAATGGTAGCACAAGTGTCTGCATGATTGATGATGTTAAATTCTGTTGAATGTGCCACATACCAATCTGAGGCCATATTTGGCTTGACTTACATAAAGTGGACAGAATAAGTTTACTTATAAGGGTAACACTTAAATATAGTATTTTAGTTCAAGTATTTTAGGTGTTGTAGATTGGGAATTTTCAATTAAATTCAACCAGCTAGCCATGGAAGCTGTAATTATACTCAAGGAAGTGCATTGGCCAAAAGTCCCATGGTTATGCCACACTATCGTATACGTAATATGGTTGAATTTATTTATAGAACCAAAGATATAATGTCTTAAGGAAATATACCAAGTTTTACCTTATCAATATAATTATAAAACATGTTTCAAAAGCACCCACTATGAAACTTCAAAAAATTCAATTCCTTTTGTATATCTATCTTCCTTATGCAATATGATTTTTCATGAAATTCAAATGATCCAGAATGGAGCATAAGGATGCAGGGGAAAACTGGATGTAACTTATGTATGCAACAAAAGAAGCTTCAACATGTTTATTTAGAGGAGCCAGTTTAATTTGCTTTCCAAACAACCCATCGGGGTGCAGCCTAAGTGGTTGGAAGCTTAGGGTGAGCTATAGACCCTGACATCTTAGGTTCGATATTCACAAAATGTTCTTTTGAATTACTTGATACATGGCTCTGGTGGCTGGGAACATATATCCATAGTTTACTCTCTAAATATGGGTCTAAAGAGTCTTGCTTTGGTGAGGTTCTACATCAATTAAAAAAAAAAACTCAGTGGGCAAAATACTCAGCGGCCTATAATGAATAATTGATCCATACTGTTCAGAATACATAATGTATAAGCATGGCCTTCAGCATCTTTGCAAATCCTCACATGTTGAACCAGATATATATATGCATATGATTGAATAGATGAGTAAAATAAAGAGCTAAAATGCATAAGAGATATACTATACATAATGACACTAGTTCCCTTTTGACGTCCCGTTTTGAAACCACATTTCTTCAAAGTACTACTTTTTAAAACTTCCTTTTTCTTTCAGAAACAGCTCTTTCAAATGGTCCATTTTCAAAAAGCTAACGAAATAAGTCATGGCTAATAGGTACCAAATCATACATAGGAATTTGAACCATGGTTTTCGTAATAATTAAAAACAAAATATACTATTGTGTTATAAGGTAAATAAAATAATGAAAAACAAGATATATTATTGTGTTGAAAGATAAATAAACTCAAATTCTTTCATTATTACATAAAATAGGTTAATCTATATCTATACCAATATTATTTATATTTAAAAGCTAAATTGCAACACTTTATTGTTGCTTCGTTTCGGTTGAGCCACATTAGTGGCTATTTTATCATTTTCTTTTCATTATTTCTTTAAAAAATATTTATATAAATATCAATATATGTAATAATGCATTATTCCTTTGCTCCATCCCAAAACTAATTACAACTTATCAATCATGATATGATCATCAACTTTCACAAGCTTGTCTTTGGACATTCTTGAACCTAAATTTAACTATAATAGAAAATACATGTAATACAAATACCTTGGATGGAGACATCATTTATTTATTTTTAGTTTATAGTTACTTTAAAAGATAGTCTCATTCCATAATTGTATTATATCTATATGCTAATATAGTATTTAAGGCCAAGTTGTCTAGTTCCACTCCTATTTAGAGAACCATATGTCATTTTTCAATAACTTCAAGAGATAGAGATAATAAAGGCCATATGATATATATTTTTTCTGTTTCTTTTTGTTTTTTTATAAAACATTACATGCAAGTGGTTTCCTGATATGCTTTTTTGTGGTGTACCAACTTTCTCTACATCTTTCTCAAAAAAAAAAAAAAAAAAAAAAAATCTCTAAATGTAACTAAATTTGACTTGAATAAAACCTTCAACAAGTACATAGAATCATAAATGCATGCATAATAATTTAGTTAAAAATATTAAAGTGATAAAAAATTTGATTGATGTTACTTTAACAACAAACCACTTCTATCATGTTGGAATCCATTACTTATCACATATTATGGTTTTTACATCACTTTATTAATATAATAATTATTAATTTTTTGAGTTATGTTTACTAATTATGGTTGGGCATTTGGTCCAATTCGGTCAATTTCGGTTCATTCGGTCCAATTTGGTCTATTCGGTCCACTTTAGTCAATTGAGTCCATTTTAGTCTATTAGGTCTATCTCGATCCCTTTCTCAAAAAAAAAAAAAAAAAGGTCTATCTCGATCCATTAAGTTCATTTTGGTCCACTTTGGTGTACTTACTTAAAAATGGGAGAAGATAGGTTTGAATTGCTATCAGTTATTTGAGTAATATCAATTTTAATTATTTGATAATTTATTATTATTATAATAATCTTCTTAAAAGAATGAGAAAATTGAATAATAAATTTGAAACTTAAACATTTTAGTTGTACCAAAATAAATTAGGCAAATATAATGCATAAGAACAATAGTTAAAAAAATATAGAACATTTCAAAAAAGAATAAGATTATTAAAAAACACCAAAAATGAGAAATTATATATTTTTAAAAATAGTCATAAATTTCTTTTAAAAATTGTTTAATTCTTAGGAAGAACAAATTATTTATAATAAAATTTAGAGAATAAATCATACATTATACCATGTCTCAAAATAATTATATATTCCCATATATTGCGTGAGTTTGCGACTGCACCAACTTGTAATCTATAACAACATTTCTTTCTCATTCTCATGTCATGGTTGCAAGGCCTTCTATAAAGTGGTCCTTTGTGACATTGAATAAGAAAAATAATAAGAAATGAAGTGTGGTTTATTGATTTGTTCACAGTTAATGTATATGGCAATAGAAGAGTAAAAGACTATTAATTTTCATATTGTAGCATATTATCATAGCTTGTCCTCGTATACAATCATCTTTAACACTTACACCATTTTAACTTCTAATTTGAATGAAGGGGAGGGGGACAAAAAAAAGGAACATGACAAACATCTTGGCTTTAATCTAACTTAGGCACCTATAGCAGCGAAACCATGGGTTGCCTAACAGGAAAACATATCTTTAAAGGAATAAAAAAAAAAAAAAAAAAAATCCATATTAGAAAACTGTTGATTAAGTAAATTGTACACTTCCCCCTTAATAAATAAATAAATAAAT
Organism: Quercus variabilis; assembly: GCA_030445155.1. NCBI lineage: Eukaryota > Viridiplantae > Streptophyta > Magnoliopsida > Fagales > Fagaceae > Quercus > Quercus variabilis. The sequence continues at coordinate 53,745,827 of CP129454.1, read as the reverse complement.
AAATAAATTGTACACTTCTCTAGCAATTAATATGAATAAAAATTTCATATTCTTTAAAATTTATGTTTGTTTCAAACAAAGTAACTTCCTAGTAGAAGATGAAATTGAATACAGTTCAAGATACTTTTTTTTTTTTTTTTTTTTTTTTTTTAAAAAAATTCTCCTATTGTGAAAATGACTTGTTTTGACTAATGGGTGTACACAAAAATTTTATGCTTGATAATTTTTTACCTATTGACTATGATCTTTAACCATCAAAGTTAGCCAACAATATTGAAGGGGTGATTAATAAAGGTAACTAACCATTAACTAGCTTTAGGTCTAAGGATGGTTAAAAGGTTAGTAGAGAACTATTCAAAGTCACATATGATTAAACATTTTCTAGTATTCTTCCCAAGCTTTGAATGTAAAACCAAATGTGATGTCCAAAACCATTTCCTTGAACCGAGGAGAGAACAATAAACATTCTCAGAGTCACCTATGATTAAAAATTCTCAAACCATTTCCTCTAATGTTATTTTTGGATTTCCTCTATTTTTTTTTTCTTTCCCTCAACTTGATTAAAAAAGATAATGACTTTTAAGTAAAGAAAGGCAAAAGTTATGAATGTCATAAAAGTGTCTATTTACTTCTTAAAAAGACAATATTTTGACACGTGGTGAATTGGAGTAATCCAATATACATCCATCCAACACATGGAAAGGGTATTACATAATGAACTCAAGCTTAGTGCAAAGAGTAGAGTTGTCAATTTCTTAAGTTCCAAGAAGTAGCTAGACCTCTATATAGAGATCTAATATATATAACCATAGAGGATTCAGCAATTGGGTATGGTGAATGGAACGGGTTAGGCACCAAAAATTGTCTAATTTGAAGATAAGCCTCTGCCAAGAAAAATAGCCAATTAATTCAACACACAATGGAATTATTTTCTTTTTCTCTCTTTGTGAAAATTCAATGGGTATTTCAAATAACCTAGCAAAACATAATAACCAATATTTAAAATTAAAAAAAAAAAAAAGTGTAGAAACAATCCACAATCAAGTCACCAAATTTTTACGTGGAAAACCCTTCAATGGGAAGGGAAAAACCACGGGACCTAGTCCAGTAAAATCTTCCACTATAGAATAATGTGTTTACAACAATCTTTCTAGAACAAATGCTAGAGTCTACAAAGACATTAAGAAAAAAAAAAAAAAAAAAAAAACCATTCTTGGATTACAACAATAACAATAACAACTAGAAAAGATCTCATGAAGTGGGTCCTACCATCCGTGCAAATGGAGAGGGATTTCAAGCAACACCAGTCAACACGAGGCTTTCTTTGTCAGGAACAACATTATGAAATTTCATCAAAATAGGAGTTGACCTTCCAATTTTGGCTTGAAAGTAGCTGGTTTTGTAGAAAAGTTTTCTAAAATCTTCAACTCTAACAAGCAGATCAGAGTTTAATGAACATGAAAACATAAGGGCAAGGGATAATTCAAGAACCGTACAAATAGAGCTAAAATTTAAAGATACACAAAAGCTATGCAGTAAAATATGTTGAAAAATATGAATTAAAGTTTTGACACTAGACTCTTTGGAAATCATTGGCAATATATATATAAAGCAAACAAGTGAAAGCAAAGTGGAGAACAAATCATGAACATTTAGTTGACTTCAAAGTGAAAAAGCAAGCAGACACAAGGAGGTTTGAGAGAGCAAATCAGATTTAAATGATTTTGACCTTGGAGTAAGATGCATCAAAGGTTTATCTTACTCACTAGAGCATGAGCAATTTTAGACCATTTTGTGCTATACTAAAAGACCTCTAATTTGGGACAATGAAAGATCACCAATATTTGTAATTTTGTGACACAATGACACTTACACCACTATAGAAGATATTCTCACTATTTAGTCCTGTGATTTTCAAATATGTTACTGTAGTGTGTTCAACGTAGATGAAGAGTAGAAAAAAAAAATTAAGCCACCCACATATATAAGAGCCTATTTTACACTATTGACATGTTACTGACTGGAGAAAAGACTGATTCTTGTACTTTTCCTTTTACAATACAAAAGAATTCCTCCGATTCTTAGTAAAAAGGAGAGATGAAGTACCTTGACTTGTTCCAAATAGATTTGAACTATCCTCCCGGTTGAAAAAAACTACAAAATAGCCCTTCAAGAGCGTGATGCCCAAATGTTGTTAATAACCTAATAAAAGTGAGTATATCAGTGAAGAAATACTAGGTCACTTATTTTCATTAAAAAAAAAATACTAGATCACTTGTTTTAATTAAAAAACAATACTAGACCACTTATGAAACACATATAAGAAAAATAAATAAAGAAGAGAGTAGGAAGTCAGCTTGTGAGGTGTTTATCACTTGCTTTCTATGATGTCTGTATTATTTGAATTTAGGCAATCTTGGACACAAGATACCCTTTCCCTTGGCATATCCTTCTTTTACATGAAGGCAGCTAGAAATCAGCAACTTTGGTGAACAGGTTAAGAAATACAGTGTGGCAATAAGGAACAACTAACATACTCCAAAGTGAAACATTAGACAAAAGGGCATTGGAGAGAGTTTATCTGGATATTCAAAACGAGGGAAATCTTGAAGAACATTGTGCTGAAGTACACCTCTAATTAGGATATGAAGGATAATTGGCATCTGTAAGTAGTATAAATAATTTAACCTAGAGAAAAGGGAGGAATCTTAGTAGGTTTTATTGGAAGAGGTGAAGGAAGCAAGGGGGTAGCCTTCAAACTAGAGTTGAAGTACCTGCAACTATTTGTGCTTAAGTAGATCTCAATTCTCCTGGCTAAAAAATGAGTACCTGAAACTATCCCTGCAGACACATCATTCCCAAATTTGTGACTAACTTCAAGGAATTGGAATATGTTAGGAAAGATAAGCTGATATTTTAGTAATATGAAAAAAAAAATGTTGAAGAAGGGAATGGAAGGAAGTCTGTTTTAGATTGACTTACCAGTGGATTTCTATGACAAAATATGAACAATCTTTCTATTTGTATTATATTTGGACAATCTTGGACCACCCTGGCTCTTTTCAGTTTTCCCTTGGCACATCCTTTTAATGGGGGACAACAAAAATCTGCAATTTCCACTATATGGTGAGGCATTATATCAGCTTTTTACAATCCTAATTACAATAAGTAGGTCTTGAAAAGAACCTTCCTTTTCGTAATAGAGCAAATTATTAGCACCATTAGTACATAAAATTACTTTAATTCCACAATAGCTAAAGAAATCTTTTACTATGTACAAAGCATGATTCTATGTCATGTTGATTCTAAATAACAATTCAACAGCACTGAACAAGACAAACACAAAAGATTCATGAGTTCACCATTTTATATATTGTGGCCAGGTATATCCATAACATTTGGCAAACTTATTTTCTTCATGCAAATTCAGGACCACCTGGCTCTTTCCCTTCACACATCCTTCCTTTATGGGGACCAATAAATGCTTTGCAGTTTCTGCAAAATGGTGAGACATTGTATGGGTACAGATGCATCAAATTTTCACAATCATAAGTAGTGTATGCAGGATATAAAAGATCCTTCATTTTTCTACTAAAGCAGAGTATTAGGGCCATCAATAATAGATAAATTAATTTTAATTCCACAAGTACCAAAAGATCTTTCCGCTATGGTCAAAGCATGATACTATTTATTATTATGAATTTCAAAGTCAAAGCATGATACTATGCCATGAATATTCTGAATAGATTATCAAATTTGAGAAACAATGCAACAGAATAAAACTAGGCAAACACAAAAGATTCATGAGTTCGCCATTAAAAATTGTATGTGGACATGTATTAATGTCCAAAAACGTTTGGGGAATATATTTTCTCAAGGTAAATATCTAATCAAATCTCCACAGAATGAAAGAGAATATGGTCTTGAATCCAAAGTGAAGAACAATCTTGTCAAGTCTTTAGAAAATGAAAAAGTGGGAAAATTTTATGTAATGAAAGTTTCAAATGAAAGTATCACTCTAAAATCAAGAAAGAGAAAAATAGTTTCTTCTTGACTTCGAAATTTCCTACACTTTATACATGGCTCTTAAAATCAGAAATTCTCTGTTAATTAGTTGCGGAGGAGAAAAGAACAAGGTTGGTGGTGACTTGGCAGGTTAGATGGATAATTGTATTGCATATTTGCATTATAACAATACTATCTCAAGATATAGATTTCATAAAGGCTTGCCCCAGTACCAACACTAATCACGCCAGAATAATATGATGTAAAATACAGAAAAAACAATGGATAAACAATTTTTTCTTTTTGTTTTGTTAAGTAACAGGTGAGTAAATATTGCGAGAAATGTGAGGGGGAAGAAAGATTGGGGAAGAAAGATTAGGGAAAACTTACCAACTCTTATGAGTTTTGAACTTTTCCGTTTTCCTGGAGCAGAACACAATAGGTATGCCATCCCTACTGTGTACACATTAAGGTAAAAAAGAGAAAAGGGAAAAAACTGAGAGAGTTAAAATTCAGGGAAAATTAAGTTGATACTTGATTTAGCTCAAATGAGGTTATCATTCGTATCAGATAAAAAGAAGAGAAGTGTATGTAAGGTATGACTAAGCTTACCACTCATTACTTTTAATATTGAAAATCTATATGATCTTCAAAGTACATCCTATTTGACAATGTTACCCCTCATCTGTCTTGGACCAATCTGCCCTACAACCCTTCAATATATTTTCCATCAATTTCAAACCACTCTGTGCTGTTGTGCAAATTGGGGCGAGCTTGTAATCATAGCCATCCTAATGGTTTGTAACTGATTTAAAAAAAAAAAAAAAAAAAACAAAAAACAAAAACAAAAACAAAAAACACACACACCAAAACAAAATCAAAAAATGATTTATACGATTTTCAAACTAGAGTTTCAAATTATAGACATTGGGCAAGGATATAGCATTAGGTAGACTTACATGTAACCATTAGAAGAAAATTTCGGAATATGGGCAATCTTAGACCACTCTACGCTGCTCCCTTCTCCACATCCTTCCTCCAATTTGGGGCATTGATAAATGGATAGTTGTTCTAGTTTGATGAGGCGTCGCATGGCTTGTGTTGTGGGCAGATACATCAGCTTCTTGAAATTGTGAATATATAGCTCTTGAATAGAAGAAAGGTTGCCTAACCAGTCAGGCAAAGAGTCCATTTCATCAAATTTAGATATGTCAAGAATTTTGACGGCAGTGAAGAATTGAATTTCCTCCGGTAGAGAGTTGAGACCAGCCCACCCATACAGGTATAATTCTTCAACAGGCGCATGTGAGCGTTGGATGAAATCAAGACCAGGGAAAGAATTTAATTCCTCAAAAAACCCACCGATCCGCAAACACTTCAAGCGGGTGAGGCATTCTAATCCGTCTGGCACACGCCTCAACTTTTGGAGATCGCGAATTTCTAAATGGGTAAGAGAAGGCAATTCACTCATATCTGGAATCGATATCAGATTAGGACAACCAGAAATTTGTAGTAGAGTAAGAGAAGGCAGATCTGGAATTGATTTCAATTTAGAACACCACATAATTTCTAATCGGGTAAGAGAAGGCAATTCTTTTAGATCTGGAATCGATTTCAATTTAGAACAACTCCAAATTTCTAATTGGGTAAGAGAAGGCAATTCTTTTAGACCTGGAATCGATTTCAATTTAGAACAAACCGAAATTTGTAAATGGGTAAGAGAAGGCAATTCTATTGGATCTGGAATCGATATCAGATTAGGGCAATGGGAAATGTGTAAGAAGGTAAGAGAATGCAAATTTCGTAGATCTGAAATTGATATCAGATGAGACCAATTGTCTATATACAAATGTTGAAGAGACATACAGGATTGTAGCCCAGTTGGTAGAAATTTATCACTACAGCATAACCACAAGAATTGAAGAGAGGATCCGATACCTTGTATACTTGGAAAGGAACTCAGGTTACGACAACATTCTACCTCAAAGTTCTCAAGGCAGTGAAGGTTGTGCAGTGCATCTGGCAATGTCCTCAGTTTGTTACAGCCAAATATATGGAGAGATCGGAGAGAGGTGCAGATGGGCCATTTATGGCCACGTGGTAAGATTGACTTCAAATCTGCACAATTCAATATTCTCAAATCCATGAGAATCCTATTTTTTTGCAAAAAATGCTCTGGTAGACAAGCAAGTTCTGAAACTTCGTCAATCTTAAGGGACGTGAGTGTGGTAAGCTCGCTAATAATCTGTTCAAATGTCGGGCCTCTAATGTTGGAAATATCTAATTTCTTAAGAGACGGAAAATGATGCGGAGCGCTTGTTAGTTTCTTGCATCTCCAAACCTCCAAACACTCAAGGTAAGGAAATATCATTCCTAATTCTACTGTTGGTTCCGTCATGTCATTCCATTCTATTAGATTATGCATGTCACACAAAACAAGTTTCTCCAAAGCTGGGAACAACACGGTGCTGCCACTGCCACCTCTACTATTACTTGATCCCTCACCATTAAAACTGCCGTAAAATTCAGTTCCTATGCATCTCACGTTATACATTGCCACTATTTCAAGAACTTTGAGACGGGGTAAATGTCCAAGTGTAGGAAGTTTTTCACACTTCCAACAGTCTCTTAAGCGAATCTCCAATAGATGATCGAAAAGTAACAAGCCACCCCTAATACTATCACTCCCCAATAGCCACGAAGGGAACTTCTCACCATTGAAACATTCTATCTTTAAGCTTTTCAAATTTGGGTGAGGCTGAAGGCCTTCCAGTACATCCTCATCATTGTTGTTGCCTTCCCTCCAACAGAATTCCAATTTGTGTACTTTTGGTTTTTCTGCTAAATTTGCAGTTTTGGCTTCTTCTTTATCTCTCACGTGCCCTAAATTATAAATACTCAATTCTCCTCTGAGTTGGCTTAAGCATCCTAGTTCTCCAATTTGCCCACCAATGTCTTGACCAACGTCAAAGAAAGGCAGTGTTTGAAGGCAAGTCAACCGCCCAATATCAGTCGGCAATTTCATTCTGTTATAAATGTTGTTGTCAATATCAATATGTCTCAAGTTAATCAAGTTATGTAGATCTTTTGGAAGCTCTTTGAGAAGACGACAACCCTTGATTACTAGAGTTTGCAAGTTGTAGAGCATGCTAACAGAATTGGGTATTACTTTGATGTAGGTGTCCTTGATGCGAAGAAGCCTTAAATGTCTCAACATACCGATGGACTCAGGTAACTCTTTTATACATGACCCAGATAAAGATAGACCACGCACGCATTTAAACTCCAATAATTTGTCTCCAAGATCAACAAAATTCAAAAAAATTGTGCGTAATCTACCCATGCCATCTTTAGATAATGGGATTGCAGGTGTCGTATGGCCATCGGATATAAGAGATAAACGTCGAGTATGAGAGACATCAATGTCATCCCCCAAATTGCCCTCCAAATGCAAGGTTTCCCCTTCTAAAATTGAGAGCACAAGATCGTGCACAAGATCATGCATCTTGCAGCTTCTAATACCACCATAAAAATCCCTTTCTAGATCTTGAAATAAGGAATTTGCCACTAAGAAATCAAAATACTTGTTACCAATATCCTCTATCACTAAAAAACTTCTTTTAGGTGTTTGAAGGAACCCTTCAGCCATCCAGAGTTGAACTAGTAGTTTCTTTTCAATAATAAAATCCTTGGGAAAAATTGAACAATATGCAAAACATTGTTTTAGAGACAGTGTTGGGAGATGATCAAAGCTTAACTTTAATATTGGAAAAACTCCAATATTGTCCTCCATTGAATCCCAAGTCTTACTATTTTGAATCAATAACCATTCACTTTTATCCTCTTTAAGGCGCATCATTCCTCCTAGAACTCTTGCAGCCAATGGATTCCCTCCACATCTTTTAGCAATCTTTCTTCCAATATCCTCCAAATCTGGAGTTACTGGAATTCTTTTATTTGCAAATGCCTTTTCCTTAAATATTAACCAACATTCATCTTCTGATAGTTTTTCCAATTTATGTATGAGACTTGTCTTCATGATTTGTGCCGTATTGTCCTTACGAGTAGTTACGAGAATATTATTTCCATTATTTTGATTAATTCCCAACAAACTACTCCTTAAACTATCCCATTTCTCACGATCTTCATCCCACACATCATCAAGTATGAGAAGATATCTTTTTCCTTGCAACTTCTTTTGAAGGTTTTGAAGTATAGCATTTTTATTTTCTAACCCACTACATTTATGGTAAAGGGCTTCAAGAATCTCTCTTAAAATCCTTTTAACATCAAAATTTTCAGATACACATACCCAGATCTTTTCATCAAAATGTTTCTTTACTAGTTTATCATTGTAAACTAGTTTTGCTATAGTTGTCTTTCCTAGACCTGCCATACCGACAATAGGAATGACAGAGATAACTTGTTGATTGTTTGCCCCAATCAACAAGTTGACAATTTTTAAGACATCATCTCTTCGTCCTACAACTTCTGAACCATCAATAAAAGAGTCTGTCTCCCGGTCCAGACCAGTCTGGGGGATTGGGTTCAAAGACGCTATAAGGCCAAGGAGAGGTATATCATTCTTAATTTCATCCAACGATTGGTTGATGGTCTTTATTCTTTTTGCCATCTTGACAGGGAATACAACGGGATTGGAGGATGAAAAGAAGCTGCGTACCTGGTTTTGAGTCTCTACCTTTCGTCGAAGAATCTCGTAGTCATACTCATCAAGCACATCGTCAGCTTCATAAGCTACATCTTTAAGCTGCCGTAGCCAGATCTTCACAGACTCATCATGTAGTTGTTTTTTCTCAGCATCATGTAACAAAGCTTGAATCTTTGTTAATGAGACTTGAAGCTTTCCTATCTCCTCCTTTAAACCCCACACAGAACTGATATGCTCACTAGCTAGTGACATCGCATTGGCTATTACTCCATCTACAACAACACTTAGGACTTGTCCAGCCATATTTTCCTGGTTGCTCGGTACAAGAGAAAGTGGTATGAAGAGGTTTGCAAAGTATAGATTATGTTTCTGTAAGAAATAGACAACTTGGTGGGGCTAGATAAACATCTGTATGACAAAAATTTCTTTCTTAACTTTTGCTATAGTGATTATTAATTTTTTCTCTTCAAATATTAATTTGTCTTCACATTATTTGCGTCAACTGGCTAATGCAGTATTTGATTAATATGCCTTCAAATATTGTCATAAAATTTAAGTTCCATTTTAAATTTTGATGACTTGACTTGTGTTTACTTTTTAAATTAACTAGTCGCTAACCCGTGCGATGCACGGAAAAATTGAGAAAAAAGATCAAGAACTTATTTATTTATTTATAAGATTAATTCCTAATATTCATATATTCCATTCTAGTATTGTGAAAGCAAAAAAATTATAAATCATTGCTCCTTTATCAGGCACATTTATTTCCAAAGTTCCCTTTCAAAATAGAGCTTCTCATTATTGGTACACTTTGTGGTTTAAAAAGAGATATGCAAGTGAAATGTTTAGTTCATATTGCAAAGTTACACGCAACTTATAATTTGTTTCTAAATATTTGACGATTTATCTATTTATTAAGGCCAATAAGTAGCCTAATTTTCAAAATGTTTCCTCTTTCCTTCAGATCCAACGAACCAAAAAGCCAGACCCTCCCCTCTTATAATGTCAATGAATTTAATGAATTCTTGAATTATTGAATTTTTTCAAGTGACTGCACGGTAGGTTTATCTAGCTTCTAGTCATAGAGTGATACAATTTTGGCATGGCATGTACTGATGTTCTTCTGCATTATATCAATCTCAATTCCTTTCTGACAAATAAAACAACATCGCCAATTTGATAATTACAAATTAACTTGTAGATAATTTCAGAACTCAAAAAACTAAAAATCATTATAATGCAGCCATTATATATGGGTTTAAAAGCATCCTATCAATCATTCAGACCAATTGCATTATCTAATAGCAAGAAAAATTTATGAAACTTAAGCAATAATAGATCTTGATGATCCTGAAAATCCACCTAAAATGTTAGATCTTGATTAGCTTGTATTAAGTAGTAATGATCCCAACTCTTGTAACTTGCATTTAGTAGGTAAAATTTTCTGAGTTGTTCTCCAAAGTATTTTCAAATTCCATTGCTTCTTCCAGACTGATCTCTATTCTTGACATCACCCCCTATTGCAAAAAATATGCTAACCTCATAGTAAACCTCCCTTGAGCATTTGTTATCCACATAATCTTATTGGGTGTATTTCTTATTAAGAGCAAATTTAACAACAGCACATATTGAAGCTACATCAAACATGTAACTTTGCCAAGTCCCACTCTCGTCTCATTGCATCAATTAGCAAACTAACCACCACTTGTTATTGAACCACTAAGCTATCTTAGCAATCTGTTTGAAATTATGACCATGACCCAGAAGTCTTCCCATATTCTAACTTCCTGCCATATATATTAACAAGACAATTTTACTTGTGATCCCAATTAAGCTCTTTTAAGATACATGATGCACAAATTATTAAGAACAAAGGTCGTAACAAATTACTTTAAATTGATGTTTTCTTTGAAAATTTTATGAAATAAGGGACGAAAGTAATTGCTGACCTACATGTACTTTGAGGATCACAGAATGGAAATGATCATAGTGGGACAAGAGATGGATTTCAAGAATGGGGAGATTCCAATATAAAGGATATTATAGCAGTTATAGACTTCCTAGCAAAAAGGTTCAATAAACTTAACTTTTATTCTTACTATAAAGTACCATATCTTTGATTAACTGCTAATGTTTTTTTTTTTTCGATAAAATGGTTTGAGAATGCTGTATAAGAATGACAGACCACATGTGCAATATAGACCACTCCAATAAGAGCAACTAATGAATTTTGAATGTTCCCTACATCCTAAATTAGACCTTGTTTTTGTGCAAGTATGCCAACAATCCAAGTCTTGCAGGAATTGAGTTAATGAACAAACCTCATGCACTAGGAGTCACTCCAAACAACCTTAAAAACTATTATAAATCCGGGTATGATGCTGTGAGAAAGTACACACCAATTGCTTATGTGATCCTCTCAAACCAGTTGGGGAATGCTCAAAAGAGCAACTCTCATTTGCTGGAAACTTCAATCATGTAGTCATTGACATGCATTACTACAATCTCTATTCGGTTGAGTTTAGCAACATGAATGTACAATCTTATGCACTAAAAACCGTGACAACTTCCAATGGCCCTCTCAGTTTTGTAAACCAATCTTATGCAGTAGTGGCAGCCATTGTTGTTGTTTGGTATAAATCTTTTCTATTTGGATAGAACCTAAGACCAAGACCACTTTTAAATTAGGCCCAAATTCACTGAACCCACAATTCATTCTCAATGATAAATTTCAAATTTGCAGAGAATATCCCAAACTCTAATCTCAATGCACAAACCCACCATTAAATAAATCATTAAAAAATCAAACCTTCTTCTTAATATCCCTTAAACTTTCAAATACATAATCTCAAAGACCATTGTGATTCAATTCATCTCCTTTCTACTATATAAACCTATCCTATTTGCGAAACCTGAAATTGTCTTAATAAGTTAAATACCAAAACGTTAAGACCAAGTCCAAGCTCAATACCAATCCCACCACCAATAGTCTACTAAATCAGTAAAGATTTCTAACATATGACCTCATATTCATAGATCTACCTCTAAATCAAACCCAAACCCACAATTCAAAAGAAACCAATACCAAACTCTAATCTCAATGCACAAACCCACCACAAAATGAATCATAAAAATTCAAACCTAAAGATCAATTTCCCCTAAAAGTTCAAATACACAATCTCAAAGTCTATTATGGTTCCATCTTGGTTCAAATTAGAACCTATAAATCCCAAATGGAAACCAAAATGAATTAGAATTTAAAATTCCTTATGAATTTCAAATTTATATCTAGAAGAGAAACTATACCCTAAAATCAAGTTTCTAAGTGGTAGCCACATGAACCCAGATAAGAATTCACAAAATTAAATCCAAGACCTTTTCATTTTGAACACCAAGACTTTTTTTTTTTTTTTTTTTTTTTACCGAATGAACACAAACACGCACGTGCAAGTACAAATACTCTAAAAAAGATAATGTTTTATGTTTTGGGGTGTATTGTCTTTTTTACTACCTCTATTTTTGCTTTTAATACACATACATTCACTTTGTGTTAGAAGCTTCCACTGCCCATTTTAGCATTGCTCGAATTCTCATCTACATGCTCTACATGCCTCCTTTTTTTTTTTTTTTTTTTTATTTATTTTACAGTTCAAAATTTATGAACCCAAGAAAGACAACTTAAGGCCCTTATCTTTTGCACTATTTTATTCCCCTTAAATTGTATTCTCTCTGAAGCTATCCATTTCACTGATCAACGACATATATTCAACCTCATAGAAATTCAAGCTCTTATTGGTGTCTTTGCAATTTAATAGATAATCTATAATGAATTGGTAGTAAAACTGAACAACCTACACATAATAGATAATCCGTAATGAATTGGTAGTAAAACCGAATAGCCTACACAACCAAACGATAATATAAATTTATTCTAGCATACCAAAAGATATAACCAAAATAGTTTAGCATAGCCTCTTCTTTTTAATTCTAATTGAAGAAACAATCCAGCTTTATTTACTATGTAATTTTCCAGCAAAGCAACTCATTATTACCAATTCATATAAATCAGAAGATAATCTATTGGCGGTTTTTCTTCAGCTTCTGTCAGTATTGAATCTATTCATTTATATGACATTGTAATTTTCTTTAGCTTCTGTCAGTATTGAAGCAAAAGACAAAGCTCCAATTAAAAAGCCCAGCAATCAAAATAATCATCTACACCACAACAATGCAATTCATTTTTATTTATAATTGATCAAACAATCCAGCTTTATTTACAACGGAATTTCCCAGCAAAGCAATTCATTTTTATTTCTAATTAAAGAAACAGTCCAGCTTTATTTACAATGGAATTTCCCAACAAAGCAACTCATTACTACCAATTCATATAAATCAAAAGATAATCTATTGCCAATTTTTCTATAGCATCTGTCAGTATTGAATCTATTGATTTATATGACATAGTAATTTTCTTCAGTTTTTATCAATATTGAACCAAAAGACAGAGCTCTAATTAAAAACCCCAGCAATCAAAACAATCATCCACACCACAGCAAAGCAATTCATTTTTATTTTCCTACAAAGCAACTCACTAAACAATGTTGTATTTCTTTTGTTTAATTCTTTTGGTTACATAAATTGAAGAAACAATCCAGCTTGAGGGATACTATGGAAGGTGATGATGTGCCTACTACATCATAGCTTGTGGCATGAAAGCTGACCCATAATGTTTCGAATGAAAGTTGACAGGTATAAATGTTGTGTTGGAATTTTTCTTTAGGTTTTGTTAGTATTGAATCTATTATAAACTAGTCGCGGACCCGCGCGTTGCGCGTGATAATTATTTTTATGGTGGTTTTATTTTTATTTTTTTTTTACAATTTAAATTAATCTAATAATGAGTAATGCATTTCGTAATTATATTTTTATTTATTATAGGAACAATCATATATGTAACATAGGAACAATCTAAAACACCAAAAAAATGTAAACTAAAAAAAAATTAATAAAACTTAACAATGATTAATTGAACCAATATTAGGATAAGATTTTGTTTTTGATAATCTATTAAGGTTATTTTCTTTGTAGAAATTATAATTTCGGCCACCCAAAACATATTATCAAATAAACAATTATTGTATATATACAATTTTATCTTTTACAATTTGTCACATATCCAATTATTTTCGTTTGGCTAACCTTTGCTTTTCTTTAAATGAATGGCATTATAGAGTACTTCTAATACAACTATTAAAAGTACTTTGTCCACCACAAAGGATTAGAAAATAAACAAAAATTAGTAAAGTCTCATAGTTTAACATCCTAATTGAGCACTATAAAAAATCATGCTATTTAACAAAATAAATACCAAATTATTCAAATCGTGCTATGTAATAGAATAATATTATATTTTTATACGCTATATAATTCTTTAGATCGCAAAAGGATAACATTTAACAATCAAAGAGAATAAAAAATAAAATAAACAACAACAACAATTTAAAAAACAAAACTAAATTGCATTAATCCAAAATAGAGTTTTAAAGAATATAAAAAATTATCAACCTGAAGTAGAGATGCAATAAAAATTAAAAAAAATCCACCAAAAAATTTATAGAGAGAGAGTACCTTTTTTTTTTTGTGAGGAAAAACTATGCAGAATAGAAGAGATAGTGACAAATTTATAGTAAGAGAGTGTGAATAAGAAGAGGCAAAAATAAAGGAAGATGAAGGGAAAAAGGAAGAATGATATTAATGTAGAGGGTAGTGGGGAGATGAAAAGGTAAGGGAGGGAGAAAGATTGAAGAAATAGTGGGGAGATGAAATGGTAAGGAAGAGAGAAATGTTGGAGAAATGTAAATATTAAAAAAAAAAAATTAAAAACAATTATAGGAAAATTGAAAAAAAAAAAAAAAAAACCTAAAGCTTGAAAGGCTTCAACGTTTTTTATTTATTTATTTTATTTTATTTTATTTTTTCCTTTAAGATGAAAAAGCTCACACAAAATCCTAAAGCTGAATTGAAAAGGTTTTGGGTTAGACTTGATAATGGAACTAAATAAATAAGAGGTGGGCTAGATTAATTATACAGATTTATTATATGGTGATAGTGGAAGTAAATAAATAAGTAGTGGGCTGAATTTATTATAGAGTGATAGTGGAAGTAAATAAATAAATAGTGGATTGTATTTATAAGGCTGAAAATTGTAAAAATCATTTTAAAATTATAGGACAAATTATATATATATATATTTTTTTTTTTTAAAATGACGTGTCAGCTGATGTGGCGCAACATGAGAGCAGCAACATTAAATGCTACGCTTCAACTTTTAGTAATATATAGATATAGATAAGACAATGTCTTTTACATTATATTTTGGTAGTAAAACTGAAAAGCCTACACAATTCATATAGTTCAAAACAGAGCAGCAATTCATTACGGATATTCTATTGGTGGTTTTGCTATCAAATCATTACTACGGAAGGTGTTTTGGATGAAAATTGACCAACAATGTTTTGGATGAAAGTTGACAGGTATAAACGCCGTGTTGGGAATTTTTAGTATTGAATCTATTAGAAATAAGACAATCCAAACAGCCTACACAATTCATATAATTCAAAACCGAGTAGCAATTCATTACGGATAATCTATTGGTGGTTTTGCTACCAAACCATTACTACGAATTCATATAAATCAAAAGATAATCTATTGGACATTCATTACTACCAATTCATATAAATCAAAAGATAATCTATTGGTGGTATTTCTGCAGCATCTGTCAGTATTGAATTTATTGATTTATATGACATTGTAATTTTCTTCAGCTTCTATCAAAATTGAACCAAAAGATAGAGCTTCAATTAAAAACTACAACAATCAAAAGAATCATCCACACCACAACACGAAAGAGGCAGTAAAGCTTCTGTCAGTATTGAACCAAAAGTCAGAGCTCAAATTAAAAGCCGCAGCAATCAAAATTTCAACATAACAATCAACCACACCACAACACAAAAGAGGCAGTAACAAAATATAAAAAAAAGGGAAACAAAAAACATCAAGCAAAAGAATGGAGAACAAAAAGAACTGGGATTTAGAGATACCTCAACCGAATCAGTCAAGTTCTGTTAGAATTTATATATTGTGAGGAAAGGAAGACAGGAAGGAAGGAAGTCAAATAAGTGGCAGTTACTATGAAACCGTAAAGCAGGAAGGTGGGGAGATTTTCATGGTTTCAAATGGTATCAGATTCCTTCCCTTCACGGTTTCAGACTTTTAGGTTTTCCTTAGGTTGAAAGGATGTGAAACTGTAGAGCAGAAGTTCAAACCGATTGTTTTTCCTGAAACGTTGCGTAACAGTAGAGCAGAAACGTAGGAGAAATTCAAACTGTCTGTTTGTCCTTTCCTTTTGTCACGCTGTGCTTCTCATGCAAAACCCTTTGTGAAACCCTGTTTCACAATTTCAAATTTCCTGTTTTTCCTTTAAGTTGAAAAGGTTTTGGGTTGGGTTTTATGGTGGAATTAAATTGATAAGAAGTGGGGGCTTTATGGTGGAGATAGGACTGAAATTTATTATAATTTATTATTATTCTGAAATTTATAGATTTATTATGATTCTAAAATTTGTAAAAACTATTTTAAAATTCTAGGACCAAAAAAAAAAAAAAAAGATGAAAATGACATGGTCGCTGACGTGGCGCAACATGAGTACAGCAACATTAAATACTACGCTTCAGCTTTTAGTAATATATAGAATATAGATAGATGAAGCAACCACAGTATTGCCATGTATTGACTAATATTTTCTGTGGAATTGTTCATATGAAAAGTGAAGTTTGGAGGGCGTTTCCATGTCTTTTCCTTTTTCTCTCTCCTAATCGTTCTTTCTTTACCTCAAAATGATTAGGACCAATATTTCTCAATTGATAGAACAAGCAGGCCCACAACTCACCGAAAGAAGCTTGGATTGCTAAATATTTAAAAAAAAAAAAAATTGTTTTCAAAATTTTTTTTTAAGACCCCAGGTCTTTAAGAAGATCAACCATGCTTCTTTTATTCCTAGTAAAGAGGTTTTTTTTTTTTTTTTTTTTTTTTTTTTTTTTTTTTTAATTTTAAATTTTTAAAATTTTATTTTAATAACAAAACAAGTCCATTTATTTTCTGCTTTGTTTCCCTCATTGTAATTTATACAAGTCCACAATTTGGTTCCCAAATCTATATTGGTATCGATTTAGTCCTTTAGTTTAAATTAAAAAATTTCAACATTATAGTTTCCCATTCTTTTCAGTTTGATCCTTTGTAACATTATGGAGGATTCATTTAAAGAATGTGTTATAATCTTAAGTGAAGCGTCTGGTTTGAGTGGATTGTGAACTTTCCTAATTGATTGCTTATGGTTTCCTGGTATTGATTTTTGCAGGCGTGGATGAAATCTTTAACCTCAAAGCAGAGAAATTTTGTCAGTTTTCTACATGTCATAGAGGACTTCTGCAATTCATTTTTTCCTTTTGAGAGTCCAGGGTGTATGTTTTATACATGTGTCAAGTGGCCATTAAAGTATTTTTTACCAATATTGTAGTGGGTCCTATGTATAAGTAGTGAAATCTAATCACAAATTAACAAATATACAAGTTGCAGTGAGTGTTTGTCCATGAAAGAAATAGTTGTTTATTCATAGGGCAGCTTCAATCGCTCTAAGCTGGGCTTCAGTCCTAGCCCTTTCTAGTTTCCACAAGTAAAATTCATAATCATCAATAAATTAAAAAAGAAAAAAAGAAAAAAAAAAGTGGTACATGGATGACATGCACATACTTTTTCTTGCATAATGCAGCCACATCTCAATAGCACATGACAACGTGCTTCTTGCATGTAACTCTCAAAGCTTTTTTTTTTTTTTTTTTTTTTTTTTTTTGAGAAACAAAGCAAATGAGGAGAGTTCAAAATATGTAACATTAATTCACTGAATTCAAAAACGATATGGTGAATTTTACTTTTGGATGATTTTTGTTGGTGTTTTTTTTTTTTTTTTTTTAATTATGAGCAAAGAGGTGTCCAATAGGCGAATTATCATGATAATCACATGGGTTGCATAGCAGTA
Organism: Quercus variabilis; assembly: GCA_030445155.1. Taxonomy (NCBI): domain Eukaryota; kingdom Viridiplantae; phylum Streptophyta; class Magnoliopsida; order Fagales; family Fagaceae; genus Quercus; species Quercus variabilis. The sequence goes on along the minus strand of CP129454.1, from coordinate 53,728,059 downwards.
TCTCAGCTCATAAAGGAATCTCAAGTGGCAGGCATCTTAAATAGGTTCTTGGAGTGGCTTGAAAGGGTATATATGTTTGAAAAAAAAATACTTGGTCTTCACTAGAAAATTGATGACTTTAAGAGATTATTTGAAACCTTTTTCCACCTTATGTTTTGAATGAATAATGAATATTTAAGAACCCAATTAAATAAATCGGATATGTCTCAAACAAGTAAAAATCATGGATTATTTAAGATGATATCATAAATGGATATTCTTTGAAATTTGGTTCGGCTTGTTACCTTGTTACCTTGTTTCGTAGAAAGTTACTTCCGGGTAGAAAATTATTTCAGTCAAAGTCTTCTTCTTATTTTCTAATTTTTTTTTTTCTTTGCTGTGAAAAATGAATTGCTTTGATTGTGGCGCATACACACAACTTTTTTCTTTTCTAAAGAGCTATCACCACGAAGCATGTTCAAATCTTTCATAACTATAAAAGCAAACATATATAGACTAATAATATATTTTCCTTAGAATTGTTCACGTGAAAAGGGAAGTTTCCATGTCTTTTCCTTTTTCTTTTCTCTCTCCAAATGCTGCTGTTTTTTCCTTGAAAATTACTAAAAGTCAGAACAAGTAGGACCAACGCTTGCATATAATGGAGATGGGTTTCTTTCTATTTCTAAAGTAGGAGGTCCACCGCTAGCCGAAAGACTCCAATTATTAGTAGTAGTAGGACACCTACCACCACATAATTTTAAAATAAAAAATAAAAAGTAGGACCAACATATAGCCTAAGAAGATGGATTTTAGACTGGATTTGGACGTGTCATTTTCATCCCCTAAATAATACTTGTAGAAAGATACATTAGAGATGAAAACAGGTCCAATCCAATTACAAAAACCAGCCCACTAGACTAAATTATAGGCCATTCTATTCAACTCTCTTTTTACAATTGATTATGTCCAACAATTTATGACAAAAGGGACGAAATATCCCTATTTTAATAATCAAATATAAATTAAATAATTTTTATTTAAATTTTAATATCATTTTTTTTAATTTAAAGCCTAATTTTCTTATTTTTGAGATGCAACATTATTAATCAAATGCATTCAAGTTCCACTAACATTTCCATTTTTAATGATAATATGCTTAATCCATTTTTTTTAGAATGAATGACACAATTGATTTTAAATAAAATTATATTAATAAATATAAGCCATCAATATTATAATAGATATCATGTTTGAAATAAAATTCAAGATATTATAAACAATACTTTTCAAACTATTATCACCGTTTAGTAATTTTAATTTTTTAAAATTAAATAAAAACAAAAAATATCTACATATTTTTTAAACTGTTCACACCTACTATGAATGGAAAAAAATAGCTTGATCTATTTATATATAAGAAATAATTAATTATATATTTATTTGATTTTTTTACAAAAGTTAATTATTTTTGAACAACTAAAAATTTATATACTAAGAAAATCAAAGAAGGAAATATATATAAAAGTTTGGAGATAAACCACCTGTGTAAGTTTATATAATAATGAAGCACAGTATAATAATAATAATAATAAAGAAGTGGAAGCCAAAATTTTAATTGAAAAAAAAAAAAAAAAAAAAAAAAAAAAAAAAAAAAAACCAAGAGATTCTCACATAAGTATGGATAGATTTGGTGGATTAATTTTAAAAAAAAAAAAAAAAAAAAAAGCAATGACAAATCATTCCATTACCCATTAAAAAAAGGGGAAAAAAAGAAGAAGAAGCAAAAGCCATTCTTAATATATTAAAATACACTTTAATTAAAATTTTAAAACAACTTATTTTAATTCTGAAAAGGAGGATAATTTTGGAAACCTACCCTTAATCAAAGGATTGCTTAGTTGCACAATATTTTTAATATTAATTTAACAAAATTTGGTCAAACAGATGTTAAGAGGGTAAAGTGTTTTTTCCTTTCAAATTTGAGGTAGAGTGTCATTTTTTCAAACCTTAAAAGAGGGGATAATTACCTTTAAAATAAAACCTATGCTATCCAATAGGGCCAATACCCATGTACCGACCTGTTTCTTGTCAAAATGTATGGATCACAAGTGTGTATCCTATCTACCACTAACAACCCGAAATAAAAGAAGGCAAACTAAAGGGAATGCCCAACAGAGAAGGAGATCTGAAGGTCCAAAGGCGACAACAAAGAAGACTTCTAAAACCAGTTTTTCTCTTAAAATGTAAAGAGCGGCAAAATTTCTCAATAATCAGTAAAAGAATTGCGGTCTAAGATTGAATTTTTTGGGGGCCTTTTGCTTTTAGTTTACTCTAGAGAGAGAGAGAGAGAGAGAGAGAGAGAGATTTTCAACAGTATGTGTAGAAAGTTAATGAGTTTTACATTTTACTCATAGAGAAAACAAACTGTTCAGCACATTCAACAAAAAGTTTTTGTTTTTCCAGCTGATTTTTTGATAAATAATATATATATATATATATATATGGCTTAAATTTATATTCTCATTAGTTAAAGACATAGAAATATCTATTGGTTAAAATTTGGGGGCTTAGGTTATTATCAATATGCTTGAGCTAGAGTGATTATTAATTTCTAAACTAGCTAGGTACAAAAGATTTATATATATATATATATATATATATATATATTAAATGCAATAAAAATTCAACCACTCCATAACAATTACTCTTTTATCTTTTAAGCTCAATACATCAATTAGCTTTAGGGTAGATGGGAAATGTTAATAAATGCCCTAAGAGTATTGGTTTGGAACTATTTTTAGAAATAGTTTATTGTAAAATGATAAAGCAATTAATTTTTTTGATAGCTTTTTATATTTTTTATGAAAGTGATGTTAAAAACTTTCCAGATATAGTTTATTAACAATTGTCCTAAAAGCACCCGTTGACATGGAGTTCAAATCCTCTGTCTCATTAATTGTACTCCACTTCATGCTCTACCAATAAAATTTGAACAACTAACATTTTTCATTAAATGAGATATCTCATTAAATGAGACAACTAGTCTCTCTCATTAAAGTCAGAGTTATCTCATTTAATGAGAGAGGCTAGTTGTCCAAATTTTATTAGTGGAGCATAAAGTGGAGTACAATTGATGAGACAGAAGATTTGGACTCATTGATATGACCCTTAATTTTTTACCTAGGTAGTATTTGAATTTCAAATTTGTTATTCAATGACAAAAAAAGCTTCATTAATTAAGTTAATTGAAACCATAGTAGGACAACAATATTATAGGATTAGAAGGAAACAATTTTTTGATCCAATATTTTGTTAAGTTGCATTACAAAGAGACTTTGAGGATTTTAAGGGGGAAAAAGAAGACTTTTTTTTTTTTTTTTTAATGAGAAATCTGAAATTTATTCAAGATTGAAATTGAAGTACAACAGGGAGACTAATACACAGAGGAAGGGGGAAATTAAGGACATTCTTGCCAAAGAAGATGCCGGATACAAGGAGGATTTTAGTCCCTTTCCAAATCTGAGTTACTAGATCTAGCTAGATGGGCAAGCTCATGAGAACCTGGCCTGTTGAACTCCCTTTTCAAATGCTGAATTTTCCAAGAACTAAAGATAGAAAGAGCAGACAACGTCCCTTGGAGGATATGACCAAAAGTGCCGTTTTTCTCCTTTTGTTGGATGGATTGAACAATGAAGAGTGCATCTGATTCAATGATGATGCATTCAATACGTAAAATTCATTACCTAAAAATGTTGAAGTTGCATTCAACTTTGAATAAGGCTTGACAAGTTTGACACGTTAAATTAACGTGGTATTGACTCATAATTTTTTGTAGAACTGTTCATGTGAAAAGGGAAGTTTCCGAGATTGAAACTTTAAGAACTACTTTTCTTTAACCAAAAAAAAAAAAAAAAAACTTTAAAAACTATAAAAATTTTAGGGCCATAATCTTTTTCAATGATGATGATGCATTCAACACCTAAAATTCAATACCTAAAAATGTTGAAGTTGCATTCAATTTTGAATAAGGCTTTGACAAGTTTGACACGTTAAATTAACGTGGTATTGACTCTTTCTTTTTATTTTTTTGGTAGAACTGTTCATGTGAAAAAGGGAAGTTTCCGAGGTTGAAACTTTAAGAACTACTTTTCTTTAACCAAAAAAAAAAACTTAAGAACTATGAAAATTTTAGGGCCATAATCTTTTTCATCAATTACAAGTTATGTTCTAGCAGCCAAAAAAAAAAAATTACAAGTTATGTTCAGAATAATTGACAAATGTGCTCTATAAACCCAATAAAAAAATTGACAAATGTCCAATGTATTATTATTATTATTATTATTATTTATACAAGATAGAAATTCTACTTTAATTTAATTTAAGTATATATGTGTGTGAAGCACCCTTTGGGAGACTTGATCCCGGCCCTTGCCCTCCACACCCCACAAATACTTATACTTGTAGAGTGACCATTGCCCTAAAGGTGTGTGGTGATATGTATTAGCATTATTTAACAAACTTTACAGTAAGTTATGAGAACTTTTTTTTTTTTTTTGAGAATGATATTCGTGAACTTGGTTTGCTATTCTTTATAGGCTTTTGAATTAGATATATTCTCCGTCCGTCCCAATTTCTTTGTCTTTTATTTCATTTTGGAATATCCCAAAATATTGTCCTATTTCTAAAATTAAAAATCATTAATTTACTAATGTTCCTATTATACCCCTACTTTATTTCCAAAACAATTTTTTATAAATTTATTTAAAGGTAGTTTTGAAAACTTATACATTTTTATACAATAAAAAAGACAATAAATAATATTTCTTTAAAAAGTTGAATTTTTGAAATAGCACAAAAATAAAACTGGGACAGGGAATAGCCTGTTGAGGTCTTGTCCCCTTCATCCTTGTGTGAATTGAAGGAAAAACAATAAAGCTTCGGGCAGTATGTCAGCCGACTTAGTCCACCTTTGAGCACCTTTTTTATTTTTTGTTCTTTTAATTACAGCAACTGAATCTGAAAGTTCTTTCACCCGCTTTTTTATAAATGATTTATTCACCATTTTGCTGAATAAAATCATCATAATAATTCTCACACACTTTCTTTTAGAGAGTAATTCTCACACACACTGAGCTTTGAGAAATACAACTATGATTTAGATACCAAGTTTTAACTACTAAAATGTTGATTTTAAGCTAATTGAAAAATTTAGAGCCCATTTGTTTACGTGATTAGCCAATTAAGTGAATTAACACTACCATGTGTGGGCTACCATAAAATTGAACACAACCGTAGGAAATCAAGACAATAACAATATACTAGTGTTTACAAAGAGGAAACCTAGGGTATCGGGTGAAAAAACCACTAATATATAAAGTGGATAAACGCTGGAACAACAGGAGAGTTTGTAACTAAATTCTCTCAAGTTTTTACATTTTTGGTCAAACCAATAGGTTTTCAAGACTAAATCATGTGTCGCTTCACCAAACACATCTCCATTTTTGCTGGACCAAAAATCTTCCTTGCACAATTCCAACAAACCTCAACCCAATTACAAATAGTCCCACAAAATAAAATTTGAAAAAAAATTAAGCGTTTAATTACATGAAAACTTTGGTGCAAATATGCTAACACACTAAGATCCTAACACCCTCATTTTGAAAAATCCAACTACCTATCACAAATAGAGTCATTGATTTGAGGAAGCCATCATCAATGAGAGAGAGAGATCTTGCCGAGTTATGAGAAAAAGAGAAAGAGTTGTTGCCGGCTAAATATACATGTTTATTTAAAAAATAAAAAATTGAATAAACATTATCTATTTAGAAAATTAATTGGATTCAAGCATGAAAATATACGTCTTTATTATTATGTCATTTTCTGTCAATTTCTCACATATATAAGCTCTTTGGCGATTGGCAACCATACAATTTTAACATTTTAAAGCAATTTAGCACTATAAATTCAAATTGCCAAATGTCCTAAGCATTTCCCCCAAATGCTCTGAACAACAAAAAAATGTTAAAAATCACTCCCAAACAACACATTGTCTCTGCCTCTCCAACCATACAAAAACTTGTACTTGTAAAGGTCACATCATGCCAAGAGTAAGCAGTGGTGTTCCTTACTTCCTTAACAATAACAAAATCTTAGCTTATTAATAGGTTTGCAAGTGTCAGTATAATTTATTTATTTATTTTAATTTTTTTTACGAAGTGAAACTTTAAAAACCTACAAAATTGATGATTGAGAAATTCTTTGGAACAATCTTATGAACTCTTAAGTACCAAAATTAATAAATTGGACACTTCTCTAGCTATAGAAAATAATGAAAATTATCTACCTCTCATGCATACCTTGCTAAAACATGTGCTATCTCATTCCCCTCCCTTCTAACATTGCTATCTCACCCCAATTTCTTCCGCAAAGATTTTGACACCATCCACAACATGGCCAATGAGCCTGCTGGATTCAAAGTGATGTTGAACAATTTGCTCAATGCTGCCCATATCCTCATGTCATACACCTATATTATTCTTTAACCCATTTATTGTTTTGCAAAGCTTCCTTCTTGTGGCTTTCACGTGGAAGAATTTGGTGTTCCTAGTGACCATGTTGAAGCCATGAATGATAGTCACTTATTCTTGCTTCAATATAATCTCCTCCTTATTCAATGGTTAGTTCAATTCCATTATGGCATCCTTCCATTCTTCTAATCCCTCCCGATGGTACTCTATCAACTCACTCCCATATGGATATGGTTGCTGCTCCAGCTCCATTGTTGTATGAATCCCACATCAATGACTGCACAGTCATCCAAAGCTTTCTGGCTTAGGGCTGTACGAAGCACCTTCTTTCATTTCATATGGGCTTTAGGCCCATTAATACTAAAGCCCCATAGGTCCAACTCCTTCCACTCAATTCTACTTCATTGGCTCATACCATACCTTCGATGTAAAACTAAAGACAAAGAGGTTTTCAAAAACCATTTCTCCTTATCGTTTTTCTTTCAAAAAAAAAAAAAAAACCATTTCTCCAAAATCAAATGGAGAACAATAAATTTGAAGCGTAAAGTTTGACTAAACCTGTAAACTGAAGACTGGTCAGTGGTCACCAACCATAATGCTCCTTCTGGTTCAAGTAAAATTTGAGTATAATATAAGTACAATGCAAAATAGTTTACTTATAATCAAAAGTTATCTCTAAACAAACAATACCAAAAAAGAAAAATGCTTCTGAAAGTTATACAACAAGCTTCAATGAATAAATTATCTAGTAACCCCCAAAACAAATAAAGAAAAATAAAATTTTAAAGTGAAAAAAGAGGTCATCCATCATCTCACAACAATATTTGCAACTATAAGTGAAGAAAATGGTCACCAATCACTATGTTCCTCTTGTTACTTAAGCAAAATTTGAGTACAACTAAAGTTCATTGCAAAGTATTTTCTTAAAATCCTAGGTAATCTCAAAAATAATATGGTGTCTCTCTAGCAACAATTTTTTCTAAGCTTCGAGGAAATCTACTCCACAATCTATATCTATATATTACTAAAAGCTGAAGCGTAGCATTTATTGTTGCTACGCTCTAGTTGAGCTACATCAGTGTCCACCTCATTATCTTTTTCTTTCTAATTTTCCTATAATTGTTTTTAACATTTACTTTTTATTTTATTTTAATATTTACACTTTTTCCAACCTTTCTCCATCCTTACCTTTTCATCTCCCCACTACCCTCTATATAAATATTATTATTCTTCTTTTCATCTCCCCACTATCCTCTACATAAATATTATTATTCTTATTTCTCTTTATCTTTCTTTATTTTGTCTTTTCTTATTCACACTCTCTTACTATAAATTGGTAACTATCTATTCCATTATATGCATGGTTTTCTCTCACAAAAAAAAGTTCACTCTCTCTCTCGCTCTCAATTTTTCAATGATTTTTTTTATACATTCTTCTATTTATGTCAAATTACTAATCTTTGGGAATCCTTTCTTTTCTTTTTTTTTTCTTCTTTGTTTTTCTACACTAGAATCATTATGCTCATTTCTCACTTAATTTAATCAGGTAGTTTGTCAGAGTTCAAAAAAAGGTTCTCTCTTTCTTTCTCACTCAATTTTTTGATGAATTTTTTATACATTCTTCTATTTATGCCAAATTAGTAATTTTTGGGATTTTTTTTTTCTACACTAGAATCATTATGCTCATTTTCTCACTTAATTTAATTGGGTAGCTTGTAAGAATTCAAGTAAAACCAAACAATAAGGAATTTTACGTCATTGGAGAACGCTTGAATATATACTAGCCAAAAGTTGAAAGTCAGCAAATTAGTGGAGCTATGATTAAGCTTCAAACGGGATTAATGGTATTGCCAATGTTCTTTAATTAGCATCCTTATTTCTATTTCTCTATATATGTTTCCTAGAATTAGTATTAGTCTCATTTTTATTTTCTCTATTATATTCTAGGTAAATCAAGAGTTCTTTAAAACTCCACATTGGTTAATGCCATTTAGATTTTTTTTTTTAAATTGTTTTTTTTTTCTCTTTAATTGTTAAATGTTACCCTTTTTTTGCTCTTTCTTATAACTCTAATTAATGTTGATGGGTTTTTTTTTTTTTTTTTGGTTAGTTAAGGTTGATGGTTCTTTCTTACAGAGAAAAGAAAAAATTGAAAACAATTGAATTCTGTATAAACTTGTACCTAAAGGGGACAGGAGCCTTTGTTTATTTGATTAGAGACAATATATTAAAGAGGCATATCCTTTGGCCATTGCATTGCATTTTTTAGAGGTTAAAATATAAAGCTTGTTATTATAGGAAAACATTTTGGGTGGGGATAAGGGCATCATTTTGTTTGCTCTGAGAGTAACAAAAGATCCTATTATAAAGGAAGCCCACAATCATATCACATGCTTATTACACTAACCGTGAGCACAACCCATTATTCTCTCTCACCATGTTTCTACTACATTTGCATTTAGCAACCTAAGATTATAATTTATTCCCAATAGAAGACTTGTAGAATCATTCAATAGCCGCAGACTCGCATGATGCGTGAGAATATAAATATTATGCAGTGAAATGTAATATATAAAAAGTAACAATTACTTCAAGCATTGTCTTTTTTTCAATATATATATATATATATATATTTTTACACTTTTTTTTAAAAAAAATATTTTTATCTCTACAAATATATCATTTTAATATTTTTTTGTGTATTTCATTAATAATTTTAAAGGTGAACCATATTCTTCTAACTTTGTTATAGTGTGTTACATTTGGTTAATATACAACTCATCTCTTAAGGAATAAGGAAATTATCATAATAATAAAAAATCATCACAAAATTACAGTGTTAACTTAACCAAAATTAAAATAAAACTAAAGAAATAAAAAATAGATTTTATAATAATTTATTAGTCAAAAAATTGGCAGGCATATTCAAATTTTTATTTCCAAAAACAACTAAGTATTAATCCAAACCAAAATTCAATCAAAACTATAAAAGCGAAAGAAAAGACTTTCTTATGGGAAATTAAAAAAAGCACAATCCTAAAACATATATTTAAAAAAAAAAAAAAAACCATCAATCTTAATTTGAGTTATAAGAAAGAACAAAAATCTTTTATGTGCAATTGTTCTCTTTATTGGTATTTATTGTTATATATTTTATTTTTACTTTTTTTTCTTCTCATCTTATGTTATTCAACATTTAAATTTAGTCACATCTTCTACACCATTAAATTATTTATATTTTCTGTCTTTTTTTATTTTTAATAATTAAACATGGAATATTTTATTTAAATAATAAAATTATCCTTAAAAAATTGTACTCTTTTATTTATTTATTTATTTTTACATTTACACTTTGTCCAAGCTTTTTCCTTACCTTTATCTTTTCATCTCCCTACTACCTTCTACCTTAATATCACTATTCATCTCCCCCCATCTTCTATATCATTAAATTATTTATATTTTTCTCTCCTTTTTATTTAAAAAATTAAAAATTAAAAATTTTACTTAATTTCAATAAATAAAAGTGTCATCATAAAGTGGAGTAATACTAGGGACACACTCACTCTCAAACCCAATACATCTAAGAAAAAATATAATACAAAACAAATGCCAATTAAGAAACACTAAATTAAAAAAAAAAAAAAATGAGGATACCAAACCAAATATAATATAAAGAAACTAATAGTTATGGATATACTAACTTAAGGGTAGCAAAATTAAATGAAAAAAAAAAAAAAAAAAAAAAAAAAAAAAAAGAAGACTACAATGCAAATTTAATGTAATAAAATCATAATCAAATTTTGGAAAATAGTAGGTCGCCTATGGAGAGAGAGAGAGAGAGAGAGAGAGAGAGAGAGAGAGAGAGAGAGAGAGAGAGAGAGAGAGAGAGAGAGAGAGAGAGAGAGAGAGAGAGAGAGAGAGAGAGAGATGGTAAAGAAAAAAAATTCAAATGTCAATTAGTAACTATTAATTGGAAAACAAAGAGGTTGTAAGGAGAAGTAAAAATAAAAAATAAATATGATCAATATGGAGAACATTAAAAGCTTTACAATGTAATAAAATCAACTATTACATTCACTTAAAAAATTGAATCAATAACCAATAATTATACACAATCATAGCAATATATTTAAACTTAAAACTAATCAAACTCTAATTCATAACTAAAAGGAGATGTTCTCATGTAATAATAGAAATTACATAAGAAATAAAGTTAGAAAAATTTAAAATCCCTTTTTTGACATTTCATTTAACTTTATATATATATATATATATATATATGTAATCTTCTTACACAATTGCATTTAAAAATCTAAAAAACAATGCTACATCTCATTTAACACCTCAGTTATGAAAATCATTAGCCAGTAAATATATGATAATAGTAAAAAATGTTATAAATGAAATTATGAAGAAAAAAAAAAGTGATAAAACTAATTAGCTACTATCATTATGAAGTAGTAGTCTATGATTTTACACATCTAAAGAAGTGGAATATATAGAGTTTACTTAAGGTATATGTAAAGATTCACAATTAAAAAAAAAAGATATGTAAAGTTTAAAAAAAAAATGTATATTCTATAAATAAATAAAAAGGTATATGTAAGGTTTTTATTAACTTAAAAGAAAATGAAAAATCAATTATTAACAACAACAACAACAAGAATAATAATAATAATAATAATAATAATAATAATAATAATATAGGGGTAATTACATTCCCCTTCTTTGAAGTTTGAAGAAATGACACTCTACCCCAAACTTGAAAGGAAAAAATATTTTCACTCTTTACATTTGTTTAACCAAACTTTGTTAAATTAATATTAAAATATTGTGTACTAACCTGCCTATGCTTAAGATAGGTTCCAAAATTATCCTTAATTTTAAAATTAAATTCTCTTATTTTAAAATTTTAAATTAAAGTGTATTTCAAAATATTTATTAATGTCTTTTGCTTTTTCTTCCCCCCCCCCCCCCTTTTCTTTTCCCAATGAGTTATGGAGAGATTTGGCATTTCAAATATTTTGGTATTTTATAAATTTTTATTTTAATTCTAAAGTTATGAGTAATGTCTTTACTAACCATGGTTAAACATTTATAAATAGATTCTTATAAATTTAAAATATTTTGTTATTAATATAAACAAAATGGGAGAGTGTTATTACTTATTACCCTAAATATATTTAATAAGATCACCTTAAAAAAAAATTATCTCGCACAATGCGCAGGTCTGCGACTAGTTCAATTTAATTAACAACAGGCCGTCCATGAATTGATTTGAGGAAATCTCAAGGTGTTTTCAGAGTGCTGACCTTTACTCTCCACCTCCACTCATTTTGCCTGTCTAAAATCTGATCTTTCTCTCCCTAATGATAGAACAATAAAATAGAAAAAGTGAAATTAACTAATTATTAATAAACACCACAAATGAAATGAGTTCCAATTGGTCTAAGCAATATTATCTCGTAAAAGGTTAACAAAATATGATGTACTAAAATAAATGGATTAGTCATCAAACAAGACTAGGAGAGTTTACTCCAATTTGGTTTTAAAACTCCAAGTAAAACAAGTTCTCTCAAAGAGGCATACACAACTTTCTTCTCTGCTCAGCATGCCAATATACAATATACTAATAGTTGTAATTTATTTGCAACATAAGATGTTTTACTCACTTATTGTCAATGATCTACTTGACTCCAAACATTGAAGTCTTCACTCTGTAGAAAGCATAATAGAAAACTTCAACCAATGAAAAGAAATTACAAAACTCATTTTCTAAGCACAAAAGTTTTACAACAGAAAGAACAGTAAGACACAAATACTTTGTCTATTTTCAGGAATAGCAAAATACCAAATATCAATTAAAAGGCACTCACGTTAGTACTAACTACTAAGAATTCTATCCCATATTGAAGTTGATAGGTTGTCACAAACCATAAAGAATTAGACACCAATTCAAAAGGTAGGTTTTAACAATGGAACATAGAATATCCCAAAAGTCACAAAACAAGCATGGCAATATTTTCACAGATGCTGGTGTTCTAAATTGTTCAAAACCATACTTGTCTGCCAATGTCCTCTCTGTTCATATGTGCTTTTGGCACACTGGGTAATTGGTCACATATGTTGGTGACCTCAAAAGAGAGACCCATTACTACCAAAGCCCCATGGGTCCAACCTTCCACACTATTCTCCTTTGTGGGCTCATATTATAAGCCCACCGCTACGTGCCCTTCAAATAAAATAATCAAATTCGGTTCTAGGTTGTGAACCTTTGACGAACATATTTATGAAATGCATCAAATGGTAGCACAAGTGTCTAATTTGGTTACAACATGATTGATTCTGTTAAATTTTGTGGAATGTGACATATATCAACAGGTGATTTTTCTACAGTGGAGAGAGTAAATTTATATATTATAATTACAAAATAGGCTGTAGAGGTGTCTACAATAAAGCTCTATGTATGTGAAAATAGAAGAGATGAGAGTAAGAGACTACTAATTTTGATTTTCCATAAATTGTCCCCATATACAACAATCTTTAACACCTAAAAACATTTTAACTATCCCTTATTTATTTATTTTTATTTTTTATGGATAGCTTGCTTCTTATTTGAATGAGGGAGTAAAGAAAAGATGAAGAGAGAGTCATGACAAACATATGGGCTTTAAGTTAGCTTGGCCCCTATAGCATGGAAATCACAAGTTGCCTAACACTAACAGGAAAGCATATCTCTCAAAAAAAAAAAAAAAACCAAGTGTATAATAAATATGGTAAGTGAGAAAATAGGGAACAACCAGTCTATTTCAAAGCAAAACATTAGAGAAAATATTTATTTAGGTTAACTTGGGCTTAGAAAAGGAAATAAAGTTTATCTGGATATTTAGAACCGAAGCAATCTTGGTCCACCTTGTGCTCAAGTATATACCTCTAATTGGAAAATGAAGGATAGCTAACATGCTGAAGTATACCTCTGGGAATGAATGATAACCAGCATCTGTATATAGTATACGAACAACTAATTGTGTAAATATAATACAAAATTGTAATTAGAACAAAGGTAGGAATCTTAGTAGGTTCTTTTTGTTTAAAGAGAGAAATGAGAAGAGAAGAGGAGATTGAGAGAACTCACAAAATTTAAAGAAATAATTGCACTGATCAATTTAAGATTCCCTGCATTGTGATTCTTGAACTACAGCAAAACTACTACCACTGGGACACTCTCGCTCCTTCCATCTCCCTTTCAGAGAACACTAAAAAATAATCAAGCTTCAATTGTATTCTAAGCCTTCACATGGATATATGTTGAAACATATCCTACCTCTTGCTTTGCTAGTAGTAGATGGTAGAACTTACACTTGAACTTCAGTTCTGGAAGATAAACTCCATATATTAGAATATCAAGGTTGAATTATCTATAAATAAAGACAAAAGAAAATATCAAGGTTGAAAGGCTGCAAAGATAACTCACCTTAAAATTTTGCAGGTCAAGGAATCTGTTATTAGTATGGGTAACGAAAAGGAAAAATTTCCTATCCTTACTAAGTTCAGCATGAAGTATCATATTCATTTTCTCTCTCTTGGATTTTATCAAGAATACGTCAGAGCCAATTCCATTTTATGTGTGACTTCATAATAATATTTAGTGTGATGAATGGTTGCAACAGGGTTGACAAAAGAATTCTCCAATAATAGCATAGGAACTTGGTAATTATTGATCTTCTGTTTATGTTCCCCTTTTAGCTCTAGTTTTGCTAACTATAATTTTGGACAAGAAATAAGAAGCTATATTTCAAGGAAGGGTGGCACTTGTGTCCAGTGGCTAGTTCCACTGGACACGTTGGGATACAGACATGTATCCAAGACCGTTGGGATATGGACATGTGTCTGTATCTCAACGTGTTCAGTGAAACTGGCTAGTTGACACAAGCTGTTCTCTTTAAGGAAAAAGATCAATTACTGGGTCAGTGGTTCAAAAAATAGGCAAAAAACCTGATGATTAGCTGTCACTCATAGATTTTTCAAGGATACTAAGCAAGAGTTTGTTATGTTGAGAGAGTTGAACTACCTGACACTCATAGATTTGTTTTTTTTTTTTTTTTTTGGGTTAGGTAAATTAAGTGGGTCACAGATTCCCCAATTAGAAAAACAAATTGCAAATAACCCAACAAACACATGCCCAAATTTGTGAACAACTTGAAGAAAAATGATAAGTTAAAAAAGAAAAGGATATTGTTTACGAATAGAAATGTGTATTTGAAGCTGAGGAAACTATAGTAAAACGAGGAAGAATAGGACAATAAAAAATCTGCATATATGGTGAGTCATCGTCATGCTATGCAATGATGATTCTGAATAAGTATCTAATATGACAGACAATGCAGCCGCATAGAACCAGGCAAACACAAAAGATTCATGAGTTCACCATTAAAAATCGTATGTGGCCAGGTTTTAAATACTTAGAAAACTTGGCAAATTTATTTTCATAAGGTAAATCTCCAATCAGGATTCCAGTCCACAATATGAAGGAACAAATTTATCTATAATTATTACAAAACAGGTTACAAAGACATCTGTGATGAAACTCTCTCTCTTATGCTCAATTGAATTTTCCAGAAATTTGAATTATCCAAATGAACATATTATGGAGCTTAAAGAGGCAGAGGAAAACTGGATGTAACTTATGTAAGTTACAAAAGAAGCTTCAACATGTGTATTTAGAAGAGCCTGTTTAATTTGCTTCCCAAGTGGAAATATGTAAGAGAACAAGCCTTATTCTTGCAAATGTGTACAATGACAATATAAAATTTACATGAAAAATTTATGTAAAAAAAAAAAAAAAAAATTTCCTAATTTGTGTTATACTATTACTATAAAATGAGAGAAGGAAAAACAAGCAATACAGACACGTATTAACTAATATTTTCCATAGAATTGTTCATGTGAAAAGGGAAGTTTGGAGGGCCATTCCATGTGTTTTCCTTCTCTCTCACCAAATGCTATTTTTTTTTCCTTCAAAATTTAAAAGTAGGACCCAACACTTGAATAATGGAGATGGTTTATCAGAATATGTAGGACAATCACTTGGAGAAAAAACTTACGTCGGTGAGTCGACTTCACAAATAAGAAATAGGGAGACTGACCTCGATAATCTACTCCATAATTCAGTTTAACAACAACAGGTCGCCAACAAATTGATTTGAGGAAATCTCCAGGAGTTTTCATAATTCCTGATACTTTCTCTCCATCTCCATTCATTTTGCCTATCTAAAATCTGATCTTTCTCTCCCTAATGATAGAACAATAACATAGAAAAAGTTAAATTAACTAGTTATTAATAAACTTTTCGAATAAACTCCAATTGGTCTAAGCAATATCATCACATAAAAGGTTAAAAAAAATATGATTTACAAAATTAAATGGACTAGCCGCATCAAACAAGACTGAGAGATTTACTCCAACTTAGTTTTAAAACTCCAAGTAAACAACTTCTCTCAGAGAGGCATGCAAAACCTAGACCACAGACCGAGCACAACTTTCTTCTCTGCTCAGCATGCCAATATATAGTATACTAATAGTTATAATTTATTTGCAGCATAAGATGTTTCACTCACTTAATGTCAATAAGATACTTGACTCCAAACGTTGAAGTCTTCATTCTATAGAAAGCATAATAGAAAACTTCAACCAATGCAAAGAAATTACAAAACTCATTTTCTACGCACAAAAGTTTTACAACAGTAAGAACAGTAAGACACTGATACCTCGTCTAGTTTCAGGAATAACAAAATACCGAATATCAATTAAAAGGCACTCACATTAGTACTAACTAGTAAGAATTCTATCTCATATTGAATGGTAGCACAAGTGTTTAATTTGGACACAACATGATTGATTATGTTAAATTTTGTGGAAGTGACATATATCAACAGGTGATTTTTGTAAATTGGAGAAAAAAAATGTATATATTATTAGTGTATAACCAACATATATTCACGGTACAATTAAAAACAGTAACAATTACGTACATATATGGGTTCAAATTATACCTAGTGTAATGGTTACACATTTTTTAAGTCATTGATGAGTTTTACTCTCTCTTTCTCTCTCTCTTTTATATATATATATATATATATATTTTTTTTTTTTTGGGATATACATGTGTTTTTTTTTTCTTCTTACTTTTTTTGTTTACTGGGGTTTTGGTGGTTTATTTATGTTAAATTCTTAGTCTTTTGTACAGTATTAACTTGCTTAGAACAAAATTTAAAAAAAAAAAAAAAAAAAAAAAAAAAAAAAAACTTAAATAGGACACATGATGCAAAATTGGAATCCAATTTGAAATCTAATTGGATTTTCTATCAACTTTGACTTTATATATATATATATATATATATATAGATAATTACAAAACAGGCTATAGAGTAATCTACAATAAAACTCTATGTATGTGAAAATAGATTAGATGAGAGTAAGAGGCTATTAATTTTGATTTTCCATAAATTGTCCTTATATACGACATTATTTAACACCTATAAACATTTTAACTTGCTTCCATTTTTTTTATGGATAGCTTGCTTCTAATTTGAATGAGGGAGGAGAAAAAAAAGGGAAGAAGAAGAAGAGAGGATCACGAATCACGACAAACAGCTGGGCTTTAAGTTAGCTTGGCCCCTATAGCATGGAAGTCACAAGTTGCCTAACAGGAAAGCTTCTTTCTCAAAAATATAAATATATCCTTAAGTTGAAAAATTGAAGATTGATAAATTATTTGCAACAATCTCATTGTTTGATAAAGAATATTCAACCACCAAAATAAGTACATTGTACACTTCTCAAGCAATTGAATATGAATCAATATTTCAAATTCTTTAAATTTCCATTTGTTACAAAGAAAGTAACTTCTTGATAGAAGATAAATAAAGACTTGTTTTGACTAATGGCCATAAAAAAAAATCTTTTCTACTAAATATTTTATGGTGGACTATGATCTTTAACCATCAAAAATAGCCATCACTATTGAAGAATTGATTACTAATGATAACTAAAGGTACCATCAACTAACTTTAGGTTTGAAGACAGTTTGAGGGGAAGTAGTCAAATCATTCACCTATAATAAAACATTCTCAAATCATTCTTCCCAAGCCTTGAATGTAAAACCAAATGTGATTTCCAAAACCATTTTCCCTAAACCCAAAAAAAAAAAAAAAAAAAAAAAAGAAAGAAAGAAAAACATTAAATTTCAAAATAAGAAAAAGGGCCTCCATCTTCTCACAAAAATTTCACAGCAAGCTAAACACTGGCAACCAACCAATCATTTTGCTTTTCTTTGTTCAAGTAAATTTTGAGTTAAATTTAAGTACAATGCAAAGCAATTTTCTAGAAACTAAAACCATCTCAAAACTAATTCACACTAGTCGAACACCAGCAGAAACAAACGATGCCTCTAAAGTTATGCATCAAGCCTCAATGTATAAATTTATCTATTAAGAAGGAGTCATTGATAACAGAAGCATTGATATTTATTTGTTGTGTGTAACCAAATGATAGTGGGTTTATGCAAAATAGAAATAGCAAAAAAGAAAAAAAGACAATGACAAAAGGAACACAAAGATTTATGTGGTTCGGCCATGGCTTACATCCATGGGCGGCATCAAGGAGAAAGTTTCAACAACAAAATAGGGAGATTAAAAAGTTAGAACAGAGGCAATATCACAAACCCAAACCCCAATACTCCCAAAGAGGGCTCTCACCATAAGCACATGACAAGAGAAACCTAAAATTTCTCTCAAAAAAAGCACAGCTTGAACTTTATTTTTTGACACACAACAGTCAACAAGACTGCATATATAAAATTTTAGGTTTGGCGCATGAACCAATAAGGTCGGCTAATCTTTGTGTGGAGTACACTTGACATGGTGCACACCATGTGAAACTAAGTACACAGCCTCATTGCTTAAACAATATCAAGCCACCAACTCTGTTAGGTGCACTGCACCGTAGGTCCAGCCCACATGCTGTTTTTACAAGAGCTCAGTTAATGAGCATGGCACTCCATGATTTCTCTTAATGAGAAGTGAGCCTAAGTGTCCAACACGCTGAAGACAAAAGAAAAGAAAGAAGCAAAAGCAAGAAAAGATTCGGCTATGGCAGGAAGAAAAGAGATTTTGGTTGAAGCAAAGTCAAAGTAAGTGGCTTGCATTTATTGTGATTTTAAGAGAAGAGTGTGAAAAGAAGAAAAGGTGAAAGAAATAAAAGGGAGAAGTTTCAGCCATTTGAAGGTGTAGGGGCTGAAGAAGTGAAGTCCCAGTGGGAAGAAAAAAGAGTGAAGTCCCAAAGTGTGAGGACTAGTACGTGAGTAAGAGCAAGCCAAAAAGAGAAGAGAAAAATAAAGAGAGTTAGAGAAAATACACAGTGAGGAATAGAACAATGAGTGAGAAGAAAAAGAGAGTTTTTCTTTACTCAAGTTGTATTTTCTAAATACTGTAATCCCTATTTAATATAGTGAAATTATTCGGAGTTTGTCCCGTGGTTTTTCCCTTCACTACAAAAAAATGGGTTTCTAGCCGCGTTTCAAAAACGCGGCTATAGACCCCAAAAACGTGGCTATAGGATTAGAGCCGCGTTTCCTTGGCCGCGTTTGCAAACGCGGCCTAAATACCGCAGCAACAGGTCTATAGCCGCGTTTTTCAAAAACGCGGCTATAGGTCAGACCTATAGCTGCGTTTTTAACCGCGGCTATAGGATTCTGGCCTATAGCCGCGTTTTTAAAAAACGCGGCTATATCCCTTGCAGGCAAAGGGTTCGGACCTATAGCCGCGTTTTTAAAAACGCGGCTATAGGTTTTTTAATAACAAAAAAAAATATTTTTGGGTTTTTTTTTCCAGAAAACAAAAAAAAATATTTTTGGGTTTTTTTTTTCCAGAAAATTCAAAATTCGAAATTCAAATAAAAAAAATTCAAAATTAAACGCAAATCCAAAAAATTCAAAATCAAATACAACATCCGCACAATACAAAAACACCCAAAAAATTCAAAATTAAACACAACATACTCACAATACAAACACACCCAGAAAATTCAAAATCATACACAGCGAGCCCCAAAATATAAGAACACATACCCATTTAAACATAATCACAATATCAGCAACACAGTAGCACAAATTCAAGCACAGATCCAAAAAATTCAAAATCAAATATTGCTAGAATATTCATTTCATTCAAAATTTTCAGCATCTCCTCTGTTTTCTTACTAACTAAACATAAACTAACAAAAAAAAAAAACTAGATCTATTGACAAATCAGTGTGCTTGAGATGAAGAAAAAAAGAAAGGAAAAAAAAAAGTAGTAGTAGTAGCTCCAAAGAAACAAAGAAAAAAAAAAAGACTTACACAGATAAGAAGAAGGCAGAAAAAGAAAAAAAAAATATATATATATAGTTACCCAGATGTGAGGAAGGAAGAAAGAAAAAGGAAAAAAAAAAAAAATAAAAGAAGAGATACACAGATGTGAAGAACGAAGAAAGAAAAAAGAAAAAGAAAAAGTTACCCAACTATGAAGAAGGAAGGAAGAAAAAAAAAAAAAAAAAAAAAAAGAAAGGAAAGAAAGAACCTGATGAAGAGCTACCGTAGAAGAAGAGTAGTGATGGAAGAATGAAGAAAGAAAAAAGAAAGAAAGAGATAAGAAAGAAAAAAGAAAGTGGGGGTAGGTGAAGATGTAGGTGGGAAAGGGAGGGAGCACGTGGGAAGCTGAAGGAAACTTTTTTTTTTTTTTTTATTGTTGTGAGCTATAGCGGCGTTTTTAAAAACGCGGCTGTAAAACGCCGCTATAGGCCCCCCTTATTACATATACAGCTGGAGCTATAGCTGCGTTTTTCAAAAACGCCGCTATAGCTCACTTCTAGCTGCGTTTAAAAACGCGGCTAAAGGTGAGCTGTAGCCGCGTTTTTGGAAAACGCGGCTATAGATTACCATTAAAAATTATTTATTCGACCAGACATCCTTTAAAAAATTATTTTGTTGGAGCTATAGCCGCGTTTTTCAAAAACGCAGCTACAGCTAACTTATAGCTGCATTTAAAAACGCGGCTTAAGGTCAGCTATAGCCGCGTTTTTAAAAAACGCAGCTATAGGTCGCCCTAAAAAAATTTTATTCTGCTCAGCTTATAGCCGCGTTTAAAAACGCAGCTATAAGTTAGCTGTAGCTGCGTTTTTCAAAAACGCAGCTATAGGTGGAGCATTTAGCCGCGTTTTTGATAAACGCAGCTATAGATATAGGCTTTAGCTGCGTTTCTAAGAAACGCGGCTATAGGTTAGCTATAGCCGCGTTTTTTGTAAACGCGGCTATAGCCCGCGTTTTTTGTAGTGCTTCAAGGAGAAAGGGTTTCCACGTAAATATTTGTGTTATTGTGTGGTTGTGCTTCCGCTGTACTTGCTGAAATTTATTCATTGTTATATAGAATTTTTCCCAACAAGTGGTATCAGAGCATAGATTCGATTGGGAGCAATGGCCGGAGAAGAAGGAAAAACGTCAGGAATTGAGAAGTTTGACGGCATAGACTTTGGTTATTGGAAGATGCAGATCGAAGATTATCTGTATAGGAAGAAATTACATCTTCCTCTTTTGGGAAGGAAACCAGATAGTATGGAAGAAGAAGAATGGAGTCTCCTTGATAGACAGGTGCTAGGAGTTATACAATTAACTCTAACAAGATCAATTGCACACAACGTTATAAAGGAAAAGACGACAGTGAATTTAATGAAGGCTTTGTCTAGTATGTATGAAAAGCTTTTGGCTAACAATAAGGTGCATCTGATGAAGAAGTTGTTTAATCTGAAGATGGTGGAAGGTACTCTTGTGGCTCAACATTTGAATGAGTTTAACACCATCACAAATCAATTGTCCTCCATGAGATTGATTTTGACGATGAGATCCGTGCATTAATTGTTTTGGCTTCTTTGCCAAACACTTGGGAGGCCATGAGAATGGCAGTGAGCAATTCTGCAGAAAAAAACAAACTCAAATATGATGATATTCGAGATTTGATTCTAAGTGAGGAGATTCGCAGAAGAGATGCTGGTATAAACAATGCACAAGATCAAGCTCTTGTTATGGAGAATAGGGGCAGAAATAGAAGCAGAGGACTTGATGATCGAGCCAAATCCAATGACAGGTCATAGTCAAAAGGTAGATCTCAGTTTAAAGAGATAAGAGAATGTTTCCATTGTGGGAAAAAGGGTCACGTAAAAAGAAACTGCTGGCATTGGAATAAAGAACAAAATGAAGAGAAAGATGAAAAGAATGATGATGAGAAGAATACTACAGCAGTTGTGTTTCATGAGGATGTTCTAATGCTCTCTCTTGAAGAGCAAAAGTGTAAGCATGTTGCTAAGAATGATGTTGAGTGGGTTGTTGATTCAGCAACTTCCCACCATGTTATCCCCACAAAAAGGTTGTTCACCACATACAAAGTAGGCAACTTTAGTGTTGTGAAGATGGGTAACTCTAGGTAGATCTTAGTCAAAAGGTAGATCTCAGTTTAAAGAGATAAGAGAATGTTTCTATTGTGGGAAAAAGGGTCACGTAAAAAGAAACTGCTAGCATTGGAATAAAGAACAAAATGAAGAGAAAGATGAAAAGAATGATGATGAGAAGAATACTGCAGCAGTTGTGTTTCATAAGGATGTTCTAATGCTCTCTCTTGAAAAGCAAAAGTGTAAGCATGTTGCTAAAAATGATGTTGAGTGGGTTGTTGATTCAGCAACTTCCCACCATGTTATCCCCACAAAAAGGTTGTTCACCACATATAAAGCAGGCAACTTTGGTGTTGTGAAGATGGGTAACTCTAGTTATTCAAAAATTGTGGGAATTGGTGATGTGTGCATCAAGACCAATGTTGGTTGCACGTTGATATTGAAGGATGTGCGGCATGTTCCAGATTTAAGGATGAATGTGTTGTCTACTTTTGCTTTGGATCAAGCGGGTTATAGTAACCATCTTGGCAATGGAAGATGGAAACTTTGTAAAGGATTATTAGTTATTGCTAGAGGGCGTGCTTGTTGTGGCATGTACAGAACTCATGTGAGGGCTTCTAAGAAAAAGTCCAATGCAGTCAAAGTTTTTGAGAAAACTTCACAGTTGAGAGTTGATAGTAATGGTGTTGTAGCCAAGAGAGTAAAATTCTCTCTACCTAAAAGTGATTTAAATGAGAAAGTGATATTTGATGAAAAATATCATGATGCTAAGAAGAACGATGAAATGAAAGATCACGAAGGTCTTGAGTAGGGGGAGCCAAAAAATTAGATTAAGGATGTCCAAGGTGAAGTAAACTATTTGAGAATGAAAGGTATTAGTTTTGATAATATTTTCTCAATATTAGTGAAAATAATAAAGAAGGCTAAGCCTAGTGTTGGCTTAGCCTAAATGAATTTTAACTGAAGAGTTGGATTGAAGATCTCCTTCGTAGTGGGCTGGAGGGGGAGATTGTTAGGTGCACTGCACCATGGGTCCAGCCCACATGCTGTTTTTACAAGAGCTCATTTAATGAGCATGGCACTCCATGACTTCTCTTAAGGAGAAGTGAGCCAAAGTGTCCAACACGCTGAAGACAAAAGAAAAGAAAGAAGCAAAAGCAAGAAAAGATTCGGCTATGGCAGGAAGAAAAGAGATTTTGGTTGAAGCAAAATCAAAGTAAGTTGCTTGCATTTATTATGATTTGAAGAGAAGAGTGTGAAAGGAAGAAAAGAAGAAAAGGTGAAAGAAATAAAAGGGAGAAGTTTCGGCCATTTGAAGGTGTAGGGGCTGAAGAAGTGAAGTCCCAGTGGGAAGAAAAAAGAGTGAAGTCCCAAAGTGTGAGGACTAGTATGTGAGTAAGAGCAAGCCAAAAAGAGAAGAGAAAAATAGAGAGAGTTAGAGAAAATACACAGTGAGGAATAGAGCAGTGAGTGAGAAGAAAAAGAGAGTTTTTCTTTACTCAAGTTGTATTTCTAAATACTGTAATCTCTATTTAATATAGTGAAATTATTCGGAGTTTGTCTTGTGATTTTGGTTTCCACGTAAATATTTGTGTTATTATGTAGTTGTGCTTCTACTGTGCTTGCTGAAATTTATTCACTATTATATAAAATTTTTCCCAACAAACTCAACAATCATAATCATCATCATTGATTATACTGTTAAATCAATGATACCATTCATCACAATAGCAATATATAAGGCATCTCTCTTCAAATCAAACATTTGATAACACGTGCCGTTGGAGATCATTTCCAAAATCCACATTTTCTTACATTAAAAGCATGACTGCAGATGATCTACATGACTTATACTAATGTAGAGAACTGCATCAAAAGAGATTATCCTAATCACAACCTGTCCCTGTCCAGTAAAATATAGAATGGACCAAAAAATGAAAGTTGAATAATAATAATAAAACAACAAACCAACCTCTAAATTACCGTTGTTTTGCAACTGAAAGCATCACCATACTTTTTTTTTTTATTGCCATTTTTAAATCATTCTTCTGTTTGCTCCATTGCTATATTCATATACCCATCCATAAATACAAGAATACCTGTACATGAAGATTAAAAGGCATCATAATAGGCTGTGAATGTATATTTTCATAGGTCAGCAAGAAAATTAATAACAGGGAAATCTATAAATTTAAATCAATCACGCATTGAAAAAAGAAATACCAACGAAAGACATTAGCATTTATAATTAAAGTGAGGCTCTGTGCCACTTCCACCATAGGTAGACATTAGGATACTGAAAGATGGTCAGGCCTTAAAATGGGATATCTTTAAAATTTCTTTGACATTGGAAAAGAAATTCTGTGAGATCAGAAACTACCACTGGCAGCTCTTGAATTGCCAAGTGCGACATGTGGTTCTCTTAGTGACAATCTTTGAATTCGTAGTCCTATATTCAGCATTTCTTCAATGGTAAGTGAGAAAATAGGGAACAACTAGTCTATTTCAAAGAAAAACATTAGAGAAAATATTTATTTCGAACAAAGGAAGGAATCTTACTGTTTTGAAAACCGAACCAAAACAGTAATGAAAACAGTACTCTAAAACCCATATTTCACCACTAAAACGAGAAACAAAAAAACAAAGATTTCAACTAGAACCCAAATACTAAGAGCATTCACATCAGATCAGCTATAGTCTTCTAAAATACATCTACAGTGCAAATTTTACACATTTTGAGCAAAAAAACACTCACATCAGTGGGTGTAAAAATGTATAAAACCGGTCATATTTTTCCATTAGCTACAGTACCTGTGTAAATATACACGGGTATTGTAGCTCGTGTATATATTAAAATAATATTATCCGTTCGCACCAATTTTTTTCTCTCTTCTCCATGCACAACAACCTCAGCTCCTTCTCATCTTCTTTTCCTCAGATGCACACAAACACACCCACACACAAACACATCCATACAAACCAATCAACATAGAGATACACTTGATCAAAAAAAAAAAAAAAAAAAAAAAACAAAGATACACAAACACACCCACACACAAACAAACCCAAACAGACAAACAACAAAGAGACAGATCGGTGCTTATCGGAACGATTGGTGCTTGATTGGAACGATTGGAGCTCGTGGGTCTGTCTTGATCGGAGCTGTGGATCGGTGCTTGTGATCAGAGCTGTGGATCAAAGCCTGTGATCGGAGCTATGGATCAGAGCCTGATCGGAGCTAGGGAGACCAATGCTTGTGGATCGGAGTTAGGGAGATCGGAGCTGTGGATCGGAGCTATAGATCAGAACTTGTGATCGAACCTAGTGTGGATTAGACCGAGAGGGAGAGAGATGGGTATAGAGAATCAAAAAAAAATGGAAAGAGAGAGAGAGAGATAGAGCGCGTATAAAAAAAGGTTAGTTGAGAAATAATAAAATAATTGAAAAAATTGATTATTTAAATAAAAAATGTGATAGAATAGATGAACTGATGTGGGCGTATTGTAAGAGTGAACGTGTAAAATAGAAAAAGTAGGTTTTTTCGTGTAAAATAGACAAAAATTTTACAAAAGCTGATGTGAATGCTCTAAAAGTACGAAGAACATGGAAGGAGATAAAAGATCAATAAACATACCCTTTTGATTAACTTGCTTTTTCTTTGAGACAGAAATGTGCGCGGTTCTTTTTTGTGCTGGAAGGGAAAATCAAACTCACCGGGTCGCTGTGTCCGTGTGTGTGTGTTTTCTATAGGGTCTGCAGCTAACGTGAAAACGGGTCGGGTCAGGTTTTTTTGGGTCGGTTCAGAAGTCTACATTATTACGGTTCATATATTCTAAGCCTGATTTCTATTGCTGGCCCAATGACATAAATAGTGTAAAGTTGTTCACTTGAGAAAAAGATTATACTGAAAAAGTTACTGAAAATTTCATCACATGGGAATTTTTTTTTTTTGTTTTCTGAGTAAAAAAAATTCCCAGAATTAATTATTTTAGTTACTAAGGAAATTTTTGAACAGGGATAGAGGCTAAAGGCTTTTTATTTGTCAATTGTGCAGAATGAGTGTTGCATTTTAATTACTGTTTCAGTGTGTGTTTTAGATTCTAGCTTAAATGCTCAAAGCGATTTCTTCTTTTTAAATATTCTAATGCAGCTATGAAGCTCAGTTCCATCGCTGAAAAGAGTTTGTATATATGTTCTGGAGCAGGGCTGGCTGACAAAAGAAAAACGTGACATAATTGGCAAGGAATTGTGATGCACCATAGCTCTCTTTCATTTGTGTTGTATATCTTCAATCTGGGTCTAAATTTTTCTTCTTTTGTTATAATATTTTTTATTTTTGTAGTTAGCTCCTTCCAAAACATTAGGCCCCATTTTTTCACAACAATAGCTTAACTAGTCTCACCCAAATAGCAATTATCCAACTAAAAAAACTTAACAAAAAAAATACAAATATTCACGATGGTAATTGTATTTTAACCAAAAAAAAAAAAAAAAATCTATTTTTCCACCAAAGAATCAAAAAAATCATGTGTTGTTAGAGGAGCCAAAGCTAAATTTTTTGTAACTACAGTAAACTAGTATAAATACCATTTAACTGTAGCAAGTTGTTAAAAATAAGATACAATATTTTATTAAGATTATATATCTTCCTTCAATTAAAAAACTCAAATTTTCTCGCTTCCTTTATTACTTTAATAAATTATTTATATTATTTTAAATGAAGTTATAAGAAAATTTTAATTAAAAATTTAATTAAATTTAACCCACCTGTGATTTGGGTCAAAGTTTGATCCAACAAAGTGTGATTTACCCACTTGGGTCTAATTTACACAGATTGTAATGACTACACTAAACTCATGACTCATGAGCCAAAACTAAATACAGTTAGACTTAGGTGGGTAAAGTGTAAATTTATGAATCAGGTTGTTAATTCATACTTGACTAGAACTTTTCCCCAATGGAAAATACTTTTTGTAAGACTTGGAGTTTTCATTTCTTTTCTTATACTTCCTTGCCATTTAAGCAAATTCTACCATATAATTCTGGTTTCCTTTGTATAATTGGTTGACTAACCAAACTTGGTTTCTATATAAAAATTCCTTTTAATTCTTCATGTTCTATGGATATCATCTTTGTTTAATAAATAAAAAGGAAGTCTTATTTATTACTACCTCCGTCCCATTTTTTTTGTCCTCTATTCTATTTTGTGATGTCCCAAAATATTGTCCTGTTTCTAAAAATAAAAGTTATTAATTTACTAATGTTCCTATTATACCCCTGTTAATTTACTAATTCAATTTTTCAATAAATGTTTTTAAGGGTAGTTTTGGAAACTTATACATTTTTAAATGATAGACAAGACAATAAATGATGTTCCCTTAAAAAATTTGACTTTTCAAACAGGACAAAAAAAAAAAAAATGGGACGGAGGGAGTATTTATTTACATTTTATGCATGTTCTTGTAATCATTATTCAGTATGTATCATTTGCAATTTTTTAATTGATAATGTGTGTGTGTGTGTGGACTTTTGCCTTGAATTTGACACTTTAATCATTATCGTAATCTCCAACTACTTTTTTTTTTTTTAAATTACTTTGGTCATCAATGGAATAGATGCTATAATCCTTGTATGTTTTTGTTTGGTACTTTTATGATTAATTCTTCTGAACACATTCCCCTATAAAGGTTACAGTATGTATGCACAATTGCACATTTCAACGTCTAAATTTGTGTGAATGGCACATGTAAGATTTAAGGAAGATTCATTTAATTAATTTGTTATGGTTTTAAGTAAGTATTTGGTTAGGGTGGATTCTGAACTTTTATGGCAAACTAAATTAAGGTTTTCCTAGTATTGAGTTTTGTGGGCATGGAAGAAATCTGTAACCTCAAAGCAAAGCAACTTTATGAATGTTCTACAAGTCATAGTAAAGGATGTATGAAATTGATTCTTTTCCTATTTGATAATATAGGGTGTTCTGCTTTGTTTGTTTACATCTGTTTGGCATTCCTTTTCTGAAGAAGTTTGACATTATGATGCAAACTTTAGATCCCATTTAAGCAACTATATATCTAGATTTGTTTCCATCATAATCACTGTTTCATTAATATCATCGTCAAATACCATGCACACTATGTTCCCTTTGTTTCATTGATACTCTTTTAATATTATTTTGAACTTTATCCGCTTGCAATTAATTTACACTTCTCATAATCTGTTTTTATCTTGTATGCAGATCCTTGATTAGAATTTGATAGCTGTGTAGTACGTAATACCTAGAATATAATGGCTTCATCAGATCTTGACTATCCCTGGCCACCCTCAACTGGTGAATCCTTTTGTGGATCTTTTAATATACACCTAGAAGAAGATAATCCAGCCGATATTTTACCTGTGCTGGAAGTTCCCTCCTCTTCTATATCCTCTAAATGTAATATTCCAAAACCACCTTCTCTCCCTAGTAAATCCTGTATTAGAATCAAAGATACTCGGGACAAGCTTTTCAAGGAAGGATATGGTTCAGATGTCTATATTATTACAGAGGACAAATCATATATTCTGGCTCATTCCAGTATTCTGGTGAGTCGATTTGACTTCCTTTTATAATTTTGAGCTAGCCTAATTGTTATTGCTGGTCCTGACTTAATAGTGGAAAGACATTCACTTGAAAATATTATACTGACAAAGTTGCTGCCTTTTCAATTTCTAGAAATGGTGGTTTAAACGAGGCAATGGGACTATTGAAACTATAATTTCATCACATGCAAATTCCTGGAATTTCTTTATTTTAGTTTCTGAGGAATTTTTTAAAAGGGATGGGCCTAAAGGGTTTTTTTTTTTTTTTTTTTTTTTTTTTTCACTACGCAGAGTGTTGCATCTCCTGTGCTGGGGAATATTCTACAGCAATCAAAAGTTAAGAATGGTATGAGATACATCAAGATACCCGGGGTGCCTTATCAAGCTGCCTATGCTTTTATCCGTTTTATTTACTTGTCCTGGTATGTTGGAGTTGTCCTTTTCCATCTTTTTGCATCCCCATCTCTCTCTCAGATAGCGATTCTACCTGAAATGCTCAAAGTTATTTCTTCTTAAATATTCTAATGCAGCTATGAAGAGGATGAAATGAAGCAGTTTGTTCTCCATTTGTTGGTTTTATCACACTCGTACTCAGTCCCATTGCTGAAAAGAGTTTGTAAATATGTTCTGGAGCAGGGCTGGCTGACCAAAGAAAACATGATAGATGTACTTCAATTGGCAAGGAATTGTGATGCACCACAGCTCTCTTTCATTTGTGTTCATATGATTATCAGAGACTTCAAAACTATATCTTCAACTGATGGTTGGAAAGTAATGAAGCGGGCTAATCCTGCACTTGAACAAGAACTTCTAGAGTGCCTTGTTGAGCCAGATTAAACATGGAAATTTCAATGGATATATAAATATATGCTTGCTATAATTTATGTACGTTAACTATCTGTTGAATTTCGTAACAATTAAGGCAACAAGGTTTTTGCACTGGGTATGTGGTAGATCCCTGGCTCAACAACCTCCTAATGGATCCACAACATACTAACTTCCTGGTTAGTTAACTTTTAAGCCTTGTAAAAAATAATTAAAAAAAATCCTACCTTTACTTTCTTACTGTTCGGATCTGCACAACATATCCTGCAATGGACTATCTACTTGGTCCTAGTGTGTAAAAATATCCAAATCTATGCTTTTCATAACATTAATATAGAAGATTATTTACATCCCCCCCTTCCCCCCACCCTTCTCACTACTCTTCATACGTTAGTACAGAGGACCCACTCCATTTGTTGTAAACTACTCTTTATCTTTTTTAATCAATGGATTAACTCTATGTTTTTTCCCCTCAAATTAGGTAAAATACATTAACTTCCCTTGTGTTTTGGGGAAATGTTAGAAATTCACTTTTATTTTTAAAATTTACACTTACTCCTTGTAGTTTTAATTTTCTTCATATAACCAATTTGGATAGTAAGCATTATATTGAGGTTATCCTGGATGAGAATTTAATTTGAAAAACATGTATTTTGACTTCATTTGTAATGGACATAAATGATCTTAAGGACATATTTGTTAATATAAATCAAAACCTCAAAGAGGTGGATTTTCATTTATAAAAATAAAGGGGTTTTCTTACATTTCCCCAAACCTTAAGGGAGGCTATTATAGTATACCCTTTTTAATTTTAGGTCAATTTAAAATTATTTACATTGTATACTTGTCAATTTGTGACTTTCATAAGTAGAAAGCTCATATTCTTCAGTCATTGATAAACAATTTGTTGGACAACGAAGTTTTTTGTTCTCAATCATCAGCTTACATTTCTTTCAATATCTTTTTCTTCGATTCTTTGTTTCAGAGAAAAGAAGACTGATTGAAGAGAATGGAAGAGAAAAAGGTGTACTTGCAACTGCATGTGGCAATGGAAGCCCTCCTTCCCATATGCAGAGATGGGTGTAGAACAATAGGGCCACGTGACAAGGTTCTGAAAGGAAGCCAAGTTGCTTGTGGTTTCCCAGCTTGCAAAGGGCTTGAGACTTTAGTCCGTCACTTCTCCAATTGTAAGACCTGAGTTCTTGGTGGATGTGTTCATTGCAAGCGCATGTGGCAGCTACTTGAATTGCATTCTCACTTGTGCAATGACTCTTGGGGTGCTTCCTTGAGTAATTAATATAACATATAGAGACACACTTTATCCCAAAAGGCCTAAGTCCAATGGGTATGTGCTTAATTATGTTATATTAACAACTCATTCTTCTCATCTTTATTCAATGTGGGACTTCACTCACACGTGTAACCCAACAATCTCCCCCTCACGTGTGAGTCTACCTCTCTATGAGTTTCAAGACCTCTTTGTGGGCCATGAACAAGTCCTACTCACTCCTCCTTGACTAATAGGCTTTTCACTTTATCGATGCGTCATCCACGGGTCTCTCGTACGCCATCCATGAGAACTCCGCACGTCCATGTTCATGGGAACCTCGCATCACACCATTATTTAGTACCATTAACAATATTCATTTGTTTGGTTTTTTTTCTTTTTTTTTTTCTTCTCCAGGATTTTTGTGTGTGGGTCGTCTAGGCTTTTTCTGTCCCCGCTGGGTAGGGACCATGAACACCTCACCACCTTCGCCGCACACCACCATGGGCTCTGATACCACTTGTCAGGGAGATAAACACCTTGGGGTGCTTCCTTGAGTAATTAATATAACATATAGAGACACACTTTAACCCAAAAGGCCTAAGCCCAATGGGTATGTGCTCAATTATGTTATATTAACCACTCATTTTTCTCATCTTTATTCTATGTTGGACTTCACTTACACGTGTAACCCAACAGATTCTTGCAAGGTCCCTCTTTACAGGTAAGCATGAAACTTCTATCTTTGCCTCTATGCCCTTCATTGTCTAGGGAAAGTATATGATTAGTCCAATCCCCACTTCCCCCAAAAAAAAAAAGTGATGAAAGATGTAGAATGTCATGTTGTGCACATGTCAGCCAGAGCCTTAGATTAACATTTCCTCAATAAGATCATTATCAAAGGTGAAACCCTCCAATTGAATGGCAATCAGGTTGAATTTCACCTAAGTTATCGATAGACATTATAGAAAAAAAATATATATTCTAGAGTCTTGAGAGTAGTTAGTTCAATCACTTAGGCAATGCTTCGTTGGCATTGAATCGATGACTTGGTAACTAGGTAGTGCGCTAACATTGGCAAAATCCTAATCTTAGTTGTGTTTATTTTGAGTGATTGATTTGGGCAACATTCCTATATGATAAATTTGATAATTGTCTTAATAAGATTATTTATGTTCTCCTGCTTCTAGTCATTTCAAGTAAAAAATGCAGTAGCTCATTTTGAGTGATACATGTGGACAACATTATGTATGATAAATTTGATGATATTGTTAATAAGTTCTCTTTTTTCCCTCTTGCTTCCAGGCATTTCAAGGAAAAAATGCAACAGCAGGCAAAGAAAGATAAGGCTAAGTGGAGACTGTTGGTCAGCAAAGTGATATCTGCAAAGAATTCACTGGGGCCATTCTTCGGTCGGCGCTCTACTTTTTTATGACCTTTTATATGAAATGCACATTGTATATTCTAAAGAATGTGAGGCTATTAATAAAGCATCTCGGATTTGTTGGGGGAAAATGAATTAACAGAAGGTGCATAATCTTGGTCCCTGTAAGAAATAATGAAAATTGTGGAAAAAAATTAATTAGATTATATGTCCTTGTATGCAAGTCTTTTAGGGACTAAAGTTATAAACCAAAAAGGTTACCAAATTAAATTCAATTCAGGCTGTAAACCATTAACAAACAAACTTATAAAATGCTTGTAATGGCAGCACAAGTGTCTGATTTTGTTAAAGCATGATTGATGATGTTAAATTCTGTTGAATGTGCCATATACCAACCTGAGGTCATATTTGGCTTGACTTACATAAAGTGGACAATAAGTTTATTTACAAGGGAAACACTTAAATACAGTATTTTAGTTTAAGTATTTTAGGTGCTGTAGCTTGGGAATTTTCAATTAAATTCAACCAGCTATCCATGGAAGCTGTAATTATACTCAAGGAAGTGCATTCACCAAAAGTCCCAATGGTTGTGCTACATTGTCGTACGCGTCATGTGGTTGAATTTATTTATAGAACCAAAGATGTAATGTCTTAAGTAATTATACCAAGTTTAACCTTATCTAGTTATCTATATAATTACAAAACATGTTTCAAAAGCATCCACTATGAAATTTCAAAAAATTCAATTCCTTTCGTATATCTATCTTCCTTATGCAATTTGATTTTTCATTAAATTTGAATGATTCAGAATGGAGCATAAGGATGCAGGGGAAACTAGATGTAACTTATGTATGCAACAAAAGAAGCTTCAACATGTTTATTTAGAGGAGCCAGTCTAATTTTCTTTCCAAACAACCCATCAGGGTGCAACCTAAGTGGTTGGAAGCTTGGGGTGAGCTATAGACCCTGACATCTTAGGTTCAATGTTCACTAATAGTTCTTTTGAATTACTTGATACACAACTCTGGTGGGTAGGAACATGTATCCATAGTTTGCTCTCTAAATAATGGGTTTAAAGGGCCTTGCCTTGGTGAGGTTCTACGTCAATTAAAAAAAAAAAAAAAAAAGCTTCCTAGATGGAAATATATATGAGAGCAAACCCAGACTATTTACAATGGCATTATGTCTGGTGGGCAAAATACTCAACGCCCTATAATGAATAATTGATCCATACTACTCAAAATACATAATGTATAAGCATGGCCTTCAGCATCTTTGCAAATTCTCACATGTTGAACCAGACATATATGCATATGATAGAATAGATGAGTAAAATAAAGAGCTAAAATGCATAAGAGATATACTATACATAATGACACTAGTTCCCTTTTGATGTCCTGTTTTGAAACGACATTTCTTTAAAGTACTACTTTTTAAAACTTCCTTTCTCTTTTAGAAACAGCTCTGTCAAATGGTCCATTTTCAAAAAGCTAAAGAAGTAAGTCGTAGCTAATAGGTACTAAATCATATATAGGAATTTGAAGCATGGTTTTCCTAATAATTAGAAACAAGAAAT
The DNA here is from genome assembly GCA_030445155.1 of Quercus variabilis. NCBI lineage: Eukaryota > Viridiplantae > Streptophyta > Magnoliopsida > Fagales > Fagaceae > Quercus > Quercus variabilis. The sequence continues at coordinate 53,694,442 of CP129454.1, read as the reverse complement.
ACTATTGTGTTATAAGGTAAATAAAATAATTAAAAACAAGATATACTATTTTGTTATAAGGTAAATAAACTCGAATTCTTTAATTATTACATACAACAAGTTAATCTATATCTATACCAATATTATCTCTATTTAAAAGCTAAATTGCAACACTTTATTGTTGCTACATTTCAGTTGAGCCACATCAATGGCTATTTTATCATTTTCTTTCCATTATTTCCTTAAAAAATATTTATATAAATATCAATATATGTAATAATGCATTATGCCTTTACTCCATCACAAAACTAATTGTAACTTATCAATCATGATATGATCATCAATTTTCACAAACTTGTCTTTGCACATTCTTGAACCTATTTTTAACTATAATAGAAAAAACATGTAATACAAATACCTAGGATGGAGACATCATTTATTTATTTTTAGTTTATAGTCACTTTAAAAGAAAGTCTCATTCCATAATTGTATTCATATATGTATGCTAATATAGTATTCAAGGCCAAGTTGTCTAGTTCCACTCCTATTTAGAGAACCATATGTCATTGTTCAATAACTTCAAGAGATAGAGATAATAAAGGCCAAATGATTTTTTTTTTCTCGTTTCTGTTAGGTTCTAAGTACTTAGGAACTAATGTATTGGAACTCAAATTTGTATTGTTGGCAAACCATGATCAAAATAGGTTTTTAGTCGCATTTTAGATTTGCTCAAAGTATGTTTTTTTTTTTATGTATAGTTGGAATCAAGTTAACTGCAGAATTGAGTGTGCAATTCTGATTGGCTCGATCGATAAAAAATTAGACTCGATCGATCGAAAGTTGGGCAGAATGTTTTTTCTGTAGAATTTCCAACTCAGCTCTAAGCCCATATGACGTGTAAGGTTTTATGTTTTGCCTTAGGTATAAAAGGGAAACCCTAGCCACGTTTTTTAGGTTGCTCTATTTACTGTGTGTATGAATCTCTTGTGAGATTTGAGATGTAACTTCACACATGCTTAGGATTATCAAGAAAGAGATTTCATTGAGAGCTTGATAATTATTCAGTTGCTGCACTAAAGAGCTTAAAGATACGCAAGCGAGAGTGCTTGTACTTGCTGGAGAATCCAAGAAAGAAGGAGTTCGTGGTCTTAGACTTTGCACGTGGTTGTGTCAGTAAGTTTTCTACATGAGGTAGCAATAGGATATTAGTGGTCTAAGTCGCTATTGTATAAATTTCGATTCTTTCATAGTGGATTCAGTTTTACCTTGAGGATAGCTAAGTTAAATCCTCCTTAGGTTTTTTACCGGTTTGGTTTTCCTGGGTTATCATATCGTGTGTTCTTTATTTTTTGCACTTTACATGATATGATTGTTTTGTGTTAACCTAGAACTATTTAATTTGACTAAGTAATCACTTAGCTAATTAACTAGGTTAATCTGGTTGTGTTTTAAGGGGTTTAAAAACAAACAATTTCTTTTTGTTTTTGTATAAAATATTACATGCAAGTGGTTTTCCTTATATGCTTTTTTGTGGTGTACCAACTTTATTTTTAAAAAAATAAATAAATTTTCTTCAATAAAAACTTCAACAAGTACATAGAATCATAAATGCATGCATAATAATTTAGTTAAAAATATTGATGTGATAAAAATTTGATTGATGTTCCTTTAACAACAAACCACTTCCATTATGTTGGAATACATTACTTATCACATATTATGATTTTTACATCACTTTATTAATATAATGATTATTAATTTTTTGAGTTATGTTTACTAATTACGGTTTGACATTTGGTCCAATTCGGTCAATTTTGGTTCATTCAGTACAATTTGGTCTATTTGGTCCAATTTGGTCAATTTGGGTCCATTTCAGTCTATTAGGTCTATCTCAATCCATTAAATTCATTTTGGTCTACTCTAGTGTACTTACTTAAAGATAGGAGAAGATAGGTTTGAATTTCTATCAGTTATTTGAGTAATATCAATTTTAATTATTTGATAAGTTTTTATTATTATAATAATCTTCTTAAAAAAAATGAGAAATTTGAATAATAAATTTGAAACTTAAACATTTTAGTTATACCAAAATAAATTAGGCAAATATAATGCATAAGAACAATTGTTAAAAAAAATATGGAACATTTCAAAAATGAATAAGATCAATAAAAAAAACACCAAAAATTATAAAATTATATATTTTTAAAAATAGTCATAATTTTCTTTCAAATTTTTTTTAATTTTCAGGGAGAACAAATTATTTACAATAAAATTTAGAGAATAAATCATATATTATACCACATCTCAAACTAATTATATATTCTCATATATTGCGTGAGTTTGCGACTACGCAAACTAATAATCTATAACAACATTTCTTTCTCATTCTTATGTCACAGTTGCAAGGTCTTCTATAAAGTGGTCCTTGTTACATTGAATAAGAAAAATAATAAGAAATGAAGTGTGGTTTATTGATTTGTTCACCGTCAATGTATATGGCAATAGAAGAGTAAAAGACTATTAATTTTCATATTGCAGTAGATTACCATAGATTGTCCTCGTATACAATCATGTTTAACACTTACACCATTTTAACTTCTAATTTGAATGAAAGGGAGGGGGACCAAAAAAAAAAAAAAACGAACATGACAAACATCTTGGCAATTAAGTAAATTGTACACTTCTCTGGCAATTAATATGAATAAAATTTAAAATTCTTTAAAACTTGCATTTGTTTTAAACAAAGTAACTTCTTGATTAGAAGATGAAATTGAATACAGTCCAAGAGATAAATATATATATATATATATATATATATTAATTCTCCTTTTGTGAAAATGACTTGTTTTGACAAATGGGTGTACACAAAAATTTTATGCTTGATAATTTTTACCCATTAACTACGATTTTTAACCACCAAAGTTAGCCAACAATATTGAAGGGGTGATTAATAACGGTAACTAATCATTAACTAGCTTTAGGTCTTAGGATAGTTAAAAGGTTAGCAGAGAACTATTCAAAGTCACATATGATTAAACATTTTCAAGTATTCTTCCCAAGCTTTGAATGTAAACCAAATGTAATGTCCAAAACCATTTCCCTTAACCAAAGAGAGAACAATAAACATTCTCAGAGTCACCTACAATTAAAAATTCACAAACCATTTCCTCTAATGCTATTTTTGGCTTTCCTCTAAGTGTTTTTTTTTTTTTTTTTTTTTTTTTTTTTTTTTTTTTTTTTTTTTTACCTTTACCTTTCCCTCAACTTGAATAAATAAGATATTGACTTTCAAGTAAAGGAAAGCACAAGTTACGAATGTCATAAAAGTGTTTATTTATTTCTTAAAAAAGACTATTTTGAGACGTGGTGAATTGGAGTAATCCCACATACATCCATCCAACACATGGAAAGGGTATTACGTAATGAACTCAAGCTCAGTGCAAAGAGTAGAGTTGTCAATTTCTTAAGTTCCAAGAAGTAGCTAGACCTCTATACAGAGATCTAATATATATAACCATAGAGGATTTGACATTAGGGTTTGGTGAATGGAATGGGATACGCACCAAAAATTGTCTAATTTGAAGATCAGCCTCTGTCAAGAAAAATAGCCAATTAATTCAACACAATGAAATTATTTTCTTTTTCTCTCTTTGTGAAAATTCAATGGGTATTTCTAAGAAACTAGCAAAACATAATAACCAATATTTAAAATTTAAAAAAAAAAAAAAAAAAGTTTAGAAACAACCCATAATCAAGACACCAAATTTTTACGTGGAAAACCCTTCAATGGGAAGGGAAAAACCACGGGACTTAGTCCAGTAAAATATTCCACTATAGAATAATTTGTTTACAACAATCTTTCTAGAACAAATGCTAGAGTCTACAAAGACATTTAAAAAAAAAAAAAAAGTCATTCTTGGATTACAACAATAACAATAACAACTAGAAAAGATCTCATGAAGTGGGTCCTACCATCCGTGCAAATGGAGAGGGATTTCAAGCAACACCAGTCAACACGAGGCTTTCTTTATCAGGTACAACATTCTGAAATTTCATCAAAATCGGAGTTGACCTTCCAATTTTGGCTTGAAAGTAGCTGGTTTTGTAGAAAAGTTTTATGAAATCTTCAACTCTAAGAAGCATATCAGAGTTTAATATTAATATGAACATGAAAACATAAGGGGAAGTGATAATTCAAGAACAGTACAAATAGAGCTAAAATTTAAGAATACAGAAAAGCTATGTAGTAAAATAAGTTTAAGAAAATATGAATTAAAGGTTTGACACTAGACTCTTTGGATATCATTGGCAATATATATAAAGCAAGCAAGTGAAAGCAAAAAGGAGAACAAATCATGAACATTTAGTTGACTTCAAAGTGAAACAGCAAGCAGATACAAGGAGGTTTGTGAGAGCAAACTAGATTTAAATGATTTTGACCATGGAGTAGGATGCATCAAAGGTTTATCTTATTCACTGGAACATGAGCAATCCTAGACCATTTTTTGCTAATTTGGGACAATGAAAGATCACTGGTATTTGTAATTTTGTAACACAATGACACTTACACCACTATAGAGGATATTCTCACTATTCAGTTTTGTATTTATCAAATCTGTTACCGTAGTGTGTTCAACATAGATGAAGAGTAGAAAAGAAAATTAAGCCATCCACATATATAATAGCCTATTTTTCACTATTGACATTTTATTGACTAGAGAAAAGATTGATATTCTTGTACTTTTCATTTTATAATACAAAAGAAATCCTCCGATGTGAGATTTTAGTTGTGTATTGCTGGTAAGAAGAAATTCAAGTGTGATGAAGAGGTTCAAGATGCATCAAGGTTGACAAAGATTTTACAATTTACTTGCTGGGTAATCACTGATATCATTTATATATTTGTACTAGTACACTTTTTAGCAAGGAACTACTTTCTCTACATACTATAGTACATTGAACTAAAACTCTTAAGGCTGGATCTCTGATAATTAAGCATTAATTATTAAAAAAAATTGTTCAAATGAACAAAAACTTGAGTGTCATTTGAAGTAGTTTAAACATTTGTGAAATAACAATCAAGTGTATGTATTAGTACTATTTCAGAACTAGGCAAAGGTAAGTGTAAAAAAATAACTAACAAAAAAACACAGTTTCTTAAGCACTATGTTATGAAAAGAAAAATGGCTTATAAAAAGGAGAGATGAAGTACCTAGACTTGTTCCAAATAGATTTCAGCTATCCTCTCAGTTGAAAATAACTATCAAATAGCCATTCAAAAACGTGATGCCCAAATGTGCTAATAACTTAATGAAAGTGAGTATATCAGTCAAGTAATACTAGATCACTTATTTTCATATATTTTAAAAAACAATACTAGATCACTTATGAAACACATATTTAATATTTGGTTTCAAAGAAATATATATAAAGAAGAGAGTGGGAAATCAGCTTGTGAGGTGTTCATCACTTGCTTTCTATGATGTTTGTATTATTTGAATTAAGGCAATCTTAGGACACAAGATACCCTTTCTCTTGGCATATTCTTCTTTTACATAAGGGCAACTACAAATCAGCAACATATGTAATTTGGTGAAAAGGTTAAGAAATATGGTGTTGCAATAGGGAACAACTAACATATTTCAAAGTGAAACATTAGAAAAAAGGACATTTGAGAGAAAAATCCAGTTTTTCATTTCTTTAAGCTTACATTAGGATTCAAAAGTTTATCTGGAAATTAAAACAAGGGAAATCTTGTTTGACATTGTGCTGAAGTGCACCTCTAATTGGGATATGAAGGATAACTGGCATTTGTAAATAGTATAAAAAATTTAACCCAGAGAAAAGGGAGGAATCTAAGTAGGTTTTGTTGGAAGAGGTGAGGGGGGAGGGAGGGTAGCCTTCAAATTAGAGTTGAAGTACCTGAAACTATTTGTGCATAAGTGGACCTCAATTCTCCCAGTTAAAATCAAGTACCAACTATCCCTGCAAACACATCATTCCCAAATTTGTGACTAACTTCGAGAAAGTGGAATATGTTAGGAAAGATAAGCAAATATTTTAGTAATAAGAAAAAAAAAATTGAAGAAGGGAATGATAGGAAGTCTGTTTTAGATTGACTTACCAGTGGACTTCTATGACATAATATGAACAATCTCTCTATTTGTATTAAATATGGACAATCTTGGACCACCCTGGCTCTTTTCAGTTTTCCCTTGGCACATCCTTCCTTTTAATGGGGAACAATAAAAAATATGTTGTTTCCACTACATGTTGAGGCATTGTATCAACTTTTTGCAATCATAATTACCATAAGCAGGCCTCAACAAGAACCTTCCTCTTCCTATTAGTACAAAAAATTACTTTAATTCCACAATAGCTAAAGAAATCTTTTACTACGTACAAAGTGTGATTCTATGTTATGTTGATTCTAAATAACAATTCAACAACACTAAACAAGACAAACACAAAAGATTCATGAGTTCACCATTTTATATATTGTGTGGCCAGGTATATCCGTAACATTTGGCGAAATTATTTTCTTAGCGCAAATTCAGGACCAACTGGCTCTTTCCCTTCACACATCCTTCCTTTAGATGGGGACAATAAATTCTTTGCAGTTTCTGCAAAATGATGAGACATTGTGCAGGTACAGATGCATCAAATTTTCGCAATCATAAGTAGTGTATGCAGGACATAAAAGATCCTTCATTTTTCTACTAGAGCAGAGTCTTAGGGTCATCAATAATAGATAAATTGGTTTTAATTCCACAAGTACCAAAAGATCTTTCTGCTATGGTCAAAGCATGATACTATTTATTATGAATTTCAAAGCTCAAAGCATGATACTATGCCATGAATATTCTAAATAACTTATCAAATATGAGAAACAACCCAGCAGAATAGAACTAGGCAAACACAAAAGATTCATGAGTTCACCATTAAAAATTGTATGTGGACAGGTATTAACACCCAAAAAAGTTTGGGGAATATATTTTCTCAAGGTAAATATCTAATCAAATCTCCACAGCATGAAAGAATATATTCTTGAACCCAAAGTGAAGAACAATCTTGTCAAGCCTTTAGAAAATGAGAAAGTGGGAATATTTTATGTAATGAAAGTTTCAAATGAAAGTATCACTCTAAAATCAAGAAAGAGAATAAGGGTAAAGTTTTTGTCTAGTGCACTGGATGCAAGCCAATCCAAAGAATAATAGTTTCTTCTAGACTTGGAAAATTCCTATACTTTAGACATGACTCTTAAAATCTAAAATCCTCTGTTTAATTCGATGGATTTAAAATTTTTCAAAATGAAGAGGCTTAATGTATACTTTTGGCTAACCCAGACTAAATTGTTGAGATCCATGGCCAACCCCAAAAATTTAAGACTAATGGCTTGTTTGGAAGTTTAGAGAGGGAGGAGAGTAGAGGGGAGTAGAGGGAAGGGGAGTAGTGGGGAGGAGAGTAGAGGAGAATGATTCACCTCCACCTTATTTGGATGTTTTTAAAATTAGTAAGAGAGAAGGAAGTAATTAGCCCTTCCCCTTGTGTAATTTTGTTAATATAATAAGGACAAATTAGGTAATTTACTTAATAAATAGTTTATGTACTCTACTCCCCCTCCAAATCTCTCCAATTTGGGGGAATTAAAATTGGGGGGTTAGAGGGAGTCCAAACCCCTCCAAACTCCTCCAAACCCTTCCCCCTCATTCTTTAAAAAACTTCCAAATAAGGTAATTGCATTACTCTCCCTCCCTCTACTCTACTCTCCCTCCTTTTTTAAACATCCAAACATGCCATAAGGCTTTGCTGTTGTGTTGGAAGGCTTAATGCATGGCAATGACTAAATGATCAAATTTGAATCACAAAAAATTAGTGAAACCACTTTATCATTTTTAAGGAGCGAAAACAGAGGAGAAAAGAACAAGGTTGGTGGTGACTTGGCAGGTTAGATGGTTAATTGTAATGCATATTTGCATTATAATGATACTATCTCAAGATATAGATTTCATAAAGGCTCTCCCCAATTTAATCATGCTAGAATAATATTATAAAATAAATAAATAAAGAAAAAAAAAAACAATGGATAAACAATTTTTTTTCTTTTTGTTTTGTTAGGTAACAGGTGAATAAATACTGTGAGAAATGTGAGGGGGACGAAAGATTATAGAAAACTTACCAGCTCTTATGAGTTATGAACTTTCCGTTTTCCTGGAGCCGAACACAATAGGTATGCCATCCCCACTGCTTACATATTATGGTAAAAATCTGAGAGAGTTAAAATTCAGGGAAAATTATGTTGATACTTGATTTAAATCAAATGAGGTTATCATATCAGATAAAAAGAAGAGAACAGTATATAAGGTATGACTAAACTTACCACTCATCACTTTTGATATTTGAAAATCCATATGATCTTTAAAGTGCATCCTGTTTGACATTGTTGCCACTCATCTGTCTTGGACCAATCTGCGCTACAACCCTTCAATATATTTTCCATCAATTCCAGACCACTCTGTGCTTGCGTGCAAATTGGGGCAAGCTTGTAATCATAGCATTCCTAATTGTTTTAAACTGGTTTAGAAAAAAAAAAACACATGCACCAAAACAAAAACATAAAATGATTTATAAGATTTTCAAAATAGAGTTTCAAATTATAAACATTGGACAAGGATATAGCATTTAAAGCTAGACTTACTGCTATGAATTATAATGATCGATCCAAGCATTAGAAGAAAAATTCGGAATATGGGCAATCTTAGACCACTCTGCGCCGCTTCCTTTTGCACATCTTTTCTCCAATTTGGGGCATTGGAAAATGGATAGTTTTTCTAGTTTGATGAGATGTTGCATGGCTTGCATTTTGGGCAGATACATCAGGTTCTTGCAATTGTAAATATATAGCTCTTGAATAGAAGAAAGCTTGCCTAGCCAGTCAGGCAAAGAGATCATTTCACCAAATTCAGATATTTCTAGAATTTGAAGGGCAGTGAAGTATTTAATTGCCTCTGGGAGAGAGTTGAGACTATCCCATCCATACAAATGTAATCTTTGAAGGGGCGCATGTGAGTGTTGGATGGCATTGAGACTTGGGAAAGAATTTAACTCCTGACAAAAGTCACCGATCCACAAACACTTCAAGCGGGTGAGGCAGGCTAATCCATCTGGCACACACCTCATATTTTGGCATTGGCGAATACCTAAATGGGTAAGAGAACGAAGTTCACGTATATCTGGAATTGATATCAAATTATGACAACCAGATATTTTTAGTTGGGTAAAAGAAGACAATTCTTTTAGATCTGGAATCAATACCAAATCAAAACAATCACAAATATCTAATCGGGTAAGAGAAGGCAATTCTTTTAAATCTGGAATTGATTTCAATTTAGAACAACTCCTAATTTTTAATCGGGTAAGAGAAGGCAATTCTTTCAGATCTGGAATCGATATCAGATTAGGGCAACTGTCAATTTCTAAATGGGTAAGAGAATGCAAATTTCGTAGATCTGGAATTGATATTAGATGAGGCCAATCGCATATAATCAAATATCGAAGAGACATACAGGATTGTAGCCCAGTTGGTAGAACTACATCACTACAGGAAATCCGCAAGCTTTGAAGAAGGGATGCGATACCTTGTATACTTGGAAAGCACCTCAAGTTACGACAGCGATATACCATAAAGTTCTCAAGGCAATGAAGGTTGTGCAGTGCATCTGGCAATGTACTCAGTTTGTCACAGCCATGTATAGAGAGTGATCGGAGAGAGGTGCAGACGGGCCATACATGCTCATGTGGCAAGATTGACTCCAAATCAGCACAATACCATATATTCAAATCCATGAGACTCGTATTTTTTTGCAAAAAATGCTCTGGCAGAGAAGCGAGTTCTGAAACTTTTTGAATCTGGATGGACGCGAGTGTGGTAAGCTCGCTAATAATCTTTTCAAATGCCGAGCCTCTGATATTGTAAATAACTACTTCCTTAAGAGATGGAAAATGACGTGGACCACTTGTTAGTTTCTCGCATTCCCAAACCTTCAAATACTTAAGGCGAGGAAATATCATTCCTATTTCTACTGTTGGTTCCGTCACGCCATTCCATTCTACCAGATTATGCATGCTATCCAAAACAAGTATTTCCAAAGCAGGGAACAACACAGTGCTGCCACTGCCACCTCTACTATTACTCGATCCCTCACCATTATAACTGCTGTAAAATTCAGTTCCTATGCATCTCACGTTATCCATTTCCCTTATTTCAAGAACTTTGAGACTGGGTAAATGTCCAAGTGTAGGAATTTTTTCACACTTCTCACAGCGGCTTAAGCAAATCTCCAATAGATGATCGAAAAATAACAAGCCACCCCTAATATTATCACTCCCCAATAGCCACGAAGGGAACTTCTCACCATTGAAATTTTCTATCTTTAAGCTTTTCAAATTTGGGTGAGGCTGAAGGCCTTCCATTACATCCTCGTCATTGTTATTGCCTTCCCCTCTGTACCAACTCCAATAGAATCCCAATTTGTGTACTTTTGATTTTACCGCTAAATTTGCAGTTTTGGCTTCTTATTTATCTCTCACATGCTCTAGATTGTAAATACGTACTCCTCCTCTAAGTTGGCTTAAGCATCCCAGTTCTTCAATTTGACTACCAACGTCTTGACCAATGACAAAGAAAGGCAATGTTTGAAGACAAGTCAACCGGCCCAAATCAATTGGCAATTTCATTCTGTACCAATGAAGAAAGCCAATGTCATTGGCATTGTCAATGTCTATATGTCTCAAGTTAATCAAGTTTCGTAGATCTTTTGGAAGCTCTTGGAGTAAACGACAATTCTTGATCACTAGAGTTTGCAAGTTGTAGAGCATGGTAACAGAATTGGGTATTAATTTGATGTAGGTGTGCTCTATGCGAAGAAGCCTTAAATGTCTCAACTTGCCAATGGACTCGGGCAACTCTTTTATACATGACCCAAATAATGATAGACCACGTACACATTTAAACGCCAATAATTTGTCTCCAAGATCAACATGATTCAAAAAAATTGTGCGTAACCTACCCATGCCATCTTTAGATAGTGGGATTGCATGTGTCGTATGATCATTAGAGTTAAGAGATAAACGTCGAATATGTGAGGCATCAATGTCATCCCCCAAATTTCCCTCCAAATGCAAGGTTTCCCCTTCCGAAATTGAGAGTGCAAGATCGTGCACAAGATCATGCATCTTGCACCTTGTAATATCACCACAAAAATCCCTTTTTGGATCTTGAAATAAGGAATTTGCCAATAACAAATCAAAATACTTGTTACCAATATCCTCCATCTCCAAAAAACATCTTTTAGATGTTTGAAGGAATCCTTCAGCCATCCAGAGTTGAACTAGTAGTTTCTTTTCAATAACAAAATCCTTGGGAAAAATTGAACAATATGCAAAACATTGTTTTAGAAATGGTGTTGGGAGATGATCAAAGCTTAACTTTAATATTGGAAAGACTCCATTATTGTCCTCCATTGAATCCCAAGTTTTACTATTTTGAATCGCTAGCCATTCACTTTTATCCTCTTTGAACCGCATCATTCCTCCTAAAACTTTTGTGGCCAGTGGATTCCCTCCACATCTTTTAGCGATCTTTCTTCCAATATCCTCCAACTCTGGAGTTACTAGAATTCTTTCATTTGCAAATGCCTTTTTTTTAAATAGTAACCAACATTCATCTTCCAATAGTTTTTCCAATTTATGTCTAGGACTTGTCTCCATGATTTGTGCCACATTGTCACTACGAGTAGTTACAATAATGTTATTTCCATTATTTTGATTAATTGCCAACAAACTACTCCTTAAACTATCCCATTTCTCACTATCTTCATTCCACACATCATCAAGTATGAGAAGATATCTTTTTCCCTCCAACTTCTTTTGAAGATGGTGAAGTATAGCATTTTTATTTTCTAACCCACTACAATTATTGTCAAGGATTTCAAGAATCTCTCTTAAAATCCTTTTAACATCAAAATTATCAGATACACATACCCACAACTTCACATCAAAATGTTTCTTTACTAGTTCATGATTGTAAACTAATTTTGCTATAGTTGTCTTTCCAAGACCTGCCATACCCACAATAGGAATAACAGAGATAACTTGTTGAATATTTGCACCAATCAACAAGTTGACAACTTTTAAGACATCATCTCCTCGGCCTACAACTTCCAAATCATCAATAAAAGAGTCTGTCTCCCGATCTAGACCGATCTTGGGGATTGGGTTCAAAGACTCTCTAAGGCCAAGGAGAGTTACATCAGTCTTAATTCTATCCAACAATTGGTTGATGTTTTTTATTTTGTTTCCCATCTTAAAGGGGAATACAATAGGATTGGAGGGTGAAAAGAAGTTGCGTACCTTCTTTCTGTTTTGAGTCTCTACCTTTTGTCGAAGAATCTCATAGCCAAACTTATCTAGCACATTGTCAGCTTTATAAGCTACATCTTTAAGCTCTAGTAGCCAGATCTTCACAGACTCATCACTTACTTGCCTTTTCTCAGCATCATGTAGAACAGCTTGAATCTTGGTTAATGAGACTTGAAGCTTTCCTAGCTCGTCCTTGAAACCCCATGCAGTACTGATATGCTCACTAGCTAGTGACATCACCTTGGCCATTAATCCCTTTGCAACAACACTAAGGACAAATTCAGCCATATTTTCTTCTTTGCTCAGCACAACAGAAAAGTGTTATTAAGAGGTTTGCAAAGTATAGAGTATGTTTCTGTGAGAAATAAACGACTATATATCTATAGTGGCGTGGGGCTAGATAAACATTTGTATGACAATAGTTTCCTTCTTAATTTTTGCTATAGTGATTATTAATTATTCTCTTCAAATATTAATTTGTCTTCACGTTATTTGTGTCAACTGGCTAATGCAGTATTTGATTAATATGCCTTCAAATAATGTCGTAAAATTTAAGTTGCAATTTAAATTTTGATGACTTGACTTGTATTGACTTTTTAAATTAATGAAGCAACCACGGTATTGCCATGTATTGACTAATATATTCGGTAGAATTGTTTATGTGAAAAGTGAAGTTTGGAGGGTCATTCCATGTCTTTTCCTTTTCTCTCTCCTAACCGTTCTTTATTTACTTCAAAATGATTAGAAGTTAGAGAGAGTAGGACCAACACTCGCATTGTGGAAATGGGTTTCTTTCTTTTTATCGATTATCAGAACAAGTAGGACCAATATTTCTCATTTGTTTTCCTAAATTTGGAGGGCCACCACTCACCGAAAGACTCCATTATTAGAACAAGTAGGACAACCATTCAGCCGAAAGAAGCTTGGATGTTGCCTATGTGAACATGAGAACTTATTGGATGCCATGCCCATGAACGTTGGTGCAAACATGTTCCATGCCTTGCCTTTTGGGTTTTCAAAGGTATTTTGGTTCTCCTGTAATAAATATCTGTTTTCAAATTCACAAAAAAAGAGTACACAGCAATGGCGAAATCAGAAATTTTTCCTAGGGGGGCCAAGCCAACCTACTTTCTTTCATGCACTAAAAGTTGTTAAAATAGTAAGAGTAAATACAAGTCTCTAATATTTTTTGATAATCAATACAAGTCTCTAATCAATCCATTAGCATAATAAATTCTTTAGATTTGGATGTTGAATCAAGATATTCTCATATCGGTTTTGTAATTTAGGATCACATATCTTTTTTTTTTTTTCTTTTTTTTTTTTTCAACTTTGGGATTTTCTCAAGGGTTCCACATTTAAAGTTTTAGCAATTGAAACACAGAATTCATTAGAAGTCTATGGAAGGATAACATTTGATATTGTTGATTTGGAAATTTATTAAATATGTTTTGTTGTTTCTATTTAAAGGGGAAATGGGCCAGGTGTTAAATTTTTTGGGTTTTTTTGTATTAAATATGTCTTGTTGTTTCTGTGTTTTTTTTTTTTTTTTTTTTGAGCCATTTCTAAAACTTGAGGGAGATGAAGTGAATTCTAAAAGGGCACTAACCGGTATATGTTTTTCAGTTTTTCTCTAGAAATCTCAGAGGGGGCCAAAGTGAATTTTAAGAGGGGAATAACTAGTATTTGTCATTTTATTGTTACTGTAAATGGGATTTCAAAATTTTTTTTGAAGATCCTAGGTCTTTTAGAAGATCAAACCATGTTTCTTTTATTCCTAGTAAAGAGTTTTTTTTTTTTTTTTTAAGTTTTTTAAAAAAAATTTTTATTTATTTTAATAACAAAACAAGTCCATTTATTCTCTGTTTCCCTACTTGTAATTTATACAAGTCCACAATTTGGTTCCCAAATCTATATTGATATCAATTTAGTCTTTTAGTTTAAATTAAACAATTTCAACATTATAGTTTCACATTTGTTTCAGTTTGATCCGTTGTAACATAGTGGAGGATTCATTTAACCGATGTGTTATAATCTTAAGGGAAGCGTCTGGTTTGAGTGGATTGTGAACTTTCCTAACTGATTGCTTATGGTTTCATGGTATTGATTTTTGTAGGCATGGATGAAATATTTAACCTCAAAGCAAAGAAATTTTGTGAGTTTTCTACAAGTCATAAAGGACTTCTGCACTTCATTTTTTTCCTATTTGGAGTTTAGGGTGTATGTTTTGCACATGTCAAGTGGCCATTGAAGTATTTTTTTTACCAATATCAATAGTGGTCCTATGTGTAAGTAACGAAATCCAATCACAAATTGAGAAATATGCAAATTGTGGTGAAGTGTTTGTCCATGGAAGAACTAGTTGTTTATTCATGGGGCAGCTTCAATTGCTCTAATTTGGGCTTTTATCCTAGCCCTTTCTACAAGTAAAATTCATAATCATTAATAAAAAAGAAGTGGTACATGGATGACACGCACATAGTTCTTCTTGCATAATGCAGCCCATATCCCAATAGTATATGACAAAGTACTTCTTGCACGTAACTCTCAAAGCTACTTTTTTTTTTTTTTTTGAGAAACAAAGCATATGAGGAGCGTTCAAAATATGTAACATTAATTCACTGAATTCGAAAAAAATATGGTGAATTGTACTTTTGGATGATTTTGGTGGTTCTTTTTAGAAAAATAATAATAATAATAAGCAAAGAGGTATCCAATAGGTGAATTTATCTTGATATTTATTCACATGGGTCGCATAGCAGTATCTCAGCTCAGAAAGAAATCTCAATTGGCAGGCAGCATAAATAGGTTCTTGGAGTGGCTTGGAAGGGTATGTTTGAAAAAGAATACTTGGTCTTCATTAGAAAATTGATGGCTTATAAGAAATTATTTGAAATGTTTTTCCACCTTATTCTTGAAATGAATAATGAATATTTAAGAACCCAATTAAATAAATTGGATATGTCTCAAACAACTAAAAATCATGGATTATTTAAGATGATATCACAAATGTATATTCTTTGAAATTAGGTCCAGTTTGTTACTTTGTTTCATAGAAAGTTACTTCCAGGTAGAAAATTATTGCAGTCAAAGTCTTCTTCTTACTTTCTTACCTCCTTTTTTTCATTTTTCTTTGCCGTGAAAAATGAATTGTTTTGATTGTGGCGCTTACACACAACAACTTTTTTTTTTCTTTTCTAAAAAGCTATCATCACGAAGCATGTTCAAATCTTTTCATATCTATAAAAGCAAACATATATAGACCAATAATATATTTTCCTTAGAATTGTTCACGTGAAAAAGGAAGTTTCCAGTAGGGCCGTTCCATGTCTTTTCCTTTTTCTTTTCTCTTTCCTAATGCTGCTGTTTTTTCCTTGAAAATTACTGAAAGTTGGAACAAGTAGGACCAACGCTTGCATAATGAAGATGGGTTTCTTTCTATTTCTCAATTAATAACCAGTTGCAGAAAGAAGATGTTTTTTTTTTTTTTTTTTGGTGTATTTCTAAAGTAGGAGGAGGTCCACCACTAAGCCGAAAGACTCCAATTATTAGAAGTAGTAGGACACCTATACCAGCACATAATTTAAAAATAAAAAGTAGGACCAGCATATAGCCAAAGAAGATGGATTTTGGACTGGATCTGGACGTATCATTTTTATCTCCCAAACAATACTTCTAGAAAGATACATAGAGATGAAAACAGGTCCAATCCAATTACAAAACCAGCCCAGTAGACTAAATTATAGGCCATTCTATTCAACTCTCATTTTACAATTGATAGTGTCCAAAAATTTATGACAAAGGGGACAAAATATCATCTAGGATCCAAGCCCTCTCAAAATCTCTGGGTTTGGGTTATGGGCTTATGGCATGGGTTGCGCACCCCTTCAATGCCTAAATCTAGTAAGCAAGGCTATGATATAATGATCATTAATAATTATCAACTAGTCGCTAACCCGTGCAATGCACAGGATAGTTAATCTTGGAACACACTTGTAGTTTTTGATACTATCTCAATCCCTCAACAATCTTTACCCTTCTAGCAAAATATATATATATATATATATATATTTCTTATCCTCAAACCAAACCTATTTAGCGCATATTCTTTCTATTTGCTTCAAAATAAAGCATAACATTAATCTACCATATGCTTCTACCAGTTTTACAGTAATAATTCCCCATGTATAATCATTCTCATCCAAAATATTAGCACACAAAACAAAACTCCCCAATCAAAGCATCGAAACGTAAGAACATATGAAAAATGCTAAAGGTACTACCAATTTTACAACAAAAAGCTTACGCAACTTACATCAATAAAATAATAAAATAAAAATTTTAAAGTGGGCGCATTTCATGAATTAGCCCATCCATTACAGTGATGACTCCAATTTTTCTAAAGCCTCATCTAATATGTTGGATTTATGAATGTAATATTATGCAAACTATGAACATTTCCAATTAACTGGAAACCAAACAGGTTCAAGAGATACACCTAAAAAGGAAAACATGAAAAGAAAAAATTGTCAGCTCAAATTTTATTTGCTTTAGTCAAATGAGTTCCATAGCAGCAAATTGTAGCATCATAACTCATTTAGTTCATAAATACAGTAATAGAATACAAACAGAATAAATTGCTAGCATCATAACTCAACTAAATGGTATAATCACATAATACATCAATTAATGAACTTAAAATAAAATATGAGGCAAGAAAATCCATTGAGAAAAAAAAGTACTCACAGTTAATATAAGCCTATGCACCATAGAACTATGTTAACCTCAATATCAAATTACAATGGCTACAATACAACTTAAGAAATGAATGCAACATAAAGAAAAGAAAATAAATAAGAAATGAATAAGTAGATTCAAGATACCTCCATATGCACTGAAACGTTTTTCAAGAGAAAGCAAAAGCAATCACCTTTAAATCAATATCTACAAACATTATTTCATGATACTATTATATGAAGGACATAAGCAGTAAGCCTGAACCCAAAATATTCTTATATGCCTTTTTCTATACACCCATAATATAGTAATTCAGAATAAAGCTTAGCAAAGCACAATAAAATCAAGTTTACAGCATAATTTTAACAATTATAGCAGAAATATCAGCTATAAATCAAAATGGCAATCAAGAATATATATGTACATTTCAAAATGGCAAGGATCAAAACATGGGCATATCTCTAATTTTAACATGACTATATGGATTAAAAAAACACAGTAAGGATAAAATATACACACACACTCACATTGAATCATTAAAATCACTATTATTTCCATGGACGTAATTCACTCTACCATTAAACTCAAGTCCAGAGGATTTTTAATGAGCCTTATTGACTTATGGTTATCTACAGGAATTGGTAACCATCACTGAGGAAAAAAATATCTAGAGTCTTCCAAACTTAAAGATTGTCACCATTCCCATCTCTTAAGAAAGAGGAAAAGAAAGGCATGATTGTGTTTCTTTTTCTCTATTTTAAAAACATCATTGACAAATACCCAAAACCAATTAACCCAAATACTCTAAACAAAAAAGCAAACCAAATGTGACACAAATATCCTAAAGATAGTAGATTCTAACCAAATACCTTTATCAAAACAAAATCTAACCTAGAAACAAAAATCAAAGATTTAAAATCAATCCGACCAAAATACCCAAAACTAATCATATTTAATGCCATTTTTGAAAGACCATAAGTTCAAAATCAATCCAACCAAAATACCTGTTTTAGATGGTGTTTTTGGGAGCAAAAATTTATGTTGGTTTGGAATTCTGTTGCAGTAGCAGGCCAGACACAGTCTTTTATAGATCATATGTAAATCGTGTTTGAAATAGTACTGAATTCTTTCTAACTACATTTGAAATTACCTGAATTCTTTCTATCTTTCTCATGATGTCAAAAATCTTCTTAAGTACCTCTTTGTTAGATTTTTGATGCACTTGCAAAGACAAAATGACATTGAGGAGTATTTAGTAATACACCCAGTGAACGATTTTTAAAATTCAGAATTTTTTTTTTTTTTTTTTAAGTTGAAATCTTACAAACATGATAATATACTTGGTGAATCTAGTGGACTTGCACAACATGACTAACCTTGCAAGATAGCAAGATATTATCACAAATTAAGATGCATCAAACAGGAAAAGAGCAAGAAACTAAATTCATATTAATGGATAAATAAGAAAGGATAATGCATTAAAATTTAAACAACAATTCCATAACAAAAGAATAAAGGGTAGTTCAAATAGTTCATATTGTTAATCTCATGCATTAAGGAAACAACAATTTCTGAAAAATTTATTGACTAAGTCCTTTTAACAAACAGGCAGAGCACATCATTAAACAAAAAATTGAAATAAATAGATATTGAGACTTGAAGCTCAAATATTTGACATACTAAAGTAGAAACGGAAATCCAATTCAGATGCAAAGCTTGCATTATTAGCCTCGTTGATCAAATATGACAAAACTCATCTCTAACATTACAGAGTGTGTGTATACTAAGGAAATACAATTTAATAATAAAATTGACCTAATCATTGTGATGTGTGAACAACATGGCCTTTATATCATAACCCAGGAAAAACTTTAATTTTAGAAAAATATACACTGAAAAAACTTGACAACAATGGTAGAAAAGAAACATGGGAAATGAAAATAAAAAGAGGGGAATATATTTCAACAAAAAATTAAAAACGGCATAAATGAAATGGCCAACAGAGCTTTATTTTTTGGTAACATGAATCTATGTTCTTCAGAACTAAATCAATCCATGAAGATCTCCAGAGATTTCTCTTTGGAGCGAAGACATACTCAAAACGAATTTAACCCAAATATCCAAAAGAAATACCAAATCTAACATAGATAACTGATATTAAAAACAATTCTAACCCAAATTTCTTACTCAAACCGAATCTAAGCCAAAACCTGAATGCAATCCAATCCAATCAAAATACCCAGACCTAAATCATATCTAAACCCAAATTTAAAGAACCTAAACCAAAGCACAATACAATTCTACCATAGTACACCCACCAAATAGCACCGTTTCTGATAGGGATAGAACCCAAAACTATGTCATATTTCATTCCCAAACCTAAAAAATAAGGAAAGAAAGAAAGAAAGAAAGAAAAAATTACCGGTGGTAGTTCCAACGGTCTGATGGTAACGGTGCGCCTTACAAATTGTATATTTGTGTGCCTGCGGTTCCGGTGGTCGGAGTATGGGGAGGGAACAGAAATAGAGTATTTTTTAAAATATTATTATCACATTGCTGGCCGGTGTTATTAAAAAGAGAAGCCATTTTTCTAAGATTTTCAACCAAATAGAGAGAAATTGTTTCAAAATTGTGCATAGGAAATACATTTCAGAAGAATGTGTGTGTGTGAGAGAGAGAGAGAGAGAGAGAGAGAGAGAGAAAGGGGGAAAGGGAGCGTAAAGGGAGAGGGAAAAAGTAAAGTGTTCGATTTTTTTTTTTTTTTTTTTTATATAGTTTTTTATGGGTAGGAATATGAAACGGGTTTGCAACTGCTGCCCAAGAGTCAAAATGTTGTATTTTTTTTTTTTCTCTGAGAAGAACTTAATTTTTTTTGAGAAACTTTTAAGATGAAAAACGTTGTATCTAATGAATCAAAAAATTGTTTGGCATAAACCACTGAACCAAAAGTCACCTCTTTTAAGTTTTTCAAAATGTAAATGTGGTAGTAATTTATGTAGCCATGTGGCGCAATGAAAAGCGGTCAAGAAAAAGTCAAACGTTTCGGCTATTAGTTATTATATAGATATAGATAGATTATATTCTTAAGGCAATTACAACCATTCATCACTCTTCAAATCAAACATCTAACACCTCATTCTATCACAAAATAGATAACCAAAGTTTCATTTTCCCAAGTCGGAGTAGCTCTTTCTAATCCTCATTTTCAAAATCCAAATTATATTATGACCAAGGTTGTTAAAATCGCGATCTGAATCGTAGGATCGCACGATTTTACGATTTCAGCTCACCAAAACGTTTAGGATCGTACTAGGATCGTAAAAATAATACAATCATATGTAGAATCATGTAAGATTGTATAGGATCATATAGGATCCTACCGATTCTACCGATCCTACCAAAACATCAGTTTTTTTTTTTTTTTTATGGGATAAATTTTTGGTTTTAATGAAGCTATAAGGGTTGTTTTGACTAATGGGCATAAAAAATCTTTTGTACTAGATATTTTATGGTGGACTATGATATTTAACCATCAAAAATAGCCATCACTATTGAGGAGGTGATTACTAATGATAACTTAAGGTACCATCAACTAACTTTAGGTTTGAAGACAGTTTGAGGGGAAGTAGTCAAAAGCTACTCAGATTCACCTATAATAAAACATTCTCAAATCATTCTAATTCCCAAGCCTTGAATGTAAAACCAAATGTGATTTCCAAAACCATTTTCCCTAAACCAAAAAAAGAAAAAGAAAAAAAGGACATTAAATTTCAAAATAAGAAAAAGGGCCTCCATCTTCTCACAAAAATTTCACAGCAAGCTAAACACTGGCAACCAACCAATCATTTTGCTTTTCTTGGTTCAAGTAAAATTTGAGTTAAATTTAAGTACAATGCAAAGCAGTTTTCTAGAAACTAAAACCATCTCAAAACAAATTCGCACTAGTCGAACACCAGTAGAAACAAAAATGCCTCTAAAAGTTATGCATCAAGCTTCAATGTATAAATTTATCTATTAAGAAGGAGTCATCGAAAACGGAAGCATTGGTACTTATTTTTTGTATGTAACCAAATGATAGTGGGTTTACGCAAAATAGAAATAGAAAAACAGAAAAGACAATCACACAAGAAACACAAAGATTTACGTGAATCGGCCATAGGCTTTCATCCATGGATGGCGCCAAGGAGAAGTTTCACCAACAAAATAGGGAGATTACAAAGATAGAACAAAGGCAATTTTTTTTTTTTTTGATAGGTAAGAAAAATTTTTAAAGGCAATTTCACAAACCCAATACACCCAAAGAGGGCTTTCACCGTAAGCACGTGACAAGAGAAATCTAAAATTTCTCTCAAACAAAGCATGGCTTGAACTCTATTTTTCGACACACAACAATTAACAAGACCGCATATATAAAATTTTATGTTTGCCGCATGAACCAATAAGGTCAGCTAATCTTTGTGTGGAGTACAAGTGACATGGTGCACACTATCTGAAACCAAGTACACAGCCACATTGCTTAAACAATATCATGCCACCAACTCAACAATCATAATCATCATCATTGATTATACTGTTAAATCAATGATAGCATTCATCACAATAGCAATAAGGCATCTCTCTTCAAATCAAAATTTTGATAGCACATGCTATTGGAGATCATTTCCAAAATCCACATTGTCTTACATTAAAAGCATGACTACAGATGATCTACATGGCTTATACTAATGTAGAGAACTGCATCAAAGAGATTATCCTAATCATGACCTGACCAGTAAAATATAGTATGGACCAAAAAAAGAAAGTAGAATAATAATAATAAAATAACAAACCAACCTTTAAATTACCGTTGTTTTGCAACTGAAAGCATCACCATACTTTTTTTTATTACCATTTTTAAATCATTCTTCTGTTTGCTCCATTGCTCTATTCATATACCCATCCATAAATACAAGAATACCTGTACACGAAGATTAAAAGTCATCATAATAGCCTGTGAATGTATATTTTCATAGGTCAGCAAGAAAAATTGATAACAGGGAAATCTATAAATTTATATCAATCATGCATTAAAAAAAATTACGCTATTACAGTTCAAAATAAGTACCAGCTTGCAAAATGAAGGAAATACCAGTAACTGCCAGAGAAAAAGTCCTTCAGAAAAAGGTAGCCAATCCCTTTCCAGAGGACCTAAAGACAATTGAAAGTTTTTTAGACAACTTGGCTTTTCAGAAAATAATTTTGAAAAAGAAGAATAATATATATTATTGGAACAAACTCCATGAGCAATCTTAATCCATTTTGAGCCAAACTACATGACCTCAAATTGGGACAACGACAGACATTAATTAGCATTTATAATTAAAGTGAGGCTTTGTGCCACTTTCACCATAGGTAGACATTAGGATACTGAAAGATGGTCAGGCTCTTAATTGGGGTATCTTCAAAATTTCTTTGACATTGGAAAAGAAATTCTGTACCTTCAAAATTACTAAAAATATTAATGACTCAAAAACAAGTGGATAATAAATATGGTAAGTGAAAAAATAGGGAACAACTAGTCTATTTCAAAGAAAAACATTAGAGAAAATATTTAGGCGAAAATCACATTTTAGTCCCTGCATTTTCAAGCTATTCTCATTTTAGTCCCTACATTTTATTTTTACCGCTTTTAGTTCCTATCTTGAAAAAAGCTTCTCGTTTTGGTCACTGCCGTTACATCAGAAATGGAAAAAGCTGACGTGGCAAACGACAAAATAAATAATACTAAATTAATGTCCATGTGGCCTAAATTAATAATAAAAAATGCCACGTCAGCATTTAAATTTAAAAAAAATTAATTTATTAATTTTAACTAAATAAAAAAAATTAAAAATAGAATTAAAAACTAAAAATCATAGAAATTGAGATTTAAGTGTGTCTTGAACAAGAACAACAAAAACACAAACTCAGATCCAAGAACACAAACCTAGAAATTTAAAAAAAAAAAAAAAAAAAAAAAAAAAAAAAAAAAAAAAAAAAACCAAGAACACAATTCCAGATACAAGAAAAAGAAAGAAAAAAACACTCACATATACACACTTTCTTTCCTTCGCTCAAACTCACTCAAAAAAACAACACCCAGATCTCAAATGTAACAACACCAACAATGCCTCTCTCTCTTCTCTCAAAAATGTCATCCCAACAACAGCAACAGAAGCCAAGAACCCAAATCCAATCCAAAAACCACAAAGCAAAACACAAGATCTCCCTCCATATCAACCCACCTAACAATGGTGGAGCTAAAGCAAAAAATCCTGGGGAGCACATCGTAAGGGGATCGAAGGGTTAAGGAATTGGGTAGAGAGCTGAAGGGGCTTGACGATTCCACCGAACACGAACTGGAAGAGATTCGAGAACGGGTAGCGAGACTTGTCGGAGGAGGAGGAGATAGCCAGGGTGAAAAGAGAAGAAGACGAAGAGTCGTCATCGGAGATAACGCAGTCGACCCGAACGACAACGTTGTCGACCTAAGGGACAAGGGAGTGGAAGCGGCGCGAAATGACGCAACACCAACCCAAGGCCTTGACATCACCGATCCTGTTGCAGAGGTAAGGAAGGACTCTCTATGGGTTCGGCGGTTAAGAATCTTGAGATTATGATTAGATTTGTGTACTTAGTTAGTTGTGGTGGTTGTTGTAGATCTTGCCTTTAAATCTGGATTTCATTCTTGTTTTTAGGTTGTATTTCTGTAATTTGGCACTCTCATATTCAAGTAATGGAATTTACATTTTTTTTTTTTAATTTCTGGGTTTGTGTTCTTGGATCTGAGTTTGTGTTCTTGTTTTACTTGTTCAAGAAACACTTAGATCTCAATTCCTATTATTTTTAGTTTTTAATTCTGTTTTTAATTTTTTTATTTAGTTAAAATTAATAAATTAATTTTTTTTAATTTAAATGTTGACGTGGCATTTTTTATTATTAATTTAGGCCACGTGGACATTAATTTAGTATTATTTATTCTGCCGTTTGCCACGTCAGCTTTTTCCGTTTCTGATGTAACAGCAGGGACCAAAACGGGAAGCGTTTTTCAGGATAAGGACTAAAAGCGGTAAAAATAAAATGTAGGGACTAAAATGAGAATAGCCTGAAAATGTAGGGACTAAAACGTGTTTTTCGCCTTATTTATAATAAAATTTAGAAAATAAATCATACATTATACCACATCTCAAAATAATTATATATTCTCATATATTGCGTGAGTTTGCGACTACGCCGACTAGTAATCTATAACAACATTTCTTTCTCATTCTCATGTCACAGTTGCAAGGCCTTCTCTAAAGTGGTCCTTGTGACATTGAATAAGAAAAATAATAAGAAATGAAATGTGGTTTATTGATTTGTTCACAATCAATGTATATGGCAATAGAAGAGTAAAAGACTATTAATTTTCATATTGCAGCAGATTATCATAGATTGTCCTCGTATATAATCATCTTTAACACTTACACCATTTTAACTTCTAATTTGAATGAAGGGGAGGGGGACAAAAAAAAGAACATGACAAACATCTTGGCTTTAATCTAGCTTAGGCACCTATAGCAGTGAAACCATGGGTTGCCTAACAGGAAAAAAAAAAAAAAAAAAAAATCCATATTAGAAAACTGTTGATTAAGTAAATTGTACACATCTCTAGCAATTAATATGAATAAAAATTTCAAATTCTTTAAAATTTACATTTGTTTCAAACAAAGTAACTTCCTGGTAGAAGATGAAATTGAATACAGTCCAAGATTTTTTTTTTTTTTTTTTATTCTCCTTTTGTGAAAATGACTTGTTTTGACTAATAATGGGCATACACAAAAATTTTATGCTTGATAATTTTTTACCTATTGACTATGATCTTAAACCATCAAAGTTAGCCAACAATATTGAAGGGGTGATTAATAACGGTAACTAACCATTAACTTGCTTTAGGTCTAAGGATAGTTAAAAGGTTAGCAAAGAACTATTCAAAGTCACATATGATTGAAAGATTAAACATTTTCAAGTATTCTTCCCAAGCTTTGAATGTAAAACCAAATGTGATGTCCAAAACCATTTCCTTGAATCAAAGAGAGAACAATAAACATTCTCAGAGTCACCTATGATTAAAAATTCTAAAACCATTCCTCTAACATTATTTTTGGATTTCCTCCATTTTTTTTTTTTTTCTTCCCTCAACTTGAATAAAAGAGATATTGACTTTCAAGTAAAGGAAAGTGCAAGTTATGAATGTCATAGAAGTGTCTATTTACTTCTTAAAAAAAGACTATTTTGAGACGTGGTGAATTGGAGTCTTGACCTCTATATAGAGATCTAATATATATAACCATAGAGTATTCGGCATTAGAGTATGGTGAATAGAACGGGTTAGGCACCAAAAATTGTCTAATTTGAAAATCAGCCTCTGTTGAGAAAAATAGCCAATTAATTCAACACACAATGTAATTATTTTCTTTTTCTCTCTTTGTGAAAATTCAATGGGTATTTCAAATAAACTAGCAAAACATAATAATCAATATTTAAATTTAATAAAAAAAAGTATAGAAACAACCCACAATCAAGACACCAAATTTTTACATGGAAAACCCTTCAATGTGAAGGGAAAAACCACAGGATCTAGTCCAGTAAAATCTTCCACTATAGAATAATGTGTTTACAACAATCTTTCTAGAACAAATGCCAAAGTCTACAAAGACCAAAAAAAAAAAAAAAGAAGCCATTCTTGGATTGCAGCAATAACAATAACTAGAAAAGATCTCACGAAGTGGGTCCTAGCATTCGTGCAAATGGAGAGGGATTTCAAGCAACACCAATCAACACGAGGCTTTCTTTGTCAGGAACAACATTCTGAAATTTCATCAAAATCAGAGTTGACCTTCCAATTTTGGCTTGAAAGTAGTTGGTTTTGTAGAAAAGTTTTCTGAAATCTTCAACTCTAAAAAGCAGATCAGAGTTTGATATTAATACGTACATGAAAACATAGGGAGAAGTGATAATTCAAGAACAGTACAAATAGAGCTAAAATTTAAGAATACACAAAAGCTATGCAGTAAAATAAGTTTAAGAAAATATGAATTAAAGGTTTGACACTAGACTCTTTGGAAATCATTGGCAATATATATAAAGCAAACAAGTGAAAGCAAAAAGGAGAACAAATCATGAACATTTAGTTGACTTCAAAGTGAAACAGCAAGAAGATACAAGGAGGTTTGAGAGAGCAAACCAGATTTAAATGATTTTGACCATGGAGTAGGATGTATCAAAGGTTTATCTGAATTCACTGGAACATGAGCAATCTTAGAACATTTTGTGCTAAACAAAAAGACCTCTAATTTGGGACAATGAAAGATCACCAGTATTTGTAATTTTGTGACACAATGACACTAAACACCACTATAGAAGATATTCTCACTATTCAGTTCTGTGATTTTCAAATATGTTACTGTAGTGTGTTCAATGTAGCTGAAGAGTAGAAAAGAAAATTAAGCCATCCACATATATGATAGCCTATTTTTCACTATTGACATGTTATTGACTAGAGAAAAGATTGATTCTTGTACTTTTCGTTTTATAATACAAAAGAAATCCTCCGATGTGAGATTTTGGTTGTGTATCGTTCGTAAAAAGAAATTCAAGTGTGATGAAGAGGTTCAGAATGCATCAGGGTTGACAAAGATTTTACAATTTACTTGCTGGATAATCACTGATATCATTTATATATTTGTACAAGTACACTTTTTAGCAAGGAACTACTTTCTCTACATACTATAGTACATTGAACTAAAACTCTTAAGGCTAGATCTCTGATAATTAAGCATTAATTATTAAAAAGATTGTTCAAATGAACAAAAACTTGAGTGTCATTTGAAGCAATTAAATCATTTGTGAAATAACAATCAAGTGTATGTATTAGTACTATTTCAGAACTAGGAAAAGATAAGTGTAAAAAATAACTAACAAAAAAACACAGTTTCTCAAGCACTATGCTATGAAAAGAAAAATGCCTTAGAAAAAAGGAGAGATGAAGTACCTAGACTTGTTCCAAATAGATTTCAGCTATCCTCCTAGTTGAAAATAACCATCAAATAGCCATTCAAAAATGTGATGCCCAAATGTGTTAATAACTTAATGAAAGTGAGTATATCGGTCAAAAAATACTAGATCACTTATTTTCATATATTTTAAAAACAATACTAGTTCACTTATGAAACACATATTTGGTATTTGGTTTCAAAGAAAAATATATAAAGAAGAGAGTAGGAAGTCAGCTTGTGAGGTGTTTATCACTTGCATTCTATGATGTCTGTATTATTTGAATTAAGGCAATCTTAGGACACAAGATACCCTTTCCCTTGGCATATCCTTCTTCTACATGAGGGCAACTACAAATCAGCAACATCTGTAATTTGGTGAAAAGGTTAAGAAATACGATGTTGCAAAAGGGAACAACTAACATATTTCAAAGTGAAACATTCGACAAAAGGACATTTGAGAGAAAAATCCAGTTTTTCATTTTTTTTAAGCTTAAATTAGGATTCAAAAGTTTATCTGGATATTCAAAACAAGGGAAAAGGGAGGAATCTTGGTAGGTTTTGTTGGAAGAGATTAGGGGGGAGGGAGGGTAGCCTTCAAATTAGAGTTGAAATACCTGAAACTATTTGTGTATAAGTGGACCTCAATTCTCCCAGTTAAAAAAAGAGTACCAACTATTTCTGCAGACACGTCATTCCCAAATTTGTGACTAACTTCAAGAAAGTGGAATATGTTAGGAAAGATAAGTAGATACTTTAGTAATATGAATGAAAAAAAAAAATTGAAGAAGGGAATGGTAGGAAGTCTGTTTTAGATTGACTTACCAGTGGATTTCTATAACATAATATGAACAATCTCTCTTTTTGTATTAAATATGGACAATCTTGGACCACCCTGGCTCTTTTCAGTTTTCCCTGGGCACATCCTTTTAATGGGGGACAACAAAAAAATCTACAGTTTCCACTATATGGTTAGGCATTGTATCAGCTTTTTGCAATCATAATTACTATAAGCAGGTATTAAAAAGAACCTTCATTTTCCTAATAGAGCAAAATATTAGCACCATCAGTACAAAAAATTACTTTAATTCCACAATAGCTAAAGAAATCTTTTACTGTGTACAAAGCGTGATTCTATGTTATGTTGATTTTAAATAACAATTCAACAGCGTTGATCAAGACAAACACAAAAGATTCATGAGTTCAACATTTTATATATTATGTGGCCAAGTATATCCATAACATTTGGCGAACTAATTTTCTTAGTGCAAATTCAGGACCACCTGGGTCTTTCCCTTCACACATCAGTAATAGATAAATTGGTTTTAATTCCACAAGTACCAAAAGATCTTTCTGCTATGGTCAAAGAATGATACTATTTATTATTATTAATTTTATGAATTTCAAAGCTCAAAGCAAGATACTATGCCATGAATATTCTGAATAATTTATCAAATATGAGAAACAATGCAGTAGAATAAAACTAGGCAAACACAAAAGATTCACGAGTTCACCATTAAAAATTGTATGTGGGCAGGTATTAACATCCAAAGAAGTATGGGGAATATATTTTCTCGAGGTAAAGATCTAATCAAATCTCCACAGAATGAAAGAGTATAGTCTTGACTCTTGAACCCAAAGTGAAGAACAATCTTTTCAAGTCTTTAGAAAATGAAAAAGTGGGAAATTTTACATAACGAAAGTTTCAAATGAAAGTATCACTCTAAAATCAAGAAAGATAATAAGGGTAAAGCTTCTGTGTAATGCACTGGATGCAAGCCAACCTAAAGAATAATATAATTTAGGACTACGGCTTTGCTGTTGTGGTTGTGGAAGGCTTAAAGTATAGCAATGACTAAATGATCAAATTTGAATCACAAAAAATTAATGAAACCACTTTATCATTTTTAAAGAGCGAAAAAGGAGGAGAAAAGAACAAGGTTGGTGGTGACTTGGCAGGTTAGATGGTTAATTGTATTGCATATTTGCATTATAAAAATACCATCTCAAGATATAGATTTCATAAAGGCTTGCCCATTTAAGTAACAGCCCAGTACCAACACTAATCATGCCAGAATAATATTATGTAAAATACAAAAAAAAAAAAAAAAAAAAAAAAAAAACAATGGATAAACAATTTTTTCTTTTTGTTTTGTTAGGTAACAGGTGAGTAAATATTGCGAGAGGGGGGAGCAAGATTAGAGAAAACTTACCAGCTCTTATGAGTTACGAACTTTCCGGTTTCCTGGAGCAGAACACAATAGGTATGCAATCCCCACTGCTTACACATTATGGTAAAAAACTGAGAGAGTTAAAATTCAGGTAAAATTATGTTGATACTTGATTTAAATCAAATGAGGTTATCATATCATAAAAAAAGGAGAGGAGTATATAAGGTATGACTAAACTTACCACTTATCACTTTTGATATTTAATAATCTATATAGCTTTAAAGGGCATCCTGTTTGACAATGTTGCCACTCATCTATCTTGGACCAATCTGTGCTACAACCCTTCAATATATTTTCCATCAATTTCAGACCACATGGTGCTGGTGTGTAAATTAGGGTGAGCTTGTAGTCAAAGCATTCCTAATCGTTATAAACTACTTTATAAAAAAACAAAAAACACACTCACCAAAACAAAAATAAAAAATAAAAAATGATTTATTATAAGATTTTCAAACTAGAGTTTCAAATTATAAACATTGGGCAAGGATGTGGCATTTCAAGCTAGACTTATTTCTAAGAAAATGATCGCCCCAAGCATTAGAAGAAAAGTACAGTATATGGGCAATCTTAGACCACTCTGCACCGCTCCCTTCTGCACATCTTTTCTCCAATTTGGGGCACTTCCAAATTTCTAGTTGTTCTAGTTTGATGAGGCGTCGCATGGCTTGCGTTGTAGGCAGATACTTCATATTCTTGCAATTGTAAATGTAGAGCGTTTGAAGGGAAGAAAGGTTGCCCAACCAGTCGGGCAAAGAGTTCATTTCACCAAATTCAGATATTTCTAGAATTTGGAGGGCAGTGAAGTATTTAATTGCCTCCGGGAGAGAGTTGAGACTATCCCATCCATACAAGTGTAATCTTTGAAGGGGCGCATGTGAGTGTAGGATGGAATTGAGACTTGGGAAAGAATTTAACTCCTTACAAATGTCACCGATCCACAAACACTTCAAGCGGGTGAGGCAGTCTAATCCATCTAGCACACCCCTCAACTTTTGGCATTGGCGAATTCCTAAATGGGTAAGAGAATGCAATTCACGTATATCTGAAATTGATATCAGATTACTACAACCAGAAATTTTTAGTTGAGTAAGAGAAGGATATTCTTTTAGATCTGGAATCAATATCAAATTAGAACAATCCCGAATTTCTAATTGGGTAAGAGAAGGCAATTCTTTTAGATCTGGAATCGATATCAGATTAGGGCAATTGTAAATTTCTAAATAGGTAAGAGAATGCAAATTTCGTAGATCTGGAATTGATATCAGATGAGGGCAATTACATATAATCAAATTTTGAAGAGACATACAGGATTGTAGTACTTGTAGAACTTCATCACTACACGATATTAGCAAGTTTTGAAGAAAGGATGAGATACTTGGAAAGGAACTCAGGTTACGACAACAATCTACCTCAAACTTCTCAAGGCAATGAAGGTTGTGCAGTGCATCTGGCAATGTACTCAGTTTGTCACAACCATTTATAGAGAGTGATCGGAGAGAGGTGCAGATGGGCCATACACGCTCATGTGGCAAGATTGACTCCAAATCAGCACAGCCCCCTATTCTCAAATCCATGAGACTCCTATTTTTTCGCAAAAAATGCTCTGGCAGACAAGCAAGTTCTGAAATTTCACTAATCTTGAGGGATGTGAGTGTGGTAAGCTCGCTAATAATCTTTTCAAATGCCGGGCCTTTGATTTTGTAAAAAGATAATTCCTTAAGAGACGGAAAATGACATGGAGCACCTATTAGTTTCTCGCAGTCCAAAACCTTCAAATACTCAAGGCGAGGAAATATCATTCCTATTTCTGCTGTTGGTTCCATCCATTCAACTAGATTATGCATGCTACTCAAAACAAATGTTTCCAAAGCAGGGAACAACACGGTTCTGCCACTGCCACCTCTACTATTACTTGATCCCTCACCATTATAACTGCTGTAAAATTCAGTTCCTATGCATCTCACGTTATACATTCCCATTATTTTAAGAACTTTAAGACTGGGTAAATGTCCAAGTATAGGAATTTTTTCACACTTCCTACAGTTGCTTAAGCAGAACTCCAATAGATGATCGAAAAGTAACAAGCCACCCCTTCCAATACATCTTCATCATTGTTGTTGTCTTCCCTTTTGCGCCACGAACTCCAATGTAATCCCAATTTGTGTACTTCTGGTTTTTCTGCTAAATTTGTAGTTTTGCATTCTTCTTTATCTCTCACATGCTCTAGATTGTATATATATACTTTTCCTCTAAGTTGGCTTAAGCATCCCAATTCTTCAATTCGACAGCCAACATCTTGACCAACGATAAATAAAGGCAATGTTTGAAGGCAAGTCAATTGTCCCATATTAATTGGCAATTGATTTATGTAACAATGATCAATGTCAATATGTCTCAAGTTAATCAAGTTTTGTAGATCTTTTGGAAGCTCTTTGAGAAAATGACAATCCTTGATTACTAGAGTTTGCAAGTTGTAGAGCATGCTAATAGAATTGGGTATTAATTTGATGTGGGTGTCCTTGATGCGAAGAAGCCTTAAATGTATCAACTTACCAATGGACTTGGGTAGCTTTTTTATGCATGACCCAGACAACGATAGACAATGTACGCATTTAAACTCCAATAATTTGTCTCCAAGATCAACACGATTCAAAAAAACTGTGTGTAATCTACCCACGCCATCTTTAGATAATGGGATTGCATGTGTCTTATGGTCATTAGATTTAAGAGATAAACGTCGAATACGAGAGGCATCAATGTCATCCCCCAAATTGCCCTCCAAATGCAAGGTTTCCACTTTTGAAATTGAGAGCGCAAGATCGTGCACAAGATCATGCATCTTGCACCTTGTAATATCACCACAAAAATCCTTTTCTGGATCTTGAAATAAGGAATTTGCCAATAAGAAATCAAAATACTCATTACCAATATCCTCTATCACCGAAAAACTTCTTTTAGATGTTTGAAGAAACCCTTCAGCCATCCAGTGTTGAACTAGTAGTTTCTTTTCAATAACAAAATCCTTGGGAAATATTGAACAATATGCAAAACATTGTTTTAGAGATGGTGTTGGAAGATGATCAAAGCTTAACTTTAATATTGGAAAGATTCCATTATTGTCACCCATTGAATCCCAAGTTTTACTATTTTGAATCAATAACCATTCACTTTTATCCTCTTTAAAGCGCATCATTCCTCCTAGAACTCTTGCAGCCAATGGATTCCCTCCACATCTTTTAGCAATCTTTCTTCCAATATCCTCCAAATCTGCAGTTACTGGAATTCTTTCATTTCCAAATGCCTTTTCCTTAAATATTAACCAACACTCATCTTCTGATAGTTTTTCCAATTTATGTCTGTGACTTGTCTCCATGATTTTTGCCACATTGTCACTACGAGTAGTAACAAGAATGCTATTTCCATTATTTTGATTAACTCCCAACAAACTGCTCCTTAAACTATCCCATTTCTCATGATCTTCATTCCACACATCATCAAGTATGAGAAGATATCTTTTTCCCCGCAACTCCTTTTGAAGGTGGTGAAGTATAGCATTTTTATTTTCTAACCCACTACAATTATTGTCAAGGATTTCAAGAATCTCTCTTAAAATCCTTTTAACATCAAAATTATCAGATACACATACCCACATCTGCACATCAAAATGTTTCTTTACTTGTTCATGATTGTAAACTAGTTTTGCTATAGTTGTCTTTCCGAGACCTGCCATACCCACAATAGGAATAACAGAGATAACTCGTTGATTATTTGCACCAATCAACAAGTTGACAATTTTTAAGACATCATCTCCTCGACCTACAACTTCCGAATTATCAATAAAAGAGTCTGTCTCCCGATCCAGACTGATCTTGGGGATTGGGTTCAAAGACTCTCCAAGACCAAGGAGAGCTACATCAATCTTAATTCTATCCAACGATTGGTTGATGCTTTTTATCTTGTTTCCCATCTTAAAGGGGAATGCAATAGGATTGGAGGATGAAAAGAAGCTGCGTACCTTCTTTCTCTTTTGAGACTCTACCTTCTGACGAAGAATCTCATACCCAAACTCATCTAGCACATTGTCAGCTTTATAAGCTACATCTTTAAGCTGCAGTAGCCAGATCTTCACAGACTCGTCACTTACTTGCCTTTTCTCAGCATCATGTAGAACAGCTTGAATCTTGGTTAATGAGTCTTCAAGCTTTCCTAGCTCCTCCTTGAAACCCCACGCAGAACCGATATGCTCACTAGCTAGTGACATCACCTTGCCCATTAATCCCTTTGCAACAACACTAAGAACAAATTCAGCCATATTTTCTTCCTTGCTCAGCACAAGAGAAAAGTGTAAATGAAGAGGTTTGCAAAGTATAGAGTATGTTTCTGTGAGAAATAAACGACTGCTTTATGTCAATCACTGGATCGCACAAAAATTTATTGCAGAGCAGGTGTACAGAACGGCAATTTTGCCTACCCAGATGCGTGAAGATCGGTGAATATGAAGCAGATCTGAAAAATAAACCAACAAAATATTTGTTAGCAATTTCCTTATGTGAAGTAGTAGAGAGAGATATGATCAAACTTATAAAATGAGAACCAGCTTCGGCAAAGAAAAAATTAAAAATTAAACCGGACCTAGATGCGTGAAGAACAGAGCAATATGAGCAAACTTTTCCTACCTTTCGGAAGCTGAACAGAGCAATATGTGAAAGTGAAGAGAGGAAATGAGAGTGAATGCGGTGATTGCATTAAAGCTGAAATTGGAATAGAGCATGTGACCGTTAGCTCCATAAGTTTTCTGCACTTGCTCTGCATGGATGGGACTTGATCTTCGGCTGGGACCCACTTGACTTTAGTTAATTACAACTTTGCCACCATCACCCATCTCTAGTGATCCGGAAACCGTGAAAATGTGTTTCCATTTTTTATTACTGTCAGAGGTTATTTGGATTAAGTGTTTTTATCATCCAATGCTCAGTTTTCATTGCTTAATATCTAAATTTGGTGGACCACACAGCAAGTTGTTTTGTTTGGAAGAGTTTTGAGTCACGGTTTTCGTAATTTAATTCTCTGAATTTTGATCGATGAATTATAAAAATTGAAAATATATTTCAAATATTTTTAATTTTCAAAACTCTATTGAAATAGTATTTTCGTAATTAAATTTACAATTTTTAACCTTTTAGCCGCAATGTTGGACTGTTTGGGTTTTTTTTATTATTATTTTTTTTGAAACAACGCTGTTGGCTGCAAAATTTGACTTTTTTATTATTATAATTTTAACATTATGTATATAAAGTGTCTAGTTAATGTGTGCTTTTAGAAGACACACATTAGTAAAAAAAAATTCAAAAATAAATATTATTATATGCTCTTAAAACACACATTAGTAAAATCCATATGTAAAACAGTAACTCCAAAATTGTAAGTGAAAATAAGAACATATTTTTTTTATATTTTAGTTAATTTTTTTATTTTTACTAATTTAATATATTTATTTAAAACTTTGTTGACAAGTAGAACCAATATTTCTCAATTGATAGAACAAGGAGGCCCACTCACCGAAAGACTCCATTATTAGAACAAGGACAGCCACTAAGCCGAATGAAGCTTGAATGAAATGGGTGCAGTTTTCAAAATTTTATATGTGAACATGAGAACTTACTGGACGCCATCCCCCTGAACGTTGATGCTACTAGCAGGGACGGAACTAGAATTTGAAGTCGAGGGGGGCAAATATAATTTTCTTGAGAGGGACAAATATAATTTTTCATGGACTTAATTTCTAAAATCTGAAATATACACCTATTATTTAATATTTTAAAAAATTTGGGGGGGGGCCTAGCCCCCCTCTTCTTATGCATAGTTCCGTTCATGCTACCATTGAAGTTGCTTTCAATTTTGAATAGGTCTGACAAATTTGACTTATTAGGTCTGACAAATTTGACTTATTAAATTAACGCGGTAATGACTCATATTTTTGGTAGAATTATTCAATGTGAAAAAAGAAGTAAACCACCACTTCATTTATTACCTTCTTTTCTTTTAATTGATCTCCAAAAAATAATAATAATTTTTTTTTCCTTTGGAGTTATCTGTCAACTCAAAAGTTATGTTTAGTTAACTCATTTATTTTAGTTATAAATAAGGCTAAAATATAAACTACATTTTTAAAGTTTTGTATTTTTTAATTTTACAGTTAAATTTTGTTTGGATAAATAGTCCATTCATCTATATTTTTCGTTAAGTGCCACATAAGCTGTTATGTATATTTAATTTGTCTAATAAAACGATATCATGTCATTTTTGTAGCCTAAATTTTTAAAAATAACTAAAAATAATTTAAAACAAAAATAAATTATAATAAAACCAAACCAAAACAAAACAAAAAAATTGAAAATGATATGATATCATTTTATTAAACGAACAAAATGTGCATGACAAATTTATGTGACACTAAATGGAAAATATGTATTAATGAACTACTGAAGCAAAAAGAATAGCCCGTTTGGTAGCCCATTTCAAGCAACTTTTTGAGCATTTTAAACACACTTATACATATTTTGACCCACACGTATATCAAAAACATCCAAACAACATTACTCAAACTCCTCTACCAAACACCCCCTTAAAAATTTAAAATGTAAAATTCAAATAAACTTCTAAGGTAAAATCCAAAAAGACTTAAATTTTTAAAAATGTAGTTTAAACTTTAGTCTATAAAATATAAATAAACATGTTAGCTGTCAATTTATGACGTTTAACTTTTAAGAACTACTTTCTCTCCAAAAAAAAAAAAAATCTTTTAAGAACTATAAAAAGTTCAAGGACAATATTTTTCATCAATTACAAGTTATGTACAAAATAATTGACAAATGTGCTAAGTAAATCCAATAAAAATTTGACAATTGTGCTATTTATCAGCGATATTCAACAAACTTTAGGAAATTCTAGCAGTTTGCCCTTATCTTTTTTAAAAATTTTGCAATATGTCCATATTTTGAAACTATTTAATTCCATGTCTTTGTTTTGAAACTCGATTTTGATGTAAAACTCGATTGGTTTAAAATTGAGTTATGCCAAACGAAACTTAAAAATAAAAAATAAAAATTGTGGAACTCGAGTTCCTTTCAAAGAACTCGAGTTCTATTTTTTTTTTTTTTTTTTTTTTTTTTTTAAGTTTGATCGCCCTATACTCAATTTTCTACAAATCAAGTCCTACATTGAAACTCAATTTTAAGAAAATTGAGTTTCAAAACAGTAACATGAATTTATATAGTTTCAAAACAGAAATATATTGTTAAATTTTTTAAAAATAAAAGTAAAATGCTAAAATCTCCCAAACCCTAAGTTACGTGTACTTTTTTTTTTTTTTTTTTGAGGAACAAGTTACGTGTACTTTGTTTGCTATTCTTTTCTTTATAAGCTTCTGAAGAAGATATATGGCCCGCCGATGTTATGTCTCTTTCATCCTTGTGCCAACCGAAGGGAAAGGAAAAACAATAAAGTTTCAGGCAGTATGTCAGTTTGACTCAAAACATATTCATATGTTAAAAACTTGAACATTGTGTGTAAAAATTTATCATCAACCAATGTGTAAAAACATATTTCAATAATAAAAAGAAAAAAAATTCTTTTATTGCAGTTGCAGGCTTGCAGCGTGGACGAAAACGAAGAAATTGCATTCTGCATACACAAGTGACAGCATAATTGAATGGGTAGTTAATCTGGCTGTAAAGCATTTATCAAAAGCCGTACAACACAATAATGTGATGTGATCTAGCTGGAATTCAATAAATGTGTTTGGTTGGGCGTTGGAACCGTTTCGTATTGAAATGAAGTTTCAGCAGGAAGTTTAACAGACTTGTCTTCATTTAATGAAAAAAATTAATTATTAAGAGTCACATTAAAATTATTTTTCAAAAAAAGAATTTTTATGATAAAGAATTTTAACTTTGTTTTGGGTATAAAGAATTTTAACTTAATAGTATAATAAGTTAAAATTCTAGAGTTATATAGGTGATGTACTTTTAAGTCCTGCAATCAAATTCAAACATACAACTGTATTGACCCGTATAAATACAAATAAAAATACTTTTTTCCCAAAGAGAACTAAAGTTAATACTGTGAATTTAAATTTAGTTAAAAAAAAAAAAAAAAAAAAACCTAAGGAATTGTAATGGCATGTCAAGTGATTAGAAATGTCCTCCTTTATTGAGTGTCTTGTTAGTAATGGCTTATTTGAGTTTGTCTTGAGAGGAAAGTGATGCAGTAGTCTGATGTCCCAGTGGAATGTGCTGAAACTTTTAGGACTTGTTTGTTAAGGGATTTCTAATAATGTTGTTTAAGTATTATAAAAATAAGTGTGAGTGAAAAAAATATTATAGAAATATGTGTTGTGATGTTTAAACAATGAAAACTGTTATTTAAACAACATTACCAAACAGACTTTGAGTTTCTCATTTGCCCAACTAGTGTTTTGCCTTCAACTAAGGTGGGCTTTTGAGTAAAGACGCCCCCCCTCCCCCCCAAAAAAAAACCCACGGCCATCAGCCCATCACATGATGCCCCCTTGAGAATTACAACTATTATTTAGATCCCAAGTTTTAACTATTAATGTTGGTTTTAAGCTAATTGCACAATTTAGAGTTCATTTGTTCAGTGATTAGCCAATTAACACTAGCATGCAGGGATTACCACAAAAAATCTACCTTTGTATTTCCGGACTCTAGCATTTGAAACCTCAACCCAATTACGAATAGACCCACAAAATACAAATTTAAAGACAATTAAGTGTTTAATTACATGAAAACTTTGGCGCGGAATATGTTAACGCATTAAGATCCTAACACCCTCATTTTGAAAAATCCACCTACCTATCACAAAGAGAGTTTGATTTGAGGAAGTCATCGTTAGTGAAAGATAGATCTTGCTGAGTTGTGAGAAAAAAGAGAGAGAATTGTTATTAGCTAATCATCGGTATGGCAACACTATCGCTCCTATGATTGACACGAACAAGTCAAATTTGAAAGGGAGAGGAGAGTGAACAATTTTAGTGGATGGATGAATTGGAAAATCAATTAATAATATTAATTTTTTTTCATTATTTTTAATGTTAGTTTGCAAGTGATAATATTAGTTCCTTACTTCCTTAACAGTAACAAAATCTTAACTTATTAATAATAGGTTTGCAAGTGTCAACATAATTTATTTATTCTATTTAATTTTTTTTATGAAGTGAAAATTTAAAAACCTAAAAAATTGAAGATTTTTTGAGAAATTCTTTATAACAATCTTATGTACTCAAGTACCAAAATAAATAAATTGTACACTTATCTTGCAATTTAATGTGAATGACATTGTTCAGGTGGGAATTCATCAACAGATGGAGAAATTAACCAGAATCTACCTAAGGTCTTGATATTATATAAGTCCTTTAAATCTGAAGAGTGAATTTTTTTTTTTTTTTTTTTTTTTGGAGAAGAAAATCAGCATACGTTTTATTAGAACTCTACTTAAATTATATACTTTTGGATTGGGTTTTCAACCATTGGAGGGTCTCTTCTAGTTTTAGCCAATAATGAAAATCATCTACCTCTCGTGCATATCTTGCTAAAAACATGTGCTATCTCATTCCCTTTCCTTCTAACATTCCTACCTCACCCCAATTTCTTCCGCAAAGCTTTCGGCTTTGGGCTGAACGAACCACGTTCTTTCATTTCATATGGGCTTTAGGTCCATTAATTCTGAAGCCCCGTGGGTCCAAACCCTTCCACTAAATTCTACTTCATGGGCTCATACCATACCTTCAATGTAAAACTAAAAACAAAGAGGTTTTTAAAAACCATTTCTCCAAAATCAAAGAGAGAACAATAAATTATACTCAAGTAAAATTTGAGTATAATATAAGTACAATGCAAAATAATTTACTTGTAATCAAAAGTTATCTCCAAACAAACAATACCAAAAGGGAAAAATGCTTCTAAAAGCTAAACAGCAAACTTCTATGAATAAATTTATCTATTAACAACAATATTTGCAACTATAAGTAAAGAAAATGGTCACCAATCACTATGCTCCTCTTGTTTCTTTAGCAAAATTTGAGTAAAACTAAAGTTTGTTGCAAAGTATTTTCTTACAATTCTAGGTAATCTCAAAAATAATATGGTGTCTCCCTAGCAACAATTTTTTCTAAGCTTAAGTTTATTTAGTTATGTACAACTTTTATAACCTCGCTCTTTTGTAGGTACAAAAATAATTTAACCAACTTTCAATGAATAAATTACAATACAACCATAAAAATAATAATAATTGCAAATGATTTACACGATTTTATAAAACTAAAAGGCCGAGAAAAAAAAACCTTAATAGAAAGGAAATATATTTTATTTTAAGTTGCAATATATAAAGTATAATAATATCATAACCAAAACTGTGAGACCTTTTTATACATAAGGCCTAAGGTAATTACCTAAATAGCAATATGGTAGTAGCTGCTCCAGCCCCATTGTTGTAGGCTTGTAGCATGTCAATTTCTGACCAATGAATCCCACATCGATGAGCAGTGCACAGCCCTCCAGAGCTTCTGAACTTGGGCTGCATGACCCAAATTCTTTTCATTTCGTATGCACTTTTGACCCACTGCGTTTTTCTTTCTTTGTGGATAATGGGTCGTGCATGTAAGTGGCTTCGAAAAAGGCCCATTACCACTAAAGCCCTGTGGGTCCAACTTCCTTCCACACAATTCTCCTTCATGGGCTCGTAACATAAGCCCATCATAATCCTCATCTTAGTTTGTTTATTTTGAGTGATAAGATGTGGGTAACATTCATATATGATAATTACTTTTTTGATATACATATATGATAATTTTATTAATAAATTATCTTTCATTTATTGGGAAAAACCGAATGAAAAAAAAAAAAAAAAAAGCCTTTGTAAGAAATAGTGGGAAAAATAAATATTAATTAGATTATGTTTCATTGTGGACAAAGAGAGTAAACCTGCAAACCATTCTTTTTGGGTATAAATTTAAAATAATAATAATAAATAAATAAATTTAAAAAATCGAATTCAGTTCTAGGTTGTGAGCCTTTGACAAATAAACTTATTAAATGCATGGAATGATAGCACAAGTGTATGATTTGGTTACAACATAATTAATTATGTTA
Source organism: Quercus variabilis (assembly GCA_030445155.1). Lineage (NCBI taxonomy): Eukaryota > Viridiplantae > Streptophyta > Magnoliopsida > Fagales > Fagaceae > Quercus > Quercus variabilis. Next base: position 53,653,855 of record CP129454.1, on the reverse strand, counting down.
AATTTTGTGGTATGTGACATATACCAACAGGTGATTTTTGGAAGTCCATATTACAAAATATGTTTATGAGGCATTTGTAATGAAACTCTATGTATGTGAAAATGGAGAGATAAGTGTAAGAGACTTCTACTTTTGATTAGTACAGCTCTGATCCCTAGATTATCCTTGTATACAATAATCTTTAACGCCTAAAACATTTTAACTTGCTCCTTCTTCTTCTTCTTTTTGGTTTACTTGCTTCTAATCTGAATGAAGGGGAGACAACCATAATAATAATAATAACAACAACAATAAATTTGAAGCGTAAAGTTTGACTGAACAGACAATTGGTCACCAACCATAATGCTCCTCTTGGTTCAAGTAAAATTTAAGTATAATATAAGTACAATACAAAATAGTTTACTTGTAAACAAAAGTTATCTCTAAACAAACAATACCAAAAAGGAGAAATGCTTCTAAAAGCTAAACAACAAGCTTCAAGCCTTCAATGAATAAATTTATCTGTTAACCCCGAAAACAAATAAAGAAAAATAAAATTTAAAAGTAAAAAAATAAGCCATCCATCATCTCACAACAATATTTACAACTGAAAACAATGCACCAATCACTATGGTTCTCTTGCTTCTTTAGCAAAATTTGAGTAAAACTAAAGTTCATTACAAAGTATTTTCTTACAATCCTAGGTACTTTGAAAATAATATAGTGTCTAGTAATATTTTTTTTATCCTTTTAAGTTTATTTACTTGTGTACAACTTTTATAACCTCACTTTTTTGTAGATAAAAAAAATAATTTAACTTTCAACCAACAAATTACAATACAAGTATACAACTATAAAAATCATAATTGCAAATGATAGTCGTACCTGCACACACTATCAAGTCACTATGCTTATAAAAAAAAAAAAGTCACTCCCATACGGCAGTAGCTGCTCCAGCCCCATTGCTGTAGGCTTGTAGCATGTCAATTTTTGACCAATGAATCCCACATCGATGAGCAGTGCACAGTTCTCCAAAGCTTCTGAATTTGGGCTGCACGGCCCAACTTCTTTCATTTCATATGCACTTTTGGTCCATTGGGTTGTTTTTTTGAATAATGGGTCGGGCATGTGATTAACCTCGAAAAAGGCCCATTACCACTAAAGCACTGTAGATCCAATTCCCTTCCACACAATTTAATGGGCTTGTAACATAAGTCCACCACTTTTTTTTTCTAACATAGTTGAAATTATTCACTTCAAGAGGACCAAATCTCTTGTGGCGCTCAGTTTCTATTCTTGCAGGTATACTTCAGATTTCGCAACATTGAGTAGTGCTAACATTCTCATAATCCTCATCTTAGTTTGCTTATTTTGAGTGATAAGACGTGGGCAATATTCATATATGATAATTATTTTTTTGATATACATATATGATAATTTTTATGATTTTATTAATAAATTATCTTTGATTTATTGGGGGAAAAAGAGAGTAAGCCTGCAAACTGTTCTTTCTGGGACTAAATTAAAAAAAAAAAATAGTAATAATAAATAAATTTAACAAATCAAATTCAATTCTAGGTTGTGAGCCTTTGACAAACAAGCTTATGAAATGCATGGAATGGTAACACTAGTGTATGATTTGGTTACAAGATAATTAATGATGTTAAATTTTGTGGTATGTGACATATACCGGCAGGTGATTTTTTGAAGCCCATATTTAGCATGACTTTCATAAAGTGGAGAAAATAAATTTATCTATAATAATTACAAAATATATTGTAGAGGCATTTGTAATGAAACTCTACTTATGTGGAAAATGGAAATAAAGAGATAAGAGTAAGAGACTCTTATTTTTGATTAGTACAACACATGATCGCTAGATTGTCCATGTATACTATACTCTTTAACACCTAAAACATTTTAACTTGCTTCTTTTTTTTCTTTTTCTTTTTTTGGATATCATGCTTCTAATTTGAATGAAGGGGAAACAGCAAAATAAAATAAAATAAATATTTATAACAAAGAATAAAATAATAAATAAATAAAAATCATCTAGGCTTTAAGTTAGCTTGGCCCTTATAGCATGGAAGCCATAGGTTGCCTAACAGAAAAGCATATCTTTCAAAGAATAAATATATCCTTAATTATTCAAAGTTTTAGACTGAAAATTGATAAATTATTTATAAGAATCTTATCATTCCTATGGCAATTTAATATAAATAAATAGTTCAAATTTTTCTTTTTTTAGGTAATGCGCCCACACCACCACCCCACCCCCCACCCCCCCAAAAACCCTCCTTTTGCGAATTTGACTTGTTTTGACTAATGGGCATAAGAAAAACTTTTCTACCAAATAATTTTTCTAACCGCGAAATATGAATCTTTAACAATCAAAGTTAGCCAACAATATTGAAGAGGTGATCAGTAATGGTATCCAAAGGTTAACTATCAATTGGCTTTAGGTCTAAGGACACTTTGCAGGGAGTTGTCAAGAGCTACTCAGAGTAACCTGTAATTAAACATTCTTAAATCATTCTTCCCAAGCATTTATTGTTAAAAATAAATAAATAAATAAAAATAAAAAATAAAAACAACCAAATGTGATTTTTGAAACCATTTACCCTAAACCAAAAAAATAACATTAAATTTCAAAATATAAAAAGGGATTCCATCCTCTCACAAAAAAATTCACAACAATCTAAACCAGTGGTAGAGCTAAAAATTCAGTTTAGGGAGGGCAAGATTTAAAGAAAATATTTTTAAAAAATAACTAAAAAATAATAATCAATGCCAATAACGAAACAAATAAACAATTGTAAACAACTGTTATTATCATACAAAATTTAATGTAAATGTAAACTATAATTTATTTTTCATACCAAGTTAAATCTACCAAATAGTCTTTGACTCTTTTTTATATTTTGAAACTGTTGCATAGTCACTAACAGTCAAAGTAAAAAAATTAATCTAAATACATAAAGTTTAAGCATCTAATTTAATCCTTCGGAATAAATTTAGAAAATAAATTAATCTAAATATGTTAAGAGTATAACAATAACATGTAAAATTGTATATAAGTATGTGAAAGTGACAGACAACTAAATGTAGTCTGCCACATAGGATAGTTGTGAAAATATGTGTAGTATTGATTGAGGTTCTAGAATAATTCAAATAGTTGCGAATATAAATATATTATTTTTTGGAATTAAACACTAAAGTGCAGTGTATGGTAACTAACAAATTGACAACTTGGACAATATAAAAGCTTAAAAAAGAAGTTATATTACTATGGTAACTAGTAAGTGGCATGAATCGTAAAGCTTTTCCTCCTTTTATTTTTGTGTATTAGGGTTGTTTTTCTATAACAGGACTGACTACCTTTTCTAATATTTTTTTTTTCCAATGTCAAGCAAAGTATTTAAGAAAGGAACATAGATGCTATAATACCCATGGGACTTTTTAGGAGGAGTTAGGGGTAGTAAGTGTCAGTCTCATTTGAGTCACCAAAGTCTCCACGAGCTAAGTTTGAGAGAGCCTTGGTAACAGTGAAAGGTTTTCTTTGTTGAAGACATATCAATGCCACAAAAGCTCTCTCTCACAAAAGCTCTCTCTCTCTCTCTCTCTCTCTCTCTCTCTCTCTCTCTCTCTCTCTCTCTCTCTCTCTCTCTCTCTCTCTCAGTTTATCATTTCAACCATAATGTCTTTGCGTCAAGTCTCACCTCTTGTTATTCAATTTCTAATTCTTTTGTTATTCCATTTTTTTTCCAAGAACATATTGGTAAGTCCAAATCAATTTTATCAGGGTGTTGGGGGCAAGTTGCAAATTGACCTACTACTATATACATACAATACAACAACAAAAACTTTTTTAGGTTTCTACAAACTCTTCATTCTCAAACCTTAAGATATTTGTTCCTAAAACATATTGGAAAGTCCAATTTTAACATGATTGGCTGTTAAAAGGTCAATTTTCATCTCTGTCTACTTTGTTCATTCACATGGGCAATTGACAGTAGCCTATACTAACTCCTTAGTGTAAGCAAGACCTATTTATCAGGAGTTGAAATGAAGCCATATAATTTATGGCCTTGTCTTTTTTTAGTTGCTTCGGTCTTTATCTCCTCCTCAATATATATATATGAGCATAAGCTCTTATTGAAATGAACTCTGAGAAATAGAGAAACATCGAAAGTGAAGAGAAAGACATAAGTATTAGTATCACAAATAATATGATGTGGTAGATGACCACCTGAGAAGATGCAATTCAGATATAATCTCTCTCTTGTATTTCTTGATGAAGTTGTTTTATAAATTCTAAGAATTTTATATATGATAGTGCGATAGCCTTGAAGGACTCAAAATGGTGGTTTTGGTCAAACTTTGATGCTTTTAATGTTTTTTTGCCCGTGAATACTCACTTCTTTAACTGGAATCAAACAAAAGCTAGCAAGGTCTCTACCATCTCATTCTTCTGGTAGAGGAATTTGTTTCCCACAAAGCGGCATTTGTGGCTCCCACCATAACATAATGGCTCTTCGTTGTCAAATATGAGTGATGTACAATTACTTTCATATAAATCCATCACTTTTTCTCTACTAATCACAAGTGACAACTTCAAAGTTGTGTTCAAATGCTTTCTAAAAAAAATCCACAAAAAAAAATAAGCTAAAATTATCTTGGTTTCTTCCATAAACCTTCAAATATACCAATTAACTTCTTACATATCTCCCTTGATAGCTCCCATCACATTCAAGGCATATCTCCTCTAACAACATAGTTGAGGTCACTTTCTTGATGTTTATCTTTTTTTAATTAATAGTAATGCGTGAGATTAATAGGGATATATTAGTTAATTATGTATTTATTTGTTTGTTTGTTTATAAATATATATATATATATATATTTAGTACATCTTAGCGGCATTAACCTACTGGTAATACACACCTGTTTTTTCGAAGCACATACCTGGACAGTACAAGTGCAGTTACAGGTCTCATTAAGAGCACCTAGTTATAGGCTTATAGCAAATGCCTCATGAAAATAATCTTAACCCCACCTTCAAGTGGAAGTACACATTTCAAGTGGAAGTTTCTCAAAAAAAAAAAAAAATTTCAATTTTCACCTTGATCAGGACACGCGCAAGTTTCACCTAGCATAACTGTTCCTCATCAACTGGCAAAATGTTTTTCCAAGGAGAATATGACATTTATTTTTTTATGAACTTGTAGTTGTGGCTGGCTGGCAGATGGGGCAGGTTTTGCACAACCCTCAAGTACATTGTCTCTGGTCCTTTTGAAGTGTTAGAAATACTGAATCGTTGTATTGTATTTCATAAGTGAGAAATATACATGTGATGCCTTTATATAGGAGGCATATGTGTGCGGTACAAGTAAACATATGTGTGCTGTACAAGTAAAGTGTAGTACAAGTACAAGTAACCTAGCTGGGCCTAAAGCCCATAACATAATATACATTAACAGCCCCCCTCAAACTCAAGGTGGATGTGAGACTAGCTTGAGGTTGTCAACCAAATCACGAGTGCGTCCCTTAGGAAGTGCCTTGGTGAAGATATCTGCAAGTTGATCTTTGGAGGAGACGGAGAAAAGCTTGAGAGCACCATGGACAAGATGATAACGGATAAAATGACAATCAATCTCGATGTGTTTAGTCCGTTCATGGAAGACGTCATTGTGAGCAATATGAATGGCACTCTGGTTGTCACAATAAAGGGGAGTAGCAGAGGATGTGGACACACCCAAATCCTTAAGAAGCCATCGTAACCAAAGGAGCTCAGATGTGGTGTCAGCAAGAGCACGATATTCTGCTTCAGTACTGGAGCGGGCCACGAAAGTTTGTTTCTTACTTCGCCAAGAAATCAAAGAAGAACCAAGGAGAAAGCAATAACCTGTAGTGGACCTGCGATCAGTGGGATCTCCTGCCCAATCAGCATCAGAGAATGCACGGAGTACAAGAGGAGACTGAGCTGAGTAGAAAAGGCCATGGAAGAGAGTGCCTTTCAGGTATCGTAGAATGCGCAAAACAGCAGCATAGTGAGTCGATCGTGGAGCAGACAGATACTGGCTCACCTGATGAACAGCATAAGAAATGTCTGGACGAGTAACTGTGAGATAAACTAGGCTGCCAACCAATCGTCTGTAAAGAGAGGGATTAGACAATGGTTTCCCCCCCGAGGGTGTCAGATGCGCATTAAGTTCAACTGGAGTATCAACAGTCTTGCTGTCAGTGAGTCCAGCTCGAGATAAAAGGTCAGAAGCATACTTGGCTTGAGTAATATACAGACCATCTGTGGATCGAGTGATCTCAAGACCCAAGAAATAGCTGAGATGTCCAAGGTCTTTCATCTCGAACTGCTGACTAAGAAAATCCTTGAGTTCTTGAATGCCACTGAGGTCATCACCAGTTATGATCATATCATCCACATATAGGAGAAGCAAAATGGTGCCTTTATCATTGCGACGAAGAAATAAGGCAGAATCATAAGGACTGGCAGTGTAACCCAAGCGAAAGATGGTGGAGCTGAACTTGGCAAACCAAGCTCGTGGAGCTTGTTTAAGGCCATAAAGTGCACGTCGAAGGCGACAAACCTTGTTTGTTTCAACAGAAAGACCAGGAGGAGGTTGCATATAGACTTCTTCATGCAGATCCCCATTAAGGAAGGCATTTTTAACATCCATCTGAAAAAGGTCCCATTTACTAGCAGCAGCAACAGCTAAGAGGGCACGAACAGAGGAGATACGGGCAACTGGAGCAAAAGTCTCTTCATAATCAATTCCATACTCCTGTGTAAAACCTTTTGCAACAAGACGAGCCTTGTAGCGCTCGATGGACCCATCAGAGCGAGTCTTGATCTTATAGATCCACTTACAACCAACCACAGACTGACTAGGAGGGAGAGTAACCAGATCCCAAGTATGGTTTTTGGTTAATGCATCAATTTCCTCTTTCATTGCAATCTGCCATAAAGGGTCAGTAGAGGCCTCACGATAGGTTTGAGGCTCATGGAGTGTGGCAAGGGCAGTGTAACAATGATAATCAAGTAAATGTGCAGGAATGGATCTTACCCGGGTTGAGTGGCGAGGTGGAATGTCTTGTGGAGGATCTTCAGGCGGAGCAGGAGCAGGGGACCTAGGCTCAAGGTGGGGTAGCTCGTCAGCAACCTGTTCATCATCAAAAATATCTGGAGATGGAATAGAGAAGTCCAAAGGAGGATCAAGAGTATCTGTAGAAGGAACAGGAGACTCATCTGGAAAGATTTCTAAAACAGAAGAGTTAGTTAGGGAAGAACGAAAATGAGAGAGTTCAACAAATAAGCGGTGTTCCCAAAAGACAACATTACGAGAAACACGAAGACGATGAGAGACAGGATCATAGCACCGATACCCTTTTTGAGTTTCACCATAACCAAGGAAACAACAAAGTCTAGATCGAGGCTCAAGTTTGTTGTGCTCATGAGGCTGAAGAAGAACGAAACAAGTAGATCCAAAAGAGCGAAGGTAATGATAATCAGGGGGTGACCCAAAAAGACGCTCATATGGAGTCTGATTATGGATGACAGTGCTTGGAATGCGATTAATGGCATAAACAGCATGAAGAGCAGCTTCACCCCAAAATGGGGCAGGAACTTTGGCAGAAAGAAGAAGAGCACGGACAGTGTCAAGGATATGACGAAGTTTTCTTTCGGCTCGACCATTTTGTTGAGAGGTGCCTGGACAGGTTAGATGATGTACAGTGCCATAGGAATGTAACAGAGCTTGAAAAGCATATTGAGTATATTCAAGAGCATTATCAGAACGAAAAGTTTTGATATGTTTGGAGAATTGTGTTTCAACCATTTTTGCAAAGTTACTGTAAATTGGCAAGATTTCAGAACGAGATTTCATAGGAAAGATCCAACTATAACGAGAATAATCATCAATAAAAACAACAAAATAACGAGATCCACCAATACTAGTAACAGGAGAAGGTCCCCAAACATCAGAATGAATTAACTCAAAAATACTATTAGAGATAGATTCACTGTTATTGAAAGGTAAAGCTGGCTGTTTTCCTAACTGACAAGAAGTACAATCAAAATTGTCTTTGGACACAGAACCCAACAGACCCTTAGAAGCTAACTGTTGTACCCGAGTAGATGAGGCATGACCAAGACGAGAATGCCAAAGTGCAAGAGAAGGTAAGGAAGAAACTGCAGCAGCTACAGCAGCAACAGAGACAGGAGCAACAGGTGGAAGATGAAGATTGTCCACGGGAAACATACGCCCAACCCTAGGACCGGTCCCAAGCTCTTGTCCCGTCCTCGGATCCTGCACAATACACCCAGAATAGTCAAAAATAAGGCGATATCCTAGTTCAGCTAATTGTCCCACAGAGCACAAATTATAGGATAGGTCAGGTACATGGAAGACCCCAGGAACAGAGAGGTTAGAGGTTGAAACAAAACCTAGACTATTTCCATGCATGGTGGAACCATCAGCTATATGAATATTAAGAGGATGTGGTGCAGGGTCAAGTTTGGAGAACAAGGATGAGTGAGGTGTCATGTGATTGCAGCAGGCAGAATCAAAAAGCCAAGTTTGAGACTTACCGGGCAGAACTGAGAGAGCAGTGGAAAGAGATGCATTACCAGCCATACGAACAGCCTGAGCTATGATCTCCTGCAGTTCAGTGGGGGAGAGGTTGATAGTGGATCCAGAAGACTGGGACTCAGCTGAAATGGAAGGCATCGGCGGAGTAGGCTCAGTATTAGCAACAGCAGCAGTAGATTTGTTGCGACGGTAACAAGTCTCAATGGTGTGGCCAGGACGCTTGCAATAATTGCAGAACTTCTTGTTGGTCTGCTTACGACGATTGTTAGACCCAGAAGAATCACCTGATTGCTGAGGTTGCTCAATGAAAGGAGCAGAAGGAGTAATAGCCAAAACATTGAACTTATTCTGGGCTTGAAGGGTTGCAAGCCGAGCTTCTTCTCTAACCAACTCGTTTACAGCAATGTCAAGAGAGGGAGGAGGATCGCGATTAAGAAGCTAACCTCGGATGGGCTCAAAGTCCTTGTGAAGTGACATCATGAACTCATAGAGGCGAAATTCATCTCTAACTGTAGCATATTGCTGAGCATCTTTTGAGCATGCCCAAATCGGATCAGAAAGGTCAATTTGGTCCCAAATGAAGCGAAGCTGATCATAGTAGTCATTGATGGATTGCCCTGGTTCTTGTCGAAGTTGATGCAATTCAACTACCAATTGATATTTCATGGATCCATGAGTAGTGGAGTACCTTTTGGCCAACATATCCCATGCTGATTTTGCATCGTCAAAGCTGCCCAACAGATTGGAGATGGAGGGAATGGAAGTGTTTCGAATCCATGTGAGGATTATGTGGTTGTGACTATCCCATTCAATCATGCGACCAAGGAAGGCAGCATCTTCTTCACTTGCTCCCTTGACAGGAATGGTAATTGCACCAGTACAGTATTGCCAGAGCATGCGACCCTTAAGAAAACTGCGCATAGCTTGAGACCAAGATAAGTAATTCTTGTTCCCCTCCAATACAGTATTGATGGGGCGAGGAAGAAAAACATCATTTTTATCCATTTAGAAACACAATATGCAAAAACAGACTGCAAAAATGAAATCTACGCGAAAAACTGGGTAAGGAGAACCTGGACTGAAAAAGTCAACTCTGGCAAAAAGTCAACGGTCAAAGTCAACCGTCAAAAGTCAACGGTCAAAAGTCAACGCGGTCAACGGTCTGGAATGATGACGTAAGCAAGCTGACGTGTGCTGACGTAATCACTGATGACGTCACTAGGGCTGACGTGGCAAGACGATGACGTCAGCAGACCTGGGCAGGCGCGTGTCTGGCGCGTGGCAGGCGCGTGAGGCGCGTGGCAGGAGCGTGGACGGCGCGTGGGCGGCGCGTGGGATTGCGTGGAGGATATTGGCGGCGCGTGGCGGTGATGCCGAGAATTCCAGTGGCGCATGGAGGCGCGTGTGTGGTCCGATGAAGACGAAATTTTACAGAAAAGTAGATCGGAGATATTTCTTTCCAATGGTACAATCTGTGGTCTGATCGGAGAAGCGGAAGCGATGGTGGCGGCAAGGCAGTGGTCTTTGATGTACTGGAGTCGCGGTGGAGGCAGTGGTGCTGCTCACAACAACGGCTGCAGATGACACCCAAGAAGACAAGACTGCTTAAGAGCGACACACCAAAGGATTAGAGCAGTGGCTCTGATACCATGTTAGAAATACTGAATCGTTGTATTGTATTTCATAAGTGAGAAATATACATGTGATGCCTTTATATAGGAGGCATATGTGTGCGGTACAAGTAAACATATGTGTGCTGTACAAGTAAAGTGTAGTACAAGTACAAGTAACCTAGCTGGGCCTAAAGCCCATAACATAATATACATTAACATGAAGTATTTTAATGCAGTTATATTGGTTAAGAAGAAGAAGACGAAGAATAGCTCCTTAAAGGAATAGTGGGGTTGCCATTTAGAAAAAAAGAATTGTATAAAACTTTGTCAAATGCATTTTAAGCGATTTGATTCAAATGACTGGGAACTCTTTCCTCAAAACACCCATTAATAGGTGGTCTACAGACAACAATGTACTTCACCATTCGATGGTAAAATCTTCATCACTCCACCCAGTGTAAGAGTAAACAACATACTTCCCATCAAGCTGCAATAATAGAACTTAATCCAACCCCACTGCAAAATGAATTAAACAAGCTTAGTATCACGCAAAAACTTTAAAATATTTTTCCCATTGCCCACAAAACGTTTAAGTGTACATAATGAAACATATCATGCCATGGTGTACTAACAATCTAAAAGCAAATACATAAAAAAACAAAACGATGCATGCAAGCTTTAAAAAGTTGATGCCTTCTCGAAAAAACAACACAACAATCAACTCCCTTTAGTTAGGCAATTGATTTTGGCATGCCTTTTTCAAGGACAGAGGTCCAAAATAAAAGGTTGAGAGAAAACCCTATTTGAAACTCTATGAGAACTTTCCTGGAGCACTTGGCATGCCTTCTTTTTAAAGCCATGATTGAGTTGTCGTTACAAAGAGCATGCCAACTCATTAAAACAACCAAGGCAAAAGAGAGAGAGAGAGAGAGAGTGAACTTTTTGACGGCCTTAATGGTGTAGGTTAATACCGTCGTCGGAGCAGAGAGCGGCTGGAATTAAAATACCATGCTTCTTATAATGTGGGTCTTGCTTAGAGTTTTGTTTAGTAGTGGTGGCTCTGGTCTTGTAGCTGGTTTGGAAGAGAATGAAGTTGAGAGAGAAGAAGCTTACAGATAGAAGCGTAGAGAGAGTTCTAGAGTGTAGAAAAAAGTAGTGTTTGTTTTTTCTTTGTTCAAATACATGACCTGCTTTACCAGTAACAATTATTCTCTTACATTATATAAATTAAGGTGAAGATCAAAACAACACTAATTTAATAGTTCAGGTTTAGGTGATACCATACTCCTTAAAAGAAATTGGAGGGCATGGTAAAATGACCCAGTTTTGTAATATCACGAGTTACCATAATTTTACGATTATAATATTAATTTTAATATATTTTTATTTTATTATATATACTACTATTTAAAAGACTTTTTCTATTTAGGATTCTCATTTTTTTTTTTTAATTTAAAAATGTCCTTACATTCTTATGTTTAAGTAGAGACAAAATTAAAAGATAATCCAAAAAAAATACAACTCTAACTCTAATTTCTCAAAATAAAATTTATATATATATATATATATATAAATACAGGTTTTTTTTTTAAAACAAAATAGGACCACTAAAAAAAAAGCCTCATCGAACGTGCTTCCAGTGAAATATAATTTGTGAAAATAGATGAATTTGTGAAAATATAATAGTTAACTAAATAAAATAAGTAAATATCTTTTTAATTAGCTACGATTTAACTAAAGGAAAAACTTGAGTATTGTTATTTAAATAAACAAACTAAAATTTTGTCCGCGTGAAGGCTCTTGCTATCATGCAACATACTCATATGATTTTATAAGTAGTAAATTAGAGCAACATACTCAATCCAACATCATTGCATACTCACGTCGCAAACCCAACTTCACTTCAGCGAACCTAGCTTCATTTTAGCGAACCTAGTTCGTAAAACCCAACCACTTCGAGCAGTGAACCACCATTTTAGTGGGTGAATGGAAATCACTGCAAGTAAGATGTTTGGGTGTGGGTTTCCGTGAACTTTTCGGATTAGGAACAAATTGGGTTTTGTCTGATTTGGGTGTGGGTTTCTTTCAAAATGTTTCTGAAGATTTTTTGTTTTTTTTTTTTTTTTTTTTTTTTTAGGTTGCGGGATTGAGTTATTCCCTCCTGAACTTGAGTTTCTTGTCAATATTTTTTTTCCAAAGCCACATGCAATAAATTATTTTAAAAATACTATCAGTTAGTCGCACCACATAAATGTAAAACTGTTTGGAACTTAGTTTGATGAGGTCGAGTTGTGCTTGAAACTCGATTTTCACAAAGTTGAGTTTCAAAAATGAGGTTATATAACTAAATAACCTGCAAAAGAAGTTCTTTAATAATATAATTGGCAAAAAACTAATATTTAACAAAAAAATGCCTGAAAAATTATATGGATGTATGGAGTGATTAAGAACTTTCTTGGGAAAATGGAAAATGATTACATAAATAAAAACCTAACGCTTTTTCTTCTAAGGGAAATGTTAACAAGTGCCGTTAGGGCATTGGTTAAGAATTCATTTTAAGAAAGTTTTTATATTACTTTTATGGAAAATAAAAAAAACTGTCAAAACATTAATTGCTTTTTTTTCTTTTCCCATAAAAATTTTCTTTAATTGAATTGTTAACCAATGCCCTACAACACTCGTTAAGATGACCGTTCTTATAATAATGTAAACTTTTGGAGTCATAGAACTATGCCTTTGTTTTAAAAACATAATTGTTAGAGTTAATATTGTGTTGGCAAATTCAATGGCAAAAGTTTGAAAATTAATTGCAAACATTCCCATGCATTCATTTAAGTTGAATTGAACTTGTAACAACTCAATGAGGTTGAAGATCCCATTAAATAAATAAAAAATGAGGTTGAAGAGATAAATGAAAAATTCAAAGTGCTGCATTTAAAATCTAAATCGAGAAAGATTAACTACTTCGAGTGAGAGCGTCAAAATTTGAATTTCAATTATAAAGAAAGGTTCGCCTAAAATTAACCTGCTACTCAGTCATGCGAGATTTCTTAAAATTCGCCATATTTGATTTTCCTAATTATTTCTGTAGTCAACCAACCCTTAATTGCACTTAGATTTTATTTGGATATTCTATGAGATATTACCATATATAATGTTGACTATTTATTTCAAGAATAATAATTTTGTAATGTACCAATTTTATAATAGTTTTGTAATATCATGAGATACCATAATTTCAGGATTATAATATATTTTTATTTTTTATAGAAATATTGAGGCTATTTTTAGAAGATTTAAAATGTTAAATAGAAATCATAGAATCACATTAATTCTTTTCGTTTCGCTTTCTCTTTCTACACATCAACATGTGTTCTCAATCTAAGATACCAATTTTATTATAGTGTTCGATTAGAATACAAATCTTTTGTACCACATTTTAGGGGTCATTCTACCGTACCCCCAAAAAAGGGGGTACGGTACCCACCTATATTTGAGCCGTTGATTTATTGTAGTTTTGATCTTGTCCGTTGCTATAATTTTAAGGGTTTTGGGTTACCGGTTAAACAGGTTTTATTATATAAACAAAAAACTAAAACATTCATCACGCTTCAGCCCTTTCTCCTGTATCACGTTTGATTCTCTACCTTTCTAGCTCGTTGCTCTGTTTGCCTCTCTAAACAAAATCCTGAAATTAGACAGTTGATACCACAAAACCCTCAGAGCCCGGCGCACCCACAACCTCAAATCGAACCCTCAGAGCCCGGCGCACCCACAACCTCAAATCGAAGGCGCTTCTTCTCATCCAATCCACTCGTCGGCACCGCTTTCTAGCTCATTCTCTTCCAATCCATATTCACATCAGCGGCGCACTCATATCCAACCCAACTCAGCGGCGCTTCATCTCTTCCCGGACGACTCGGCGGCGCTTCTTCTCTTCCATTCTAAATCGGCGGCGCCACCCACAATCTTCAGGTTCTCTCTTTACATATGATTAATGCTGATATGGGTTTATATTATTTCTCTAAACTTTGTGGGTTTATGATATTATTGTTTTTTTTTGAGTTTTGATTCTTATTTATTTGACAAATTAATCTTTATACCGAAGGGCTTGACAGTCCACCATTGATTGCTTGGATCCCTACTGCCATGTGAAACGAAATTGTAATAAGGTTGCCGATGCTTTGGCAAAGAAATCTCGGGTTGGGCTAGAATTAGAACGTCAGGTTTGGGTTGAAGACTTACCTAGGGACATTATCCCCCTTGCTCTGTTTGATTAGTTTTCTTATGTTTTAATAAAAGCATTGGTCTGTATCACAGACTGGTTTCTCAAAAAAAAAAAAAAGAAAAAAAAAAAACTTTACACTTTTGAGTTTGGGATGTGAGACGTGGAACCCTTATCCATAAGTTGGGATAAGATTAGATTTGGTTGGGAGTGTGGGGAGGACACGATACTATGAACCTACGGACTTAGGAGATTTTTTTTTTTCAACCACCTTGGCAGTAAGAACACCAATTTTAGTGTTGGTTTCCAATTTTAGAGTTGGTTTCTCTAAAATTTAGAATTTGAAAGAAGTCTGGTGAGTTTGCTCAGAGTTTCAGGAGCAGATATTTTATCTGGATGATGTTCACCATAAATTGAAGTTGTAATAAAAATAGCCTTCCTAATTAGATCATCTCCTGTATCAAAATTGTGTCCCTCTTTTAGCATTAGTTTCAACAACAGATGCTGCACAAATAGTTTCAGGTTCAGCCCAGTGATTACTTTCAAATTAGGATTAGCTAACTATTTTTCTTTTTTCTATTTTAGTCTAGTTACTGTGAAAAATCAGGTTACATTATTTCTCATTGAGAGTTTATTCTAGCTTTGGTTTTTCCTAGGTGAGGTGAGGTACTCTGAATCAAGATGATACCGAATGAACGACTAACCATCATGATTGGCTCTACTCTATCCCCCTTTTTGAATTAAAAATCCAACTACCTGCAACACTTGCTTAATCAAAAAATTACAACACATCATCTTCAATCTGGAGCAAAACTTGAAGGTTTAATAAATTGCATGGTTCATCTTAGCGACATATATTATTATTTGGTTGTGCAATGGCATCTCTTTTCACTTCATCCTAGTTCTACCCCACAGGTTCTTTATATAGAACATCTTTAACAAATGTGTAAAATTTAAAATTATTGACTTTTTCCTCTCATGCTTGTCTTATGCACTTAGTACTTACAATTCAATTAAAACGCTAAGGTTTTAGGTGTGACAAACCAAATCAAAACACATCTTTCTCTCTCTCTCTCTCTCTCTCTCTCTAGCACGTGTTCATGGGATGTGCTTAGTGCACACATTTCATATTCCATAATGCTAAAGTAAAAAAAAAAAAAAGTGAACTGGTTATAGTTTCTCTCCCCTCTTGACTTTATGAATAAAAATCCAGGTAATGCAAGCATGATGGCTTTGTAGTTTGTACATCTTTCGTTATAGAAAGAGAGTTCATTTCTTTGAGGCTAAGAAAACAAACACTTTTGCTGCATATTAGCAGAAAAGAAAAAACCAATGAAACAAAATGAGTTGGTATTGATACAGTAAAAATTAGAAAGGCAATAATCTACGCATGTAAGACCATCCAAAGCCTAGAAGTCAGAAATTGCGATTCACACATTTTTTTTTAATACCTTAGTTGGTTCATTACTTCATTTTGCTTCCAAGTTTCAACTAGGTTCTTTGATGTTTATGGTTTACCTTTAATGATGTTTATGTGGTTTTGGTTCACCTAAATGGCTCAAAGAAGAAAAGAATGGAAAGGTGCATATTTTGTGGATCATGTAGGTTCATCCCTTGATAAACAAGATTGGAAACCAGCATTTATTGAATCACATGTATCACCATACCTACTACAGATTATCTAGTTCAGTTTGTCATTGCAGAATGTTTCAATATAAAACTATGATCTATGAATGACATGGTTGGACATATCCAATCTAACTTATATATGACAATATACTCAATAAGTGGCGTTCAGAACATAATGCTTGACCAAATTTTAGAAAAATTTCCATCCCAAATCCAAACTTATCCAAATCTGCCCATTTATGTTGTTAGCCTGAGAGAATTAGGAGCCTTTAGTTTAACTAGTTTTTTTTTAACTATTTTTAAAATTGTTGCAAACCCACTGTTTGATCTTGGCATCAATTAAATCTTAAAATTTCAACGGCACCAATTTCATCTTATAGTTTTAAAATTGTGCAATCTAGATTCTCGGTGAAGTAATGCTACAAACATAATACCCTGTCTTATTTATGCTAGTTGCACTAGGACAAATACCCTGTCTTACAGTGCTTAAAATTTGTTATGTAAATCAGAGATATACACAAGCTTGTTTTGTTCTCATTCTATATTGAATGACATAGTAGGGTAACAGCATTAGAAATTGAATTATGACTGTCCAATACGAGGACATTCCCTAACTTCTCTGTATCCAAGCATAAGTTCATCCTCTTTAGGGCCAAAAAATGGTGCAATCTTTGCATGAAATCTTTTTTTTTTGTTTTTTTTTTTTTCTTTTCCATTTCTATGCTTGAATCTGTGTTTGCTGCAAGCATCTTTTTTCCTTTGTTTTTCTTTGACTTTTGGCAAAGCAATGAAGGAGGTAGTAGAACAATCATAAAATGCCAGAATTAGATTCTTGGATCTCTCACCAATTTTTCTGCATGTACGGCTTCAAATTTTGAATTATAAAGTGTGTTGACAATATGTTGGACATATAGGGAGGTCACATTTAAGCTTCTTATTCATCAACAATGTCTACTTTTTTTAGGAGAGCTGGTCGGAACTAATTCGATACAAGTTGGCATCAAATCTAGTGCTTTCAATGGAAAATGAACAACGTACAAAAATAATAGAAATTGCTAGAAATACTCCACTACAAGATATTTTTCGGTCACTGGAATGACAGTGATTTGTATAATTTGATAACTGAATGTTTTGAAAAATGCTGCAATTTAGTGAATTTTATTTTTAATTGAAAGGGAAATTGAATTTTGTGAACTTTCTATTGGGAAAAATCATTGATTAACGACAACTGCTTAAAGTAAAACAGTGTATGCCTGAACATATGTTTTTTAATCATATTGTACAACTGGTAATTTTAATCATATGGTCTCTCTTGGCCATTTGAAGCCATGCTTTACATACTTCTTACCGATATGGTCTTGCTCTAATTTTCCACTTTAGTTTCAAGGGTGCAAATCTTTCATTTGAATGAGAAACTGAACACAGGATCAGGCTAGCTCTGCCAGCCCACTGACAAGTTCCTCTTGTTGCTGCTTCAGTAATCATTACTTTAGACTTTTAGTGCTTACCACGAGGAAGCAAAATGTATAGGATAGACAATAAGAGGTAGATTTATGGTTAGTTATGAAGATTATATATGGATTTTTTGTTGGCAATGTAAAATTCTCCAACTAACTGCTTGTTATATATGGAGCAATTCTCTACTAGGAAACTTGTTTCAATTAGAAACTGCTAACATACTCTAAAAAACCTCATCCAAAAAAAATCTTGTTTATTTAGTTCATAAGATGCTAATAACATATTTGCACCATGTACTGCAAAGATTGCATAGATTGTGTTGGGAGACTAATCTTGCTTTTTTCAAAATACAGTTATGGACGAGATATTGTAGAACCTGCAATCAAACCTAGGGAGGCAGCTTTGTTATGTAAATAAGCCATCACACACACATTTTTTGCCCTTTAGATGTCAGGTAATAATACACATGTCTAGAGATAGACTGGAAAACAAGGAAAAAAATTAGAAGAGAGAAATAAAAATAAAATGTCAGAATACTACTATGTGTGGGTGCACATGCATGCATGAATGCTTTCCTTCATATCCTCATATTACCCCTAAAATCTAAAAATTATTTTGGTTGAACTTGAGTATGCATTGGTCTGTTTTAGCCCTTGCTTACAAACCTCACTTAAATCCACTGAGTTAGTGTAGAGATTGCATGAATTTGGAGAGAAACTTATTGTATCTCACCTTTGATACACAAATTTTTTTACCTGATAACCCATATATTTCAAATTTCTGATGGTCTTCCTAGTAACCAATTGATATAAAATAATAAAATTTGCATTGATGGATAAAAAATTAAAACTGTATTGATTCAATTTTTATGCTTATGCATACATTTTTTTTTCTTCTAATCAAATTCCTGTATTTGTGCAGGTGATTATCAGAAGTGTAATTTGGCTTCTGCAGCAATTTCCTAAGCTGGTAGACCAGCTATGATAGCAGCTATCAAGCAATTATTTTTTCATCTTTAATAGAAATGATTATATGCTTATTTAAATTTGATAAAGATTTAAATTTTAGGTTCAAATGTATAGTTAAATCTGCCCCCAACCACACTGTATTCTTTACTCGCTGTTAATTTAATATGCAACAATATATTTGGTGATCAGTTTCTTCAATTATATCATTATAGTAAAATAATAATATCATTACATTATGAATGGACTATCTGAATTAGCACCTATAATTTTGTACACTCATCTTCTTGTCTGTTTACTTTAACAATACACTACCATTTTCACAACATTTTGCACAAGATGGCAAATTGTTATTGATTTTTATATAAGCCCATCATTTACACTACTTTAGTGTCTATTATATTGTTGAAAATTTATAATCTCAACAATTGTAAATAGAAAATTGTGAATTAACTGTGTCTGTAGATTTATTGATCATTTATCGAAAGTTTGTTCTAGGTCTCCTAGACAACAAAAGTGGTAAAGCTTCATTGAAAATAGGAAGATGATTTTGGGCCTGGTAGCAAAGTTGTGATTTGAAACTGGAGTAGTCTCATTTTCATCCATTCGGAGCATGATTTTAAACTAGGCCTGGCCTGTTCTCCGGGATGGACTGACATTAGTTAGACCCTAACCAAAATTGAACCCAAGGGTAGGGTCAACCAGACATGTTTCCCTACAAATAAAAATAATATACCAAAAAAAGTATTACACCATAAAAATCTTATCTATTCTTTTTTTTTTTTCCTTTGAAGAAGGAAATAAGAAAAAGATGTGAAGATCAGGTTCCAATTAACTCGTATACTTAATTCATTCGCATTAGTGGCAGGCACGTTTTAACACATATAAAATCTTCAGTTAGTTTAAATTATGATTCATATAAAATTTTATATATAAAACAATTGTTTAATCAACCAATCATTTGCTTTAAAATATCTATACTAGCAATAATTTCCTACATAAATAATATAAAAATAAAATTTCTCCTGGTAGATCAATTTTGGAGTGGGCCAAGTTAGTTTGATCTTATGACCCTTTATAACTTTTTTTTCTTTAATTAACTGCTGTTCTGATTCATTCTATTTCTTAAAGTTACAATACCATCTCTTTATAAAAGTTTGACTCCTTTGTAATATATTTTAATAATTTGATTCGAAACTAAGGCATGCCCTTATGCAGAGCATATAAATTTAGATTTACCCCTAGCCAAAAAAATGGACTTAACAATTAACATTTTAATATGTAGTCTATATGAATTGTGGTTCACAAGATACCAAGGATAACAATTGGAAAGAACAAACACTATCGAATCAAACGAACATTATAATTTCTCATTATATGTACATAGCTTCTTCATTGACCATTGGGGAGAGGTACCCCTTTTACCGACTATACATTAGACCAACTTCAGCCCTCACAGCAATTTCACATTTGCTCTACACTCCAGGCCTTTCCCTCCACCCAAAATGGTATAAACGCAAAATTGCTTACTGAACAGAATCTTAACTGGGTTTGACTAGCTGAAAGAAAAATTCATTTGCAACTTCCAGAACTATACATGCTCAATCAACCAAAACCTCTCAAACTATGGCAATTGGCTCAAAACTGAAGTTGCTTAAAATGACTTGCTTCCCTGCGCACAGTGCAATATTTCCACATTCTTCCATGGAACATTGCACTGCTATTTAAATGTTAGTGACTTGCACAGGTGTTCTTTAACATCAATAATTAAAGAGTTCAAGCACAAAGAAGAGGCTAAGATATTTCAGGAATCAGATTGTACCGGCAAAATGAAGTCTTTCAAGCATTCCAAATGATGTGCTCACCATATCCACTGAGTTTGCGCTGGAACCAACACCAATATGGAGGAATCTTAGATTAGAAACAAATAACCTGTAAGAGCCAGAGACCCTCTCATTGATTTTTTTTTTTTAAATAACAATCCATTTAGGGATATGAAGACTTACTAGTCCGATTTGTATCAGCTCCATTCATTATCTAGCCTTTGCAATCACCAATAATTAATAAAACCTTCTCCCTAAGCTTATCAATAGTCAGCAGAAAGTGAAACAAGTACAGAAATTTATGACAGCAGAAAAACATGCAGCAAAATGCCATCAGCAAGATAAAGTCTCAAAAAGCAGACCGAGCTAGAGAGTTTTGCCCATCTTTGAGCAGAGGCAGCTGCATTTTTGAGGTGAGAACAATGGGGAGAATCAAAATTCAGAGAGTATATGCAATTATATCATTACATTATGAATGTACTATCAGTTTGGTCACTAACAAAAAATGCTGTATTAATTCAGAGATGCACACCTGTTTTCATTAAGAAGTGCATTAAGAAATGCTGTATCATATTGCTACCAATAATTGTGTGGCCCTCTTGAGAAAAATATTTCAATTTTACTCGTGTCGTACATAGTCATTTAACACTTCTGCACACGTAGATCTAATGAATATGTCTAAAAAATATAAAACCTGGTGTAGTAGCCTTGATTGATGACTATTTCATATTAGATCTGTAGTTTCAATTCAAGTGTTTACTAAAAATTTTTAAATTGTCAACAATCTTTGTATTGGATTTTTTGCATAACTTGCTAATTATATAGTCACCCTATTTCTAACCTTAGACACCACAATAAACCCACAACTGTGATTTAGTTGCAGATATTGCATAAGAACAATTAGAGAGCACATAAGGTTACCAAAATGCCTCCGAAACCTAAAAAATGGCTAAAATGACCCTAAAGCCTAAAAAATAACCAAAATACCCCCGAAAACTAAAAAATGACCAAAATACCTCAAAAATCTAAAAAATGGCCAAAATAACCCTAAAACCTAAAAATGACCAAAATAACCTAGAAACCTAAAAATAACAAAAATAACCCTGAAACCTAAAAATGACCAAAATCACACTGAAGTCTAAAAATTGACAAAAATAATCCCGAAACCTAAAAATGACCAAAATACCCCCTAAACCTAAAAAGTGACCAACATACCCCTGAAACCTAAAAATGACCAAAATACCCTCAAACCTCTAAAGTGATGAAAACACCCCTAAACCTTTGAAATGACCCAAATAAACCCAAAACCTCTAAAATGGCAACAAACAACATGAAACCTATAAAATTACCAAAAATACCCTGAAACCTCTAAAACGACCAAAATACCTCTAAACCTATAAAACGACAAAAATACCCCTAAAAATATCAAAAATGACTAACATACAACTAATCCTGTAAGATAAAAAAAAATACACCTAAAGCCTCTAAAATTACCAAAATAGGAGTTTGGGGTATCTTAGTCATTTTTTAAGTTTAGAGGGTATTTTGGTCAATTTTTATGTTTAGGGAGTATTTTGGTAATTTTTTAGTTTTATAGGGGATTTTGGTAATTTTTTAGGTTTAGGGTGTATTTTTATCGACTTACAAGTTTAAGGGGCTTTTTTGTCATTTTATAGGTTTTGAGGTATTTTGGTCATTTTTTAGATTTCGAGAATATTTTGGTCATTTTAACGTTTAGGGTTTATTTTGGTCGTATTTAGGTTTCAGGGGTATTTTGGTCATTTTTAGGTTTCTAGGGGTATTTCAGTTAATTTTTAGGTTTTGAAGGTATATCGATCATTTTTTAGATTTAGGGGGTATTTTGGTCATTTTTAGGTTTAAGGGCTATTTTGGTCATTTTTAGGTTTCATGATTATTTTGGCAATTTTTAAGGTTTCGAGAGTATTTTGATCATTTTTATTTTTCAAGGTTATTTTGGCAATTTTTTAGGTTTCAGAGGTATTTTAGTAATTTTTTAGGTTTTGGAGGTATTTTGGACATTTTTTGGGTTTAAGGGGTATTTTGGTCATTTTTAGGTCTCGGGGGTATTTTGGTCTTTTTTTGGGTTTCATCGATATATTGGTCCTTTTTTTTTTTTTTTTTTTTTGTTTTGTGTTTTGGAGGTATTTGGGTCATTTTTAGGTTTCAAGATTATTTTGGTCATTTTTTGGGTTCCAGGGGTATTTTGGTCATTTCATAGGTTTCGAGATTATTTTAGTAATTTATAGGTTTTAGGGGTATTTTGGTTATTTTTTTGGTTTTAGGGGTATTTTGGTCATTTTTTACGTTTCGGGGGTACTTTGATCATTTTTAGGTTTCGAGGGTATTTTGGTCATTTTTTTGGGTTTCGGGAGTATTTTGGTCATTTTTTGGATTTCAAGGGTATTTTGGTCATTTTTAGGTTTCAGGGGTATTTTGCTCATTTTTTAGGTTTTGGGGATATTTTGGTCATTTTTGGATTCTAGGGGTATTTTGGTCATTTTGTAGGTTTCGAGATTATTTTGGTAATTTTTAGGTTTTAGGGAGTATTTTGGTCATTTTTTGGGTTTTGGGATATTTTGGTGATTTGTGGGTTTCAAAGGTATTTTGGTCATTTTCTAGGTTTCAACGGTATTTTGGTCATTTTTTGGCTTTCAGGGGTATTTTGATAATTTTTAGGTTTTGGGGTATTTTGGTCATTTATTTGGGTTTTGGGGGTATTTTGGTCATTTTATAGGGTTCGTGGTTATTTTGGTAATTTTGAGATTTTTGGGTATTTTGGTCATTTTTTAAGATTTTAGAGTACTTTGGTTATTTACACTTAAAGGATATTTTGGTAATTTTGATAATTAGGTAATTGGGTGGGTTAAGGTTTATCCATAATAATTGGGTTGGGTTGAGTTTGAGTTAAAAGCAATTAGTTAAATGGGTTTTAATAGGTAAATGAGTTTTATATACCTAACTCAATTATACTCACCCTAAACCCACTCATTTGACACTTCTAACTGCATAATGTGAGGATGAAACCGTCAAGTATGAGAAAAAAAATAAAGGAACCACCTAAAGTGACAAAAGAACTATCATATGTGATATTAAAACCGCACAATGTGAGAATGGAATCGTCAAGTGTGAGAAAAATGTAAGGGAATCACCCAATGTGACAGAAAAACTGTCATATGTAATATTAGAATCGCACAATGTGGGGATGGAACCGTCAAATGTGAAGAAAAAAAGTAAGGGAATCACCAAATGTGAGAAAATAACTGTCACATGTGATATTGAAATTGCACAATGTGCAGATGGAACCATCAAATGTAAGAAAAAAGTAAGGAATCTGTCAAATGTGAGAAAAGAATTGTCACATGTGATGTTGGAACTACACAATTTGAGAATGGAACCGTCAAGTGTGAGAAAAAAAGTAAGAGAACCACCCAATGTGAGAAAAGAACTGTCATATGTGATGTTGAAACCGCACAATATAAGGATGGAACCGTCAGATATGAGAAAAACAAGTAAGAGAACCACCAAATGTGAGAAAATTATTGTCACATGTAATATTGGAACTGCACAATGTGATGATGAAACCGTCAAGTGTGAGAAAAAAGTAAGGGAATCACCCAATGTGACAAAAGAACTGTCATATGTGATATTGGAACTGCACAATGTGAGAATGGAACTGTCAAATGTGAGAAAAAGGTAAGGGAACCACCCAATGTGACAAAAGAACTGTCATATGTGATGTTGGAACCACATAATGTGAGGATGAAACTGTCAAATGTGAGAAAAAAAAAGTAAGGGAACCACCAAATGTGAGAAAAGAACTATCATATTTGATGTTGGAACTGCATAATGTGAGGATGAAACTGTCAAATGTGAGAAAAAAAGTAAGAGATCCGTCAAATGTGAGAAAAAAACTGTCACATGTGATGTTGGAACTGCACAATATGAGGATGAAACCATCAAGTGTGAGAAAAAAAGTAAGAGAACCACCCAATGTGAGAAAAGAACTGTCATATGTGATGTTGGAACTGCACAATGTGAGGATAGAACCGTCAGATGTGAGAAAAAAAAGTAAAAGAACCATCAAATGTGAGAAAAGAACTGTCACATGTGATATTGGAACTGCACAATGTGAGAATGGAACCGTCAAATGTGAGAAAAAAGTAAAGGAACCACCAAATGTGAGAAGAGAACTGTCACATGTGATATTGGAACTGCACAATATGAGAATGGAACTGTCAAATGTGAGAAAAAAGTAACCTGGTGTAGCAGGTTACCTACTAGTGGGTACCGTACCCCCCCTTTTTTGGGGGGGGGGGTACTGTAGAATTACTCACATTTTAGATATCTTTATTAGATGGTATGTAAG
Source organism: Quercus variabilis (assembly GCA_030445155.1). Taxonomy (NCBI): domain Eukaryota; kingdom Viridiplantae; phylum Streptophyta; class Magnoliopsida; order Fagales; family Fagaceae; genus Quercus; species Quercus variabilis. The sequence continues at coordinate 53,629,170 of CP129454.1, read as the reverse complement.
TGTATTACATCAATGGTTCTGACTTCATACTCTAATATTTATTTTTATTCAATTTACTTCTTACTTCTTTAATTTACTTTACTTGTATAGTATATTTAATTTGAATGTAACTACTAAAAGTAATCTCTTTTGCAAATGGGCTTATATTTTCAAGAATTATCTCCGATGGAAATTGGAAGGTCTTAGCTCAAAAAACATTAGTAACTCAAATTTCTTGAATAAACAAGCTTATTGAATAAGCAAGCCTAAATTTTTTCAATTCACTAAGTTGGAGTTTGCTTAGGTCAAATTCGACTGAATTTGTAGTACTGTTCAACTCAATCCAATCGGTGTTATCTTTAAAAGCATCCTACCTCGTGGGAATTGGGTTGGCACCATTTGGGAGACCTAATAAAAATAATTAGGTTTTATTCAACAATTCAAATCTTTTAATTAATTAATTATTACAATTAACATAATTGAACCCAATATATTTCAATTTTTTCAAAACTAAGGCTCAAAATATGAAAATAAATTAAACTATGACATTCATAAAGTGCTTGGGGATCTAGAGGGGAAAGGGTTCAAGCTGCATGGTTAGCAATATGTTGTAATTAATTCTAAAAAAAAACTAAATCCCAAAATCCAAAATATTAAAGTATAAAAAGTATTGGTTGGCATTCCAAAGATGAACATTCATAAAGTTTAAACTAAATCCCAACAAGTATTACTTGTCTATTAATTTATTTTTCAAACTACTAAATTAATAGATAAGTAGTACTTGTTGTCTTGCTGGCATTCCAAAGATAGACTATATCTTCGTGTCTGAAAGAGTGGCCCATTACCACCAAAGCCCAGTGGTCTAACCCCTTCCACACAATTATCGTTTATGGGCTCATTTGATAAGCCCACCACCACAGGTCCTTCTCCTTCATATTTATTTTTCATCACAGCCTATGTAATAGATATGATTATGACAAAAGGAGAAAAATAATGGAGAAATCCATATATTTAAAGCCAATCATGCATTAAAAAATATATTTTTTTTGTTATAGTTCAGATTGATTATCAGTTTACTAAACAAAGGATATACCAGAAAATTTCAAAGAAAAATTACTTTAAAAAATGACAGTCAATCCCTTAATGACACAGCTGATGATTATACCCATATGTTTGCATGATGACCACAACATAGATTTCAAGGGAAAAAAAAATGTAAAAAGGAGAACAAAAAATAATTGCAACAACTACATGAATGACTGAGACCATTCTACGTTAAACTACGTGACTACTAATTGGGACAGTAAAAGATCACTAGCATTTGTAGGCAGATATTGCAGTTTTTTGCAAATTTATTGCTCATGTAGAAATAAAAGGTTCCCCATTTACTATGGATAATATAACACTTTATTTGATTCGATGATTTTTAAAAAATGTTGGTGTAGTGTTGAAATCAATGAAGCAGGGACTCATGAGTAGGCCATCCACATAATAGCCTATTTGTGTAATAATTTCTTCAGGATAACTAAGCAAAGATAAGTGTAAAGTACAAGTAAAGATGAATAGTTTCTAATGTATTGTGCCATGTTGAAAAGAAAAACACCCCAGCAAAGAGGAGGGATGAAGTACTTGAATTTGTTTCCTGTTCTAATGAATTTTAGCTCCCACGTGAAAAATAGCTATAGAATAACCCTTGGAGACATAATGACCAAATGTTACGAATAACTTGATGAAAACAAGTATAATAAGAAAGAAATACAAGATCACTTATGAACAAACATATTTGGTATTTGGATTTAAAAGAAAACATAATTAGAGAAGAGAGTAGGAGTAATAGGAGTTCAAGTTCAGAGGTACTTGCTACTTACATTTTAAGATATCTATTGCTTGAAAATGGGAAATCTTGGGACTCCAATCATCATTCCCCTTGGCATACCCTTCCATAAAATGAGGGCAACAAAAAGTCAGCAACATCTATAATTTGTGGAGACATTACATAGACGCAAATGAATCAGCATACTGAAATCGTGAGTACTTTTTTCTCCTTCTAGGATCAAATATGAGGGCCTTCAATAGCATATAAAGCTAAATTAATTTGCAAAACTGTTAAAAGGATGCTTTACATGTAATTAATGTATGAAGGCCTTATACTACAGCAATGTCAACTCCAGAATTCTAATTTCTAGAAAAATGCAAAACTCATGATCCACCAACATTTATGAATTCTGAATAACAGCATAATTCTAATCCCAACAATTATTATTATTTTTTTTCGTTCTATTCATTGTAAATTTCAATTTTCTCCCTGAACAATATGTGCAAGAGGCTGAACACCAGTCACTAACCACTATGATTTTTTTTTGGTACAAAGGAAATTTTACGGAAAATTGAAATATATTACAAAGTAGTCTCTTGCAAATTGAAGCCATATCGAAAGCCAAACAAATGATACCTCAAAAAATCCATGCAGCAAGCTTCAATGTATAAGGCTATAAGCTTATCTATTAAACAAGGCAGCAATATTGTCATTATCATCATTGATTATATTGTTAGGCAAAGATGACCTTTCACCACCAAAACAAGACAATTTCCCACTTAAAATCAAATATTTCAAAGCTCATTCAATTACAAGTAACAGATAACAAAAGTTTTATTTGTCCATTTTCTAATCCACATTTCCAAAATCCACACTCTCTTACGTTAAAATACAAGCATAAAAATCATGAATGCAGATGACACCTACATGACATGATAAAAGATGGGTAATTGGTCGCACATTTTGGTGACCTCAAAAGAGAGGCCCATTACTAGTAAAGCCCGTGGGTCCAACCCCTTCCACACTACTCTCCTTTGTGAGCTCATACCACAACGTGTCCTTCACAGACTTGTGCCTTTTGACAATATTGTAAGGTTATATAACTTGAAAGTGGGATTTTAACCAAAAAAAAAAAAAACTTGGAAGTGGGAAATAGTACTAGGAAGATATCCCTAGGTAGTCCAATTTGCTTGGATACAAACATAAGTTGACAATATTGTTGGGCTCAGTTTGTATTCCTACTTCTCTACTTTGGATTTTTGCAACGCTAGGTAGTGCTAACATTGGCAGAATCCTAATCTTAGTTTTTTTTTTTTTTTTTTTTGGATTAGGAATCTTGGTTATTTTATTTGAGTGATTGATGTGGGCAACATTTATATATGATTATTTTTAATTTTTTGATTTATGTATATGATAACTTTGATGATTTTATTAATAAGTTATTTTTGATTTATTGGATACAAAAAATTAATGGAAGTTGCTAACATGCATGCCCCGGGCCTTTGTAAGAAACAATATAAAATGTGGAAAATAGATTAATTAGGTTATGTTTCCTTGTGAACAAAAGAGTAATTCAACATTCAGCTCTTTTTGGGACTAAATTTATATACCAAAAGAATTAACATATCAAATTCCATTCTTAGGGATGTGGATCTCTGACAAATAGATTTATGAAATGCATAAAATGGTAGCAAAAGTGTCTGATTTGGTTACAACATTATTAATGATGTTAAATTTTTTAGCTATTGATTATACTATCTTTTATTTTTTTCTCTACTTCTTCTTCTTTTTTTTGGGGGGGGGGGGGGGGGGGGGGGAATTCACTATACGATCTTTAGCCATCAAAATTAGCTGTCAATATTAAAGAGGTGATTTGTAACTAATGACTAACCATCAACTAGCTTCAGGTGTGAGGATAGTTTGTGGGGGCGTAGTTGAGAACTACTCAGAGTCACCTATAATTAAACATTCTCAAATCATTCTTCCCAAGTCTTGAATATAAATCCAAATGTGATTTCCGAAATCATTTTCCCTAGCCAAAAATAGATAATTAAATTTCAAAATAAAGAAGGGCCCGCATCTTCTCACAAAAATATTTGCAGCAAGCTAAACACTAGCCACCAACCAACCATTATGATTTTATTATGGTTTTCTTCGTTCAAAAATTAAGTAAAATGTGAAGTAGTTTTCTTGCAAACTAAAACCATCTAAAAACATATTCACGCTAGTAGAACACCCCCAGAAACAAAAAATGCCTCTAAAAGTTATGCATCAAGCATCAATGTATAAATTTATTTGTTAAGGAGGAGTCATCAATAATGGATGCATTGATATTTATTTGTTGTGTGTAACCAAATGATAGTCAGTGTTCATGCAAAATAGAAAGAAAAAAATAGAAAGAAAAAAAAAATCACACGGGAGAACACTAAGATTTACGTGGTTCAGCCATAGGCCTACATCCACGGGCGGTGTTAAGGAAAAAGTTTCACTAAGAAAATAGGACCGATTACAAAGACAGTATAAATGTGCTATCACAAAACCCAAACACCAATACACCTAAAGAGCACTCTCACCATAAGCATGTGAGAAAAGAAACCTATAATTTCTCTTAAACAAAGCACCGCTTGAACTTTTTTTTTTTTAAATGAAATTCTTGAACTCTATTTTTTGTCACACAACAATTAACAAGACCACATATATATAATAGTTTAGGTTTGCAACATGAACCAATAAGGTTGGCTAATCTTTGTGTGGAGCGCAAGTGACGTGGCGGACACTATTTGAAACCAAGTACACAGCAACATTACTTAAACATTGTCAAGCCACCAACTCAACAATCATCATCATCATCATCATTGATCACACCGTTAAATCAATGATACCATTCATCACAATAGTAATAAGGCATTACTCTTCAATCAAACATATGATAGCTCATTCCGTTGGAGAAGATCTTCCAATCCTCATTTCCAAAATCCACTATCTTAAATTAAAAGCATGACTGCTGATGATCTACATGACTTTTACTAATGTAGAGAACTGCATCAAAAGAGATATCCCAATCATTATCTGTCAAGTAAAATATGGTATTGACCAGAAAAAGAAAGTTGAATAATAACAGTAAAATAACAAGACAATTCTTAGTTACCATTATTTCTACGAATGAAAACATCACCATAGTTAATTTTCAACTGCCCTTTGACATTTTCTTATGTTTGCACCATTGCTATGTCCATAAACCCATCCAGACATGTAAGAATACCTGCACATAAAGATTAAAAGGCATCATAAATGCCTGTAAATGTATGTTTTCATAGTCCATACCGAACAAATTAAAGTGGGGTGCAGCAATCACCATTCAGATGTTTATCTACAAAGAGTAATTCTAAAATTCACCACTCGCCTTTTATAGCCAAGTGGTATTTCTTTAACTTCCAAGGATGCACCCTATCTTAGAAGACTGGCCAGAAGTTCTGTTTCACCCCTTCCCCCTTCCCCTTCCTTTGGTTTGTATCTTGACAGAAAAATTTAATGGAGAAAATGGGAGAGGGCAAATGTACCATACATGAATGTCACTTTTATCTAGATATCTTGATTTTTATCTGTTTTTCCTCCTCAAAACTCTAAGTAATATTGTCTGAAGTACTTGATCCCCCTTTGGAAATTGTTAATAATTTATCAAACAATGAGTAGTCAACATATGTTCACTAAGTTGCAGGTTAAGAATTTTAGTAAAGTAAGGAGAACTCTATATGTACACTTTGTAACAAGCAATGACTGTGTCAGCAAGAAAATTAATAACAGGGAAATCCAAGCTCATTCTGCATTAAAAATCATTCTGCTATTCAAGCTTAAAACAAATGTCAGTTTGCAAAATGAAGGTTATACCAGTAAATGGCAAAGAAGTCCTTTAGAAAAAGGCAGTCAGTCCCTTTCCAAAGGAGAGCACCTGAACACATGAAATTTTTTATGAGACATAGCTAATGCTTATAACCATATCATTGCATCTTAACCACAACTTGGCTTTTTGGAAAATACTTTTGAAAAAAGAACTATAATATATAAATCAGAGCATGAGCAATCTAAGACCATTTTGTGCAAGCCTAGATGACCTCAAATTGGGAAGTTGAAATATCATTCGCATTTGTAATTTAGTGAGGCAATGTGCCACTTCCACCATAGGTAGATTTTGTAGCTTCTTGCAAATGTATAGCTCCTATAGAAATGAAAGTTTTCCAGATACCATATAAGATAGTTCATTTGATTCATTGGTGTTCAAATAGGCTAGTGTAGATAGTTGAAAAGGCTGAAGTAAAGACTTGAGATTAAGCTGTACGCATGATAGCCTATTTGTTTGTAATGACATGTTATTGACTAGAGAAAAGACCGATTCTTATGCTTTTCCTTTATATTACAAAAGATTTTCGCCCATGTGAGATATTCTAATTGTGTGTTGTTGGTAACAAACTAAAGTGTGGTGAAAGGGATCAAGATGCGCCACGATTGACAAATCAAAGCTCCCATTACCAAATAGTGTTTGGATCATCACCAATACCATTTATATATTTGTATATGTACAATTTTAAGCAATCAGCAACTTTCTACATGTGCTACTAGGACCTTGGACAATAGTTCTAAAGCTAGATCTATAATAAATAAGCAACTCTTTGGAAAACTGTTGAAATGACAAAAAACTGCAAGTTTGATTGAACCTTTTTAACTGTATGAAATTTGTAAAATATCAGTCATGTGCTTGTATTATAATGTTTTTAAGAAAATGAAGGAAATATAACTGTAAAGAACAAAAAATTGAGTTTCTTATGCATTATGCCACGTTGAAGAGAATAAGGTCTCAGCAAAAAGAAGTACCTGAAAATGTTTCCTGCACTAATGAATTTTCAAGTTTGGAGGGACTTATCACTTGCTTTTTATGATTTCTCTATCCAGGTATACTGGGGACTGTTTCCCTTGGCATATCCTTCTTTTAAATGGGGGAAACAAAAAATCAGCAGCGTATTGTAAGGGAACAGACCAGCTTCTTGAAATCATAAGTACTTTGTGGGTGCAGAACTTGAAGAGAATTTTCCTTTTTCTCTATTTGGACAAAATATGAGGGCCTTCTGTTAAATATAAAAAATTATTTAAATAACGCACTAAAATTATGTTTAACACTACTTAATTAACATTGAAGTGCCTTATAACACAACAATGACTCAATGATTTTCTAATTTATGGAATAATGAAAAACACATCATCCATCAACAAATAGGAACGATTTAGGAGAGGTTACTGCAACTAGAATGTATGGCCATGTATTAATATCCAAAATTTTGAAAAATCTGTAGGTAGCCGGCAAAAAGTTTATGCCTGCATATTGAAAATGAAAATGAGAAAGAACTATTAAAAAACAATCTGAATTGTGGATTTTATTAGCTATATCTCAAATTTGAAGCTCTTTTTACACGAAGAATTATTAACAATCTCAATTATGGATTTTATTAGCTATATCTAAAATTTTCAATGGGGAATTTTTTTTTTTTTTTTTTTAATTTTAGAAATAAAAAACAGAGGAACTTAAATTTTATTACTTATAATTAATTCTCTATTGTTGGAATATGAGAAAAATTAGATTCATAAGCTCTTGCTCCAGCAAACCAATAGAATAATAGTCTCTAAACCTTAAACATGAAAATCATTCCAAGAAACAAGAAGGATAAACCAAGGGGTGAGAATAACTGCATAAACAATATACTGGCTGAGAATAAGAAAGACAATAAAAGAGGAGAAGATTTGAGAGAACTTACCAACTTTAATCAACTTTCATCAGCTCCCATCTATAATAAATTATTTCTCCAGCCAGAAAGAATAGATAAATTTCCTCAAGTGCCTACAACACATCACAACAGAATAATTTTTATGATAGAATAAGAAAAATTTTGAAAAAGGAAAAGACTCAGGAAAATTGGATGGTGATGAAGAGATTAGGAGTCAATAATGTGTGATTGGTAAATTTAAAGGTATGCTCAAAACAAAGAAGTTGGCCATCTATCACTTGCTTGGAGCATGTGCTGGATCTTGCCTTTTTCAAAACCATGACAATAGTCATCAAAGTCTATCAAGTATCAAAATCAAGGTAGTTCAAACTACTTATGTCAATACTGATCATAAGAGACAAAACTCATAGAAAATTTGGCTTTTATATAAACGAAACTGTACTAATAATATCAAATACTAGCCAATAGGTTTTAGTTATTAGAGATAGGTCCATTACCTTATATGCAAGCAATTAGGAACTATCCTCTGAATGTCTGCTTGATCTAGAGCATCCAATACAAAGGTCACCTGTTGGGCAAGAAAATAATATAAAGCTTACAAGAAGAAAAAACCACTATAGATGGAAAACTTTAATTGGAGATAGAATTTTTATATGTTCTAATAGAGATATGTACAAGCAATTTTTAGTGCAATGTTTTGATGAAATAAAAAGGCTAACTAGGATGTCTACCTCATAGTCTAGTAAAGTGTTGAAGTCACCAGCATAGACGCTTCAAAAGTTAGAAAGCCATAACAAATCAACATTTGAAATGAAATATGGTGGAATTGTTAGGAATACTATATACATGAATAGAAGATGAAAGCAATGATCATGAAAGCATTGGAAAAACCTAGGCCTCACCTAATGCATTACTGATAGTGTTTCCAAGTATAGTGCAGCGATCAAGACTTGCAAATACGTATACAATATGACTCCAGTTGACCTAAAAATAGAAGTTTCTATGAAAAAATTAAAAGAAAACTCAAAGAGAATCAAATTAATCAACGTAGTTTCAGTGTAATCTTCAAGACAATCTTAATTAATGGTAATATGGCTTATACTGTATCATAATTTGATCCCAAAAAATAAAATATGGAATCAGGGTCTCATTCAATTTAATTAGAATTTAAAGATGCCCTTCCTTATGGAGTACAGTGAACAAGACTTTTAATTTCATGTAAAACTCAAATTAAGACAGAATAAATAATGTATGTCATTGATGAATTTTCAAGTTTGAAAACTAACTTCAAGTACTTTTAAGCAAGGGTAAAACTATAGGAAAAAATAAAAAATGAATGTCATCGATTATTTTTCAAGTTTCAAAACTAACTTCAAATTATCTCTTTATTAAAAGGAAAAAAAAATTCAAATTAATTCACAACATCAACAACTATTATGGAGTTTGAAATTATAGGCTCACCTAATGACAATCTTAGAATTCAGTCATACATTTGGAATTTCTTCTCATAGATTCTAGATATACCTAAGGGAGAACCTTCAAAATTTGTACAAATACAAAGGGTCCTAAGTACCGCAAATTGGTAATTTAAAACTATAAAGATAGTAACAAGTACTCAGAATTTCATATATAAAATATCACAAAAAATAAGAGGGTGTTAAACCCACCAACCTCACCCTTCTCTTAGAACTTATAAGGAGACGAAGCGCCAGTCGAGCTAGAGCTCATCGTCCATCCAATGTTTCAAGGAGTGAGACACCAAGTAGAAACTTTGTGATATGTTTTTTGTTAGCATCCTCTATAACCAAAGACAGAACTCATTAACAAGAATCAGAATTTACCCATGCTTGGAGCATAAGCTGTGCTTCTTACATTTTTCAAAATCATGACAGAAGTCATTAGAATCAGTCATCACCATGGTTGTTTAAACTACTTATGTCAATACTGATCATGAGTGACTAAAATTTTTAAAAGAGTTTGACTCTTAGTCATGAGTTACAAAACCATATTGTGCTATAAATATCAAATAATAGCCAATTGTTTTAGTTTATAGAGAAAGGTCCATTACCTTATATGCAAGTGATTAGGATCTATCCTATGAACGTTTGCATAATCAAAAGCATCCAATATTATGGTCACCTGTTTGGTAAGACAATAATTTAAAGCTTCACAAGAAGAAAAGACCATTATAGATGGAAAAACTTAATTGGAGGTAGTGTTTTTAAATGTTTTAATAGAGATATGCACAAGTTATTTTTAGCGAATGTTTTTATGAAATCAACAAATAAAAATGCTAACTAATTAATTATAATTAAAAAGAACCCAATTAATTTTTTTATGAATTGAAATAAATCCTCAACCACTCCAAAAAACTTCAACTTAGCTTTACATAGAAAGGGATTACATGCATATTGCTTTGCTGCAAGATTCCATTGTTGGCCAATTTGGCTCCAAAATGGATGATCTGTAAAGTGTCTGTGACATTGGAAAAGAAAGGTCTGCTGAATCAGAAACTACAAGTGGCTAGTTCACAAGAATGGCCAAGTGCTACCTATGGATTACAAATTTGAAAATATTGTTGAATGACAAAATGATACCACCACTTATATATTACATATACCAGAGTATGAAGATTGAAAAGGGGAAATGGTATCTAAACTTACAAAATAACGTTATAACTTTGCAGGTCAAGGAATCTGTTCTTATAGGGGAAAGAAAACAAAATTTTTCCTATCCTATCAAGTTCGGAAGGAAGTATCATATTCTTTTTTTTTTTCCCTGTCTTGGATTTGATCAAGGCAAACGTGTTCAGGCCATTTTGGATCTAAAAGGTCTATTTTTCAATATGAAATGTACTGACTAGCAAGAACAACCAATTTCTTTTCCTAACCCTTTTCTTATACACTCATACAGAATATACTAAATGTTGATTTGGGAGACTCGATTATGTGAGTGATTTTTAAAGATATATTATTTTGCTAACTTCTTTAAAAGAGCTGACAAGTATAAGCATAATGCTATTATTTTGAACATCAATTAAGAAGCTAGATTTCAAGAAAATTGAGCAATTACTGGATCAATTGTTCAAAAAAATAGGATAAAAAACTGATCATTAGCTGACAGGAGTAGCTTTTTTCCGGGACACTTGACTGACAGTTTGTATATATATTTTTTTTAAATATAAGATTCTCCTACACTTTATTATGTTTACTTATTTTGACGGGTAGTTGAAGTATTTGAACTTATTTGTGCACAGGTGGCTCTCAATTCTCCTAGTAAAAACACAAATACTAAATAACCCTACTAACACATACCCAATTTTTGTGAATAACTTAAAGAAATTGGATATATAATGCAATACATTTGAGTATTTGATGCTCAAAAAAAAATTATAATAATAAAAGTAAAGGAGAAAGTACAAAGTCTGTCTTGGATGGACTCACCAGTGGATAACTATAAGATGCTATCTGTTGGATGTTCAAACTTTCTATTTTCATTTAATACGGACATTCTTGGACCCGTCAAGCTCTTTTTCCCACAGCACATTCTTCCTTTCAATGGTGACAGTAAAATATCTACAGTTTCAACCATATGGTGAGGCAATGCATCAGCTTAATGTATGCCTATAAATGAATGGATAACAAAAGAGAAGTAGAACCAAATTATCAATTTTAAATAGCAAAAACAGGGGACAAAAAAAAGAGGTTGGTGGTGACTTGGCAAGTTAGGTTGTCAAATGTATTGCATTATAGATCTCATGAAGGCTTGCCCAAATTGAGTAACAGGCTAACAGCCCAATACCAACACTAATCATGCCAAATTAATTTTATAAGAAAACTATTGATTAACAATTTTTTCTTTTTCCCTTTTTTGAGTAACAGGTGAGTAAACATTAGAGAAAAATTACCAACTCTTATAAACTACTATTAGCTCTCATAGTTGAGAGTGAATTAGTTGATTGATTTTTCCTCCAACTATACACAACAGAAATGTCATCCCCAATGCCTAAACATCATATATAAACCTAATCAAAAATAAATTCAAGGATGTAATTGTGCAAAGAAAAAAAAAATCTTATTTCAGTAATATTTGAAGATCTACATATGCCATGCAACAAAATATGATGCACCAAATGTGAAACATTAGACAAAAGGACACTTAAGAGAAAAATACTGAGTTTTTATTCTTTTTAGCTTAAAATAAGATTCAAACGTCTTTTTGAATATTTGGAATAGGGGCAATCTTGCACCATTTTGTGCTTCAATACACCTTTAATTGGGAAATGCTGGATAATTAGCATGTTGAAGTACACCTTTGATTGGGAATGATGGATAACCAGCATTTGTAAATGGTATACAAAATTATAAACAACTAATTTAGTAAATGGTATACAAAATTACAAAGAACTAATTTAGTAAATGGTATACAAAATTGGAGGGAGATTAAAAAAATAAAGGAATGCATCTTAGTAGGATATTTTTGTTGGAAGAGAGAAATTAGAAGAGAAGAGGAGATTGGGTTAACTCACAAATTTTAATGTAATCATTGGAACCAATTTAAAATTCCTTCTATTATGATTTTTGGACTACAACCAATCCTCTAGTACTGGTACACGTACTCTTGCTCCTTCCATATTCCTTCCAAAGTGAACAGTAAAAAAATCCATCTATGATTGTATTCTTAGCTTTTGCATGGATATAAATTGAAATAAATCCTCAACCACTCCGGAAAAATTCAACATAGCTTTCCATAGAAAGGGATTACACAACTATGGCTTTGTTGGGAGATTTTGTTGTTGGCCGAGCAGCTTAGGTAACCAAAAGAAGATTTGGCTCCAAACTGAATGATCTGTAAAGGATCCTTGACAGTTGACATTGGAAAAGAAAGGTCTGCTGAATCAGAAACTAAAAGTGACTAGCTCACAAGAATGGCCAAGTGCTACCTGCGGATTACAAATTTGAAAATATTGCTTAATGATGAAATGATATCACCACTTCCACTTATAAATTACATATATCACAGTATGTAGACTGAAAAGGTGCAATGATATCTCAGGTCAAGGAATCTGTTATTATAGGGGAAAGAAAAAAAAATTCCCTATCCTTACTGCCTTGACTGAGTTCAGCAGGAAGTATCATATTCTTTTTTCTTTTCCTTTCTTTCTTTTTCCCTTGCTCTTTTGGATGTAGAGTGTCTCTTTTTCAATATGAAATGTTACTGACATGCAAGAGCACCCGATTTATTTTCCTAACCTTTTCTTATACATTCATACAGAATGTACTAAATCTTGATTTGGGAGATTTGATTTTGTGAGTGAATTTTTAAAGATATTTACTGTGATGAAAGGCTGCTTTCGGATTGAAAAATTAATTTACCAATAAGAACATACTTGGTAGTTAGTGATCTTCCATTTACGTTTTCCTTTTAGCTTTAGTTTTTCTAACTTCTTTTAAAAAGCTGATAACTATAAGCATAATGCTATGATTTTGAATTGCCACTAAGTAGCTAGATTTCAAGAAAAATGAGCAATTGCTGGATCAATTGTTCAAAAAAATAGGATAAAAACCTGATCATTAATTGACAGTAAAAGCTTTTTTCCAGGACACTTGACTGACAGTTTGTATTTTCTTAAAAAAACATATGATTCTCCTACACTTTGTTATGTTTTTTTATTTTCAATGGTAGTTGAAGTATTTGGACTTATTTGTGCACAGGTGGCTCTCAATTCTCCCAGTAGAAAAACAAATAGCAAATAACCCTACAAACACATCCTGCACAATTTTTGTGAAAAACTTCAAGAAGTGGATATGTCATGAAAGACAAGCAGATCATTGAGTATTTATTGGTCAAAAAAAAAATTAATAGCAAAGAGAAAGGTAGGAAGTCTGTTTTGGATGGACTCACCAGTGGATAACTATAACATGCTATCTTTTGGACTCGTAGAGCTATTTTTCCTGCGGCACATCCTTCCTTTAAATGGCAACAGTAAAATATCTGCAGTTACTGCCATATGGTGAGCTTAATGCCTTAATGTATGCCAATAAATGAATGGTTTTCTACTAACAAAAGAGAAGAACCACATTATCAATTTTAGATAGCAAAAACAGAGAGAAAAAAAAAAAAAAGAGGTTGGTGGTGACTTGGCAAGTTAGGTTGTTAAATGTATTGCATTATAGATCTCATAGAGGCTTGCCCCAATTGAGTAACAGCCCAGTAGCAACACTAATCATGCCAAATTAATTTTACAAGAAAACTATTGATTAACAATTACTTCTTTTTTCCTTTTTTTGTTTTGTTGAGTAACAGGTGAGTAAACATAAGAGAAAACTTACCAGCTCTTATGAACTACTGTTAGCTCTCACAGTTGAGAGTGAATTAGTTGAATGATTTTTCCTCCAGCTATACACAATAGAAATGTCATCCCCAATGCCTACACATCAAGCTAAAAATAAGGGTGAAAACTAGAGAGAGAGAGCAAAAATTTGGGGCAATTATGAAATGAGATTATCATAGAAAAAGAAAAGAAGAGAAGATTATATAAACTTACCACTCAAGTTGCTTCCTCTTTAATAACATTAAAGCTATGGACAAAGCTGCACAGCTACCCTTTGGTACAAAATATTACCCATCCATTTCTAGGGAGTGGATTGACATTCCATGAGATTATTTACTGCTCCGTAGTGCCAGGAAACATATTTGGGGAAAACTGAAAGACAGAAAGGAAGAAATTAGGGGGCAGTTAAGAATATAGGGTATTAGAGAAATCAGGAAAACTGAAGAAGAGGATTTGAGGTATCAGTAAATTTACCACTTAAAAACGTTGGACATAGACATCTGGAATATGGGCGATTTTGGACCACTCTGCCCCGCTACCCTCTGCACATCTTTCCTCTAATTTGGGACAATTATAAATCCACAATGATTCTAATTTAGTGAGGCGTTGCATGGCTTGCGATGTGGGCAGATACATCAGGTTCTTGCAATCCCAAAAACCCAGTCTTTGAAGAGAAGAAAAGTTGGACAACCACTCAGGCAAAGCTTCCAGTCCATCAAAGTTGTTTATGTACAGATATTTAAGTGAAGTGAAGTGTTGTATTTCGTCCGGGAGAGAGTTGAGTTTAGCCCACCCATACAAATCTAGTAATTCAAGGGACGTGTGCAAGTGTTGGATGGAACTGAGACTGGGGAACGCATCCAACTCTTCACAAAACCCATCGATCGCTAAATACTTTAAGCGGGTGACGATCTCTAACTCCTCTGGCAAACACGTTAACTTTAACGTTTGACAACGGAGAATGCGTAGATCGGTAAGAGAATGCAATTCTCCTAGATCTGGAATTGATTTCAGATTAGGACAATCGCAAATTTCTAACTCCGTAAGAGAATGCAATTTTCGTAGCTCTGGAATTAATATCAGATTTGGACACATTTTTATACTCAAACTTGAAAGCGACGTGCAGAATTGGAACACAGTCGATAGAACTTCGTCACCACACGATATTGCCAGACTTCGGAGAAGGGACCCCGCACCTTGTAGACTCGGAAAGGATCTCAAATTAGGACAACCACTTACTTCAAACGTCTCAAGAGAAGGAAGGGTGAGAAGTGCGTTCGACAATTCACTCAATTTCTCACATCCACTAATTCTGAATGATTGGAGAGAGGTTACATCTTGATACGCCGGGATGGAAACCAAATCAGAACAACTATATATGTTTATAGACATGAGACTCCTATTATTCTGCAATAACTGCTCTGGCAAACAAGCAAGTTCTGAAATATACGTAATTTCGAGGGAGGTGAGTGTGGTAAGCTCGCTGATAATCCTTTCGAATGCCGTGCTTTTGATTTTATAAATATCTAACTTCTTAAGAGACGGAAAATGATACGGAGCACTTGTCAGTTGGTCACATGATCTAATGGTCAACTCCTCAAGGCAAGGAAACACCGTTTCTATTGTTGTCAACTCCATTGCGTCCTTCCATTCCACTAGATTGGGCAACCACTCCAAAACAAGTGTTTTCAAAGCTGGGAATACCACATTTCTGCCACTACCACCTCCACTATTACTTGATCTCTCACCACCATAATTAATGTAAAATTCTGTTCCTATACATGTCACGTTATCCATTTCCCCTATTTGAAGAACCTTGAGATGAGGTAAATGCCCAAGTGTAGGAATCTTGCTGCACTTGTTACAATTTCTTAAACGGATTTTCAACAGATGGTCCAAAACAAACAAGCCACCACTACTGTTATCACGTGCCAATATCCATGAAGGGAACTTCTCACCCTTGAAATTTTCAATCTCTAAGCTTTTCAAACTTCGGTTAGGTTCAAGGCCTTCCAGTACATCCTCATCGTTATTGTTTCCATCTCTCTCTCTATTCCAACAGAATCCCAACTTCTGCACTCCTACCTTTCCCACTAAATTTGCAGTTTTGGCTTCTTCTTTATCTCTCACATGCTCCAAATTGTAAATACTTAATCCTCCTCTAAGAAGGCTCAAGCATCCCACTTCTTCAATTCGATGACCAGCGCCTTGACCGATAACAAAGAAAGGCAACGTTTGAAGGGAAGTCAACTGCCCCATATTTATTGGCAATTGTTTTATATACTGATGATCAATATCAATATGTCTCAAGCTAATCAAATTTCGTAGATCTTTTGGAAGCCTCTCAAGACAATAGCAATCCTTGATTACTAAAGTTTGCAAGTTGTAGAGCTTGGTAACAGAATTGGGTAATACTTTGATCTTGGTCTGCTCGATGCGAAGAAGCCTCAAATGTCTAAACTCACCAATTGAATTGGGCAACTCTTCTATCTCCCTCCCAAATAAAGTTAGATCACGTACACATTTTAAGTCTAATAACTTATTGCCAAGATCAACATGCATCCAAAAAACTGTGCGCAATCTACGCATGACATCTCTAGATAGTGGGATTATTGGTGTTACTTGGTTATTGGATATAAGAGAAAAACTTCGAATATGAGACATGTCTTCTTTTGGTGGTGGGATTGTTGTTGTTGTCTGGTCATTGGATATAAGAGGTAAATGTCGAATATTGTCCTCTAAATGCAATGTTTCCTGCTTTGAAATTAAGAGGGCAAGATCGTGGACACTATCATGCATCTTGCAACTTACAATATCACCATAATCATTCCTTTTGATATCTTGTAATAAGGAATTTGCCAACAGTTTATCAAAATACTTACTACCAATATCCTCCATGCCTTCAGATTGTTGAAGGAACCCCTCTGCCATCCAATGTTGAATTAGTTCTTCCTTTCCCATGTTATAATCTTTAGGAAATATTGCACAATATGTGAAACAATTTTTTAGAGATGGTGGATAAAGATGATCAAAGCTTAATTTAAGTATCAGCAAGATTCCATTGTTAACATCTGGGGAATTCCAAACCTTACTGTTTTTAATCGCCAACCATTCACTTTTCTCCTTTTTACAAGACATCGTCCCTCCTAAAATTCTTGCAAGTAATGGAACCCCACCACATTTTTTTGCAATCTCCCTTCCAATAGCCTCCAAATCTAGAGTTAGTGGAATATTTTCATTAAGAGATAGTTTTTTCTTAATTATGAGCCAACAATCATCTTCTGATAGTTTTTCTAAGTGACGTCGAGTATGTGGCTCCATAATTTCAGCCACCTTGTCACTACGGGTTGTTACAACAATACTATTTCCAACATTCAGATTCATTCCTAACAGACAACTCCTTAAAGTCTCCCATTTCTGAGGATCTTCATTCCATACATCATCAAGTACGAGAATATACTTTTTACCTAGTAACTCTTTTTTGAGGCATTCAAGTATTGTATTCTTATTTTCTAATGAACTTGAGTTACAAGTAAGGGATTCAAGAATCTCTCTCAAAATCCTTTTATCTTCAAAATCACTGGAGACACATACCCATATTGTCTTATCAAAATGTTTTTTTACTAACTCATGATTGTACACTAATTTTGCTAGAGTTGTTTTTCCCAAACCTGCCATCCCTACTATAGGAATGATCGAAAGTCGTTGATTGGATGCATTAAGCAACAACTCTACTATTTCTGAGACAAGATCTTTCCTTCCTACAACTTCAGAATGATCAAGAGAGGAGTCTGTCTCTTGGTGGCTTGGGATAATCTTAGGATTGGCATTTACTAATTCGACTCTAGTAAGTCCATATTGATTTGCTTCATCATTAATTCTCTTTAGCGATTCAGCAATAGTCTTAACTTTGTTGGCCATCTTGCAACGAAATGCAATGGGATTTGAAAATGAAAAGAAGAAGCATACCTTTCTCTTCATTTGATTTCGGATCTCTACCTTTCGCTTTAGAATCTCGTAAGCAAGCTCGTCCAGCACATCATCAGCATCATAAGCAACATCTTTAAGCCTCTGCATCCAAAGCCTCACAAACTCTTCTCTCACTAGCCTTCTTTCTGCATCAGCCAACACAGCTTGAATCATGGTTAATGAGTCACGAAACCGTGTCAGCTCATCTTTGAAACCCCAAGCAAGGCTGATCTGCTCAGTAGCAAGTGAAATCAGCTTGCCTAGAATTTCCTCAGCAACAACACTAAGGACAGTCTCAGCCATCTTCGGTTTGGTACTGTGGTAAGTCAAAAACAAGCTCTCAGTGTTTGGAAGCAATAGAAGAATTGTGATGTTAAAGACTAGCAACAACAATCAATAATGTAGAAGGAGGGAACCCCAACAGCAACATGCACTAGCCACACATGAATCACATGATTAGAAAAGATTCCTTCGTGTCTTTTATGTATATGAGACTTTGTGTGATGTGAACAGAACCGTAATAATTGTCTTTTTCAAAAGTAAAAGTAAAGTGCTTTTTCTATAGAAAAGGGGTCGGCTACAGCAACAAATAATGATAAAATCATTTCTTAAAAAGAATACTTGGTCTTCGTTAGAAAATTGATGACTTATTTGAAACATTTTCCACCTTATGCTTTGAATTTTGAAATGAATAATGAATATTTAAGACCCCAATTAATTTAATCGGATAAATCTCAAACAACTTAAAATTACGGATTATTTAAGATTAATATCATAAATGGATTTTCTTTGAAAGTTAGGTTCGGTTTGTTACTTTGTTTCATGGAAAGTGGTGGAAAATTATTTCAGTGGAAGACTTCTTCTTGCTTTCCTTCTTTCTTTTTAAGTTTTTTTTTTTGAAAATGAATTGTTTTGATCGAGTGGCATACACTCAAAAGCTTTTTCTTTTTTAAAATCATCTCCACTTAATGATTAAAAGGCATACACATAATAGCTTCTTTTAAATAATAAAAAAAAAATAATATATATATATATAAACCATCCCAACTTAATAATAAAAAACTATCATCACAAACTAAAAACTATTTGATTAAATCTTTTCATATCTTTAGAAGAAGGCAAATATGAGCCGATATATTATCTTATAATTGTTCATGTGAAAAGAAAAGTTTTCAAGGCTGTTCATGTCTTTTCCTCCTCTCTTCTCTCTCCTAATGCTGCCTCTTTTTTCCTTGAAAAATATTAAAATTTTGAACAAGTAGGACCAACACTTGAATAATGGAGAAGTAAGGACAATTTCTCAATTATTAGAACTCGCAGGCCCACCACCCACTTGCAAAAAGAAGATGGGTTTGTTTGTATTTCTAAAGTACCACCACTCGCCGAAAGACTCTATTATTATTAGAACTCGCAGGCCCACCACCCATTTGCAAAAAGGTATGCTCATTTTCAAAATTTCATGTTCCTCTTAAATATTTTAGTTATTTATTTTTTGTCGTGTTCTAAGATATTATGTTCGTTTGAAGTATTTAGCTTAGCTCTCTAAAAACTAATTATACTTTAATAAATAAATAAACCAAACCCATAGAAAAAATATTAATTTGTTGTTCAATCCCAAAATATTATGTTCATTTGAAGTATTTAGTTTAGCTATCTCTAAAAATTGTTTGTAATTCAATAAGAAAGGAAATTAAAAAATAATAATTTTAACACACAGAAAAAAAAATTGATTTGTTTGTTGAATTCCAAAATATTAGATCATTTGAAGTATTTAGTTTATAATTCAATAAGAAAAAAATTTTTTTTAAAAAAAAGTTGGTAATCCACAGAAAAGAAAAACATAATAAAAAACAAAACAAAACGAAGGAAGTACTTTTCAAATGCCTTTTCCAAAGAAGGCGTATAATCATGTACAAGAAAAACATTGCATAGATGTATTACACAAACATAGAGTTGTCAAAGAAATTTGGAGGTGGAAGTCATAGGAGAAAAAAGCCTAATGACATAGCAATGATCCATGATAGTAATAGTTGTAATAGAGTAAGACTTAATAGGCGAATGGTACTAAACCTTAACCATACTCGGGAAAGTAGTTTAAATGATAAATGTTTACGATGATCAACTCCTTCACTTATAAATGTTTTTTTCTCACTTGGTTGTTGGGTTTAATGGCGATGTTTTTTCTTTTTGCTAAACTAATGGTGATGTTGCTACTACAACTACTATGCAAGAATTTGGGAGACATCTTCCCAACAAATGTCAGTGCCTTGGATGAGCATACAACTAAGCTTACAGGCACTAATTTAATAATTGTTCATGATTGCACTAATTCAGCAATTAGCTTGGTTAGAGTATTTGTATGTATGGCTAGGACATGAATAAAAGTGTATTGAATCTTCGCTTAGGCTAGAGTATAGTCACCCTTGATGTACTCATAAAACATGATAGTGAGTAAAAAGAAATATTTTCTTTGACAGAGGTTTGATCAAAATAAATTCTTAAAATTACTCATGTGTCTTTCTTTTCGGTGTTTTGTCAAAGTTACAGTAAGTGTGTGTTTGGATACCAATGAAAAATTAAAATTATTTTACTATTTAGCTTATTATTGCTACTATTCATAGGCCCCATTGTACTTTTTGTACTATTCATGGGCCCCGTTGTATTATTTCAACTAACTTTTACCTTTATCTGCAGTACTTTTAGTAATAAGTTTTCAATTTCAACAAAATAAGCGGTATCCAAACAGACCCTAATACTTATAGTTTTGCAAACTCAACAAAATGACTAGGATTCGCAATTTTGAAGCCCTTTCAACCATATGACTTTTTTTTTCAACATGCATATCAATATTTGATAGACATAAGAGCACTGATTGGATTTATTTTACTTTTGAAAATTTGTTGCAACTTTCATATTAGGTTTTTATTTATCTTAACCATGCAAGGAAGTAATCAATAAAGGAGGAGCTTATGTTGCATGGTCAAAAAGATAATTTCTTATATAATATTTTAAAATAAATTTATATCGTGCCCATGCCTTGCAGGGGACATCAACTAGTTATTTCAACAGAAGACTTCTTCTTCTTGCTTTCTTTCTTTCTGTTTAAATTTTTTTTTTTTTTTTTTGGAAAATGAATTGTTTTGATTAAGCGGCATACACACAATAGCTTTTTCATTTTTTCAAATCTTCTCAACTTGCATTTTTCAAACAAAAAAAAAAAATCATCCCAACTTAATAACAAAAAACTATCATCACAAACTAAAAACTTTTTGATTAAATCTTTTCATATCTTTAAAAGAAGGCAAATATGGGCCGACATATTATCCTTATAATTGTTCATGTGAAAAGAAAAGTTCCCAAGGCTGTTTCATGTCTTTTCCTCCTCTCTTCTCTCTCCTAATGCTACCTACTTTTTCCTTGAAAAATATTAAAATTTAGAATGGTAGGACCGGCACTTGAATAATTGAGACGGGCTTCTTTGTATTTTTCAATTATCAAAGCAAGGACAATTTCTCAATTATTATAAAAAGCAGGCCCACCAACCAATTGCAGAAAGAAGATGGGCTATTTGTAAAGTTGGAGGACTAGTGGACTACCACTCGCCGAAAGACTCCATTATTAGAAGTAGTAGGACCAGTGGACCACCACATGGCTAAAGAGATGGATCTTGGATTGGACTTGTCACGATTTTCCTTTTTCTTTCAATAAAATTTCACAACATTTTCGTTAACATTTTTATAATAAATTCTTAATAAAACTTAGGTGAAACAAATTTTAGGTGACAAATTGTTAATAATTGGTATAAAAAAAAATAAAAAAAAAAAAGGTGATGAGAACAGTTCCTACCCAATTACAAAACCACCCCAGTAGACTAAAGTATAGGCCATTCTATTCAACTCTTCTTAAAATTGATAGTCCAAAAGAAAGAAAAAAAAAATAACAAAAGGGAAGAAATATCATGTAAGGCAATGACAGCCATTCATCACTCTTCAAATCAAACATATAAGTATATAACAACTCATTCCATCACAAAATAGTTTCATTTTTCCAATTTGGAGTAGCTCTTTCTAATCCTCATTTCCAAAATCCAAATTATCCTACATTACAATACAAACATAAAATTCATGACTGCTAATGATCTATATTACTTGATAAACATCAAAACTAAGCTCCATTTGCCAATGTCCTCTTTGATATACTTATGTAGAGAACTGCATGAAAGAGATAACCTAGTCATTGATATGGGGAAAAAAAAAAAAGGAAAGTTGAATAATAATAGTAAAATAACAACTCATCCTTTAAAGTACCATTGTTTCCGGGAATGAAGGCATCACCATACTTATTTTTCAATTGCCCATTGTCGTATTCTTCTACATGCTCCATTGCTATATTCATATATCCATCTAGACATGCAAGAATGCCTGCACACGAACATTAAAGGGCATTATAATAGCCTATGAGTGCTTTTTTTTTTTCATAGCACATGCAGAACTAAACAAAGTAGGGCACACCAACCATTACTAGAGGTCTGCTTCGACCCATTAGCGGTATATTCTATTGTTAGACACAATTTTTTTTTAAGAAGTAAAAGTGGGGTTAGACACAAATCAATAAATAAAATTCAATTACTTATCACCACCATATAAGCCTAGCCTCCCCCTTGACGCAGGAATAGATCGCATAACATGGATGATGATGACATGGCAAGGTGATGAGGCACGAGTAAGTGACATGGCACAAGGCCAGCCAAGCCTAAGGGCTAAATTTTAACTGTCATGTCACATCACAAGCCAAGCCTATGCCTTGTGCCACTTCAATATGCCATGTCATCATCATCCATGCTATGTATACTCCTGCATCAACCCCCACCCACACCCCCCTGCAGGTTTTTTTTTTCCCTCTTTTCTTCCCCTTCCAATAACCCAATTTCATTTTCCTACCATGGAGATCTTAAAGACAGGTACCATAATATACCAAAAGACTAGCAAAAAATTTTCATTTACAAATTTATGGATATCTGATAAACAATCTTTAAATAATGAACCTAAAATCAGTAATCAATAATAGCCCAGTCTTAAAGGCTGGTTTCTCAAAAAAAAAAAAGTAATCAATATATTGTGGATATCTAATAAACAATAAGGACCAAGTTATGCAGTATATATAAGGGAAGGATACCTCCTCCATATGTAAACTACGTGATAGATGGTAATTGTGTCAATAGTGGGGAAATCAATAAATTTAAAATCAATTATGCATTCAAAGCTGTTAAAATTCAAATAATTACAGCTTGAAAAATGGAGATACCAGTCAATGCCTAAGAAGAAGTACTCAGAAAAAGGCAGCAATTTCTTTCCAAAGAAAAGAAGGTGAGCTCAGAGAGAGAACAACTGAAAGATTGAAACAAAAATGGTCATTATAACTATATAAGAAAAAAAAACATAAAACACTTCTCTCGAATGAGAAAAGTTACCAAACTATTTTTTTTTATGTAGAAAAATATATAATATTAACTGGCTAGTCCATATTTAAAAATAAATAAATAATAAAAAAGCAATTTCCTATAGAATTGGAGTTATCTAGAATCCCTCAATGAGAAGAATGTTGCTACGAGACAAATTACGCTTCCATCAAGAACTAGCCACACATACACAAACATAGACTAGAAACAATACTTCACAAATAAGAAATAGGGAGACTGACCTCAATAATCTACTCCAGCGTTTAGTTTAACAACAACAGGTCGTCCATGAATTGATTTGAGGAAATCTCCAGGAGTTTTCGTAGTTGCTAATCCTCTCTCCACCTCCACTCATTTTGCCTATCTAAAATTTGATCTTTCTGTCCCTGATGATAGAACAATAAAATAGCAAAAGTTAAATTAACTAATTATTAATAAACTTCACAAATAAACTCCAATTGGTCTAAGCAATATTATCTCATAAAAGTTTAACAAAATATGATGTGCTAAAATAAATAGACTAGTCACCAAACAAGACTAAGAGAATTTACTCCAACTTAGTTTTAAAACTCCAAATAAACAACTTCTCTCAGAGAGGCTTGCAAAACCTAGACCATAGTCTGAGCATGCCAATATACAGTGTGCCAATGAAAAGAAATTACAAAACTCATTTTCTAAGCACAAAGTCTCACAATAGAAAGAATAGTAAGACGCTAATACTTTGTCTAGTTTCAGGAATAGCAAAATACCAAATATCAATTAAAAGGTATTTATATAAGTACTAACTAGCTTGTAACTCCATGCATATGCATGGATATACTTAAATATATACAACAATACGCATAATATGTAAATCTGCTCCCTGAAATTATAAGACACATTGTAGCATAATTAATCCTACACCACATAGATGAGTAATATTCTATTATTCTCCTCTCTTAAACTCAGGAGCTGCCAAGGAACTCTAATGTCCTTCTATTAAGAAACTAACCAAATATTTGGCAAAAATGCAATTCCATACTACATGTGCCTCAAAAGGGTCCAAAAAAATTACCCCATTGATCATAATACAATTTCGTTATCTTCAATTTGCATCCAAACACTATCTTATTTAAAGAAAACAAGACAAACCCAAATTTACCCTATAAAATCCAAAAATAAATAAATAATAGAAACACCCATAAACAATATTTGAAATTGTCTAAAAAGGTTTTTTTTTTTTTTTTTTTTTTTTTAAACTTGTATCCACATAACAACATCACCCACAATAAAAAGAGAACAAAAATCAAGCACATTTATAAGACAACTATGCTTAATGGGTTTGTGCTAATACAAATGTTCGTGTTTCTTCAGAGGACTCAAGGTACCCATATACAAACAGCTCATTAAAATTCAAAACCCTGACCAAAATAGTAACGAAACCAATGCTCTAAATCCATATATATATATATATATATATGTTCAACTTGAACCCATATACTAAAAAGTACCAAGAATATTGAAAGAGATAAAGATCAATAAACATACCCTTTTGGTTAACTTGCTTGATCTTTGAGACTGAACAAGCGCGCAGTTCTTTTTTGAGCTGTACGAGAAAAATAAAATAACTGGGTCGCAATAGAGCTTCGACATCGTTTATTGGGGGAAATCTGCAGACCAACTGTGTAATGCTTAACAATGTAGTAAGTCAAAGACCAACGAAACCAATGCTCTAAATCCATATATATATATATATATATATGTTCAACTTGAACCCATATACTAAAAAGTACCAAGAATATTGAAAGAGATAAACATCAATAAACATACCCTTTTGGTTA
This sequence comes from Quercus variabilis, assembly GCA_030445155.1. NCBI lineage: Eukaryota > Viridiplantae > Streptophyta > Magnoliopsida > Fagales > Fagaceae > Quercus > Quercus variabilis. The sequence continues at coordinate 53,604,020 of CP129454.1, read as the reverse complement.
ACTTGCTTGATCTTTGAGACTGAACAAGCGCGCAGTTCTTTTTTGAGCTGTACGAGAAAAATGAAATAACTGGGTCGCAATAGAGCTACGACATCGTTTATTGGGGGAAATCTGCAGGCCAACTGTGTAATGGTTAACAATGTAGTAAGTTAAGCAACGTTTAGAAAGACTATGAAAAATAGCGTCTCGAGTTTTAAAAACTCGAAATTCATATTAAAACTCGAGTCTTAATGACTCGCTTTAAAAGTGTTTTAAATCTAAAAATGCCACATAGATCTTGAGTTTTAAAAACTCAAGTTTCATGCAAAAAAAAATTTAGTTTTATCACCCTTATAGTGGCGTTTTAAATCCTATAGTAATGTTTTAAAGTCCTATAGCGGCATTTTTTTATAAAATTTTTTTGGAAGTGATCAATACCAGGTTCAAGGAGCCCTATAGTGGTGTTTTTAAGCCCTATAGTGACATTTTAAAGCCCTATAGCAGTGTTTTTCTACTAAATTTTTTTGTAACTCCATTTTTAAGTTATATAGTGACGTTTTTAAGCCCTATAGCGGTGTTTTCCAAACTCGAGTCTCTAAAATTCGATTTCCATGTGAATTTTTTTTCCACATCATACTCATCCGCTTACAAATCGAGATTTAAAAACTAGATTTTTATCTTGAAATTCGAGTTTTAGACACTCGAAATGCTAGTTTTTAACATTATTTTCCACCGTGATAACTAACTAAATTTTTTAATATTTATTGTTATTTAGAAAAAAAATTCTCGTTTATTGTTTCCGTGGGTGTTTTAGTCTTTTAGATTGGGTATGCTATTATTACCTTTTTTTGGGCTTAGTCTGATATAATTTGGACTTGTAGCTTAGGCCTTAGTCTCTGCTTTTTTGGGGTTTGAGTAAAGCCATGCAGCTAATTGGCCTAGCTGGGAATTTGTTTTTAATTATAGGTACTATAGAATTTCAGTCATTATCCACTTTATGGTAATTGCTTTTTATTTTCAGGTTGATTTTTGGTATTTGCTGATTTCAAACTTCATATCTCTTATTTCACAACTAAAAAACTACTAATTGAACTAACTGAAACTCACGCATAGGTTGAAATTTAATTGTGTTGCTATAGAGTGCATTCATCAGCCTTGTCATGTAAAAGCGCACACAAAAAGCTTTACTTATTCTATATTGTTAGTACACACAAAAAGCTTTATTGTAGGAAGGTCATCTAACTTAATGAATTTTATAACACGTTGAAGTGATAAATTATGATTAGTATAACATCACGTTTACATGAAACTACCATTAATGTCAATTTTATTGTACATCAATAAATTTGTTGTGTCATTAGACTTATGTAAAAAAAAAAAAAAAAAACAAACAAACAAAACAAATAACAAATAACAAATAATAATAAATAAATAAAAAAAACCAAAAACAAAACAGAAAAGACCTTATCACTAACTTCCCTCCACACCCTAAAAGGCTGCTTTATGTTGTTGGTTACACTATGTTAGGGTGTTTGTTAGGATAGAAGATTAAATTTATTGGAATATTATGAGACTAAATGATCACAGTCATCATTTCTTAACAATTTAACTTTTAGTATAAACAATAATTTATCCTGGTAATAGACTAAGTAATCTTGAGTTCAAATCCTATCTACTCTACCTCTCATTTTATAAAGTTAAAAAATCTTATGTATTATGTCCCACTTATTAAGAGGGAATTTAGGGTCACACATGATGTAAAGTTGTGAAACTAAACAAAGAACTTGCATTGGACACTGGCCAAAACTTTTCAGTCATTGTGTGCAAATGCTCTTTTGGGTAGAGCTTGCCAAATATCAAGTTTATTATTTCTTTTGTTTGGCGCCTTTTCTTGTAGTAATCCAGATATTTTGTGCTATTTGTATTTGTTTCTGGAAAAATGAGAACATTGACACCTGGTTGATTTCTTTCTATTTTTCTGTATTTATATTACTCTATGTTGGAAAAATGAGGACAAGGGCATCGGGTTAATCGCCAGTAAGAAAAAGTCCTGAGTAATTATATACAAAACTGCTTGGGAAGATAGAGAAATTATGAACAAGACAGTCTTAAATACATGTGCTCGTGTAAATGAGAAGATATTTACATCAATAACTTGGATAGTCTTTAAGCTACCTGATCGAATCAAATCTTATCCCTACAACTCGGCCAAGGTGGCAAAGGGCTTTGAGGGCTACTGGTTCAAACGTCAACTTGGTCTTATTTGAGAGAGATTCTAAAAGAATTTTTATGGACAAAACTTAAGCACAATTTTTTAGCCATTGTATCTTAGGTTTCCTAATTAAATTCAACCATGTGATTGCAATAGTCAAGAAGCCAAACAGTTTAATTAATTATCCGTGGGAGAGGATAACATTATTTTTGCTGTATTGATCAATGCAATCAAATTGTCAGATTTAATTGAAGAACCTATAATACAACACTTAAGAAACTGTACCTATATTTTTTCCAATTTCTATTGTTCTCGCTTGAGCTAAGAAGGGACCGACTGTTCTTGTAAGCCACATATCACAAATGGTTTACTTTCCAAGCCCAAAATGTTACTGATTTTCTGTAGTCCAAGCTAAGATAATCTTTTCAAAATCAAGAAAAGTCTGTAACACTTTCTTCACTTATGCTTCATTCTTGAAGAAGAAAGATGTATTCATGATTTACCAAACTAAGATCCCTCAGCATCCTTGCGTTCAAGCACCCGCCGTGCTTCCTCTTCTGTAGCAGGAACAACATTCCGAATCTTCAGTCCACTTCTCATAGCCTCAGGATGGACCGAGAATGTAAAATAGAATTTGTTGGACACCTGTTCAATTGCAAAACATGAAACAAAACAAAGACATTTGCATTCTAAGCTCTGCAGCTTATAAATACAAACCAGGATGGTGGGTGAAATCATCCCACTTCATTTCACAGTGCATTTAATATATGTTTGTTATGTCTTTCATAGCATTTGATATGAGTGCATTTGCTTGAATATATTCAATATTTTAAGTGAATAGATTTTCATGAAAACTATCCTTTTATAAGGTTGAAATCATTTTTGGTCACTTTTAACCTAATTCATTTGCTTCTTATTATTTGGGTGGATAAATAATGTCCACTCCAAAAGTTAAATTTGTGGTTCAGTTGCAATTGGAACACCAGAAAAGGAAAAAGTTTTATTTTCATGTCCATGCAGAACCCCCCCCCCCCCCCCCCCCCCCCGGCACAAAAAAAAAAAAAAAAAAAAAAAAAAAAAGGCTCACCTCACTGCGCCGGAACTCAGGCCTTGTAACATGTGCAACAACTTCTACATTTATCAGAGGTTCAGCTGGGTTCTCAAGTTCAGTGTAGAGCACACAAGACTTGAACCGGAGGAAATTTCCCACATCCACCTGCACCAGCACAATAAATGTTTAAATCCCATTGACATACACTGATATTTGCTGAAAATTTAATAATACTAACTGCTTAATGCAAGTCCCAAAACTGATTAATTCAAAAAATTTCAGCTTTTACAAAGTGATTATCACTGCAGAAATTTTACTTAAAACAGTTTTGTTTCCAACTACATTAGAATTTCACAATCAATGTGACTTTCACATGAGAAGTTGACAGTTCATGTTTTTCCCCAAGAGATCTAATCTGGCCCATCTTAGCTTAAGAAGTTTCTGAAGTTACAATGTTTGGAAGTAGTTGTCATCTATAGCTACAACTAAACTACTTATTTTACCACCAATATCACCAATAACAAGTTATTTAGATATATTACATAATTAGGCATGAACATTTGAACAGAAAGAATCTAGGTGGTTGGGAAGTATGATACATGGGCATATCTACACCTAAAGTACCCATGTCAAACACAGCAGTATGTCAGTATACGTATGAGATGTGTCCAACATATCATGCTTGCCTAACATGAACCATTCAGGTGTATTTGATTGTGAGAAATGATTTCCAGGATTTTTAAAAATAGAAGTATGGCTGACTGTTCACTGTGTGATAAAAAATACTTTCAGATGGCCCTTGGATGCATACTGAAAAAAAAAAAAAATTACTTCAACAATTCAGTGCCTCCCAGAGTCCCAATATATATAGGGATAAGATGATTCAATACCCATACAACACAACTGCAGCCAAAATCTTCATCTGAGTCCTTGTAACATTATTTTGGGGATTTGAAAATGACTAGGGTGTAGAAGTGACTATACATTTGATAAATGATACTAGGACAAAACAAGTCATAAGCAGAAATAAACACGCACACAAGACAGAAAATCACCGAGTCACCAGTGAAGCCAATAAAAAATGCAAAGGCCAGCTCCTAAGCCAACAAAAAGTCATCATGCAGAGACAACTTTATTACAAATCTAGAACCTCTCATCGGTATTCCTACACAACCCTTGAAGATGAAGGTAATACATAAGTGAATCATTCAGACTATCAGATGTGAAACCCATTAGGCAAAAACATTGTTGACAATAGGTACTTCTAAAAGGGTAATGTATCAATGTCAAACTCAGTCCAATAGACTTGCCTAAATGACATTTTCACTTCTCACACCATTTAACCAATTCTAATTTTTTTATGGGTATTACGTTCGCACCTACATAATAACTAAGCTCTCAAATCCTTTGGTCTTACATATATGGAACTATGAAATGCTAGATTATATAGAGTAAATTTAATAAAGATTGTATCAATAAAGAGTGTGGTCAATACTTACAGGTTTAAAGAAATCAACATGATCAACTTCTAGAAAGTGTGGTTGTACACCAGCAAAGGCATAAGTTGTTGAGAAGGCCAGTTCAAATGCTCTTCGCATCAAAAATCCTCCAAAAATACGACCATGGATGTTCCTTTGTTGTGGCTGGCAAATAAAAGAGTTATCAAGGCAAGTATCCCTAATCAGGATGCTATCTCTGTCTGCCAATGCTGGCATATCACAGAAGATTCGCCCTTCGGCCAACAATGCATTGAGCCTATCTGAATCTTCATTCTCAAAATCTTTTTTACGTTCTGCCCTCCTCTTTTTCCTAAGTTTGTTCCTTTCTTCTGCTTCGGCCCAAAGTATCTTCTCTTGTTCACTTTCAGGTGAGACCTGATTAACTAGAGCTGATTTTCCGGTGTTGGAATCCCGAGCCACAAATGTGAAGTTAGCTATAAGAGATAGCGAGTCTAACCCATTTGTGGCCTCTACAAAACATATTACCAGGATAAAATATAGTAAGCAGTGAGAGATACCACCTGGGAAATTGTAATAAAAATTATCAAGGGAACATATAAAGATGAAGTATTCAGGAGGTTTTACATTTTTTTTTTTTTTTTTGTTATTATCAGTTCCATGACACAAGAACCTAAGTCAAAATTCCAGACTATGCAAAGCATTAATAAAATCAAAGGGAGACTTTAGCAAGAGCATCAAACCAAGCATTGGAACTTGTTATAAAAGCTCTCACAAGACAGAAATTGTACCCTATATCTTACAAACCAACTACTGATGACAATACACTAAGGTATCCAGTGTGGGTGTTTGGAGAAATCTCCTGCCAACATCATATAGATAATATTGAGTTACGAAGTAATAAAGAAAAGTTATATAGAAATGGCGAGAGGGAGAAAGATAATTCAAGTGGAGGTGAGGGATTCCCACCTTTTCAATCTAATGTTTTGCTCTCAAATGTTTGATAGAGAGTGGCCCTAGCTAGACTCTAGAGCGACACAAAAAAATTAAAAAGAAAAATCTAATGAAATATTGCAAAGCCAATTTGCAACCTAGATGGCTGTTCTCTTGGAATGATGCAATGAAAAATCTGTATATAGAACAAATTTTATAGAGGCAAGGGGTATTGACCTGCCAATCATAGAACACAAGACCAGATGTTCCCTCAAACATAAAATAGACGGCCATTAATCAGGACAACGAATAGATAAAATTATACAGTCTGCATTCAGATTTGTAATCTGTGCATATATAGAACTACCTCTATATGGAAGAATACATATAAATCTAACTTAAATTCAAATTTTGTTTGCATACACCGAACATTAAAACTCTACAACATAAGGTTAGATTATTAAATACCACACAAAAACAAGAAATAAAATATGGAAATACTATAACATGGAGTTACTTGCCAGACTGAGGTATCCAGTTTCCAAAAATTCTAAATCAAGCAGGATCTACAGATCAAATTCAGAAAAATCGAACATGTATGCAAGAAACTGTAAACTTATCCTGCAGCTCAGGTCATTAAAGAAAACAAAACAATTACTATATTACACTGCTATTTGTTCTGCAATACCTTTCTTGGACTGAGTCACTTCTAGTTGAATCTCCATGGAAGACCGCCCAACCCATGTAACAGCACCAACTATTTTCAAATCAGTGTCAACTTGGATGGGTTTCTTCAGAACCATCTTGTCAACAGAAGCTGTAACTAATAGCAAAGGTCTTGTTGTGCCATCATCATTGCAGCAGTGCTGGTCAAAGAAGTTATAAGTGAATCAGAGGAGCTAGGATAATGTTTAATTTACATCAGCAACATTGGAACTGTTAAAAGCATAGACATTTCAGAGCAGTAATATCAATGTAAATACACTACCTTATGAAACAGACAGATGAATAGGTGTAATTTGGGGGGGGGGGGGGGGGGGGTGGAGTTACGTATATGGAAAAATACTCCATATCTCTAATTTCTCCTTATAATCAGTCAATGGAAAACAATTTTCTTTTTCTTTTCTCTTGTTTGCTTTACTTTAATTTACTATCATAGGGTGCGAACCAAGTCTAAGTGTTCAAGTTGAACCAGAATTCTGTCAAATGCAACCCAACCATTGACCTTCAGCAGCTAATACTGTGCACAGCTTAAGGAGAATCAATCTCCCTTACACTAATGAACACCAGTGGAACAGATTTAGGCACTACAATGACATCAAACCCCAGCAACACCAGCATGATAAAGCAAATCAGAAAGAATGCATCTTCCAGTTCAAAAAATACAAAGACCAACTTGTAGTCTAAAAATAAAAGACCTCTACAGTATTTTACGAATTACAGCTAGATAAATTTGGCTTCAGGAGAAGTGGCTACTAATTCAAGCATAATACCTAAGAACCACATACACTTCAAAATCCACTAGTGTGTTTGTGTCATGCACACCGGGGACAATTTGCATGCATGTTCTCAGTATTTTGGGAGTAAAAAAAAATTCATTTTTTATTTTATAAAACTTCATTTGATTAATGGGTCCCCAGCTGATTTTTTTGGCAGTTCGAGGGGTTTAAGACATAGGAATCCGCTATCTCCTATGCTGTTTTTTATTATGATGGAGGTGTTTAGTAGGATGTTGAGAAGAGTGGAGGGAGCTGGCTTGATCCGTGGTTTTAAAGTTGAGAGTAGGAGGGGTGGTGGAGAATGTGTTACACATCTATTATTTGCAGACGATACCATCTTATTTTGTGATGCGGATGTGGAGCAAATTTTTCATATTCGGTTATTGTTACTTAGTTTTCAGGCGGTAACAGGTTTAAAGGTTAATGTGCATAAGAGTGAAATGGTTCCAATAGGGGAGGTTGATAATGTACATGCCTTGTCTAAAATTTTGGGTTGCAGAGTTGGAGAGTTGCCTATGTCTTATCTTGGTATGCCGTTGGGGGCTTCACATAACTCCCCTTCAATTTGGAATCCTATTTTGGAAAAATTTGAGCATAAACTAGCCGGGTGGAAGAAGTTGTATTTGTCTAAGGGGGGTCGATTGATGTTACTCAAGAGTACGCTATCTAGTCTTCCTACTTATTTTCTATCGTTATTCACAATTCCTACTTATGTGGCTAATAAAATTGAAAAGTTGCAAAATGATTTTCTATGGGGTGATAGCAAGACTCATCTGGTAGGATGAGATAAAGTTTGTGTGCCTATAGCCAATGGTGGCTTGGGGATAAGGAAACTTACTACTTTCAATAAGGCCTTATTGGGGAAATGGTTGTGGCGGTTTGAGAAGGAAGAGGATCGGTTATGGAGAAGGGTGGTAGCTTCAAAATATGGGGAAGAATGGGGGGGATGGACCTCGAAGCTGGGTAGGGGAATTCATGGATGTGGTTTGTGGAGAGGTATTCGCATGGGATGGGAGGATTTTAACAAAAATTGTCAATTTGTTGTTGGGTTGGGAAATAGAGTGAGGTTTTGGCAAGATGGATGGTATGGGGATCAACCTTTTCAATTGGCTTTCCCAAGGCTGTATGCTATTACCATTGATGAGGAGGTATCTTTAGAAGCTTCTTTGTCAAGGCAAGAGGTGGAGGATAGAAGAAGTTGGGATGTTCATTTTATTAGAGAATTTAATGATTGGGAGATGGATGAAGGGCTGCATTTTTTTCATATATTGGGAACTAATACTCCTCCAATGGCTATGGGAGACCGGATGGGATGAAAGTTAAAGCCTAATGGGGATTTTGACATCCGATCATATTATAATATATTAAGGGACTCTCCCTCAATTGTCTTTCCTTGGAAAGCTTTATGGAAAGCAAAGGCCCCTAGGCGAGTTTCCTTTTTTGTTTGGCATGTAGTTCGGAATAAGATCCTAACAGATGATAACTTGAGATTGAGGAGATTGGTTTTTGTGGACTGGTGTATTATGTGCCGACATTGTGGAGAGACAGTAGATCACTTACTTCTTCATTGTGAAATGACTTATCGGTTATGGAGCTTTGTCTTTATAACTTTTGGCTTGTCTTGGGTTATACCTAAATCGATTCCAGAGTTGCTTTTTAGCTGGTGGAATTGGTTGGGGAAGCAATCGTCTCAGATTTGGAATTTAGTTCCATTGTGCATCCTTTGGTGTATTTGGAAGGAATGGAATCAGCGGACTTTTGAGGATTTGGATAGTTCTGGTGATCAACTGCTTGCTTCTTTTAGTGGAACTTTTTTTTATTGGTCTCGGACATGAGGACTCACGACTAGTGATTCTCTCTCTTCTTTTCTTAGCTCTCTTTCTCTTTGTAATTAATATGTTGATTGGTTTTCTTTTTTGTTTTTTCTCTATTTTCTTTTTCTTGTTTTTTCTAGGTTTGCTCTATGTTCTTCACGCATAGAATAGCCTTTCATATATACAACATTCTTACTTATTAAAAAAAAAAGATTTTGATACAACAACAAAGCCTTAGACCCAAACATTTTGGGGTGGGCTATGAAATCTCAACAAAATTAGTCAAGGTCCATCGCATGTATTATTTTCCTCCATTCTATTCTATCCGAAATCATAGCCTATGTTACTTCCTTAATTAACATATCCTTTGTAAATATCTTTACCAATATTATTTTTAGTCTTGCTCCAACTCCCTCAACTTAAAATAAACATACATACATATATAAATTTCTGTATCCACACTATGTGGTGTCCTAATTTTTCAAAATTTGTTTTCAGACCCCATTTCACAAACCTCCAAGCTCAAACCCCACAAACTTCAAACGACCATACTGCAAATTACATCAAAATACCCCATTTTACTTTTTTCTCAAGAGTTTTAAAAGTACCTTGAATGCAATGGTTCCAGCAAGAGCATCAAGATCCTCCAACAACTTCCCCATCCTAATCTCATTCCACGGATTCCTGTACTGCTCTCTGAGTATATAATCTGACGAGAACTTATACACAATACTAGTACGGCTTTGCCCCGGAGTTTTCTTCACAAGTTCTTCTTGTGAAGCCCCATCAGTTGATGTATCCACAACATGTTCAAATATGCTCGACCTTGCTTCCCACAGAGCATTTGTCACGGGCGAATGGTACATTCCAGGCCATAGACTAATCGGTTTTCGAATCGAAGAGCCTGCATCAATAGGCTGTGAAGCATCAAATGGTGAACTAATAGAGGAAATAACTGGGATTGCAGAATCAGCAGGATTTGAATTGTTTCCACTAGAGAATGGCCTGGTTTGAATGAACTTGTATGAATTTGGATGAGAAATCTTGGTCTTAATAATGGGTTTTGATTGTTTTGAAGAATTAAACAAGTTTGGATAACTGGGCTCATTGTTAAAGATGTTATTATGATCAAAAAATGTGGTTTTGGAAGTGGGGTTTGATTTTTTTGCTGAATTTGTTATTTGGGTATTGATGGCTTTTGATTGTTTTGAAGAATTGGACAAGTTTGGATTACTGGGTTCATTGTTAAAGATTTGATTTTGATCATGAAGTGTGGCTTTTTTGAAAGTGGGGTTTGATTGTTTTGGTGAATTGGGTATGTGGGTGTTGGTGGGAACAATGTTCTGTGTTGGAGATGGATTGGTGAGAACTGTGAAGTATGAAAGGTGCGGTGAGGATTTGGATGTATAGAAAGGAATTGAGATTGGTTTGAAGAGGTGGTGGGAAAGTGATTTTCTGAGTAGCCTCATGGTTGTAGAATGAATGAAAGGAATGGTTTCAGCCTCTCAGGTTACATGGGCTGTTTGTGTTTGGTTTAGTTGAACTTGAATAGTTCCATGAATCTAGGACACATGAACGTTGACTTCTGAGCAAAAGCCAGGAAGTTTTTTTGTCTCTAGAGAAGGTGTTTACATACTATGAGGGTTTGCATTTTTCACGTGGCAGGGGTTATGATTTTTAATTTTTAACTAAGTTAAAATCTTATTTAATAAAATAAATATCACAACATATTTTAGAAATTTAATGGTTAAATTATATATTTTTTACGTTTTTAATATACATAACAAATTTTGTGTCAATTAGCTATTATTAACTATATGTTCTATAAGCTTATATTTTATACATAATTTTAAATTATAAAAATTTGCAATATAAATAATTTATTGATAGCATAAGTATTGATTTTTAATTTTTTGAAAATTAAGCAAGTATAAAAAATATAAGAATAAGATATGATCTAATGGTAGATTTGTCAAAATTCACTTTTAATAAAAAGATATTAAATAAGGTTATAGCCTTAAACTACAACTAATTTTGTTACTAAACTTTGTCATTTTAAAAATAAACATGAAAAAATAGGAATTTTTTTGTGAGAAAAAAAAAATAGCAATCAGCAATTTTCTTTTTTGAATCAGAATTTATTTTTTGGCTAATATAATATATCAGCAAGCGGATCTAAATCTAGTTATTATTTTTCTTTCAAAAAAAAACCTAATTATTATTTTTTTAAACTAATTTGATAGTTAAAAAGAATAATTTAAATTTTGGACGTCTTGCTAAAAATATTAAGGCGTGTTAATTGTGTTATTAAATGTGAAAGAAAAGTGAAAAATTTTAATAGCATTTTTTTTTTTTTTTTTTGAGAAACTTAATAGCATTTTTGGTGTCTAGCACTTTTGTTGTTTTATATTATTATACATAATTCAAGACTCATTTTTGTGTGTAACTAACTTTAGTTGTTGCAGACTTATTTTTAGTAGGTACCAAATCTATACAATAGATAATATATATATATATATATATATATATATTATAGCATATACAATAGATAATATAATAATGAAGGCTTTGCATTTAATTTGTTATTAATTGTTAAGCATACGTTGCGCTTTCAAAAAAAAAAAAGCATATGTTGCGCCATTATTTGTATTAGGTTACAAATCTATACAATAAGATAATATAATAACGAAGGCTTTGCATTTAATTCTGTTGCGCATATGTTGTGTCATTAACAACCTATTATGCCATGTCACTAGCAAAATCAATTTACGTCTTTTTAATTTTTTTTTTTTTTTTGAAACTGTCTTTTTAAATTTTTAGATATCTCATTCCCCATCTTACATTCTTACTGTTGCACGTTGTTATACATTTTCTTCTTTGTTTTTTGGACTGTTTTTTTGTGTGTTCTAATAAGTATTTTTGTTTATTCAAAAAAATAGGGATGTTTATCCCACATTGGTTGTGTGTGTTTAGTATCCGCTGTTTATAATTTCAGTCTACATTTATAAATGTTAGGTCATTTTGTAGTTGTACTCTAGTTATATAATGTATTATAAACCCGGTTTAAAACACTAATATTACTATTTCCGTATATGTTCTAATAAGTATTACCGTTTACTCAAAAAACCCTTCTTCCATCTTCTTTTTCTTATAATTTTTTTAGGATAAAGTTGATTACAAATTTGGTTGTAATTTAAGACTATAACTTTACTAAATATCTTTTTATTGGATATGAATTTTAACAAATCCACCATTGAATTACATTATCTTTTCATATCCTTCATACTTGAAAATTTTTCAAGAAATCAAAGATAAATAGCTATGTCATCAATTAATTGTCTAAATTACAAATTTTTGTAGTATAAAATTATACATAAAAAATAAGTTTATCAATAATACAGTAAATAACATCTGATTTGTACAAAATTTAACATGTGTTTAAGAGCATAAAAAACATGCAATCTAATAGTTAGATTTTCAAAATATGTAGCAATGTTAATTTTTTTAAGGGAAATGTTAACAAGCACGGTACGATGTTCGTTAAAGTTTCTTTAATGTAAGTCCTACATAATAAAAAAGTGTAATAAATGAAAAAAAATATATATAAAAGTACTTATAAAGTTGAAAAAATGACATAAAACTGCAAAAAAAGAAAAAAAATTATAAAAAAAAAAGTCAAAAAAGTTATTGTTAACCCTTTTTATAAAAAAGAAGTTGTAGCTTAGGGTTACAACTAAATTTATAGCCAAATTCTATCTAATTTTCAATTACTCCTTTTGCATCTCTCTCTCTCTCTCTCTCTCTCTCTCTCTCTCTCTCTCTCTCTCTCTCTCTCTCTCTCTCTCTCTCTCTCTCTCTCTCATTTCAAGTTTTATTTTACCAACAACAAAAAGAGGTTATTCCTGTCCACTTTCTTTTTCTTTTGGTGGATTTTTATGGTTTATATCATCAATGTAGTGGATTTCTAATTATTTCTTACAAATCTATTTTGGGCTGAGACATTTTACTATTTTTGACATGTTTTAGAGGTTATTATCCATTTCTTTGCTTTTCTTTTTCTTTTGGTGGATTTTAATGGTCTTGCACATCTATTTTGTGCTGATATATTTTACTATTTTTGGCAGATATGCCTTGGCTTATGCATTTTTTGCTATTTTGGTGTTTTACGTTCCCTTCACAAGTCCTTCCTCTCTTCTCACTTTGGTTTGGTTTTAGTTTTGATTAATAATTAATTGTTTTAAAAGTGAAAATTTGAATTTTACACAATACTTTGTCTATATATTTATAATTGTGTACCAATTGTTTGAGTGATTGTTTATTATAAATTTTATCTCATATGTATGATAATAATATGATATTCCTTTTACGATAGAGCTTAAATTTATAATACTTGCTTTATGATAATTACTCTTTATTATAGGCTAAAACACCATTTAATTTTTTATGTTGACAAAATTCAAACTTAATTATTTTATTTGACGATAAAAAACTTTATTTGTTGAGTTAACTAGATTCACGAACAATATTCAATTGATGATTGGAAAATTTTTTCTCAAAAATTTTTTTTTTTGATGATTGGAATTTGTAGTTTATTATACCACCATTGTTTGGGTTTTTTTTTTTTTTTTAATAACTTATGAAGTTGAGCAAATCTTAAGTTCATACTTCATACAACTTGACCTATCATACTTCATACAACTTGACCTATGATATTCAACTACACAAAATAGATTATCATAAAATGTACACAATTATTTCTGTGTACAACCGATAAGTAAACAATTGTATCTGTTTTTCAAAAAAATTAAAAAAAAAAAAAATCTTCTTCGTTTTATTTATTTATTAAATGTACATTCCTGTTCAAAAAAATTTAAATGTAAATTCCAATTTATTTTAAATATATAATTTTTTAAAATGCATCCTTAAATATACTTTTCTTTTAATAATCCGATACCTACGACAAGAAAGATTGAGAATTTAAATCCTAATTTCTTAATAAATAAAACATCTTAAAGACAACCTTTTAACATTAATGTATTTTACCAAAAACATTTATGTAGAACCAATTTTAAAAATTTTAATGTAAAAAAAAAGTTTTAAATAAATAAAATTAGAGAAATGAAATAAACATGTTAATATTTCTTCCAAACATTTCCATCCACCCCATGGGTTAGCAGCGTGTGCTAATAATAAATGACCAATATATAAAAAACTATCTTTTCAAAAATAAAAAATAAAAACCATCATGGAATCAATAAATTAAATAAATAAATAAATATATATATATATATATATATATATATATATATATATATATATATTGTGGGGGTAAGGGCCCAAATTTTTATATAGGGCCTTAGGCCTTGGCCGAGAGAGTGAGTAGTCCAAGGACGAACGAATGGTAATGAATGGTTCAGACTCATAACTTAATGAGTAAGATATAGATGGGAAGGTGATCCGAGGAGAAATATCTCCTCGGGTAAGCTAAATATAAATCAAATGTGGATCCTAATGATCAAATTGACCTTCCAGGAAGCTCTAATGATAGGGACGTGCGCCATAAACGTACAAGAAATATGGGAACCCAAAAATATCTAAGGGAAAGTTGCTACCATCGCATTGAATGCATTGCGGCTACTTTTCTGGCCGCATTTATGTGAAGAAGACCTTTGAACAGTGTTACCTTGGTTACCATAACTCACATAAAGCCAAAGAGGGTATCTGATGGGATAGGTACTTAAATAAGGGCTCAGATGATCAACAAGTGTAGGATAAAGATGATCCAAAGAGAGTTATATAATGTAAGAGACCCTCCATGAGGAAAGGACTCGAGGGGGGGGGGAATAAATAAGAGGCACTGTAGCAATCAAAATGGTCCTCAGACAATAAATTCATTCAGCTCTATGTTCCTTGTTCTTACTTAATCATCTTCTACAACCATACTAACCGTTGTTAAATTCATTAATGCCTATTTTTTTAACACTCTCTCTACAAATTTATTGTACTGGGCTCACGGGGCTAACATCTCATACATCTTGGGTTTGGAGGCTACAAAGTATGTCCCTACAATTGGCGCCGTTTGTTGGAAGAACTTGTGTGATAATGAGTGCAACGGTGAAGCATGGTAGGGCTAGGTCCTCGCGAATTTGGTGGCCAAGTTCGCTGAGCCTCTATTAGAGGAAGTGGCAATGACGCAGAGTATAGATAGAAAATCAGTTGGCACAATCTCTTTACAAGAACCTTTATTCCGGAAGGTGTGTGTTGATATTGCAACAAATCAAAGGGGCTTTGGAGTAGGGGCTAGTTCTGGTGTCTCCTGAACATATCACCATTGAAAAGTCATTAAGACTAGGCTTATCAACTACAAATAATGAGGCTGAATGTGAAGCTTTGCTAGAAGGAATGCCCATGGTTCGAAGAATGGGGAGAAAACAGTAAAGATGTTCTCGGACTCAAGATTGGTTATTGGCCAAGTGAAAGGCGAGCTAGAAGCAAGAGATGAGAGAACACTATGACATCTTTACAAGTACTTAAACAGAACTTTAGTCATGCCTAAAGTCCTCGAATTAGATGCTAAGGGGAAATTAACATTCTATGACATCTTTACAAGCGCTTAAATAGAACTTTAGTCATGCCTGAAGTCCTCGGACCAGGTGCTAAGGGGAAATTAACACTCAATGACATCTTTACAAGTGTTTAAATAGAATCTTAGTAATGCCTGAAGTCCTCGGACCAGATGCTAAGGGGAAATTAACACTCAATGACATTTTTACAAGTGTTTAAACAAAACCTTAGTCATGCCTGATGTCCTCAGACCAGATGCTTTGGTTTTTCACTAAGTGTCAAAACAAAACCTCAAACATCCATCTCCTTAGATGGCTGGCTTTGAGTAAATTAAAGTCCTCAAGTGCTTAAATAAAATTTTAGTCATGCCTGAAGTTCTCGGACCAGATGTTAAGAGGAAATTAACACTCAATGACATCTTTACAAGTGTTTAAACAAAACCTTAGTAATGTCTGAAGTCCTCGGACCAGATGTTAAGGGGAAATTAACACTCAATGACATCTTTACAAGTGTTTAAACAGAACCTTAGTAATGTCTGAAGTCCTCGGACCAGATGTTAAGGGAAAATTAACACTCAATGACATCTTTACAAGTGTTTAAACAGAACCTTAGTCATGCCTGATGTTCTCGGACCAAATGCTTTGGTTTTTCACTAAGTGTCAAAATAGAACCTTAGACATCCATCTCGTCGGATGGCTAGCTTTGAGCAAATTAAAGTCCTCAATTATTGTGAGATCAAAACCCCACTTTTTCTCTTCGGATAAAGAGGGAAAAATCAGAGTTTTGAGGGGCTATTGTGGGGTAAAGGCCCAAATTTTTATATTGGACCCTGGGCCTTGGCCGAGTACATGAGTAGTTTAAGGAGGAATGAATGGTAATGAATGGTTCAGACTCAAAACTTAATAAGTAAGATACAAATGGGAAGGTGATCCGAGGAGAAATATCTCCTCAGATAAGCTAAATATAAATCAGATGTAGATCCTAATGATCAAAGTGACCTTCTAGGAAGCTCTAATGATAGGGATGTGGGCCATAAACATCTAAGAAAGATGGGAACCCAAAAATATCTAAGGAAAAGCTGCTACCACCACATTGACTGGCCACATTTATGTGGAGAAGACCTCTGAACAGTGTTGTCTTGGTTACCACAACTCATAGAAAACCAAAGAGGGTGTTTGCTGGGACAGGTACTCAAATAAGGGCTCAGATTATCAACAAGTGTAGGATAAAGATGGTCCAAAGGGAGCTATATAATGTAAGAGACCCTTCATGAGGAAAGGACCCCTGGAAGGGGGGGGGGGGAATAGAGAAGAGGTACTGTAGTAATTTAAATTGCACTTGTACTCTATTTAATCAATTTATATGGAGCCTTACCTCATTGGACAATGAGTTCATCTCCTTGGACAATGAATTCATTTAGCTCTATGTTCCTTATTCTTGCTTAATCATCTTCTACAATCATACTAATAGTTGTTAAATTTATTAGTGCCTAGTTCTTTTAACTCATTCTCTACAAATTTATTGTACTGGCCTCGCTAAGACAACTTCTCATACATCTTGGGTTTAGGGGCTACAAAGCGTGTCCCTACATATATATATATATATATATATATATATATAAGCTTAGCTTCAAACTAATTTTCCTTTAACTCACTATTTGATTATCGAAAAAACCATTATTATATAGTTTTAACCACATTATTTTTTTAATAAACCATATCACTTGATTATACAAATACACATAAATAATATCATAAAAATAGCCACTTTGTGAATTGGAGAAAATAGCTCCAAAGTCATTCGAGACAAAATTTTGTCCATTTCAAATTTATACAGGGTTTTAGTTTTACTTCAAACCAGTTTAAGGAATCTCTTCTAACTCAGCTAAATGTTTTGTTTTCTCGATGGAAAACTTTGTGTAAAAGTAGTTTTTCGAGTTGTCCAGTGTTTATTGGCATTAGAAGAAATTAATTAAAGGAAAACTAATTTTGGTTAACATAAAAAGTATGACTTATTTATTAGAGAATTTTTTCCCATTAATTCTTTTGGAAAATAACTCTATCTCATGTTAGGCTATATAAGGGAAGTTAAGAGTTTGTTTTCTAATACATTTAAGGTTGCGGCCAAAAATTAAAAAATAAAATAGTTTTATAAAAAAAAATATTTTTTTTAGAAAAAATGACTTAATTTTTAGAAACCTTAAAATCAAAACAAACAAAACGTTATAAGACATCATATTATATTATATATAATAAAAGTTGGGCTTAGACGCTGTAGTTGCGCCATATGACTTCACCAAATTGTAGAAATTTTAATAAATTTTAAAAAAGAGAAATAAAAAAACATAAAAGAAAAAAAAGATCGAATTTGCATTTTTTTTTTTCCCTACGTATAGAACTTGCATTTTTTTTTCCCTACGTTTTTTTTTTTTTTTTTGGTGGATAAATTTGCATTTTATGTCAATACTTTTTCCTAATTAAAAAAAAAAAAAGTATTTTGAGTTTCACCTAAACTACTTATTTTTGTTCATATTATCTTTTTCACAACCTAAAATTCTCACTATATATACACAGAATATTTACGTACTTTACAATTATTTACTATATTTGTCCTTTAATTTTTCTGACTTTGTGGTACATTAAATGAAGAAGGTGGGGATGAAGGTAGAGGTTGAAGAAGCCATGGAGTTGGAGGACCAACTTCACAAACGATTCAAGCATGACCCATCTCTACTGGCAGCAATGGAGCCTGGCACAGAACCTGTCACAGAGCCTGCAATGAAGGCCATCACAGAGCCTGCGTTAGGGGCCGTCACAGAGTCTGCAATGGAGGCCGTCCTGAAACCACCAAAGACCATTTGGAAGTCCATGTAAAAATTGCCAATCCTTAAAATACTTTCACTTCCTTTTTTTGTTTTTGGTCTCAACTCATTGTAAAGTTAAATCACCACTTATTTTTGTTTGTTTGTTTTTATTATTGCAAGACGTGACCGGGTATTACGATCATCAGATTTACCACTTACTTCAGAGAAAGGTGTGAGCCATTGTTTAGATTTTATTTTCATTTTGTTAGGTTTTTTTTTTTTTTTTTTTTTTTTTTTCATTAAATTGAATAAATTTTGTGTATTTGCTGCCTTTTTATTATATATAATACGATTTTTATCAACAAGTTTTATAGATAGGTTGGAATACTATGTTTGATCACACATTTTAGTGTTTTTTTAGAAGTCAATATAGTAAGCAATATATTTGTATTTTTTAATTTCTTATTACATGATTATTTGTTATTGACATCAATATTTTATAATGGATTTATTTGTTATGGCTTTTGCTTTTGTTTGGTGTTTTGTTCCATGTAATCTATATTCTTTAATTAAAAGCAAAATTTGTTGTCAAACATGAAATTGGATACGAGAGAATCTATCCGTCCAAATTTCTATATAACTCTATCTTTACTTAACTTTGTTTTTTTTTTAAGCTCCAAAATTTGGATATTTTTTCATTAATGAATTGAGGTTTTGGCTTAATTTTGTTTTCAACCGTTTCAGTTATTGAATTCATTATTTTTTTTCATGTATAATATTAATATCTGTGTTTTTTCTCGAACCATTTCCCCCCTATACCTCCAAGCACTTTGTACATGAGGAGGTATCAATTCAGTCACAAAACTTTTAGCTATTTATTATTGTAGGGACTCAACTTGGATTGGACCCAGAGTATGAATGGGTTTTCAGCCCAACAAGCCCAAACAATAAATTTTTAGAGCATGGGTACAAGAACTAGTACTGTTCGACAGGAAATGTTATATTCGCTGAGTAATAAGGGATGTGTCAGGCTGATTGTATGAGAAAAATTCTCCTTGGCTAGGTTTCGGTGAACCTCTCTTATGCATGGAATATCTGTTCTTCCCTCCCAAAAAAGTCCTCTTTAAAGGTCATCCGTTTCCATGTTATATACTCCGTTCCTTCCTCCATTTCCATTGTACACGTGTAGTTCTTATCTTGAGAACTCCTTCCTGTCCCATCCAGCACCTACCGAAACCTTTGCTCAGTGGCCATAAAGCTGCTGAGTTACTGTTCAGGTATCACCTCCACATTAATGCGGCTAGAGGGTTAGCTGGAAAGCATTTAATGTGGATGTGATAGCCTTGGAAGATATTTGCTACCTTCCCCGACTCCTCCTTAGGTTTATATTCAATTTCCAATTCAGATACAACTTTACGGAGCATCCTGAATAAAATGAAAGTTACGTTCACCTCGGACTTTGGTGTCCGAGGTGATTTTCGTCCTCGGACGTGTGTCATGCCACTATACACGATATCCTTCCCTTTCTCCTATATTATCCCCTCAATAATTCTTTTACACTATCCTCGGATAACTAAGCGTCCTCGGATTGGGCCGTTGGGCCCTGAGCCCACTTCTGAGGATTCCTATATCCTTTTAAACAACAGGCCCCACAATAGCCCTTCAAAATCTCGCTTTTTGTCACCTCGGGAAAAAGGGAGATTTTGATATCCTGCCCTCATTTATTTCGTAGACTTCCCCTGCTTTCAGAATGTCTTTTTGCTTGCCCAAGGCATGCACCTGACGTTTCGGCGTCAGGAGCACGCCATTATTAAATAATGACGGCTTTGTTGTCCCACACGTTTCAACAATCTGATACAAATCTAACGGTGGGGGATCCTTTGCATTTATGGGCGGGATTTTTTCCTCTTCCAATTTCTGTGCCCTTATAAAATGTCTTTCAAACCAAATCTCTCTTCAGTTATAAATCACACCGTCTCAGCACATAATCATTGAATCTGTCTCTCTCTCATTACTCCACGCTCTCATAAATACTAGGAGCCTGTCCGAGGAGCTTACTTTTTAAACCTGTAAGTTTCCTGAACCCTCCCTAGTTTTCTATCTTCTGCGTCAGTTTTTCTCTATTACTGTTAGAAAATGGGTAGATTTAAGTATCTAGTTGACTCCGAGGAGCAAATAGAAGCATTTAGGGCTAAGTATAGGATTCCCCCAACAGTGGGTATGAGATACGCTTCCCCTCAAACTTGGTTACACGATAGAAAAACGGGGGAAGTAGTCATCCCTATGATAGCTTTTATCGAGGGAGGGATGACTATCCCAATGGGTAGTCTGACTAGAAGTTACCTCAGGTTCTTCAGATTATCTCCCACACAGTGCGCTTCGAATATGTTCAGGGTGCTTGGGAGTATAGAGGCTCTAAATGCCTTGTACAATTTAGGTCTGACCCATCACGATGTGAACTGGGTATATAACCTCAATCACTTGAAGGATCAGGGATATTACCTTAAGTCTAGGTTCCCTACAGTAAGATTGATCCAGTGCCTCCCTACCTCAAACAAGGGTTTAAAAGACGATTTCCTTATTTTCTCCGAGGAGTGGCATGATGGTTTGCCCTGTTCGACGCAAGAGGGACAACCAGGTGGGGTTCTTAGGATGTATGCCCCTTATAAGTCAGATTAAATTTTTAATTGAAGCTATTTTTATTTCTGACAAAAATTTCCTCCCATATTTTAATGACTTTGCAGACAAGCGCGCCACTAGACGTAATTTCAGGCTGATCAATAGGGAGAGCTTAGACAGAATCCTACGATCCAAGGTGTATATGAATCCATCCGACGGCCAATTAAGAGCGGCACATTTAATACTCAAGTACGATCCCACTTCAAAGGCCTTTCAAGTTCCCAAGTACGTGATAAAGGCAAAAGATTCTCGGCTCCACCGTATCAGTGTAGCCTTTGAGGGATTCATCATTCCTGAGGACACTCCCATTCCTGAAGGTGTACCCTTCACCGAACCATCGTCTAAGGCCACTCTCTCTACAGGAGCTTCATCATCACGCTCCGTTCCCCAAAAAGTGAGAGAGAGAGAAAAAGAAAGAGAAAAAGAGGCAGAAGAAGAAGAAGAAGAAGAAGCAGAAGAAGAAGAAGAAGAAGAAGAAGAAGCAGAAGAAGAAGAAGAAGAAGAAGAAGAAGCAGGAGAAGAAGAAGAAACTTCAGGAGGACTTGTAGAGTTATCTGATTCTGCCAACGAATTCAAAGTTTTCAACCAACCCCAATCTCCCGAGGTGACCTCTGAGAAAATGGGTATCCAAAGGAGAAGTCAGAGGAGCTTAAAAGACGTAATCGAGGGCCAGCCTGGCCAGGTAGTGGAAAAGCAAGTTCAGCCCAACCCCCCACCTCCTCCTCCTCTACATCCTCGGTCACCCCAACCGACTGTGACCGAGCCCAGCAATCCAAAGAAGAGGAGAGAACCAAAGGGTAAAGAAGTGATGGACGCAGGGAGGCCTCATAATACCCGTGAAGATGAGGACCAAAGAGCTGCTAAGCAGCAGAAAACAAGCCACAGGTCGCAGCGAGGGGTGGATAAGACGACCATTCAGTCCTCGGAACCTGGGGCCTGGCTCCCAGCCCCTATGCTAGATGAGAAGCCTCTGAGGGAGGATGCTTCAATCAGGGACTTCAGTGACGGACTTGGGTGCCGAGTTGCCTCAGCATTAGAGGAGCCACTTCTTCTTCCTAAGGACATGGCTGAGCTGAGAGCAATCAAGAGAAACGAGGTTTTTCAAAATACCAAAAGATATTTGGGCATGGTATGACGCTTTTACCGTTATATTTCTATTGTCTTTTATCATACACATTTTTCTGTTATGTATTTTTAATTCCTTTTACTCCAGGCCGTTCAAACCACCTTCAGGCTGGAGGAGATAATTGAATCCTGCCACTAGCAAATAGACGAGGAGAGGAAGAAAAGGATAGCAGCTGTGCGCACACTCAATGCTTCTGAGCAAAACATCGTGCAGCTGAAGAAGAGGTTAACTGCCGAAGAAAGTGCTTGGAAGAGTGCTGACTCAGCTCTGGAGGGGGCCCAAAAACAGGCCAAGGACCAAAGGAAGCTTTTGCGTGACGCCAATGCCCAGCTAGCAACCTCTAAGGAACAGGTGCTAACTCTGAAGAAACAATTGGAGGAAGTCCAGAAGCTCAGAGATCAGGCTGAAAAAGCCAAAGCTGAGGCTGAAAAAGAAAGAGACGTCGTTGAGCAGCATGGTTACGATGTGGGCATCGTTGAGACAGAGAACACTTTCCGAGCTGAGGTGCCCATTGTGTGCCGAGAGTATTGTTCCTTGACCTAGCAAGAAGCTCTCAACCGAGCTGGGGTTGAATCCTCATCAGAGTTGAGGAAACCTGAAAATGTTTATATCCCCCCAGCCATTTGGGCCTCCACTCCCTCTACTCCACAAGGGGAGGCATCCTCTACAGCTGCTGAGCCACCTAAGGAAGTTCAAACTCAGGCTCTTCCCTCGCTCAATCAGCAAGAGCAGCCACAAATGCCTGAAAAAGTAAAGGATCTATCTTCGGCCAAAGAAGTAGAAGGGCCCAAAAATGGAGCGGCCTCTCAAACTTTTGAACAGGCCTTAGCCTCAACCACCCTGCCTGTTGGAGAAGCTCCTAAGGCGCAGGAAAGGGACGTTCCTCCTGAGGCAGCTGGCAAGGCCCTTCTACCCAAACTCCAAATAAAGTTAACCAAATAATTACTTGTAGTCAAATTCCTTTTAGTGTCCTTTTCATTTCATTTTTCTCCTTTTTTTTAAAAAAAAAAATCCTTTTAAGGATGTTCCTGGTTGCAATATGTACTTCTTTTTGAAAACTTATAAGAGATATTGGGGTTTCGTTTATCACTTATATAATTCCCTATATGACTGCTCTTCATTACTTACGTTTATTCATCTACTTTTCTTATGATCTCGGACTGTAAAGGAATGAAAGTTGACATTATAGGGAAGAATCATAACTTTATACACAATCATTAAGAACTCAAAACAGGCTATAATAGTGACCCCCACAGCCTTATAAAGGCTCCCTGTAGTATTCATTAAAAAGTATACGTATCTAGGATAGCACTTTTACATTTCATCCAGAGAGGTATTGACCCCCTTGAAACGCTTTAAGTGATGCTCATGGCATCTACTTCGATATGTATCTCTAGTCACACGAACCCCTTTTAGAAGACATAGATTCCAACTGAGTTGTCTAAATAGTTTGTTATACCTTAACCCAAAAGTGATACCGAGGACCTAATATAGCTTAGTTTCGGTTTAACACTTCCATTTATAGTGTACTAATTTCCACTAAGTTGTAGTCCGAGGACCTAACATGACTTAGCTTCTGTTTAATACTTCCATTCATAGTGTACTAATTTTCACTAAGTTGTGGTCCGAGGACTTGACATGACTTAGCTTCTGTTTAATACTTCCGTTCATAGTGTACTAATTTCCACTAAGTTGTGGTCCGAGGACCTGACATGACTTAGCTTCTGTTTAATACTTCCGTTCATAGTGTACTAATTTCCACTAAGTTGTGGTCCGAGGACCTGACATGACTTAGCTTCTGTTTAATACTTCCATTCATAGTGTACTAATTTCCACTAAGTTGTGGTCCGAGGACCTGACATGACTTAGCTTATGTTTAATACTTCCATTCATAGTGTACTAATTTCCACTAAGTTGTGGTCCGAGGACCTAACATGACTTAGCTTCTGTTTAATACTTCCATTGATTTTAGAAGCGCATATTGCAGGAGCAAGATAAATTATAAAGGAAATTAAAGCACAACTTGTTAATAATAATACCTTTTCAGGTTGCTTACATTCCAGGGATAGAGTATAGTTTTTTCATCTAAATCTTCTAAATAGTAAGCCCCTATCCCTGCTACAGATGTAATACGATATGGCCCTTCCCAATTGGGCCCCAACTTTTCCCAGGCTGGGTTCTTGGTATTTCCCAAGACCTTCCTCAACACCAAGTCTCCTGGAGCTAATGGCCTTAGTCTGACATTTGCATCATAGCCCTGCTTCAGCTTGTGCTGGTAGTACACTAATTGAACCATAGCTTTCTCTCGTCGCTCATCTATCAAGTCTATACTTTTCCTCAACAGCTCATCATTTCCATCTGGGGTGAAATTGCTAGTTCTCAGTGTTGGAAAGCCCGTTTCAATAGGGATCACGGCCTCAGCTCCATACGTCATTGAGAATGGGGTCTCCCCTGTTGATCGTCGGGGCGTTGTTCTATACGCCCAGAAGACATGCAGAAGTTCTTCCACCCATCTTCCCTTTGCATCGTCCAGCTTTTTCTTAAGTCCACCCACTGTGACTTTGTTGACAGCCTCGGCCTGTCCATTTTCCTGTGGATAGGCTGGGGTGGAATACCTATTTTTTATCCCCAAGTCGGAACAATACCTTCTAAAAGCCTTGCTGTCAAATTGTAGACCGTTGTCCAAGATGAGTTTGAGGAACCCCAAATCGAGTAATGATATTCCTTAATAGAAATCTTTTGACGTCAACATCCCTGATGTTAGCCAGAGGCTCAACTTCAACCCACTTCGTGAAATAGTCCGTGCCAACTAGCAGGTACTTCTTATTTCCTACTGCTCTAGGGAAAGGGCCAACGATATCCAAGCCCCACTGAGCGAAAGGCCAAGGACTAGAAAGAGGATTAAGAACTCCTCCAGGCTGATGAATATTTGGCGCGAACCTTTGGCATTGATCACATTTCCTTACATACTCCTGCGCTTCCTTTTGCATGCCTGGCCACCAGTACCCTTGGGTAATCGCCCTGTGAGACAAAGACCTTCCTCCAGTGTGACTACCACAAATTCCTTCATGTAGCTCTTCTAGAAGATCCTCCGACACTTCAGGGCGTACACAGAGCAGATAAGGCCCAGAGTAAGAGCGTTTGTACAACTTCTTATCCTCGGATAGCCAAAAACAGGGAGCCTTCCTTCGTATCTTTTCTGCCTCTGACTTGTCCTCGGGCAGTATATCCTTCTCAAGGAACAATATTATAGGATCCATCCAACTACGCGCTGAACTGATTTGGTTGATCTGTGGCGTTTCCGTAGTTACTTGGGTAGGTGTGCCCAAGTCCTCGACCATGATCATTCGAGGTAAGTTTTGAGCCAAGAAGGTGGCAAGAGTAGCTAAAGAGTCTGCATGGGCATTTCCACTCCTAGGGACATGGGTTATTTTAAAGAATTCAAAATTGGCTTGCATACGCCTAACCTGGCTCAAGTATTCCTGCATTCTTGTATCTCGAGCCTCTAGTTCCCCTCTGACCTGACCCACGACAAGCCCCGAGTCTGAGAAGATTTCCACAGTTTTTCCGCCTAGCTTATTGACCATTGTCATCCCCATTAGTAAAGCTTCATATTTCGCCTCGTTATTAGTAGCTGAGAATCCCAGCCTTAGAGACTTCTCAATGATGACTTCCTCAGGAGATATCAGTACAAGTCTCACTCTAGACCCCTGCTGATTTGCTGCCCTATCCACATACACCGTCCAGGATGAAATAGGTTGCGCGGAGATGAGGCCAACTGATTTTTCATCCATGCCACCTGGGCTTGTCTTTATTTCTTTAGGACCTTCAGCAAACTCGGCCACTAGATTGGCGAGCACTTGACCCTTCACGGACGTACGGGGCATATACTTGACATCAAAAGCCCCTAAAATTGTGCCCCACTTGGCAACCCTACCAGTATAGTCTGCACTTCGAAGTACTGCATTGATCGGATATTGAGTCAGGACAACCACTGTATGCGCCTGAAAATAATAGGGAAGTTTTCTGGTAGCGTGCACCACTGCTAAAATGGCCTTTTCCAATGGCAGGTAGCGTATTTCGGCCTTGTGAAGAGACTTACTCACATAGTAGACTGGCCGCTGTACTCCATTGTCCACTCGTATCAGAACAAAACTAATCGCATAAGTGGTGATCGCTAGGTAGGAAAAAAGAACCTCGTCTACCTTGGGGCTAGACATGATGGGTGGCCGAGATAGATACTCCTTCAACTGTTGAAATGTTAAGGCACACTCCTCAGTCCATTCGTATCCTTTCCACTTGTGGAGCAGCAAGAAAAAAGGCCTGCACCTATCCGCCGACCTAAATATGAATCTATTCAATGCGGCGGTCATCCCGGTCAGCCTTTGGACCTCCTTGGGATTCCGAGGTGGTTGCAAGTTAGTTATGGCTCTAATTTGATCAGGGTTGATCTCAATTCCCCGATAAGTCACCATGTGACCCAGGAACTTACCTGAGCTTACTCCAAATGAGCATTTGGATGCGTTCAGCCGCAATTTATGCCTTTTTAAAATCTCGAAATGATGGTTAAGGTCCGTCACGTGCTCGGCCACTACCTTACTCTTTACGACCATATCATCAATATAAATCTCAATGTTTCTGCCCAACTGCGGCTCAAACATTTTCGTCATCATTCTCTGGTAGGTAGACCCCGCGTTCTTCAGACCAAAGGGCATTACCTTGTAGTGATAATTTCCAGTGGGAGTGAAAAAAACGGTCTTCTCCTGGTCGCCCAAGGCCAGTAGGATATGATGGTGGCCTTGAAAGGCGTCTAGGAAACTCATCCGAGGATGGCCCACTGTTACATCCACCAACTGATCTATACGAGGCATAGGAAAAGGGTCCTTTGGGCACACTCTGTTGAGGTCCGTAAAATCAACACACACACGCCATTTTCCACTTTTCTTTTTCACTACGACTGTATTGGCCAACCATTGAGGGTAAAATACCTCCTTGATAGCCCCAGCCTGCTTTAACTTGGTCACCTCGTCTTTAATAGCCTCGACGTGTACCCTGGACGAACGCCGAGATGGTTGTTTCTTTGGAATAAACGAAGGATTGACGTTCAGATGATGACAAATGAACTCCGGATCCACTCCCGGGGCTTCATAGGCATTCCATGCAAACACATCAACGTTTCTCCTAAGAACCTCAACCAACTGCTCTTTCTCTGACAAAGGCAACTGAGCCCCAACCTGAAAGTACTTCTCTGGATCATCACCAACGCTCACCCTTTCCAAATCTTCACACCTCATTTCCTCTGCGGAAGCGCCGAACTGGGCTCCCTGAATCCTTGATTGCTATAAATCACCCTCGGCTGCGGCAGAAGTACTTGTCTCTGGCCGATGTTGAATGGCCATTATCATGCACTGCCTAGCCATGGTCTGATTTCCCAAAATTTTTGAAACCTCGCCTCCCGAGGGATACTTCACTTTCTGATGAAGAGTGGAAGAAACAGCCCCCAAAGCATGCAACCAAGGTCTACCCAAAATAGCCGTATACGGAGAAAAATCATCCACCACAATAAAATCCACCTCCACCATATCTGAACCAGTCTGCACAGGTAATTTAACCATCCCCAACGGAGTGACCGATTTGCCCTCAAAGCCCACCAGCGGGGAACTTTATGTTGTCAGATCTTCAGGTTTCAAATTCAGCCCCCTAAATAAATCAGGGTACATCTCGGCGGCACTTCCATCATCAACCATCACTTTTCTCACGTCATACCCTCCGATCCTAATCGTAACCACCAAAACATCATCGTGCAGTTGTATGGTTCCTCTCTTATCCTCTTCTGAAAAGCCTAACACCAGCGAGGTACCCGGTCTGGCTTTCTTCGGCCTCGAACTGGAGCCCTCCTCCGAGCACTGAGACACAGACATTGCCCTGGAAGGGTAAAACCCAGTTCTTCCCGGGGCAGCAAATATAACGTTTATCGTGCCCAAAAGGGGTCCTCTCCAAGCATCCCCCTAAAACGCCGAGCCTACGTGGCCTCCTCGGCCGCCGGAGTGATGCAGAAGTTGGGTCAACTTCCCCTCTTGCACAAACTGTTCTAAGTGGTCCCACAGATTTTTACAATCTTCGGTGATATGTCTATGGTCTTGATGGTACTGGCAATAAAGGTTCCGATTACGCTTCGCAGGATCCCCCGCCATCCTATTGGGCCACCTAAAGAACGGCTCGTCCTTTATCTTCTCCAGAACTCGCTGGACTGGTTCTCGGAACATGACACTAACCACCTGGGAGTTAGCAGGTCCTGATTGCCCCCCAAAGTCCCTCCGATGTCGGTTGTTATTATACCGGTCCGGCCTGAAATCCCTCATCTCCTGAGTTACTGCCTTAGACTTTCCTCTGCCCTGCATCGATCCTCCTCTACTCTTCTATATTTGTCTATTCGATCCATAAGCTGGCGCACACTAGTAACAGGCTTGCCAGTCAAAGACTTCCTCAGACCGTGCTTGGTTGGAAGACCTTCCTTAAAAGTGTTCATAGCCACGTCATCGTGAGCTCCATCTACCTCGTTGAACATTTTCCAATATCTGTCCGAGTAGGCCTTCAGGGTTTCCCCCTCCCGCATAGACATGGATAGTAGTGATCCCAAGGGTTGAACAACCCTTCTACATGTAATAAAACGGGCACCAAAAGCCTGGGTGAGCTTCTCAAAAGAGTCAATAGTATTAGTTCTCAGACCATTAAACCATCTCATTGCCACTGGGCCCAAGCTAGACGGGAAAACCTTGCACATTAAGGCCTCATCCTTGGCATGAATAGCCATTCTCTGGCTGTAGTGGCTAACATGTTCTACTGGGTCTATTTGACCATTATAAATGGTGAACACAGGCTGATGGAACCGCCGAGGAAGACTAGCGTCCTCAATACGTCGCGTGAAGGGCGACTTAGAGACCTGACTCAAAGCTTTGTTCAAGGCGTCATTCCCCTGACCCTGGCGAGGCGGACTCTTATTCCTTCGCCCATGGTGGTACTCCTCTTCACACGAAAAAGATTCGCTGGGTGGAGTTCTCGACCTTCGCCTATAACTGGTGTCATCCGACTCCTCAGAGGAGTGCCCAGAGTTATGAGCCTTACGCCTTCATCGCTCATGTCGCAATTCCCTCTTCAACTTGTTAATCTTATGCTGCATATTTCCTTCGCTCTTTATAGGGGAAACATGGCCTTTCCCCCGAGAGCGACTTCTATCTGTATGGGTTGTTCGTGTACTTCCCTCACGATCCCCCCTGTGTTCGTGGGCTACCAATGGATTACTGTGCTGAGAGCCCCTAGACTCTGCCTGGTGCTGATTAGCATCCACCTGTTGTAGGCCCGTCAATGGTTGCTGCGGTGCTCCTTCTTCCATCGCGAGTATCACACTTGCCTTTCCTTCTCAACAGATCAAGTTCTTCCCACAGACTGCGCCAATTGTAGGGACTCAACTTGGATTGGACCCAGAGTATGAATGAGTTTTCAGCCCAACAAGCCCAAACAATAAATTTTTAGAGTATGGGTACAAGAACTAGTATTGTTCGACAGGAAATGTTATATTCGCTGAGTAATAAGGGATGTGTCAGGCTGATTGTATGAGAAAAATTCTCCTCGGCTAGGTTTCGGTGAACCTCTCTTATGCATGGAATATCTGTTCTTCCTTCCTCCCAAAAAAGTCCTCTTTAAAGGTCATCCGTTTCCATGTTATATACTCCGTTCCTTCCTCCATTTCCATCGTACACGTGTAGTTCTTATCTTAGGAACTCTTTCCTGTCCCATCCAGCACCTACCGAAACCTTTGCTTAGTGGTCATAAAGCTGCTGAGTTACTGTTCAGGTATCACCTCCACATTAATGCGGCCAGAGGGTTAGCTGGAAAGCATTTAATGTGGAGGTGATAGCCTTGGAAGATATTTGCTACCTTCCCCGACTCCTCCTTAGGTTTATATTCAATTTCCAGTTCAGATACAACTTTACGGAGCATCCTGAATAAAATGAAAGTTACGTTCACCTCGGACTTTGGTGTCCGAGGTGATTTTCGTCCTCGGACGTGCGTCATGCCACTATATACGATATCCTTCCCTTTCTCCTATATTATCCCCTCAATAATTCTTTTACACTATTCTCGGATAACTAAGTGTTCTTGGATTGGGCCGTTGGGCCCTGAGCCCACTTCTGAGGATTCCTATATCCTTTTAAACAACAGGCCCCACAATTATTAATTTAGAATGTTACATATGGATACATATGCTGGTTTAGGGTTGATAAACTTATAACCATTTGAATGAAATCAACACTAAAACAAATGATTTAAACATCAAACTAAGAAATAAAAGTTAAATTTCTTTTAAGTGTACAAGTACAATTTTTTTTTTATCTTAAATTTTGAATTAATTCTTTTTTTATTTTATTTGTTATTATATTTAATTATTTTATCAAAATATTTTTTGTTAAACCGTGTATCGGACGGGCATAATACTAGTTCATATATAAATCACATGGCATATTAAAAATGTCCTACGATATCAAAATTACACATTATTAGTTTATTTAACTGCCATGTAGTCCAAAATAAATTACACACCATTAGTTTTTACTTTTATTTTTTTAACCGCAACCTAGTAGGAGAATTTTTTTTTTTTTTTTTTTAAATCAGTTTGAAGGAAAATGTTTTCTTCAGAATCCCAATTCCTATCATTCATATATATATATATATATATATATATATATATATTAAGTACCAATAAAGTAACTAGTGTGATAGATAACTAAGATTTGAAAATTATTTAATTTGTTTCTCAAAAAAAAATTTATTTAATTTTGTTTTTTAAAACTAGCAAAACCCAAAAAAACAAAAAGAAAAAAGAAAAAGAAAAAGAATGCCCAGAAGCAGAGACAGAGACAGAGCATGAGCAACAGGAACACGGACACGGACACGAACACAGTAGAAGTAGAAGAAGAAGAAGAATCTGTCATTGATCTCATCAATCACACCGGCGGCGACTCAACCACATCCTCCTCCTCCTCCTCATCCGCCCATGCCGATCCGATGGCCCCGCCATCACCACCACCGCCTACGCCGGCCATCGTAATGTCCTCAAGAGATCCCGACGCCATCTTCAGCGGTGGCGGCATCAGGTTCCTCCCTCTCTCTCTCTCTGTTGATTTTTGTTTTTTTACTTTCGTTTCAATTGTTATTAGAAAACAACAAAAACATTGATTCTGAAAAAGCAAGTTTTTTTTTTTTTTTTGTGTGAATTAAATTCCAAGAGAAATAAAATTTAGGTTGATTTTATATGATTTGAGAATTTGAACTTATTAGGTTTCAAAATCTAGTGTGATATATTTTTTCATTTCAATTGAAAGTAACCTAGTTACTTTCAATTTAGTTATCATGAGAAAACAACAAACATTGATTATGGAAAGCGAATTATTTGTTTGTGAATTCAATTCCAAGAAACGAAATTGAATTTTTTTTTTCCTGTTATTTGTTTGAAAATGTTATTAGGTTATAAAATCTAATGTAATTTTTTTAATTAAAAAAAATTAGGTAAGTGCAATTCACAGAACTATACACGAATCAAACTCAAAGTTTGGGGTTTTCTTCAGGGAAAAGTGATTTTTTTTTTTTTACCGAAATGGTGGATTTTGTTCGATTTTAATGGGTCCCAGTGAGGTGGGTTTGTGAGAGACTCTGAATTTTAATGCAAAATGTTGTGTATGTAGTAGAACTCTTTTTTTTTTTTTTTTTAAGGAAAGTAGTAGAACTCTTTTATGAGTATATATTTTATGAACTCTACAAGTTTTACTACATACAGCTTACGAACTGATGAGTCAATGAATGTGATTAGTGGGTTTCAACAACCTCGAAACTGAATATTTGAATTGTCTCTTTATGATTGGTAACATATCAGTTTGTAAGGTCAATGTAGTAAAACTTGTAGTATTTGTAGCGATACTCGTTTGTGAATAATTATAGAGAAAAACATAATTTCCCAACTTGCTGACTTGTGCGATTGTGAGTGGTGGGACACTTTTTGCCCATGTAGACCCACCACTTGCTATCGCATAAGGCAACAAGTTGTGAAATTGGGTGTGAGGATGGGTGTGTCCATAGGAGAACTGATATTTTGAATTCAGTTCACGCGAAAGCTATGGCTACACGTGTATTCATTCTTGATTTGGTTGATTAGCCTGTGTATGATGATGAACGTTTTGGGAGTAAGTAAGCCTTCTTAAATAAACATGGAGAGTAGGGGGTGTTAATGACTTATTTGGGAGTTAATTCAAAGAAAAAAAAAATTAGGCTTGAATTGGGTGGTTTAATGTAGGCTTTACTAGTGCTATAAATATTTAATAATAGGTGAGTGATGTCAAAAGACAAGGTTGTTGAATTGAGGTTGACTATGATTGTGGGAGTTGAAGTATATTTTGTGGTTCAAGAATATTTTTAGGTTTAAACTCTAGTGCTTTTTCTTTTTCTGAATGTAAACCTATTTTGTAAAGATAAGTACATTGCA
The DNA here is from genome assembly GCA_030445155.1 of Quercus variabilis. Classification (NCBI taxonomy): domain Eukaryota; kingdom Viridiplantae; phylum Streptophyta; class Magnoliopsida; order Fagales; family Fagaceae; genus Quercus; species Quercus variabilis. The sequence continues at coordinate 53,571,366 of CP129454.1, read as the reverse complement.
TACAACCATATGGGATTCAAACTTTGAGTTTAAAAGTTAAGGTCTTCTCCCTTATATTAAAGCTATAGCTACATATGTACTCACTCTTGAGTTAGTTGGGACTCAAAAAAAGAGAGGGGGGGGGGGGGGGGTGGAGGGGGGTGTAAGTATGAGCTAAACTTTCAGTGCATTGCCTACCAATTAACTTTCCTTGACTCCGTACAAGTGTACAACCTATTTTACGACCTTTTTATATGTTTATAAAGCACATGGGTTTGGGTTGTATGATTATAACCTGGCTCTAATAAAGTCCTGAGTAAAACATTCATTGCAGTGGACTCTAATTGGTTTTAGTTTAGTCCTGGTGTTGATCTGTGGGAATTCAACCTGAATTGTTGTTATCTTTTACCTGAATCTTAAGTATGTCTATCTTGTTCATATATGTAATGGTTTTGATAGTTTAAAAACATAATTTCTATAGTAAGTTTCCCCTCCAAATTTCATGGTGATGAGTTCTGATGGAAAGTTTAAACTTTTTGAAATTCTGTTCTGCCAGATTTGAACCTCATGCATGTTCAATTTTAACAGTGTGAGCATGGCTTGCTTGGATTGTACTTAATCTCATTTAGATGTCAGAGATCAATTACAATATTCAGCAATGACAAGAATTTCATAATGATTTAAGTCATGGGAATTTTATGATTTCATAATTTTAAAGGACTTTTGAACCCTTGATACATGTTTATAGAGAATACCATGAGTTTGGTAAAATACCTTTGTTTGGAATCTTGTCTTGGTTTTTTTTTTTTTTTTTTTGGGCAAAAGGATGACTGCTTTATAGTGTAATTTCGACCGACAGTTCTTGAGACTGGTTGCAGTTGTAAGTCTGACCAAATCTTCTATTTATTGTTTAGCTTTCTCACTGGAAATCGAAATGGAAGTTTCAATTATGGATATTCCACTTTCAAGGGTAAAAGAGCTTCCATGGAGGATTTCTACGAGACAAGGATTTCAGAAGTTGATGGTCAGATGGTTGCTTTTTTTGGTGTTTTCGATGGTACGGCCTAGGTTTTTATTACCTATCCATGGTACGATTTTGTTTTTTTGAGTGTCTTATATCAGGAGAAAATTCATGGCTGGCGGTGCCTTGTTCTTTCTGCTAGACTTGTTACCTTTCTAGGTTGAATATTTTTCTAGTGTTCAGGTCCTTGTGGACAGTCTAGATGCTTGTTTATCAACTTCTTTCATTGTTATGTGTTTACATGGATGTTGTGGTCCAATTCAGGCCATGGAGGTTCGAGAACTGCTGAATACCTTAAAAACAACCTTTTCAAGAATTTAAGTGGCCACCCAGATTTTATCAATGACCCAAAGACAGCCATTGGTATGAAGTTGGTGAATTTCTGGTGTTATTATGTACGAAATGCTGATTCAAGTTTTTTTTATTCACATGGGTAATGAACTAGAAGCAATTTACATTTCTATTTTCTGTTATAGTTGAAGTATTTAAACAGACAGATGCTGATTACCTCAATGAAGAGAAAGGTCAGCAAAAAGATGCTGGTTCAACTGCAACAACTGCTCTGCTCTTAGGGGACCGTCTGCTTGTTGCAAATGTTGGTGATTCTAGAGTTGTTGCCTGTAGAGCTGGTTCAGGTTGATGCCGTCTCTGTCAAGATTGTGATTTATTGGACTAATGCCTGTAAATTAAGGATGAACTTAGAGAAATAAAGAATCTCTCACTGCTTATAGTTCTTATTTTGTTTTGATAATGATTTTCTTACAAAAATTTCTTTTGCAATGACATCTCTATGCTGGACTAATGGATTGACTTCCATAGGTTTTATGTTGATTTCTATAAGAATACAAATATTTAATCAACAATTCAATATCTTGTATCTCTTTAATTTTGTGATCATTATTGCCTCCTTATGCAGCTATCCCATTGTCTATTGATCACAAACCTGAAAGATCTGATGAGCGCCAACGGATTGAACAGGCTGGAGGTTTCATCATTTGGGCGGGTAAGTTGCATCTTCGTGGTCTTGTATGTTTGCATCTGTTGTTTCTGGGACCCTGGGTTTGCGTGTGGTGTGAACTTCCGCTGTGGGAAGTTTTTATCTACTTTGTAGCTTTTGCCTAAAGAATATAGTGCCACTGGAGAACAACTTGGGCTGTGTTTAGCTAACTACACCTAACATCTAAAAGTTGAAAAGTTGTGTCAAAAATTTTTATAGTTTATTGGTTTAGATCTCTTTTGACTTTTGTGAATTACTTCACTCTTAACATTCAGAATAAGAAGAACAGCATGTGAAAAACTTGACTTGTATTGCACATGGATTTTGGAAATCAATCGTGGTGATGTTGTAGTAAGCACGTTGCACCAGCCCCTCAATTTGTAACATAAACAAACTTTTGTTTACATCTTATGCAGCCAATTTTAATACTGATTATATACAAACATATCATTTAATTATCTGCATATTAATCTACCTTAGGAAGAAAAGGAAAATAATACTAATAATAATTTGCCCATTAATCAAGCATCTCCCCCCGGGGGGGGGGGGGGGGGGATACCTTACTAATAATTTAAAAAATACATAATAATCTACAATTTGAGAGGCTGAACAGTTAAGTTGGTTTTTACACAATTCATTTTTTATACAAATATAATTGCATTTGAAACTGAATTCTTGTGCAAAGAATGCCAATGAGCTATAGCTCAACTTGCGCTTCTTTCCCTTGTAAGTGCTAGGTTGAGGGTGAAGTCATGAGTTCAAGACCTATTGGGTGTGTGCATAACTTACCAATCAAACAATCTTGAGAAAAGAATAATTCAAAAAGTGTAAGTAAACATAATGATAACTTACCAATCAAACAATCTTCCTGTACATAGTTGTTTTCCTTTCTCTTGTTTGTACATATTTTTTCTGGCTGCTTTATTCTTCTAATGAAGTAGTCTTCTCTTAATACAAGCTTTCTTACCTGTCAAAAAAAAAAATTGTGATAAGTTTTAAATTAATTAAGGGGTCATTCTTTGAGAATCCATATAATTAAGGAGGACGTCTAGAATCCATATAATTGTGAGAGGAGGAGAAAGAGTCTTGGAGGTGTGAGTAGAGAGGAAAGAAAATAAGAAAGAGTTACAAAGAAAGATTAACAGAGCTGTGAAAAAAAAAAAAAAACCCCTCTGATATGCATGTTGTGCATCTTGGAAGGCCAGCAACAATGAAAGGTGTTAATTTTAATGAAATTGTTCCTGACAATTAATAGCATTTTATTTTAATTTTAGGTAATATCATTGATCCAAGGTATGATTTGGTTTCATTTCAAAGTGTGGTTCATTTTAAACTTAATCTGATTGATGTTTATAGATTCTGATAGTAAACTGTAACTGAGAAATGTTGATGATATCTAAGGTTTCTACTTCTAGTCTTTTGAAGGAACCCCACAAGAAGTTCTTTGAATGCATTCCAATCTAGTTGCCACAGTTTTAGGGATAGTAAAAAGGGAAAGGTAATAAGTCGGAAGGCTTGTGAGGGTACTCTTCAGCAAGGTGAGTCTACCACCCTTTGACAAAAAAAGCCGCTTCCCGCCTGAAAGCTTCTTTTCCATCCTCTCAAGGATTGGATTCCAAATAGAGGCTGTTTTGTACAAAGTTCCCAAAGGCATACCCAAGTAAATCATAGGCAAACTGCCCACCTTGCACTGAAGGATATTAGCCAAAGACTGAATATTACGCACCTCCCTAATAGGGACAATTTCACTTTTCCCCACATTCACCTTCAAACTAGTAAAAGCTTGAAAACAAGTCGAAACCAGCCTAATAGAAAGAATTTGCTCTCTAAAGGCATCACAAAAAAGAATGGTATTATCAGCAAATAAAAGATAGAGAAACACAGATACTAGTAGAATTAATAGGACCCACATGAAAACCCTGAATGAAACCACCTTCCTCCGTTTTCTTCAGGATATGACTTAAAACCTCCATGATCAAAAGAAAGAGAAGGGGAGACAAAGGATTCCATTGTCTGAGACCTCTAGAGCTACTAAAGAAACTAGCAAGAGATCCATTAACTAGAACAGAGAAGCGAACGGTAAAGACACAAGTCTTTATCCATCTCCTCCATCTTACCCTAAAGCCCATCCTCTCCAACAAATAAAACAAAACATCCCAATTCACATATCATAAGCTCTCTCAATGTCTAACTTACACATCACCCCCGGAGTACGACATTTCAGTCTACTGTCTAAACATTCATTAGCAATAAGCACTGAATCCAAAATCTGTTTGCCACCAACAAAAGAATTCTGTGACTCCAAAATAAGTTTATCTAGCACCCGCTTCAATCTGTTAGCTAAAACCTTAGACAATAGCTTATACACATTGCCCACTAAGCTGATAGGCCTGAAATCTTTGATATTCAAAGCATTATTTTTTTTGGGAATCAGAGATAGAAAAGAAGCATTCAGATACCGTTCAAACCCTGAGCTCCTATGGAAATGATCAAAGAAAGCCATGACATCCACTTCCACTACACTTCAACATTTTTGAAAAAAAGCCAATGTAAAACCGTCAGGACCCGGGGCTTTATCACCCTCCATATCTTGAAGAACCTTTACCACTTCCTTCTTAGAAAAATCCCTCTCTAATTCAAGCCGCTCAACCTCCTCCATCCTAGCAAACTCTAACCCATCCATAGAAGGGCGCCAAGTATCTAACTGAAAGTATAAACTCTAATAAAAATGGACCACCTTAGACCGCACCTCTTCCTCCTCCTCATAGAGGACACCATCCACCTTTATACCCCGAATATGATTAGTTCTTCTATTGGAGGTACAACCATGAAACATCGCATCTATGGCGAATGGTCATTGCCATGAAATATGGGGAGGGAAAAGGGGGTTGGTGCACTAGAGCTTGTTGGCGGAGTATTAGCGAAGGGTGGGACTCTTTCGCTAAGCATTTCTCTTTTATGGTGGGGATGACTCTCGCATTCTTTTTTGGCATGATAAGTGGATTGGGGATGTTCCTCTTAAAATTCTTTATCTTCAGTTATTTTTGTGTTTAGCTAATAAGGAGGCTTGTATTTCTGATGTGTTAAGCCCGCCAGTGGGTGATAATGACAGAGCGTGGAGTTTAATATTTCATAGGGAATTCAATGATTGGGAGTTGGCGGCTTCCTACTCCCTACTTCATTTCATCCAAACCCGAATTCCTAGGGGTGGAGGGTGTGACAGGCTTTGTTGGGATTTTAATGGCAGTGGGAAGTTTGATACTCGGTCTTTTTATCATAAGATTCGAAATGCCGCTCCTTCCACTTTTCCTTGGAAAGGAATTTGGAAAGTTAAGGTTCCTAAAAGGGTGGCTTTTTTTATGTGGACAGCAGCCCATGGTTAGATTCTAACTTTGGATAATCTTATGCTTTGTGGTCGCCCTTTGGCGAATCGTTGTTGTTTGTGTTGTTGCAATGCGGAATCTGTGGATCACCTATTACTTTTTTGTCTGATAGCTCATTCTTTGTGAATGTATATGCTTCGGTTGTTTGGGATCGATTGGGTCATGCCAGGTTCAGTTGTGGACTTATTATTTGGTTGGTACCATTGGCTTGGGAAGCATAGCTCTGATATTTAGGATTTGGTTTCAGGTTGTTTAATGTGGACTATTTGGATTGAACGGAATTAGCAGTCTTTTGAGGATGAGGGGAAAACTGTGGTTCAGTTATTAGAGTTTTGCCAGTGGACCATCTTTGATTGGTCTCGATGTTGGGGTTTCACGGATTGTTCTACCCATTTGGATTTTCTTTCATCTATTAGAATAGATTAGGGGCTGCTTCTGTCTTTTTATTCCTTTTTTCCTTTGTTCACTACCATGAAATCTTTGTGTTTCTCTTGCTATTCTTTTATTAATAATATTCTCTTCTTACTTATCAAAAAAAAAAAAAAGTCTTTTTCAGTACTGTTTTTTTAGATTCTTGCAATCATGGTTTCTTGTGTATTCCCCTTTTATTTTTTTCACAATAAAGTTGGTGTTTTTTTTTTTTTACATTATTTGGGATATAGGTCAGACATTTTCCACTGCTGTTGTCTCTGGTATCTATTATCATTTTTTTTTTTTTTTTTGCCTTGTATAATAAATTAGGTGCTGACAGATCAGTTGTGGGCTAGCTTTGTTACTGTATTGTCTCGAGTGATAGAAATTAGTGTTTAGGCAACAATTCTTGTAAACTTCTAATCTGTTGCCATGCTTTCACAGGAACATGGAGGGTTGGTGGTGTTCTTGCTGTTTCTCGTGCATTTGGAGATAAACTACTCAAGCCATATGTTGTTGCTGAGCCAGAAATACAGGTGAACTTTTTCCTTTCTTTTCTTTTGCAGTTGAATGCTGAGGTTATCATCTGACCACTTTTTTGCATTTAAAAGATGCATTTAACTATGGTCAGTTTTTCAATTATAAAGTAAGACATTACACATATGCTCAGTGAGTTTCTCTTGTAATTGTATGCGATAAAATTAAATAAAAATAAAATAAACAAACAAATTTTTTCAAACAGGTGGAACATAAGATGGCTTTCACTCAAGTTGTAAGGAGGATGGGTTTGGTTTGTGATAGGTCTTAGGTTCAACACTTACCTTGCACAGCAAAAAGAGTAAAACACACGAGATTAATTGAACTATAGCCAACGAGCTCTTGCGCAAATGACACAGTTGAATTGTAAAGTATGGAAGTTTAGGGTTTGGTGAGAAGAAAAAGAGAGAAGAATGAACTGAGAAAGAGATTAGAAAATAGGTTTACGGTTCAATAGTTTAGTCCCTTCACCTTAGCGTATATTTATATTAGAGTGATGTGATATGATTACAAGAATACCCCTAAGCTAATACAAGTATAGTAAGTTAATTGTAAAATAACTACATAACAGGAGGTGCACACTTCCCTTGGAAAAGAATCTAGAAACCTCAAGTTGCTATACAGGTTGCTTTCTTCCTTTGGACGGCTTCATTAGGGAAAAATTTATTAGCAGAAAATCTTATAAGAAAACACATCATTTTGGTGAGTTGGTGTTGTATGTGAAAAGGTGATGGGGAGACTGTTGATCATCTGCTTCTTCATTGCCCTATGGCCAAAGAGATGTGGGATATGGTTCCATTGATAACCTAATGCACAATAACCTGAAATAACACATTATGATCAGATCACCACTATGAAGAGGTGTACACCCCCCCTAACATCTTTTAAAAAATTTCATTCTCTAATTGCTTTGTGCTAAGTGTTTTGTAACTTAGTGGCGTTGCTTGGTCTCCTTTATGGGGAGAATCAGGGTTCAAATTTCCCTCCCTTATTGGTTATAACAATTGAATTATTAAAAAAAAACCTCTAAATGATTTACGTACCTGTCTGTAAGTTCTTATAATTTTCTCTTAAAAAGGATTCATACATGAATAGTGGCTAAATTTTATACCAGTCATCAACCTACTGAAACCCTCCTTTATTTGGTTTTGGGATTAGCTTTGTGCATAATATAGGGTAGAAAGCACTGACAGGGCATAATTTTAATTTTCTTTTTATAATAGCCATTTTACTTTGCTGAGCATATTGCTTTACTATCTCAACTTGCCTTGTTAACCATTTATTTTATTTTATTGTCTACTGCCTAGGAAGAAGAAATCGATGGTGTAGACTTTATAATTATTGCAAGTGATGGACTTTGGAATGTTATATCAAACAAGGTGAGTGTTTGTTAAGCCTTTAAGTTATCTGCCATCAAATATAATGAAACTAATTTTGAGTTGCCTTTTTAGTTTTGTTCCAAAAATGTTTTGGCTTTTAATTTATGCACATAAAAATTCATTTAGATTCTTTGAAATGGATTTTCCTTCCCCCCCCCCCCCAAGGAAATTAAAAAGTGGTGGCAGTACTTCTTTGATATCGTGAATCGTGATTTAGAATAGTTTAGGGGAGCTACCAAATATTGTGGTTTTTCTTCTTTCATATAGTGATTATATTAGTTAAAAGAGCTTTTGTAGGGCTTATGTGTTTGTTACCTAATTTTTTGTTGTTCAATTCCTTTTAGTGGTCATATTCTCTATTTTAGATTCCTAGTTTAATCTACATTATTAGGCTATTTGAATTGTTAATGAGAAAAATTTTAGATATTAGATTGTTGCGTCCTTCTCTGTAGATGTCTTGTTTTTCATTAGGTTGATTATGAGCATGTGTATTTAAGGGTGACAATATATTTGTCTTTGGTGGTTGCAAGAGCAGCCTCAAAAGGAATTGGCTGCAAACAAGAAAATAAGTGATTATTAGCATTGTTAAATTCAAAAATGCTGGGCATAAGTTTTTTTTTTTTTTGGAGTTTGAAAGAAGCTCTTATATTAGTCTGGATTAATTTGAACCTCCTACAGTAGAGACTTCAGGCAGCTTGACAATATGATCAGGATGGCTTCCAGGATCATGCATTTTAGGTTCAGAGCTACTGAGATGCTTTAGGTTCTTCTAGGTAGGTAGAACCTTTACAGTTTACAATATGTTGGAGGGAGAGGAGTGATAGAATCCCTGTTTTTGGTAGGAGGGAGAATGGAAGGTGGCGAAACCCTCTGGCCCACCAAAATTAAGGGGCTGTTTGGTAAGGTGTTTTGAGCAACAGTTTTCAGTGTTTAAACAACATTACATGCATTTTCACACACTTTTTCATTCACACGTATTTCCAAAAAATACAAACAACGTTACTAGAACAACATTATCAAACGCCCCCAAACCTCCAAAAGTATTGGGATTGGTGGAGGGAGAGAGGATGGTGTGAGGGGTTATTAACATTGGGTTTTCATCTGAAGATACAATTTGTTTTATGTAAGAGTTTAATGTACATGGACACATGTGCATGAGAGAGAGAGAGAGAGAGAGAGAGAGAGGGGAGGGGGGGAGCAAAATGCTGTGTGCATAGCGTGTGGATGTAGATTGGATCTGAAATCTCCTTTTACTTGCTTTTCAAAGTTAAGTCCCCCTCCCCCACGCCCCAATGGGAGGAGGGTGAAAATTTCTAGCTTCACTGTTAATCTTCAGCCAGAATTGTTGTATCTTTACTGCTGGAAAACTGTTTCCCCAGAATTGTTGTATTCTTAAGTTTAGACCTAGAACCTCCTACTTAACCACAGAGTTCTGAAAGTCAAAGAATTGGCTATGAAGCACTCCTTTACTTGTGCACATGTTATTTTTGTGTAGTGGGTATGAGGATGATAAACGTAGTAGATTACATGTTATCTGTTTTGCTGTAGCAGTAGTTTTATCGTCTCTTTTTTCTCCTATAATTGCATGTCATTTACTGCATAAATTGTTTTACAAGAAACTGCAATGTCTCAGAGTGCTGTATCTTCTCTTTCAGGATGCTGTGGCTTTAGTGCAGGATATACCAAATGCAGAAGAGGCATCAAGAAGACTTATAACAGAAGCTTATGCACGGGGAAGTTCAGATAACATTACTTCTATCGTAGTTCGGTTTGATAAATCATGAGCACGTATTAAGAGTATCAGGTATTAGTCAGTGGTCTTGCCTATCATTTTTTAATATGATGGAATACTTTTTGTAATTATTCTTCTTTTTTAAATCTTGCAGGTTTTAGGACCATTAAAGTATCTGCGCCAGTTATGAAAAAGCAGTTTCTTTCAATGTAATTTTTTTTTTTTTTAATGTTGTTATTAGTTTATTATTGTGATAGGCTTGACAGCTGAGTTTTCATGCTGTTGATCCTGAATGACACTTTATTTTGTGTTTGATTGATGGTTTATGACATTGATATAAATTTAAATCTTAGTTAATCTCACATTTGAAAATCCTAGCCTGTATTTTTTAATGGACTTTACTGTTTGCTGCAGCTTATTTTCAGTTTAGTTGGCTTATGCAATCTTGGATACAGATTCGGTCACACTATACAGGGTATTAGAATGATTAGTTCTCATTTAATGGGATTGTCTTTTAACTTTAAGCACATCAGCAAGGTCGCAAATTATGCAACCCATAGTTTGGCGAAGCATGCGCGGTTTGGGCAAGAAAAACAAATTTGGTTACAAGACACTCCCCAATGGGCTTTTTTTGTGTTCCAAATATTCATATTTTACAAAAAAATATCACTAAAAAACATTTGCATGAAGTTATTTAGTTACGAACTCCTTTTGGAACTTGAGCTTACTAAACTCGAGTTCCAAGCAGATGTGGATTGTCTGATATGGTATTTTCAATCTAACAATCTATTTGAGAGTTATTTGCTTAGAACTTGAGTTTGTAAACTCGATTTTCACTTGGAACTCGAGTTTCAAAAGAGGCTATATAACTAAATAACTTTGGGTGGAAGCTTTTTAGTTATACTTTTTTTGCTAAAAGGGAATATTTGGGGGAAAAAAAAAATGCCCCTCCCCAATGTATTGTAGACTTTGTTAGTTATGATAGTTCCTCTATGAGCTCCTAGCCTATCCTCTTTCTATTATTGAAATTTTCTCTGGTTTAATACATCATTGAGTTTTCCATTCCAAAAAAAAAAAGACCCCAGTACCCTCTCTTTATCAATGGACTTCCAAATCCACACTTCCTGTCTCTTCTGTTCTTTCCGTTCTCTCAATTCCAAACAGCACAACGCCACAACCCACTGGATTAAAGAGCACTTCAACCCTCGCTCCACAGATAATGCACTCATGCATCACATAGACTCTCTCTAGGTCCCAGATCAGAGAGTGAGAATCTAGAGTGTAGTTGAAGCGGGTAGAGAGAGAGCAGGAAGTCAGAGAGAGAAATGGAGACTGGAGGTAAAATGGAAAGTACCAATCTTGTTTGATCTATTATTTTTATGTTTTTTATGGCTTAAATAGTGAAAATGGTGAGTTAAGTTATGGAAGGCTAGCAGAATTAACCTCAAGTGGACAAAATGTCAACCTTTGAACTACGGGTCGGCAGTGTAAAACTCAGCCTGACCTCAAGTGGGTAATATGTAAATAAATTAAAAAAAAAAAAAATTTAAAAACAACACGTCTCTATCTCTTACCTCAAAAAAAAAAAAAATGCCACCCATATAGATAAAGCCATTCAATTTGTTTCTTCACTTGTTAATATATTGATAAAGAAAAAATATACATTTGCTAGAGTCAAAACCAGCATGATTGAGGGGAAGAAAATCTTCAATGGTAAATTGTGTTAGGCGGTTGGCCCTTGAGCAAAACCAAATAAATAGGAGTAGCCATTCTCAATAATCATTCATCCCCAACCCAATAGAAAATAACAATACTTGGAATTGCAAAAAAAGGGGGAGGGGGAGGGGGAGGAGAGCGAGTGTGGTGTAGGATCAATAACCTCTGGGAGGGTGATTTTATTTAGGAAACAAAATAAATGGATAGAACCTAGGACTTAAAATCAGTATCAAGCGAATAAGAATGTTTGAAAAAAAAATATAGGAAAATATATTAGAAACTACTCACTGGCATATAAGAATGTTTGAAATCAATACCGAGCGTGATAGAACCCAAAAATCAACCCTTGGAATCAATACCAAGCATGATAGAACCCCACCCAAGAATCAACCCTTGGAATCAACACCAAGCACTCGAAAGATCTCTGCCCCATATATTCATAATCATATGCGTAAGATACTAAATTTTGGGACCTTTAATAGAATCCTCAAACTCCATTATATATATATTAGCCAAAAAAAATTGAAATGAAATAAATTTCTAATCTACCAAGAAAAGGAAATAACTTGTAATGTATTACATTATATGCAAAATTAAAGACAATGAAATCTTTAAAGTCTCAACATCCATTGGCATCAATCATGATCAATAAAGTCCAAGAAAATCAATCATTATTAATATAACACTTATGATGTCCGCACCAAAATGCTAATATTGGACAAGTTTCTTAAATATTACATCTTGGTTATAAAAACTCGTAAAAGAAAAAAGCTACTCACCTTGGGTTTATAATTTGATGATGGATTTGTGGGAATTTTGAGTGATTTGTGAATCTCTTGCCGTCAATGCAAGGATCTCACTCTAAATCTTAACATTAGATGGATATAATTGTGGGAAATATGTTTGATTTGGGTTTGGCAAAGGTATTATGGGTTTAGGGATTTGTTTTGGGGATTTTGGGTGTAATGAGTCATTCTAGAGTATTTGGGTGAGCGAGTGAGCTAAATTTTATTCGCTTGCCTATCTCCAAAAAAAAAAAAAAAAGAATCTAAGCCAAGTATAAAGCATAAAAATTTAATAAGGTTAAATAAATTGGTCAATGCAATTTTGATGAGTGAGTTTTCTCAAGACCCAAAACTCAACTAAATACCCTTCTTTGAGTAGTTCTCACCCGCTATCAATTGACCATTTGGTCAAACTTGATCGTGACTACTCAACTATAATCAGGTTAGTTAGGCAGGTTGAGTTGGGCAGTTTACTGTTAAGTCCTAGCTAAATGTATATTTTAGGCCTAAAAATTAATAATTACAATCATATGCACAAATTTTTAATGGGATAATCTAAATACCCCACTGAAAACAATTGGACATCAAATCAAATGACACAAATCCCTTAAAAGAGAAAGTATATCACAAGACCATCTTATGGAACACTCCTCTCACACATTTAGTGGACCATACTATTTGTACACATCTCTACGACTTACAGACTTTGAGAGGCGCACTCCATAAGCCGATCTCATAAAAATAATTTCCCAACCCACCCTCAAAAAGCCCACACTAAAGTGAAACCCAGCCCACCCCACATGTTACACTAAAAAAAAAAAGGTAACCCAAATAGATCCCCACCAAAACAATAGCCCCATACAAAGCCCAAACCAAGCCCACCGACAGCTCACCAACACCAAAAAGCAAAATCATAAGTGACAGTTAAAAAAAAAACTGTTTCCTCCCGCGAAAAAGTGGATTTTCAGGTATTAGTTTATTAGTGTTGAGAACTGGAAAGTTAAATGAGGCTCGTGGTCCTCAAAACACTTTCTTCTTATTCTCTCTTTCTCTGGTTTTTTTTATAATTTATCTTTTTCTTGCATTCAACAAACTCTACGAAAATACCCAGAAAGGATCAAGATTCAAGAATGGTTAAGGAAACCGAGTACTATGATGTTCTTGGCATTAGTACCTCTGCTTCAGAGGAAGAAATCCGCAAGGCTTACTATCTTAAGGTCTGGATTTTTTATATATAATGTTTGATTCTCTCACGTTTGTTACAGTTTTAAGGTTGTCTTTACTTGGTGGTAGTTCTTTTCTTTTTCTTTTTTTCTTTTTTTTGGTGATAGTTTGGGATACATATTATTGGTATTAGTATTTCTGATATTTCAAATGACATTTTTATTTTATCTTTTTTTTTCTCTAGATCTTCAAAGACAATTACTAAATGGGGTTGTCTTATTTTATCTGTTATTGTGTTGTTAGGATTGATAGAGGAAGCTTAGCTAGGAGACTATGACATAATAATTATGAGACCATATGGTCTTTGATTGGTCATACAAACTTTGTTTGATACAATCAAGCCTTAGTTCCAAAATTTTGAGATCAACCGTGGATCCTCAATAGTCTAGTTAGGATTGACTATGGGTCCATTTGAAAATAACTTATTTAGCTAAAACTGAAATTTTTTTACTGAAAGTATTGTAGATAAAGCAGACTGAAATAGTATAGTGAGACCTATGAATAGTACCAAAAAATGTAGTGAGACTTATGAATAGTAACAAAAATAAAATAAATAATAAAATAAGTTAACTTTAAACTCTAATCCCAAACACAACCCACATGTATTATTTTTTGCCGTTCTATGCTATCCGAAATCAAACTATCTATTACTTCCTTAATTGGCATGTATTTGTTTCATTAATTATCATTTAAATTATGGGGTAGGACTTTCTTTTATTTTCCTTTTTTGCGTTTCATTTTGTAGTTTGTTCCGCCTTTGAGATCATATAGTGAATGGTAGATATAAGAGAGCTGCTAATTTTCTGGTGCAGGCTAGGCAAGTTCATCCAGATAAAAATCCAAACGACCCTCAAGCTGCCGAAAGATTTCAGGCAAGTTCATCCAGATAAAAATCTATTAAATAGAAAAAATTCAGGCCTACTACACCTTTCTTAATTTTCCACTTCTTTCTCATAAAGAAGTAACTATAGCCGAGCATAGGCAAGCAATCTTAGTTCAAAGTATAGTTGATGTTTCTTTTATCATAGTACTCATGTTATTTTTTTATGTTCACAGGTGTTAGGTGAAGCTTATCAAGTTTTAAGTGATCCGGTGCAAAGAGATACTTATGATCAAAATGGAAAAAATTGCATATCTAGGTACTGTTTTTAAGCTTGTGCTGATGGAGATATTGCGAGTTATTTTATTAATGCTCTGTTGAATTTCATATTACTATTAAAGAAACAATAAGGAATCTACTAGCAGAAAAGTTTTGATTTTCAATACTATTTCCTCTACTTTATTGTTGTGGAATGACCTTTTTTACACAAATTTTGGCTTCATTTCTTAAACTTTTATTTCAGAAGGTGTTGTTAGACCAGGCCAACAGTCAAACACAACATTGCATTGTCTTAAACTTAATTATGATTGCAGATTAAAAAATAATAATAATAAAGTGAATGTAAACTGGTAGAACAAGGTGTTAGTTTATAAATTTGTCTTTAGCTACTTGAGTTCTATGAGAAGCAAACTTACATTCAAAAACAAGACTCCAGGATAGTATCATTAAGAATTTTTTTCTTCTTAATGTTCTTCCTTGAAGGCTTTCCCCTACACTCCTAATAATGTTTTGTTCTTCCATTCCAGAGACACCATGCTTGACCCCATGGCTGTCTTTGCTCTACTATTTGGAAGTGAGTTATTTGAGGAGTATATAGGACATCTAGCTGTGGCATCAATGGCTTCTTCTGAATTAGCGGGTGAGAGTGACAATCCTGAGAAGTTGCATGAGAAATTGAAGGCAAGTCCAGTTAATTTAAAAAAATCACTGTGTTCTGCAAGTATTTAACTCTTTGGAAGTAGCAGTCTATTTAGCATATTTCTCCATGTAAGTTAGCCAAACTCAAAATAAAATGGTTGCAAGATGGTTGATCAGAATATTTTTTTGATATTTTCACATTGTCCCCATCTAAATGTCATTCTATTTCTCAGTTTGTATATTTGCTTTGTGATTAGAATTCTGAGACACAAACAAATCAGAGGCATTAGCTGGCTGAAACCATCAGCCAAATACCCATTGTGGATCTGAATAGAAATGAGAATCCCTCTTGATATGACCTGGACATCATTTGGCCTTTTTCAGATCTCCCGAGTTACAGCCAGATGTAGCTTTAACTTACGCCTTGCTTAAATTATCATCCTTTACTGACAGCTACTGTTATTTATGTTTTCTAGTACATTAAAAAATAATCAAATCCTATTTGGTTTCTATAGTAAATTTCTCTAACCTATACCAGCAACTTCCTGGCGTGCAACTA
Source organism: Quercus variabilis (assembly GCA_030445155.1). Taxonomy (NCBI): domain Eukaryota; kingdom Viridiplantae; phylum Streptophyta; class Magnoliopsida; order Fagales; family Fagaceae; genus Quercus; species Quercus variabilis. The sequence continues at coordinate 53,555,905 of CP129454.1, read as the reverse complement.
TATACAATGTAGGCTGTTCAGAGAGAGAGAGAAGAAAAGCTAGCTAGATCACTGAAAAGTTTTCTTAATCAATACGTTCAAGGTGACAAAGAGGGATTCTTATGGCGTGCAGAATCTGAAGCCAGACGGCTTTCTGGTGCAGGTTAGTTAAGCCTCATACTGCCTCTTCAAATTACATTTTAAACATAATGTTGATAGTGCAGGGTTATTTGTTTTGCCTATATATTATGTGTTTTAATGATTTTCTTCCTTGACTATGCAAGGGATCTTAACTCTAAATTTTAACAACCAATATTGAATGATTCAGCACATTAGGTCATCCATTACTCTACATTATTGACAAAAATAAATTGGAAGTCACATTTACTCTCAACTTTAGTAGCTATTGCAACTATTGGTAAAGAAAATGATTTATGTTGTCTTTCAGACTCTTTTTTTCTTTTTTGTTTGCCTGATTTAATAAAATATACCCCAAGTAAGAGCTTACATTGTATAAATAATTCTCCAGGTAGTTTCACATTTCACAGAAAAGAATTTATGATATTTCAACAATATTATACCTTAAACAAATGAGTTCAAATAGATCTCTTTATTTTGTTTTTCATAAACTTGATTCATATATACATTTTATGTTTGTTTTTCATTATCATAGATTATTTCATGATAATCATTAATCTAAATTTTGAACAAGGAAAGGGAAAACTGGTGACAAAAGAAGTTACTCAGATTCTAAGGGCTTGACGAAGAATGAGAGTTGACAATTGAGAGAAAAAGAAAGTAAAGGAAAACGAAAAGGGAATATGACAATCTACATTGAAAGATTAATTAGTGTCGGCTCCTAATAAAAATACCTTTTTGAACTTAGGTACACCTTGGTTCCTAAGAGTACCAACATCAATTTCTTCATTTTCTTCAGTGTATAAGTTGGTTATTTTTCTATGTTCTGCTTCGTTGTTTAAAAAAAAAAAAAAAAAAATTCCTCAATCATATTCTCTCTCTTGTAATTCAGTTGAAGCAAAAGACTACTTTCATAGCAATGAAATTTAGATGATGATGCGTTATAAGACTGAATGTTGTCTATAATTTATGCCTCAACTATGGAAACATGTTCTTTGGGATGAGAATCTTACACAAGCTTAATGAAAGTTGAATTTTCTATCAATTTAGAGAACCCAAAAGTTTTCATTGTATAAATAAATTATAGGCAACAGTTAGTCATTTGTACAAACCTGTTAAGTATCCTCTAGTTAACATTCTACTTCACTGATAAATGTATTAATGTTTGTAATTCTATTCTAAAATGTTACAGACACCAAATTAATGTTTGAGCCTGCCACTAGTGCCCCTACATGATGTTGCTAAATGATTTCTATTGTCTTAATATGCAGCTTCTGGAGTTGACATATTACACACTATTGGCTACATATATTCTAGACAAGCAGCACTGGAGCTTGGAAAGAAAGCCATTTATCTAGGAGTCCCATTTTTAGCTGAGTGGGTTCGCAATAAAGGACATTTCTGGAAGTCACAGATAACTGCAGCTAAAGGTTTGTTGATAATATATGAGCTAACCACATCACCCCCCCCCCCCCCCCTTCCTCCCTCTCTCTTCTCTCTCTCTTCCTTAAACCACTTTTCTGCTTGGAACTTTTGATGCTTTGCTGCCTAATTGCATTGAGAAAATATATTCAGGTGCTTTTCAGTTACTGCAACTTCAAGAAGACATCCGGCGCCAATTTAAAATGGATGGTAGTGCCCCTGAAAATGATGTTGAATCACATGTACGCCTGAATAAAGACACATTGATGAATTCGTTATGGAAATTGAATGTAGTAGATATTGAAGTAACTCTAATACATGTGTGCCAAATGGTAATTTCCCTGTTTTCTCCAATTAACTAAAACTTGTTCATGTTCGCTTTTTGTTCTTTCCTACTAATAAGTAGTTATTCATACAGAAGGTCATTCTCATGAATTTTAAATATTGTTGCAGGTGCTAAGGGAAAACCAAATTAGGAAGGAAGAACTTAAAGCTCGTGCAATGGCTTTGAAAATTCTTGGGAAGATATTTCAGGTGAAATAATTACTACAATTTTGCAAAGAATATTATTTTTGTAGTTTTATGAAATATTGGAATAAATTGCATTTGCTTTATTTTTTTATGTATTGAGAATTTTTTTTTTTTTTTTTTTTGCTAGAACTGATTTTATTGAATAAGCTGTAAATCAGTGATTAGACAGGGCTAGAGCTATTTATGATGACGACGATGATGATACTGAATTTTTTATTTTTTTTTAAAATTTAATTGTTAATAGCTAGTAAATTGTTGTTTCTTTCAGAAGGGAAAGCGTGCACAAATTGGAGGAACATCAAAGAATAAACAAACTGCTGACACAGATGATGATGATGGAAGCAGTTCTGATAGTAGTTCTGAAGATGATTCACCAAGACCACTTTCATATCGAACCCCCCTACTAACTCAGGCACGTTAGAAATTTTTTTAGACTAAGCAAATCTCACTTATGCACTGTCCATGTATTGATATATGATATGAATTAGTTATAAACGACATATATCATTATTGGGTTTTTTTCGTTTTTCTTATATGACAGGGTATTGGCAGACTATTTAGATGCCTTTGTAATCCAGCATTTGATGTGGACGATGAAGAAATTGTCTACAAAAGCAAATGACGAATCATGACATGTATTTTACATTAGGGTCCACAGATGAGGCCGAGTACAAAACAAATATGTCAACAAAGAAATGAGAGTTTTCTCCCATCGAGTCATGAATATACTGTAAGGGCTTCTTGTTGAATGGGGGGTTGTGTTCAATTGGAGACACTGGTGCAAGCCATGAATTTGAGTTGTGTGATGATGTATTTATAAATAGAAGCACAACATTGACACCATTGATATGCTCTGATTTTAAAGTGGCTAAATGCATCAATGTAGAAGTGACTTTGTCATTTACAAACTGAACAGTATTATGATATTGGGATACATTCCTATATATAGTCCTGTTGATCTTTGCTAGGTGAACAATGGGTACAGATTCAAGAGAGCTTTGATTGCACGTAATATGAGTTGGGCAGTCATCCATGGAGATTCCACTGGAAGTGACTTGGTCCAAGAGAGGTATTGCAGAACAAATACTAGAACCTTTTTCTGCTACAATTCCGCAGCTACAAAATGCTTCCTACTTGACCTTCCTAGGATTTGAGATCAACCCCATGGTTGCCCTGTATAGACAGTAGAGTGTTAACACAAGTAAAGCTACCTAGGGCTCAGCTGGAGTCCTTGCTGTGATTCCGCCTATTCAAATTCCCCTCTTACAGTGTTGTTTTGTTTTATGACCTGAGCTGCAGGATAGGCTTGTAGTTTCTTGCACTATATTCTCATCTGCACAAAGCGAGGGTATTCAATACTGTCACGCCCATGATGTCTCTTCTCAAGCATTATTATACATGATTGCTCAGGACTTACTGTTACGGGTGATTAACCAGGTGTCCTTGTCCTCATTCTTGTGACACAAGGTAAAAGAAAGATAATAGAGAGAAACAGACAGAAATTAACCAGGTATCCATGTCCTGTCCTCATTTTTCCAGAACACCAATAGCACAAATTAAGAGAGAGAGAGAGAGAAATCATGAACTATCACTGAACAACTTAAATATCTAACAAATTTACAAGATAATTCCAACTATTCTGGCAAATACAAGTTTATTATCTTCAGGCAATTCCCTCTATATTACATATAGGATAAACAATTCCAAAATCCTGTGGGTATATTACTACAAGAAAAGGTGCCAAACAGAAGAAGATAATATACTTGATAGTTACTTGGCAAGCTCCACCCAGAACAGCATCCGCAAATGCCACCAGTACTTAATAGTTAATAGGTGGCTGGTGAGATCCAGAAGAAAAGCACAAAAAGATATGCTATGTGAATTTTGAGTGCTACGATGAGGATGAACTTTCATCATCTGAGGAGCCATAATGCTGCCTTCCATTAAATTCAGGAAATACTGGTGGAAGGGTTGGATTCACAGGCATAGGAAATTGGCGGGATGAACCAACTATAGTTCTCTCATTAACTTTTCCAACTTCCTTGCATACCTGGTCAAGAGTAGAAAGAAAATCCCTTACCACCAAGAAAATCCGGAATGGATGAGCTTCTTCTTTAGCTGAGTTCCCATGGAAATACTCAGTTATTTCTTTCACCAGAGAGAGAGCAACTTTCTCTTGGGCTTGGATCTTTACAATCTCTTCCCCAGCCTTCTTCAAGAACACATTCATTGACTCTGAAAATTTTCGACTAGTCTCCTTCAATGCAAGTTCTTCATTTAGTTTCACAACTTCAGATATTTTTGAGATTCCCTCAGCAAGTTTCGCAACTTCATTACTGAGAACATCTGAATCCATTGCAGCAGCTTTCTTTACATTGGTGAGCTCCCCACTCAAACCCGAAACAACTTGCAAGCCAAGCTTCCTATGTTCAACTTCATCCCGCAAAGCAGACTGCTGACTTTTCTCAGTCGGTTGACTCTGATTGGCACCAGAAAGACGAGAACCTTCAGTTCTAATGATTTCCTGTACAACAAAATGCAAAAGAGTGGTTTTTCCATCAGTTCCCTTAACATCAACAAGCTTGAGCAGTGTGTCCAGCTTGAATGCATGGGCATCTCCACGGTTGGTGCCAACATTCATGCGATTCCCAGTTTTGAGCACTGCTTCAAGAAGCTTCATGAACATTCTGCTGTTCTTCAATTCTTCACAAGCTACCTGTGGAAAATGAAGTGTGAACAGCAGCTGGTAAATATCTACATAATCAGGAAAAATTAATTCTGACTTCTCGAATAAATGAAATAATAAATAGCAGGGAGAAGTTACTGCTGGGAGAACTAAAGAAGAACTGCAGCCACTAGAATCATCTCGAGTGAGAAATTTATTTGGACTTAATTTAATATTTCTCCTATACTCTGCCTCATGTTCGGGCAGCAAGAAACTAGTAGAGGAGAGATGGTCACATATGTTACTTTGGCCAGGTGCACTTGGACAAAGTGATTGATCCAGGTTACTGGATATATGACTCTATACTAAGCAGGCAAAACAATAAAAGGCAAAACATATAACAGCGCATGTAATCTGGATTAAAACCTTGTCGAGTTTACTTTGACTCATTCACTATATTACTCAATCACCACATGCACTTGCACTTTAGTGGGCATGTCTACTCTTGGCGCTACTGAAGTACCAAGTTTCTTGGAGAAGAATAGTGATTTCACCCAATCTCAATGTTTTACTTATTGAATGCACTATATAATAACTTAGTGGAGCACTTAAAACTGGTGTCTTCAATATAAAGCAATCCAATTACATTTATATATATATATATATATATATAAAGTGTATACTTTCTGGATCTGCTCAACAGAAATATGCAGTTTCTTACCCCAACTGGATAAGCCAACCTTGCTATTCTAAGCCAAATTAATTAGTTGGAGCCATAGATAGAACCCCCTTTGCTCAATTGACAATGAAGGTATACCTACCGTTCATTCCATATTAGCCATGCCTGAAATTAATTAGTTTCATCTTGAAGGAGTCCATCCATTTCCAGTTCAAAATGTTATGCAACTCAAACAGTCAAACTAAAGCTTTTCTGTTGGGTAATCATAATTCAGGAAGAAGGTCCTCAATATTATTCATATTTCTTTAGGCATCAGCAGGGGTAAGAGATGGAGGAATAGGGGCTTGGATTAGCCTTTCAAGGCTACCGTTTGGGAGATTCTTTAAAACATTGCATGAAAAGATGTTCGTGAGCATTTGGCCAAGGATTTTTTTTTTTTTTTTATATGTATATATTCATAATTAGATTGGTTGCAGTTGCACCACTGTAGGTCAAGAGGGGAAAAGAGCCCAGGAAGTAATGAAAAAGTGACCAGACAATACAAATTATCATAAGCTTTGTTTGTCAAAATGGATTGGCTTTAAAGATTAAACATAAGTCAAATTAAAAAGAGGAAAAGGTACCACAGAATCCTCTCCTTTTTCCCCCCTTTTTCACTGTTAAACTTTTGACTAATTTGAAGCTCATGTGAAGTGTGCTCCAGCCTTCTGATCACTGTTCAGGATATAAAGGCATATGTATATTGGGACGAAAAATGATTAAGACTAAGGAGAGCTGCAAGGACCTTATTGATACATATAGATATGCAGCAAGCTTTCAAGTGGTACTGTGATAGAGCGAAAAGGTTTTTATTTCAAAATATTCCCACCAAACATAAAGCAAAGGAGAGCGTGCCTAATTAAATTAAGGTACTATAAGTATATGAACATATCTGAGAATTAAAGATGTACCTCCAGAGTCTCAAAAGACCTTCTGAGGTATTCTACTTCTGAATCAAAATTAGCAATGTAGAGCATTGCATCCACCCTTTTAAATGCAAATGGTATATCAAGCACAGCCTTTAGAAATTTCTCAGCTGGGCCTAGCTTAGAGGGTGATTCATCTTTGAACTCTTTTAGTTTACGTTCTTCCTCTTTTGTAGGAGCCATCTTCAGTAAACTTTCAAGAAGTTCTGTCCCCAATGTATCAGAGTTGCCTGTTTGCAGGTAGATAGAAGTTCAAAATATTCAGATCTCCAATTGATTGGGTGATCAAGGATTATATAAATACAAATGCATTTGTTATATATATAGCAGATACAAAAGGGCTGATGACTTTGACACAGGTATAATAAGACTAACAATCCTAATGACACAAGAATGAAATGCAGTGACCCATTCTAGAACGAAGGAAAATTCTTTTAACTTCTGGTATCTAGAACGTACAAACCACAAATTTCTATAAAACGAAATCTGTAAATGCATGAAACTTGTAATTTGGGAATGGCACTGCTCATAAGGATAGAGTGGTGTTGGATTTGTCACACCCAGAATCGTGCAGCACCCGCAAACACAGAGAGTGCTTCCTATGTAGCCATGTCTCAAGTTCAAGGACAGAACTGCACTATGGTACATGCTATATTAAGTAGGAGATGGCGAACATAAAAGGTTCAACAAAAATAGAGATCATAATAATTTGGTTTCAGCTTTTGAGATGAACAATGCTACTAGCATTAACCATAAGTACAAAAATTAAGTACTACCTTATGGCTATGTTTGGTTTGAGGGATTGGGGAAGAAAAGAAAAGAAGAGGAGAGGGGAAATAAATTCCTTTGTTTGGTTTGGAATTAGGATGGATTGGAGCGAGAAGAGAATGGAGGGATTCATTTTCCTTTTACTTGTTTGGTTTGTTTGACCCACCAATAAGGTATACTTCCTTCCAGTTCTCCCTTACAAACCAAACAAGTGAAAGGAAAGTCACTACCCTTTCCTCTCTCCTCTCTTCCTCCCTTTCCTTTCTCTTCCCTCTCCTTTGTTTTGCCAAACATAGCGCTAATGCTTTCCATTCTAAATTTCTTATCATTCTAGTCAAAACAGGATTTCGGGGCCTACTTACAGTCACAGAACCACAGAAATTAAAAACATCAAGGCTATGCAGTAAGAAAAAGACTGATGGTAGTGTTTTCTAGACTGGCAGGGCCCATATGAAAAGTGTACCATCTTAAAACAAAACCACTGATTTAAAAAAACAAAAAAAAAAAAAAAAACTGTCGCATTCAGAATATCTGGTTTCCAAAAGCTTGAGATCATTTTTAAACTTGCTACAGGATGACAAGAGCAGCTAAACATGCCTCATGTTACAAGCTCATAAAGTTAGGCGGCACAAATCAACATCAATTTCAATAATTAAACTGCAATGCCCAGTAACCAGAAATTGCCAACAAAAGTTCAAAATAAGGAACAAATTTCATAACAAAAAAGCAATTGACTGTACAATCACGGAGGCAATTGTTATTTTGACAATGGACATCACAATACTACTAAAGGTTAAACATAAAGTTAAACCAGTTACCTTCCAAAAGACCTTCACAGACTTCTTCAATGGTCACATTCAGTGCCCTCAACAAAATTGCAATATTCTGAGACTTCTTCGGATCAAGCACCCGATTCTCCTGGCTCGACAAAGGGAGAACCAGACGCCGGCCATTATCTTTCAGACTCATATTGGAATTACCATTATTAACCATAAACAGTGTCTCAATCATTTCCTCATTCAATCTGCAACCAAAACAACAAGATTCTACAAACTTTAACATAACACAAAAACAACCTTCCTAAGAAAAAGCAAAAAATAAAAAAGTGACACACAAAACACAAACACAATCCAAAACATGAACCTAATCAACAAGGAACTTTTTAAGATATTCTTAAGAAAGTGGGTAAAACAAAAAAAAGTATAAGAAAGTCATTATAACTTACTGGAAAGAGCTAGATTTTAGCTGATCCCACACCATAGCTCGATCCGAACTTGCTCTAACTTTATCCCAATGCAAAGGTTTCAACTTTGGCCTTGGAGTCTCCTCATGCCTCTCCAAATTCTCATTGCTTTGAGGCTGTTCACTACCTGACATTGGTGCCAAATTCTGCAACACCACAGGCCTAGTAGGCGGAACAAGTACTGGCGGCCCTGAATTTGGTTCTCTGCTCAGCCCAGGAGCTGCCGGAGCCTCCCAATACCTCGGTGGCGGCATCGGTGGTGGCGGTGGAGGCAGTTTTATCGGCACATACCGGTTCGAAACGCTCCGGTTTGAAACACTCCGAATCATCCTTGGAGATTGCTTGCTGCTCTGCCCCGAAACATCAGAAGTCCTCGCCGGAGAGTTCAGAGTATTCCCCGAACCTCTCTCCGAAGACGAAGCCGACAAAGAAATCGGCGGCAGCGATGTCAGAATCGGCCGAAATGGAGCTGAACCCGGAAATTGTCCCATGCCCGGAACCGGAAAACTGATCACGGAGTCCGGAGACTTGGATTTCAAGCTTGCAGGACTGAAATTCAAAGCAGGGGATACGGAATTCGACACAGAACTAGCTGGAGAAGCCGAATTCGAACATGGGTACGAAGGAGTTCTCGAATTGAAGCTTCTACTCCCAAAATTCTCGACATTGAACACTCTTTGTGAGCTCGACCCGTTGAGAACCGGACTCTGATCTTTTCGGCCCGAAGATCCTCGTGGTGAAAAGAACTCTTCTTCTTCCTCCTCCTCTTCTTCATTTCCCGAAGAACCCATTTCGGCATTCCGATATATCGGCCCGAAATTGTGTTTTGGAAGCGGCGGAAGTGGTTTGAGCTCAGGGGACCCGAGTTTGTGATACTGAGTAGAAGGCGGGAGATGGGTAACGGTTGAACTTTGTAAAGTCGATGAATTTAGTACAGTTTCCTCGTTTGGTGCTCGCGAATCGGGTAAAGTACCGAGATAGAGAAACTCGGAGCTGTTCGAATGTGAAGGAAGTGCAGAAGAGGAGCGAGGTTTGCGAGTTCCATCCGAGGTGGCGAGGTGCGGAGGGTAAAGGTGGATACTGTCTGAGACGGAGAGCGCGGCCTTTTCGTCTGTGGTGGTGTGGTGAGTGTATTTTCGGTAGTAGAGGAAGGCGGCGAAGGCGGAGAGGAGAGCGAGGAGGAAGAGGGAAGTGGAGACGGAAATGGCGATGAGGTGGCGGTGGGAGGAGGAGGTGGTGGTGGGGGTGTGAGGGAGGAGGAGGGAGGAGATGTTGGCTGGGAAAGTGGCGAGTGCGTTTGGCGATGGCGGCGGTGGCGGCGAAGGGTAAGTTGGGAAGAATGGGTTTGGGTTTGCGGTGGTGGCGGGAGTGGAGGAGGTGGAGGAGAAGGGCTGTTTCGGTTGTTGTTTTGGGGTGAGAGAAGGTTGTGGTGATGGTGATGGGGAGGTAGTTGTGGTAGGAGTTGACGGTGGGAAAAACGGTTGATGGAGGAGGTGGCGGTGGTGAGGAGTGGTGGCAAGAATGGTAGTGAAGAAGAGTGTGATAAAAAGCAACAGAATGATGCTGGCGATGGTTGGCATTGTGTGATGTTTTTTTTTTTCTTCTTAGTGTTAATCAGTGAATGCTAATTCAGTTACAAAGCTTGTTGGTGAACCAAGAAATGTGTTTGTAACTGATTTTGATTCATGATGCCATACACAACCAACAACAACAACAACAACTCATGTCACAATGGGTTTGTTGGAGTTGGAAGAGAAAAGAATGGTAGTTTAGACTTTCACATGGGAGAGTTTCAGTGTTCACAGCAAACTGTTTCTTTTTCTTCTCATAGGGCCAACTACAGTAGTACCTTTTTTGTTTCACTACTTCTGAAAAGAGAGATGGCACTGCTGCAAAGTGTGTAGGTAGTGATGATGATAAATTGAGATGGGGGTGTGTGTCACTGTGTGAGGAAATTATGGTAAAGATGAGAATAATGTGTAAGAGAGAAATCTTGGAGAAGATGTAGAAGAGGTTAAAATCTTTCTGACAGACTAAGATATATAGTTCATTATTGGGATTTGTATTTCGTTTCTCTCATATCTGATATCTCTCATGTTATTGAGATTCTTTTCAGTCTTTTACTACCGCCACAAACAATAATATCAAACAGTGGTGCAGATGAGCTGGTTACACTGTAGTAGTGAAAGTGAAAGGAATCAGTAATGAGAGAGAGAGAAAAAAACTTTTCCTTTTTTTTTTCGTTGTCCTTTGAACCTTACGTGTTTGAAAAAAAGTGGGCATTTTTTTGGGTTTTGGTTTTGGTTTTGTCTGCTGGTGATACTGTAGCCATGGCAGAAAAAAAGTAAGGAAAGGCTTTTATTGAACGGTGGGGAGTGTTGAACCACGCTCCAATGATGCGTGTGGCAATTACTTCTTGGTAAAAAGTGTTTTCTTTTGAATTTGACCATGCAAATTGGTTTTCAACTTTCACTGTCAACTTTACTACCACGCGCTTAGAAAGAAATGGACTTTGCATTCCTGTAGACGCGGCAAAAAGGGTCGGGACATGGCAACCCGACCGAGACCGACCTGAACCCAAAAGATTGGGTTGAGCTGTCACCCGAGCCGACTAAGATCCATTTTTTTAATTATATTTTTAAAAATAATAATAATATAATTAAGACATGATCATTTACTTATTTGTTTTAAGCTTTATAATTCACAACTTAAAATCAATTGGCAAATATAATGCTAGTTCCATGTAATTATTATTATTATTTTCAAATAAAAAATCAAATTTTAAATTTTTTTTTATATTGTCATTTAAATATAATGACCTTAAGAAAACAATTGAGACATTTATTTAATTGCATACAAGCATATTGAAAAATGAATAATTGAGGTATTCTTCAAACTTAAATAATGCGATATATAAAAAAAATTAGATATCAAATGATAATACATGTCAAGATAATTTGGTTATACAAAAGAGGTAGAATATATATATTTGAAATTATAGACATGTATGATAAGTATTCATAAGTGTGAAAAGAGTAAAACCGAAATATATTAATGAAATTGACATAAATAATGGATGACTAAGCCTATTTTTTAAAAGTCCATAATCAAAATAAATGGTTTTTTTAAATAAAAGATAATGTTTTCTAGAAGGTGTGTTGTTTAACAATTACACAATATTTACAAAAAAAAATATCATCAATAAATAAGTAAACAATTAAACTTTGGTGTATATTTCCAAATTGAAATAGAGTGACGACAATAGTACATCTAAAATTAAACACAATTATTATATTATGAAATTAGTTTTCCAAATGGTAAATTTCTTATATATCTTTATATTTTTTTTAAAATCAAATTAGCTATCTAATAAGGCATTTGTATTTTTTTTTTTTTAATTTTGTTCTCTATTTTGGGACGTTGATATTGTGTAAAAATGAAACTTGTTTGTTTGTTTTAATTAAATTTTCAAATGGTTGACAAAACTCCTTTGTGTTTGTGCTATTTTTTTAATTATTGAACAAGTCAATTTGTTTATTTAAGCTTTTTCTTGATATATGTGGTAAATTAAAAATAATGCATTCTACATTAAGAAAATTTGATGCATATTTTACCAATGACAAATACATTTTTTTTTAAAATTAATGTAAAAAAATACAAATCAATCCAATTTAATCCAACCCGCAATTAAATTGACTTGATCTATTTCTAACCTTCTTAAAATGACACTTTTTTTGGCCAAACCCAAACCAACAAGCCGGTTTTGCCACTTCTACATTTATGTGTGGTTTGAGAACAGTGTATAAAAAAAAAAATAGTCCTACTGACTTTGTATTGATATTGAATTCTTTGACACCAACCCAACCCGATCCGCCCAGTTTGCTGGGATGAGTTTCTGTGCTGGTTTGAGAACAGTGTAATAACAGAATAAAAAAAACAGTATAATAAAATAAAATATAAAACAAAGAAACAAACAAAAATTCTACTTCCTTTGTATTGATATTGATTTTTACATAACATAAATTGGGAATATAAAGAACAGTGTAACAGCTTTCTTGTCACTAAACTTTTTATATATTCCTCACTTGATGATGTCAAATTCCATCCCCCTGCATTTCTTGTCATATGGTCAGTAAAAAAAAAAAAAAAAAAGGCAATACCATATCAATTTTTTACAATAAATTATTTTTAAGTCACAAATTGCTCTGGTTAATTATCAAAAATTCCAATTATATTATCAACCAATAAAAACTTGGTATTTTATCAATTTTATCTAGAAAGCACTGTATAAAGAGTTAAAAATTAGAGATCGCATATCTACTTTTAATTTTTTATCACATGCATTGTGCCCTCATAATTATAATTGGCATAAATGTGATGGATGGCATGGATGTGATGGGTGGCATTGATATTATACTAATATTAACAATATTTTCGTAATGATTTATTTAAGAAAAACTACCATTTTACCTATCATATTGGATGAAATAGAATTGAAAATTAAAAAAAAAAAAATCCAATTTAGGAAGGTTAAAAAATAGTAATAGTATATAAATAAAAGTATTATTATTAGGCTTATAAATGTTATTTTAAAAATTTTAATATATTGATGTAAAAATTTTCATAAAATTTTTTGTATGAATTCTTTGGAATGACAAAACTAATCCCACCACACACAAAAAGTGTGCATATACTTTTATTTAATCTATGACAGGCAAAAAGTAAATAGAGACTGTGGGAGAAAAAGGAGTCAGGCCCAAGGTAATGGGCTGAGGGCCCACGAGAGGACTATCTTACATCTGAAAAGGGAGAGGAGATAAGGGCAAAGCCCAGTTAGGAGTGGGATCTTCATACTGAAAGATCAGTGCTATCCGAGGAGGATATCTCCTGTCCGAAGAGGATATCCCCTGTCCGAGGAGGAGGTTTCACTTTAACAGGACATTATAGATCAGTTGAATATGAGAAAAGTCAGAATGACTATCTGAGGACTTCACCTGATTAAGATAAGCTCAGAGCAAGTTCTAAAACGATAAGGATGGGGAAATATCTGAGGGAAAGGCTGCTGCCACCGTATTCAATGCATTACAACAGTTTTTCTGACCGCATTTATGTGGAGAAGAATTCTGAACAGTGCATCCCAACCTACCGCCACTCACACAGAGCTGAAATGAAGATACTTGACGAGACAGGTACTTGAGTATGTTGATGGATGAAGAGCACGTGGACGATGGAGATGAGGGTAGGAGTGACTATATAATAGAGGGAGAAGGACACTGTAAAAGAGGATTTTTTCCATTGTTGTTAATCCATTATTGATTCTAACTCTTAGACCCACACTCTACAAATTTATTGTCTTTGGGTTTATGTAAAGAATTTGAACCCTACATAGACGTTGACAGATTTTATTCAGATACTTTTTTTCACATAATTAATTTTTAGGAGGTGGGATGTTCAATCAACCTTAAATACCTCTGACAATAGGAATAACTTTAGTATGGTTGAATCCAAAAAAAAGACAAATTATATTTAATCCAGAATAGTCTTGGAATGGCAATATTGGTGTCCTCAGATTTAGTCCGAGATAAGGGTTACAAGTTATTTCTAAGTCCAAAGAAAAAATCCATCCCTCAATCTAGGGGCTTCTTAGCTTTATATAATCAGTCAATATGTATCTGAAACCTACATTTGGAAGGTTAGGATCGGATTTCCCTGATACTTGTCCCATCAGGTCCATATTAAAAGGTTTTTACATTAAGGTATGAGCTGTGTAGATACTATTCATAAGTCATTTCTTTATTAATATGGCCAACAAAGTGCATTTAATGCGGAGAGGATGGTTGCTTTATCCCTACTCTTTCCTTTCTTCTTTGTTCAGTGCCACATAACTCTTTTCACCCTTAGCTTGCACCCAACTTCCTTTAGCTTTAGTTCTTGGCTTGTTGAGAGTAAGTTGGCGTCTTTGGAGTCCTCGTCCATTGTAGTCTTTCTGCCTTTGCACAAGGTTGCTAGCATTGTTCTGAGGACATTTTGCTGATGTTTCTCAAGATTCATTTCCTCAGTGCTATCTTCAATCACTTTATTTGGATTCTTGGATCCTCCTCCCCCACATAATCTATATTCAAATTATATATATATATATATATATATATATATATATATAAACTAATATTTTTTATACAAATATTATTTATAATTTATTTTTATAAATATTTCATCTCTCTCTCTCTCTCTCTCTCGTTATTCTTAGAGTCACTTTAACAAATCTGAATTCAATTTTGTAAGGTCTAAATAGAAATCGTAATGCTTAGTTAAACTGCAAATAAAAACTACTTCATAAAGTTTTTCTTTCATTTCTTAAACATTTTAAAACTCAATTTGATACTTATTTTTTGGAGGTCGATAAAGTTCTTTTACTACTAGGATCTAATATAACAAAATAAAAATGCACAAAGGATGAGTGATTTTGAAACAATGATTTAGTCCCGTATGGTTTGATTGGAACTTAGACTAAGTTTGAACTTTCGGAATACGAAATTGGTTTTTTTAGACGTTCAATGAAAGATTTAATTGAAATCCAAATGGTTTGAGATCAAGTTATAGTTACGCTCAATCTTTCATAGAACAATCATTACTCTCTTTTTTTTGTTAGGAGAAAAAAAAAATCTTCCTCTACTTTTGTCTATTTTAATAGTTTTGCCGGTATCCACAATTTCCACATCAATTCTAAGTATTTGGACAATTTATTCCCTACCTTCTAGCAAGAAACTTTAATTTTGAAAACAACCATTCCTCTATGAAATTTTTGGTAGCATGAACTACTTCTTCAATGGGACCATGTGGTTGTTGCTTATTTGCAATCACATGTGTCATACACTCATATATCTTTGCCACAAAACTTAAAAGAAACATCTAAAAAGTAGTTGAAGGATGTTGTCAAATTTAATAGAATTCAATCTTCATCCTACAAATACTTAAATAGTTTTGTATAAGAGGTCCCCATTGAGATTTTGGTCTGTACTTTGCAACAATTGATATCATGGGTAGTTATACAACGAGGTTTATGTGAGTGAATCATACTTTAAATACACATTAAGAATCCTGGATTCTTAATTGTTTTATGTTATAAAAATCGATTGCCACGTATATAATAACCAGCAATTAAATTGAGTTCAAGAAGTATGAAATGCTCACTATTTTTAAAGTTAGGCAAAAAGACTAGGACTCTATTTGGTATTCCTTTAGTAGCTTAATTTGTTCCAATATCATATACTTATATATATTACATTGCCAGAGACTAATGACTAAGACCATTTATATTGCCTGTCAAAAAAAAAAAAAAAAAAACCCACATATATATATATATATATATATATATATATAAAGTGGTCTTGGGTGATGTACAAAATGCACTGAGTATGAGGTCCAAGGTTTGAGTTCAAATATGGACTCGCTTGAGTGGTCTCCTAGCAAGGCTCCAGCCCAACGGGTAGGATGTTACTATGATCACGCCCAAGTAGAATTGCCACGTTAATCGCCTTCGGCCAAAAAACTAAGACCATTTATATTTTTAGGTAGTGCAAAAGTCCAGTTTTGCCATATCTCTTTTAAGACTTTTGGGTGTAAAAATTCAATTTAAGAAAGCATTTTTAACAAGAAAGCTATAGGAGTATGCAAAGATTTAAGTCAACAATTAAGATTGTATAATCATTGCAATTAACTTACTAACTTCTAATCTAAGTCAAACGGTTAAGATTGAATTATCATAGCAGGTATCACCAAAATTGAAAAATCAAAAAAAAAAAAAAAAAAGAGTAAAAGCACGTGCTAATTTGGTGATAAAGTGAGACTTTTGAAAAAAATTTCAAAAGAAAACAACTCGGGTAACCTACTTACGAAAATTTTTACTGTATAAGAAACAATTACAATAAAATTATACCCACAAATCTTTGTAGTCTAAACTCAATAATTTATAGAAACCAATGCTACAAATGAACTCATCTCCTTTCTTTCGGAATTTTAATAATCTAATTTGTGTCTATTTTGAAGCTCCAGAAGCCCAATTTTTTTTTTTCCAAAAAAAAAAAAAAAATAGTTACATTTCAAAAGTTCTTTATAATGTAAAAAATATGAACAATTTTTTTTTTTAATGAATACTAAGTATTTTTAACACACACATAGAGAGTGGAAAATGTTTTAAAGAAACTGATAGATATATATATATATATATATATATATCCAAAAAAATCTAATTCTTGGATACATAGCACACGGTGAATAAAAGACTATTAATTCATCGTTTTTTAGTAGAATATAACTTCGTTGTATTTGAGTAGCTTTTGACCTAAATTCTACCTTGAAAAAATTTGTATTGATACAACTCAAATTAAAACTTAGTTTAACACAGTAATTAGCCAAAACAACCTAAAACTTAACAGTGAGATCTTAGCTATTTTTGTCATTAAAATTCTCTATCTATTTCCAAAAGTTGATATAGTCTGTAAATTTTGAAGTAAAATCTTCAGAGAAAACATATCCTAATAAATGAGAAAACGATATTAATTGTATCTACTATGTATCTTAGCCTTTGATTTGGCTCCTCACCTAATTTCATCAGGGAAACGTTTAATAGAAGAAAGTAAAAAATAAAATAAAATAAATGCAAAAACTTTGGGTAGAGTAGCTATCTGTTGTAAATGCATGTCTATCAAATATTGAAGCTGCATGCAACGCATAGAGAATTTTGTGTCATTGAGGATCTGTTCATGTTAATCTTCTTTGTTATATTATATCGACAGGGAAGTAATACCTTATAGGAAATTATTTTATGAGAAGATTTTATAAGATCTCTCTCACAATATATATGAGTTTCTTGTTGATTTCATAAGAGAAATATCTCTAAAGATTGTCTCATAAGTTATATTCTTCTTAAATGAAGAGCAAACTATCTTATAGGCAATTTGTATTGAATTGAAATTGGAAGTCATAATTAAAAAAGAAAAGAAAAAGTATACATGCATTCAAGAGCATTAGAAACAGGTCCTTAGAAAATTAGGCCTTTGGTGGAACATGCTTTTAAGGTAGAAAATGATTTTAAGTAAATAAGTAAACTTATTTCAATCATATTAGGAGCAATTAAGTTTCCATAAAAAATTATGAGCATTGAAGCTATGTTAAATTAATTTATTCGCTTAATGAGATGTAAAATGATTGTGGGAGGGGTAAGATTCGAATACAGAATAGATCCCCGTGGGCCCAGCCTAAGGAGATGGAAGGGCCCATTCCCTCATTAGTTTTGATCCAATACATAGATGAGAGCATGAGAGTTGAAGTCGAAGAGGCTAACCGCCCAAGGAACCCAAAAAGCGAGCATTCCTCAGGAGGCATTGAGCTAGCCACTTAGACCAAAAGACAAAATATCGAAAAAGGAGGTAGAGACGTATAAGCAAAGAAGAAGGGAAGTATTTAGGTAAAACACTCATTACCTCTGCATTTAATGCACTGTACCAACTCAGCTAGCCACATTAATAGCAGAATAACCCCTAAATAGTAACCTCATAACTTGTAGCACATTCTACCACCTCCAACAAAACTTTGATGGGACAAACATCCAAAGAAAGATCAGTAACTATACTAGTGGAGGGCTGGGATGCAGTTCAGATAACTATATAAAGAAAGGGAACACCTTCAGATAGGGGGGGCGAAAAAACTAGAAAGAGAAATATACTCTATGTATCATTACTTTGTAACCAAGACTTGAACATTATATAAACTTGTGCTCCTCAGACTAACCCAATGAAGAATTAATATCAAAATCTTCTTCTCTCTTATGAGTTACTAATGTTTTTCCATTAACTTAAAAGCTAAACTATATAGACATATAAAGGTTGACCTCGGAAACCCATTCCCTACAAATTAATTGTACTAGATCACCACATATTAACTCTCCATCTAACTTGAGTTTACATTTATATTTTTGCCTACTTACAATGACTATAATAATAAGCTACCAAATATTAAAGGCAATTAATTCACACACACACTCTAAATTCATCCGAACGCAGTATATACTTCTAGGTTTTGGAAAATAACAATATTATGAACAAAACCATTTCTACTTTTAATTTCACGAATTGATGATTTGTGTGATTGTAAGTGATTGACAAAATGTGGTGGTCTATATGGGTAGAAAGTGTTCACCACTCACAATCGCACAAGTCAACAAGTTGGAAGTAGGATATGCAATCGGTTATGTCTCTATAATTATTCTTTAAAAAATGAAAATGTTAAGGTAAATTTACACCAAAGCACCAACAACCACACTCAATTTTACAATTTGCTTGAATGTTTATTTGTTATTAAATTTCAGTATTTACACATATAACTAATCACAAAATAGCACTTAAGTATATTATGGATTTGGGCGTATAGTTAATTTAGTGTGACTCTATAGTCTAGACTTTCTCAATTTACATACACGTCGGTGAAAAAAAAAACAAAAACCTCACAACCTAGCTAAAACCAAACAGTTTTTTTTTACATCCTTTATTAGAGTGTGAGATCTTAGCTATTTTTGTAATTAAAATTATCTCTATCTATTTACAAAATTTGAGATATTCCATAAATTCTGAAGTAAAATCTTCAGAGAATACATGTCCCAAATGATAAAATGTTATTGCATCTGCTGTGTATCTTAGCCTTTTACTTGCTTCCTTACCTAATTTCATCAAGGAAACGTTTAGTAGATGAAAGTAAAAAATAAAAAAACGCAAAAAACGTGGGGTGAGTACTGGGAGGAGCTAACTGTTGTAAAATGTAATGCAAGTTTACCCAATATTGAAGCAGCATGCAACGTCTGGATCTTTTCATGTTAGTGCTTTTTGTATGTATTGTATCGACAGGAATGTAATACATAGGACTATGAGACCATTCCATCTTGGGGGAAATTATTTTATGAGATGATTTTATGAGATCTCTCTCGTAATATATATGAAGATATGAAGATTTCATGTTGGTCTCACATATATAATTGTGTGAGAAAAATGTCTCATAAAATTGTCTTATGAGATATCTTCTTCTCTAGTAAAGAGCAAACTATCTTATGGGAAATCTGTATTGAATTTAAAGTCATAAAAAAAGGTATATGACATTCAAGAGCATTAGAAACAATTCCTTAGAAATTTAGGTCTCCCATTGCAGATGTTTTTAAGGTGAAAAATGATTTTAAGTAAATAAGTTAAAATGATCATAAATAATTAAGCCACAAAATATTAAAAGGCTATCCAGACATACTCTAAATCAATTCAAACATATTATATATTTCTAGGTTTTGAGAAATAACAATAGCCAAAATTATTTTTACATCAAATTTCACAAATAGTTAATATGTGCGATTATAAGTAGTGTTCAATAATAAGTAACGAGTCTATATAAATAAAAAATGTGCAACACTTACAATTGTTTAAGTCAATAAGTTAAGAGATAAATGTGCGATCAATTGTGTTTCTAATTATTCTTTAAAAAAAGAAAAATGTTAAGAGAAATTTATACCAAAAGCACCTATTAACACACGCAATTTCACATATCACAAACTCAATATGCATAGACTCTATAAGATCTCTAGTTGATCGAGGTCCTTGAATATTACTCAATTTTATACTTTATATATCAAACTTGGTTATGTTGAACTAGCCAAATGATCTCATAGTCATTTTTATTTTGGTTGTTTTGGTCCTGGTATCTACCCTCCTAGTGTAGTTAATTTATTTTCTTCAATAATAAGGTTTTTATTTATAAAAAGGAAAAAATTAAAAAATTAAACATGTTATGGATTTATGGATTTGGGTGTGGTCTCAAAAAAAAAAAAAAATGGGTGTAGAGTTTGTCGTGACTTTCTCAATTTACACACACGACGTCGTGTAGTAGTCGGTGAAAAATAAGCTCACGATGTAAATAGAAATACCACCGTACTATACTATGGAGAAAAGAACAACAATGCATGGCAGTAACCCGTGATTCACGCTTATCAGAGAAGCCTTGAGAATACGACACCTGTCAGTTTCTAGATACCCGTGCCCCATTTCGTCACCGCCTGTGCACTCTGTCATTCGCAGAGAAAGAATAAATCTCTGAACAGAAAATAGAATAGTAAAGTAAAACCCTCATGGTAATTTGTAATCATCATCAATTGTTTTAACTTTTACCATCAATCACCATTTTAGATTTTTTTTACCCTCATGGTTAATTCCTTCCCCCACTCACGGTATATAGTGCAATGTATACCGTACAAAAAGAGAGCACTACATTCAACTCAAGAAAAAGAATAGAGAAAAGAGCGAGAGAGAGAGACATTTTATTCTTCCTTTGATACTAAAAAGGAATTTGAGAAAGGCTAGAATTTTGTGATAAAGCAATGAATTTTGAGTGCTTGGATTTATCTTCGTTCGAGATACGATTGACAAGTGGGTCCAAATTGTCCCAAGAGTGCAAAATGGAAATGACCAAAAAAGCTTCTCAAAAAAAAATGGGATCACTTAAAAAATGCTTTTCTTTTCTACTTTACTTTAATGTATTTTTGGTACCTTGCACGATTTTGAATCTTGATTATGAAATTATATGATATATTCTTTTATTAAAAAATAATAATGTTTAAACAAATGATTATTACATAATTTTAAAATTCTCATCAAACATATCAGTTATCTCATAATGACATTTGTAATTACTTCTACGGAGTACTTTCGAATAGTTAATTCATATATATATATATATATATGTCACAAATCAAGTATGGTTGTGATTGAAAGTTTTAAGATCTGTTTGAGATCTGCTTATTTTACTGAAATTAAAATTTTTTTATTAAAAGTACTGTAAATAAAGGTAAAAGTTAGTTAAAATAATACAATGAAACGTATGAATAATACAAAAAAGAACAATAGAACCCATGAATAGTAACAAAATAAACTGAATAGAAAAATAAATTGGCAAAAATAATTTTTACCAAACATGCACTTAAAAAATAAATTGTGGATAACAAGCATCCCTTTAGTAAGAATATCTGCACATTTATTCGCTTTCTGATACACTTAATTCACTTTGATATGCTAAAACTTCTCGAGAAAGAATCTACAATCATTTAGAAGTGAGGAATGAGATGTTCTTATAAATTTCTAAATTGATCATTAATTAAATTAAAAAATATATATATATATATATATATATTTACATGAATAAGGTTATCCTAATGGACTAGGACAACCATAATCTACACAACGGATTAGTACAACCATCAACTCATGATCTGAAGGGGAGGAAGATTCATTGATTATAGCATTCTATATATTGCGCCTTTTGGCTATTGTGTTTGTAGGGAAACACATACATTCGAAAAGAATTAATGAAAGGGAAGGTGCCACAAGGTGCATGTCAAGTCCATCTCTTCATAGCCTTAAGCTTGTTGCCAGTAAACTGATCCGAGCACTATGTATTACCTCTTTCATGAGCACATTATATCGACTAACCCACTACATTAATGAATATTAGGGAATATTCCGTAATATATATTGTCTGTTAGTTGAATTTTGGTTTTTAACATTTGCATGCAGGTTGGTAGCGGAAGATAAGACTTAAAAGCAAGAGTTTCAAGCCCGACTTCCCCCATTTCTCTTGAAATGAGACCTGGTTGTCCAATCAACTCAAGAGGAAAATATACTGTGTATTTCGTATATGTTTCTTCCTTCTTACATAAAGGTGAAACCTATACATGTAGGGTCCACCTCTATATAAGAGGTAGAATACATGCACTAGATGCATGATGTATCATGTACCTGACATATAAAAAAAAAATCTCCACAATCATTTATTTTTAATTTTTTTTTTCCTTCTATCATGGAGTTCAATTTTTTCCCCTTTTGTTGGAGTAATGTTAAGGGTATTTCAGAGATAGAAAAAAAGCAAATACTAAGGGTATGTTTCAGATTTGCTTATTTTTCTAAAACTGAAAATTTTTTGTTGAAAGTACTGTAAATAAAAGTAAAAGTTAGTTGAAATAGTACAATAAAACTTATGAATAATACCAAAAAGTGCAGTGAAACGCATAAATAATAGCAAAAATAAGCTGAATAGTAAAATAAGCTGACTTTTTAATTTTTGCCAAACACACACTAAATAAAATTATTCTAATTTTTTAATGAAATTTTGTGTTATTTATTAATAGTCTAGACACCAATCAATTTTTTGTGTAAATGAATATTGATTTTTAGATATCTCATTCTAATTAGATGTATAAACTGTAAATAAATATTTTTTTTTTACGCTAGCAATAAGTATATGTGCAAAGTAGGTAGCAATATGGAATTTGTATGTATGAATTTATGATGATTCAATAACTCACTAGTAGTAGTCAGTAGTGTAGTCCAGTGTTTCAATTTACCAAAAAAAGAAAAAAATCACTCACACTGGTGAGTGGTGACTCTTGGTTCTTACCCTCCAAGGCATCCACAAGCTGGAGTTGAACTGGACAGCCTGGACCCAATGGATTCCTTATTAACTAAAAAATAAGTAGATATGATATGATGCACTAAAATAATCTTCTCAGTGACTCAGTCCCTTGCGTCTTTTCCTGTCCCCTCTAGTACTGTTTATGATAGACTACACCATATAAATTTTATGTTTTTTATTTATTTATAAACAACACCATATAAATATATATATTGAGAGAGATAAATTTAATAAATTGATAGTGGAGAAGGGCTTATTGTATTGTATGCATAAAGATATGGAATATGCTTTTAAATTCTGCACAAAACGTAACTCAGTTCCCAAGTGGAAAGTGGAAACCCCATAGCCAAAAATTGACTCAAAAAAGAATGTTGGCTGCATTGGGCAAAAAGCTTTGGCTTGTTGTGCACATTTAAACCAAACCGATATTATTGATTTATTGTGTGTCACCAAAGGCAAAAGGTAGACTCGTAATCACCCATTTCACACTTGTTCGATCACTGGCCTGCCTTTAATTTCATCTAATGGACTATTTTAATTCATGTTTGTTAACATGTCACGGCATTTACTGTTAAAAAAAAATGGTACCAAACTCGAATAGTAATATTTGTGCATATATGGCTGCTTTATGTCAACTTCTGAAGTCCATTATAATTTATTATAGTCTAGCCCTGTGCATTATTTTAAACCATACATTAATAAACAGTACACCAATCAAGGTTTGGAGAGAGAGAGTGTGTGTGTGTTACTGTACACATTTCAATTTGGGTAAAATAACTAAAAATGCAAGTAGGTTAGGCCATTAGGATTTGAATTTGGTTTGAGTTGGGTAGAATCGGTAGATGCAAATCCAAAGTTAAAAACCCGTCAAGTCTTATAACAAAAGGACCAATAGCAAATTATATAAAACTTACTTAAAATTTTAAGATAAAAAATACTCAATAGGTGAATTTTCAGGACTTAGATTATATTGCGACCAAAAAATAATCTGTAATTTGTGCCTAGCATTTATACGAACCTGAAAAAGGAAAAATTATTGATTGAATGATAGGTCTCAATCTCATTGCCACGTATTAGTCTAATGAAAAGATGTCATTTTCATACAGAATCGTTTCATGTTTGTTAATATGTCACGGCAATTACTATTCATAATACCAACATGGCATTAACGTTGTTTTTTAGCCAACATTTATCTTCCACTAAATAGTAAATAATACTTATACAAATATTGCATTTTCAGGTTTGTTTACCCGACACCTTTCTTCATCTAAAACGTTAGGAGGATGGTAGGTAAGGTCACGGTCACGGATCAAATGAGGGCTACACCCCTACACACAGTCCTCCAATCATTTGGTTAGGGGGTAGGGAAGGGAAAGCCAAATTGCAAACTAGACTTTTAAAGATTTGGGATGTCTAGATATCAAAATTTGAATCTTACCTATCGAAATTTTGGGATATTTGAATTTTACATTTCACGTTTTAGAATTTAGATTTTAAACTCTAAAGTTAAGAAGTGTTTAAATTTTACTTCCTAAAATATGAGAGTATTTGGATTTTAAATTCTAAAGTTTCAAAATTTGGGAGCAAAATCCAAATACCTCTAAATTTTAAATGGTAAATCTAAATTATGAAATTTTAGGGTGTAAAATCCAAACATTTCTAAATTTTAAGAAGTAAAATCAAAATTCTAAAATTTTAGGGTATAAAATTCAAACACTTTCAAACTTTAAGAGTGTAGTTTGCTATTTTTTTTTTTAAAAAAAAGCAAGAATGCATTATATTTTTGGAGAAAAAAAAAGGTTTAATTCTTTATATAGATATCAAAAAGGGAAACATGTAAGATGAGAACAAATTAATCATGCAAACATTACTCATGCATTAATTTAAGCATGCCAGTTTTTTTTTTTTTTTTTTTTTGAAACCTGCATGCCAGTTTTGACTGGCTTGCAACTACTTTTTTTCCCCCCCAATGTGCTAGCATATATTATAAATATTTAATTATAAGTTGCTATATAATTTTTTCTTCTTCTTGTTTTTGGCTGCCATTTAAATTTAAGAATCATTTCTTTGTCAACATACATAAATTCATGGTGATTGTCATTGTACACTTTTTTTTTTTTTTTTAATAATTCTAATTGCACGCAAATTGGTTTTCTCTTTTAAAAATATATAAAAAGTAAAAACAGCATTAAATATATTATTAAATGCACAATGTTTTGATAGAATTATTAAATGCACCTTTTTTGGGTCTATCTATTAATGCGGCTAATGAACTACTATTAAAAGCATCGTTTAAGACGTAACATGTATGCCCAAGTTTGTTCAGTCCTAATCCAAAGCACTTGCCGTATTTCTCAAGCATTACTCACATGGTTTCGTGCTCTCTCCAATTACGCACAACATCACACAATAGTAGTTTGCCATCAGAAATTCTGCCACAAGAATCTCAAAATTCTAGGGGCTGTTTGGTAATGTTATTCTAATAATGTTACTCTTATTTTTGAAAATACGTGTGGGTAAAAAAATATATAAAAATACATATAATATTGTTTAAAAACTGAAAACATGTGTTTAAGAAATGCAATGTATGATATCAAAGATATTTAAACAAAGTTTTGCATAAATATTTAGAGAAATGTTAACTAGTGCTCTTAAGGTACAGGTTAATAATCTATTTAAAAAAAATTTTTATGGGAAATGAAAAAAAAAAAAAACAATTAATATTTTTACAGCTTTTTTCATTTCCCATAAAAATGATATCAAAACTCTCTTAAAATAGATTATTAACGAGTGCCCCAAAAGCACTTGTTAGCATTTCCCACATATCTAATATAATTTCCACTTCGGAGCAAAATGTAAATTTTCCAAAATCAAGAATCTCATTATTAAAATAGTCATATTCTCATCATTCTTGTGGCGCATCAAAAACATTATGGACTGATAGTCTGGCGGATTGAATTTAAAATCTTCAAGTTTATATTGCGTCCTAGATCACACCAATGAGTCTACCACTTGAACACCCTAATTTCTTGAAAATATTATTTCTTTCTTGTCCTATGTGAAGAGACATAGCAAACCGTATTTTTTTGACTATAGTTCTATGTAGTACACGTTGAATAAGCAAAAGAATGATTACATACAGACAAATGGGGCATAATTTTCAATCTTAGAGCAGTCATGCCAATTTCCGTAGTCCGTATAAGCACCGACACGCTAGGAGTAGGCACTGTGTGTATATTATCACCCAAGGGACATAGTTGGTATAACTTAGTCAACTATAGCTACATGGCCTGCTTAATTTATGTGACATTGATTGTATAAACAATAGTACTCATTTAAAGAATGTCTTTATATGCAGTGTCGTCAAATGGAACAGTAACTTCCAAAATCAATTGCGTATGTCATTTTGTTAATCATTGATACTATTATTAATAAACAATATATAAATATAATTATAGCTCTCATTAAAATATTGTAAGAATTGATGGGAGATTTACTTTGGGGAGAATTTTGTTGGCCAAACAGGGGTCCAAGTCATGCAAAATAAATTGATCTTTGAGTTAACCCAAGCAGGCACACGGGTCTCTCATTTTTCATCCTTAACGTAATCAATCAAAACAATCTCTCAGTGTTCCTCATTATCACTGCTTAGAGTGGTGGTCTAGTGGTTATTAGGCATTCAGGTTTACTCTCAAGTGGTTCGAGAGGCAAAGATCTCAAATTTGAATAATGCAATGGAAAACGCTTAGGAAACCTCACGCTTCCGATTTAATATCCACTAGAGCCCTTGCAAGGTTGGTACATAATAAGCTGTGGATGACAAGTTTCTCTATTTGCAGACTTGAACACAACATGTGAGATGTTATTATGGTAACGTTCAGGTAGAAAACCACTCTAATCACTCTCTCCTACCATGTTTATTTATATTTACTGTAATTTTTAAATCTAATTAAAAATATTAGATTAAATAATCAAAGTCAAAACAATGTTTGGGTATTTCTTTGAGGCAAAAAATCCCGATCATATATTAAGTTAAAACAATATTTTGGATATTTATTGAGACTTGATTAGTCTTCTGTTCCCCATTCCATGCATGATGCATACACCAATTAATTACTAAAATTAATCTTTAGAGATTATCTTTAAAGAATTGGTTGGATGCTAATAGAGAGAGAGTTGAACACAAGAGTCAAGACCTCACCACAAAAAATCACTAGACCAATCCATTGATATCAATCAATTTATTTATCTTATTGTTTCAAAGCTTTAGTGGTATATTAAGAAGTAAGTCCATTTTGCTTGACAACCCCATCCAGCTAAAGTTGCTCTAAGATGCAAAATAAATGATTTTGTGTTCATTCAAAGTGCTACCTTAACTATCACATACATATAATAATGATCATAATCATGTAAAGTTGGATCTTCTAAGTGCACATTAGACTTTGAATATGTTTAGGTGGGTCCTCAAATTGAAATAAAGATCCCACTCATATGATTCACGGTTGTCTATAAAAACAGTAATAATGACCTATGGTGGGTGCTTTTTCTCCTTTTTTGGCTTAATTGTGGGAGCTTTTGGAGGTACTTAAAATACTGTAATTGTGGGGGCTTTTGGATGAACAAATCAACAACGGCCAGTGTTACCGGGCCTTGATGCCCAAGTGGTACCTGGTTTATCATGAAACCGCTAGCTCGGGGGTTCAAGCCCCCGCAATAACCAATTACCTAGGAAAAAAAAAAAAAAAAAAAAACAACAACAACAACAACGGCCAGTGTTTAAAGGAGGATTTATGCACCTAAATGGAGCACGATTGGTCTAGTATGTGACAATCATCCTTCCCTCAAGCTACATATTTCATGGTGTGATATAAATATGTTATTTAGTTTGCATTTAGTATTGACTTAAAAAAGTTAATTTTTTTTTTACTATTTATCTTATTTTTGTTGTTATTCATAGGTCTTATTGCACATTTTAGTACTATTTACAGGTTTTACTGTATTATTTCAGCTACTTTTTAGTTTTATCTATAGTACTTTTAACAAAAAAATTTTAGTTTCAGTTAAATAAACTATTCCCAAGCAAACACTTAGTGTGTTACATGCGTCCACTTGTATCAACTCACTTAATAAATATGTTGAGTTAAAATTAAAAGTTTTGACTCAATTATTAAATATATTGAATTTGGATCAATTCATATAGTTGAATATATACAAATACTATATAAATTGGTGGTTGTCACCACTAAGGAGGTTTTTATTGTATTTGCTTGACTTTAATTGAAACTAATATTATTTACTTAAAGCTTAAGCCTAGATAATTAAAAGTTTCATGGTTCAGTGGTATTATTAGGTTACCTCTATAAAGTTGAATATAGTTTCAAATCCTCTTAAGCTTACTTTTGTAAGCTAAAAAAAGGGGGTAAATGACGTTTATTTAAACCTTTTATCACATTTTTTCCCTATTAAGATTGTTAACACTAAATTAATATCACATGAGTCATGACTAACTAGTTTAGATTAAATTTATTTCAAATTTTAAGTTTTAAATGAAACTCACACGTAAAACTCTAAGGTTGAAATTTTTTACATATTTAAAAAATTTTGAATTTTAAATGAAACATTTTAAATAAAAAATTATAAAGTTCAAAAAGTAATTTGCCAAAAAAAAAAAAATCAGGACAATATATATATATATATATATATATTTGGTTTAATAGGATGCGTTAACTTGAAATGGACCCATGACAAAGATTTGTGGTCTCAAGTTCAAGGCCCACTTGTCGTTGGGTTCTCGCGATGCATGTGTTTTGTCCACTGAATTCTTGATTCGTGCTTGCCAAAATTCTACCACAGGAAACTGGGATAGTGAAAAGCAATATAAAGGTTAAGGTTAAAATAAAACAGTAAAAAAAATGGTATATATGCCAATTGAAAAATGTTACTTTATCAAAAAAAAAAAAAAAAAATCATATCATTGCCAAACAATCCTAACATGCATAAAAATTCACATCAACACCATGTTTCATGCAAATCTTTAGACTTTTATAAGTAAAAGATAATTAATTAAAAGAATAAAGTGAGAAAGGTCTCGGCTCTCTCTATCCTCGGGAATAAAGACCCGAGAAGGAAGAGAGAAAATGATGAGAGGCCCATCTCACATACAAAAGTTGGCCCAACGAATAATATTATGCGCTAAAAAATTTACATTTTGCGTAACAAAATGAAATCTCAACATATAAAAAAATGATTCAGCTCAATAACTGACTTGAAATCACCCTCAAAAAAGACAAGTTGAGGTTGTGATCTTTTTGTGAAGGAAATGACCAAACTAGCAGCAGCAGCTTCACCTAGAAGAGGCTTGAGATGAGTGCTTTTCTTCTTGTATTTGGTGACAAGACATTTTGTACAAAAAGCAACTCTAGGAATATGAATGTATACATAAGGATTAGTTGGTAGATAAAAAATCTGTCAAGTTGTTGTTGTTGTTGTTTTTTTTTTTTTTTTTTTGATGAGACTGTCAAGTTGTTGTTGTAGCTGTTTATTTTATTTTATTTAATTTTTAAGAACCTATTCCTCCAGCACAATATATAGGTTCTTTTTCTCTTTTATATTTTATTTTTTATTTTTTATTTTTTATTTTTTATTTACAAGATAGAATTTTATTCTAACATAATTTAAGTGTATATGTGTGTGAAGTTCTTTCCTAGAAACTTGAACCTTGGTCCTTACCCCCCACACTTACAAACATTTATATTTGTAGAGTGAACATCACACCAACATTCTTAGAAGTTAAGAGTTAGAACTATTTTTCAATCCACACTTAACATCAAGTCCAGTGTCAAGTTAAGAGGGAAAGAATTTGCTTTATGAATTATCATGCCCAAGTCTGCTTAAGGACTAAAAGGAGCCTAAACTGGGCCTATTCTTTCATGCCCAAATTCGAGGAGCATATGCCTTGTCTAGGGCTCAATATCCCAAGCTTGTCGAAGGCCCATTCTTGTGCCATAACCCATAAACCAATTTAATTGTGTTTAGTGACATGTAATATATATATATATATATATATATATTATGTAATTAAAATATTACTAATAGGATAAATATCTTTATTTCGTATATTAATTATTTTGAGTGATGCATTAATTATTAAATTATAATAAAATTTTGATGTTATTTTTCTAAGGTGTATATGAGAAACAATTGATTAGAAATATGACATTCTTGCACAAATTTATTTACTTTTGCAATAATTGAAACAAAGTCCAAAAAAAAAAAATTTTATTAACACACAATCAAGAATGTAAAAAAAAAAAAAAAATTGTAAGCATTTTTTTTATTATCAAAATGATATTTGCATTCTTGAGTAAATTTGAAATATGCCCATATATATAAGTTATTATACAATTTTCAAAATTTTAAACATACATAGTATAATCAAATCACTATATCACTTTTATTGTCTTTCTATTACATCTATAAAATAAACACTAAAGATAAAATTTTTTATAAGGAAAATGATTGAAATATTAGAGGAAACTAATAACAAAATATACTGTAGGAGTTTTAATTCACAACTGCTAAAGAGATAAAATAAAGTGAAGAATAATCCAAATTCAAACCATTTACACAAAATTTTCAAAATTCTAATTCAAAGTCAAAAACAATACACACAAACCATAAGAAAAAAGGGGAAAATGGAAGAATTTTAACCAACGCTTATGATCTTTTATTAGCTTGTGATTGGATTAACTTTTCCATAAGGTTAATTAATTGATTTTTCCACAAGTGGAACACAATAGCATGCGATATGCACATTACTTGGATATTAAGTCAACATACTTTACTGAGTTAATATGAGAGGATTTGGAGAATGAGTGAGTACATTTACCATTTGTTCAGATTGCTTTTTTTTTTTTTCCTACATTTTTATTTGATGCTGATATTTAGAATACTATCAATTTTACATCACTTTATGCAGATTGACTTTGAATATATTTTCTTTGATTTGGGGCAATCAATAATCCGTAGTATTTCTAAGATTTTGCACATCTTTTCTTTAATTTGGGCACATCATATGACTTGTGTTGTGGATAGATATATCAAATTAAAGACTTAAACTTTGAAGAGAATTAAGGTTACTCAACACTCAAAACAAAGCTTCAATTCCATCAAATTCCTCTATCCTCAAATATATAAGGGCAGTGAAGCATTGAATTTCATCTGGCAAAGAGTTGATTTTAGCTTACCATACAATTCTAGTCTTTCAAGAGATCCTGCAAGGGTTGAACGGAAGAGAAATTGATGAGACTAGGCACAAAACCTACCAATCTTCAATGTATTCAAGCAATTAGAAACCCCTCTGGCAGATACCCAGCTTTTCGTAAATTTTAATATTTAAACGAATAAGAGAACTTAATTCTCTTACATTTAAAAGTGATATCAGATTGTGACATTCTGATATATTCTGTTGTTGTACATAATTGTAACTCAGTCGGTAGAACTTTAATATCACCCCATTTTATTTCCAAGCGTTGAAAAAGGGGCTTGAAACCTCCAGGCATACTTAGAAAAGGTTATATTAGGACAATCAAATACATGAAAATTCTCAAGAATAAGAAAGATGTGTAAGACAATCAATTACATGAAAGTTCTCAAGAATAAAAAAGGCGTGTAGTGCATCTAGTAAACAACTCAATTTCATACATCATTTTATACGGAGAGAGATACAAAAGGGTCATATATATCCTCATCTGGTGTCATGGACACCATATCATCACAATTTTACATGAATGTTCTATAATAAAAAAAATATTAAGGCATGTTAAGGTTGGTGAGCTTGCTGCTAATATTTTTGAATGTTGTGCTTTTAATTTCTTTAATCTTTAAATTCTTAAAGAGAAGACAAAAGGCATGGAGCAACAGCTAGTTAGTCACATATGTTGTTGCTGTTGGCTTCATCTTGCCCTTCCATTTTATTAGATTAGGCATCCTCTCCAAAACAATTCTTCTCAAAACTGGGAAACACAATTCTGTCACCACCATTGTAGTTGCCAAAAAAGAAAAATAGCTCCCAACAATCTTACATTCCCTATTCTACTTATTTCCAAAACCCTAAGACATTGTAGAAGCCTGAGAGTGGGAAGGACATCTTATTTGTTACAATCCTTAAATTTGATTCTCAATCAAATTATCATAACAAACCATCCCTAGCATCACGACTTGTCAACATCCATGATGAGAATTGCTTTCCTTCATTGTTTTCGATTCTTAAGCTTTTCAAATAATGGTGAGGCTAGAGACCTTTTAGCGCCTCTTCATCATGATCGTGATTACCTTTTCTTTTCTCACTCCAGCAATATCCCAATTTTAAGCATCCCAATTCTTTGATGTGATGACATGCATCTTGGTCCATAACAAAAAATGGCAATGTTATTAGAGACACAAAGTGTTTATAGTTTTTTTCATCATCTTCCTCCTCATTCGCTTTTGTGGACACAAACATTGACTTGCATTTGTTATATATAAAGCTTAATTTAGTGTTCGTTTATGATCCGCTTATTTTGCTAAAACTGAAAACTTTTTGTTAAAAGTACTGTAGATAAAGGTAAAAATTAACTGAAATAGTATCGTGAGACCTATGAATAGTATCAAAAAGTGCACTGTGACTCATAAATAATACCAAAAATAAGCTGAATAGTAAAATAAATTGATAAAAATAATCCATATCAAACACACACTTATCTATACATATTCAAATGCTAAATAATCTCGCACTTATTTTGGGATCAAATCACATCGCTTATTTAAATTAATCTAACGTTTGTAAGGTTGACATGATATAATTTAATTGTTGCATTATGAAAGTAGTATCAATAGTAAACTGATGTAAAAATTATATTATGCATGTCACAATTGATCAAATTAACAAATTTTGTGAAAATAATATTATGCTCGCAACTTGTTAAAGTAAAAAAGTTATCCAAAAAATAGTAAAAGTAAAAGAGAAAGAAAAATGTGTTGGTAGCATTGCTCATTTAATTAACCCAATCTGCATGTCACATTAAAAAAAATCCACAATCTGTAGAAGGGTGTAGATAATAATATAATTATAAAAAGTTTATAAAAGTAATCTCATTTTGACTTTGTCTCTCTTTAAACAAATCAAAACCTGCCACGTCACCAACATGCTTGAACCCACGTGCTCATGATCTCACCCAACCCAAACAATCAATCCTATGCGTCACAGCTTCAATCCTTTGGCTTTGTATCCCTTTTGAAACACAAATCAAAACCTTCTCAACCCAAAAAACCTTTTTCTCTCTTCTATTCTAAACTCTAATCCCTCACACACCCTATATTTTCTCTCCCTCTACATGGGTTTCTGACCGTTAATGCTTTAATCAAATATTTTCCCATATTTTCTCTTCCTTTCTTCTTGGTGGGTTATCTTTCTCTTTTTGATTTTTCTGCTTGGTTTTCTCATCTGGGTGTTTCTCAAAATGGGTAAAAATCAAGCTTACAAAGCTATGCAGAGAGCCCGGTTGGGCTCTAGCTCTGCTGGGCCTGATGAGGTTGAAGATGGCATGGTTTGTACCCTTTCATACTATTTCTCATTCTTAATTCTAATCCTTTTATGTTAATTTTGGTTTTAAAAATGTTAAATACTTGAATTTCATGCTTGTAGTTGCTTGTATAGTGTTTATTAAATTGATGTCTGGTTCTAATAGTTAAGCTCATGTTTAATGAAATTGACCGTATTGTGTGAAAATTTTTCTGCAGAAGATGTGTCTTTTAGGTTTGTGATTTGAATTGTGATGAGTTAGTTGTTAAGTATTTGTTAAAATAAATCTGTGGTTTTAATTGGTGACCTAGTATTGAGTGAGGTGTGTGAGTATTTCATGCAAAAGATATGTTTTTCAAGGTTGTTTTGAATTGTGATGAGTTTATGAGATATCCATGGTTCAATTTTTTTTGATAGAAATCAAAATGTTTGTTTGACTTCTTGGATCAATGTTGTCTTTTTTTAAAGATAAAAACTTTAGGACTAGGATTTGACTGTTGCAATGACTAGGATTTTCACCTGTATATAATTTTTAAATCTTTATATCATCAAGATGATTTTTTCACTTGTGTATCATATGATTGATTACTCCCTTTAGATTGTAGTTCATTGGTGATGAATATTAGCATAGGTTGATTCTATTTATGAAGTAGCTACCCTGCCCTTGTAATGTGTTTTATATAGATGTGTGTGTGCGCATGCACGCCCACTAAATGTAGGGGTACCTGCCGCATCCCTGTTTGCATCTTATTGGCATCTTTCAGTTATCATTATTTAGAGTAACAGTGTCCACACCAACAATGACTTTGTGAATTGTCACTACCAAAATAGTGGTCATTCTTCCTCAAGCCTCTAGATTTCTTGAATTGATTGTCACCCATGTATAACCAAGAAAAGATTTTCTGATGAGCACCACTGAATCCAATCTCTCCATCAAACTAATGCCCCTTTTTGAGGAAGGGCTTCTTGCTAATGCAGAACTATTTCACTTTGTAGGACATTGCCTGAATCTTATAACTTGATTTTTATTGCTCTCTTTCATGATTAAACCATAGTGAGATCTTAAGCAAGGTTTGTTTATATGTATATTATAAAATTTGATAAAATAATCCAGTATAATAGTTGCTTGTTGGATGTTTTCTTTTCCTGTTCTGTAACTGATGAGGACAGTCGCAGGTGGATGGTTCATTTCATTCACCAGAGTGGCATGCTGCTCGTTTGGCCAGCCTTAAAACTTCTCACACGATCACCTGGGAAGAGTATAAAAAGAAGCAAAAGGTAATCTGTTGGACATAGCTAAACTTTATTGCAAGTTTATGAGAGTTTTCTTCATCTGTTTCTTCAGTATCTTCATGCAATCATCTCCCATAGACGTGTAATAATTGTGTAAATAATCTGATTTCACAAGAATGAGTATTCATAATGGTGAATTTAAGGTTTTTGTGTGTGTGTGTGTGTGGTTTATTTGCGTCAAAGTAGTTTTTTTTTTTTTTTTTTTGGTTATATTACACTTTTACTTTCATAAAAGGAATGCAAATGGGGTTTGATATCGTATGAGCAAATGAAATGCATGGATATGCATAAGAAGAAAATTCATTTCTTATTTATGTGCAAATATATGCCCAAGAATTTATAAAATAAGTTTATTTAATTATTTGAAACCTTGCTTTCATTAATTTGGAACCAAGTTGTCTTTGACAAGTAAAAAATTTTTGAACAAAGTTTTATGTGACTATGGTGGTATGTAGTGGAGAGCAATTTTCTTTGGAGGAAAATAGAAAAAAAAATTATGGGAACTCTTAGGAGGGTGGTGCTTGATGGTTGGCAGGGATCCCTATGGAGTAAGCCAATGTCAGAACATTAGAAATTAATGTTATTAATAATATTCTTATGCTATTTATCAAAAAAGAAATTAATGGTCTAGTTTCTCTGGATTTCTTCGATGAGGTTGGTGATGGCTCAAAAATCCATTTTTTGGGGTGATTTTTGGCGTGGAGAGGATACTGATTAACAGATTCATGGAATTATTTCAGATAGCCAGGAACAAAGATGCTACTGTGATTGTTTGAGGGGAGGCATACAGTGACCCTTCATTTATTTGGGGCATGTAGGATTGGGAAATAGAATCAATGGAGGTATTTTTGGATGGTTCATATGTTGCCAAAGTAAACTTGGAGGGGAAGATAAGCTGATTTGGTGTGTTTTTTTCCCAAAGATTTGAGGCTTTTGTGTTTACCTTATATATGACCTTCAGGAAAGATGTTGAATGTAAATTCCTTGGAGGTGTATATAGCAGGCTAGAGCTCCTCCATGAGTGGCATCTTTTGTTTTGACAGCTGCAAAGGACAAGATTCTAACAACAATACATAATTTAAGGAAATAGGGAATCATAATTGCCGATTGGTGTTGCATTCGTAGGGCTTGTAGTGAGTCAGTGGACCATATATTCTTACGTTTTGAGTTTGGTAGAGAATTATGGTGTTTAGTCCTGAGTTTTTTTGGGGTGATGTGGGTTATGCCAAGGTCTGTGATTGCCTTACTAGCTTATTGAATAGGACACTTCGGAAAGAATATTAGTTTTGAAATTTGGAAGGCTATCTCGTTGTGTTTACAGTGGAGTATTTGGATGTTTAGATGAGTTTCAAAAGTACAAAGACAAATATCATGTTTGCCAACAGTAATTGCATCATTAAATTTAGAGTTATAAATTTAATTAACCTTAATATGCACGTACCATTTAAGGTTTAACCCCACGATACAACACCCCTTGAGAAAGGGCTTCCTGGATAGACTTAGGAACAACCACATAGGAAATAGAGGTAGTGAAAGCGCTGAGATACAGAGACAAGTGTTCATATGACACAAAGCTAGATATTGGGTGAAAATTATAACTGCGCTTACCTTTGCACAATGCAATAGGCAGAGAATTGAAATCAAGTGGCTCCCTGGGGAAGATATTGGCTTGATAGGAGAACCAACATCAAAGACAAGTTGAGGATGAGTTGGAGATGAATTTGCAGACATGGAAAGCTAGGTTGCACGGACACGCCATTTTTGGCGTTGTGTCGGTGTTTGACACGTGTCGGACACCGGAACGGCCACAACGCGCCAGATTCTGGTGTCTGGCGGTGTCTCTCTTTTTTTTTTTTTTTTTCCTCGCTTCTCCAACACGGCACCGATGTGGCTCCTACACGTCCGACACGCCAGCAGTGAAAAAAAAAAAAAAAAAAAATCACAGATTTTACCAATACCATTGATTTTGTGATAACCCTAACACAATAAAACCAGTTTAGAGTCTCTTTGACTGAAATTTGAAACCAATCTCAAGTTCTTCTCAACCCAGTGAACTCAACCCATCCTCCCTCTGTCGCTGCCGCTGCCCTCTGTCCTTTGCCAGAGTTAGATTGGGCTGATCGGCAAGCTCCGATGTCGACGCCGTGCCCTCTGTCCTCTTATCCCTTCTGATCTCTCTCTCTCTCTTGGCATGGACAACAGGTCCGATCTCTTGATTCTCTGCACTTTCTATTTATTTATTTATTTCTTTCTTTCACTTTCAGATATTAATTTTGGTGAATGGGTGGGTGTACTGTTACTCCATTATTTATATTAGTTGTAATGCGTTTTGTGTTTTGTGCTTTTTTTTTTTCACTGCTGCTGTGGCCGTGGGTGCCCACTGTCCTAATTTTTTTTTTTTTTTTTTATGTAAGTTATAACTTATAAGTTATAAATTTGTTTTTTTGTGTGTCCTGCTATAGTTTTATTTATTTATTAAAGTTAAATATTTATTTATTTGTACTTTAAACATTTTATGTGTATTATTATACTACTTTGGGTGTTAGTTTACTTATTTGTAGCTCTTACATAATTTAAATTCTAAAAATAATCGTATTTTATGTCTAAAAATATTAAAAAATATGCCTAAATATAAAATTTAATTGATTATTTAACCGCTGGTCCCCGCCGTGTTGTGTCCTTATTTTTCAAAAATTGCCGTATCCCCGTGTCCGTGTCTGTGCAACATAGATGGAAAGGCTCAGCAAAGGGTGGTTGCCGATGACTCTATACCTGAAAAGGTTTCCCCGAAGTAGTGGTTGGTAGAATAAAAGGGATCAATTGAGGTAGGCAAACAAAAAGGTTATCTATAGGAAAGGAAGGAGGAGAAAAATAGGAAATATACTCAAAAGATTGTGATATTGGCTTAATAAACTGATGTTGAAGAGTCAGGGAATAACATTTGTATCCTTTCAAAGTATGACAATTAGGAGAACACAGTCACACACTTCATAGACTTGGGACCCAACTTAGCAGACCGTGGACCTAAAGCATGAGCATAGCAAACACATCCAAAGATTTTAGGAGTAAATGGAACATGGATGTATCGAAAGATAAGATAACATGAGGTATTTGACCACCCAAAACTGTGGAGGGCTTACAGTTTATTACTTAATAAGGTAACAAGCAGTAAGCACACCACTGCAATATGGTTTTGGAACATTCATTTGGAGCAAAAGTGCACGAGTAACTTTCAACAGATGTCTTAACTTATGCTATGTTAAGCAATTATTTTGTCAAGTACGTGGACTGGATGACCGATGAATTATGCCA
Source organism: Quercus variabilis (assembly GCA_030445155.1). Lineage (NCBI taxonomy): Eukaryota > Viridiplantae > Streptophyta > Magnoliopsida > Fagales > Fagaceae > Quercus > Quercus variabilis. The sequence continues at coordinate 53,517,853 of CP129454.1, read as the reverse complement.
TGATTATAAAAAGATTGATTCCATGATGTATGAAACAATTCATGGGCATTATCTGATTAAAAAATGCAATTTGAAACATCAAGCTGAGTCTATTATTTCCATAAAGAAAATTTGAAAATGGAGTATAACAGTATAACTTTGATATTTCTTTCATAAGATAAGATAAATGACTTGAGAGAAGATTAGCGTACTACTAATTTGGGTTTCCATACTGTTCCACAAAAAGCTATAAATTTGGGCATCATTAACTCTCCAATCGTATTTGGGATATGACACCAAGCACTATAATTTCTTTTTAACTAACAAGAAGACTTCTATTGACTGCGCCCATTGAGTATAATTGTTATTATTTAATTTGATTGAAGTCATTGAAAGCAATTAAGGAGAACACAGTGATTTTGGGCCCAATTCTTTTTTTTGTTTTCCTGATAAAAAATTATTAGAGAAACATACACAGAAAACCAAACTTCACCAATCAACAGCCTGCAACTCCATAACCCAAACTTCACAAACAACTTAGTCAGCAACTCGCAACTCCATAACCAGAGCAACTGATTCAAGAAAACGAGAAACCAACATACAGAAATACTGGCTACTGGAATAACAGCATTAAAGCAGAAAGGAAGAGAAGTTCAGCACGGAACCATTCCAGTCAATCGTAAGGGATCCAACCCGTAACAATGACAGATATGAACAACGACAAGGTCAATTGAGAAATAATTGGGCAATGGCAAGGCAACGAGATAAGCACGGGACAACGGCAGTTGTCTCCCTGAATTGATGTCGGGGTCTAGTGACTAGATCTGTTGCTGTGAACCATAGACTCGAGTTTGAGAGTTAGTCCAAGGGTTGGAAGTTCCACAAGAAGTTGATTGTGAGAGCCTTTGCTGATGGTGGGTTTGATCGCAGGGTTTATCTCAGGTCTGATGATGATCAGTGCTGATTGATGATGGTCAGCTATGGTTGAATGGGCTGTCTAGGTGGTTGACTATGCACGGTGGCTTTTTCATGGCTTACATCAAGGTCTTTGATACCATGTTAACAATAATGTTATTATTATACTTAGGGTTTAAAAGCTAATTGACCGTAATACACATGTAATATTTATAGGTTGACCCCACCATACAGAATTACGCAATGGCATTTACAACTTAAACAATATTACTCATAACAATATTCAGGAAAACGTGGATGATGTGATATATCCATTAGTATCAATAAGCTGCAATGTGTTGGCTGTGTCAAACCTTGCTGTTGAAGTCTTTCTCCAATGAGAATGAAGAATTGTTTTTTGGGGCAATACCAGTAAAGAACTCACTACTGTGTCCTTGCTGGAGGTCCAACAAAGAGGGGAAGTACTTGTGTATATATATATATATATATATTTATTATTGGTAAGTTACCCAATCACTTGGTGGATTTTAGTCCATGACCTCACCCTCCACCTTGCTCTTACAATGGGTGGAGGTTCCATTTGAACTAGGGCTCATTGCCATTATTGGTTTTCTTATTATGAACAATGCACTTTGCATGCTTCCTCTAAATTATATAGAAACCACAAATTCTATGCTAAACTTAAAAATAAAAATCACATTAACTAAAAAAAAAAAAATGTTGTGCATAAAAGCATTGAGTTAAAACCATAAGTTTAAAAGTGGCTCGGGCAGGGTTTAAAAGAAAATATTTCTTCGCAAATTTTTTTACAAGAGTACGAGAAAGAATTTTGTTCCTAAACTGAGGTCATGGATGATGAGATTAATGAAGAGATTGCACTTAAAGTCTATGTTATAGATTATCCAAAATTTGTACATTTGCTATTTTAATTTGGGAGGCTGATTCATGTTTAATTTGGAGCATTTTGTTGCAGAGAACTAAATGATCATTTGAGGGCTGTTGAATGCTTTTTAATCGCAAGGCTGCTTTCCTGAGTACTTGAAAATGATCTATAGTCTGGTTGTAATAGTTAAACTTCCTTGTGTATTGTTTTTTGTTATATACATTTTTTGATAAGTCATGTTCATGCATTATTTCACTCTATGCATGCATGCCTCCTATATGCTTGCAAATTTTTCTATTGTTGATTTCTTTATTATTTTTACTATTCTCACTTATGAAGTTCGTATGAGATGTACTAGGAAGATGAATTGAAAAAGGGGGAAATGGAAGCTGATACAGATAGAATGATGAGAGAGTACAGAGCTCAACTGGATGCTGAAAGGGCACGTAAGCTTGCCCAGGGAAAGAACCACTCCAGTAGTAAATCTAGTCACAAAAAAGGTATGTGCAGTAAAGTGTCAAAAAAAAAAGGTTTTCCCTGTCTTGTGTTGTCTAGTATCTTTTCTTCTTCCTGATGGCAATATGTATCTTTGCAGATAAGAAGGACAAAGATTTAAAGAAACGCAGCAGCAGCAGAAAGAGAAAGGTTCCTACAATTTCCTAAATTGTTATTACCCACATTTGACACTTTATACATTCTAGAATAGTATCTGCTTACATTACATGTTTAGAAGCTAAATTTGATGTTACTTGACCTTCCTCCCATAAAATATGAGCACATAGGGTCAGGGGTGGAGCCAGAAATTTTGGTTTGGGGGGGGGGGGGGCCAAGTTGTGATGCTAATATATTAGTTAAGACAAACCTTTACACACATGGTCACATACACACATATATATATAAATTAATTTACTAAGAGAATTTATCATCATCTAAATTTTAATGAGTATATAAAAGTCATGTATTTCTTCTATTAGACATGTACAAAAATTTATCATTTTCTACATAGTTTAATTTGTTAAACCTCTTAAATTATATGATTTTAATATAATTTCTCTTTCTTTTAAGAGCATCATTGAAATAACTCAAAATTTGAGAGGGCCAACTTCAATTTTTACATGCTACATTTTTTTAAGTGTAAATAATATACATACTATAAATTAATTTTTTTAAATTTTGGGGGGGCCTTGGCCCCTCCACCTTTGTGTGTGGCTCCGCCACTGCATAGGGTGGTCATCACCTTATGTTACCATAGTGAGGGAACCCTTTTCAATGTCTAGTGATCATGGCACCCGTTGGACCAGTCATACTAGAGTCATATGTGAAGTGAGCTTCTGAAGAAATCCCCCACCACCACCACCACCCCCCCCCCCCCCCCCCCCGGGCGGTCTCCTTTAGAAATTTTGAGACTGATACGTTCTTTGTGTTTCCTCAAATCTGATGTAAAGGAATTAGTTTTAGTCATGCTTGAAAATTTAACTGTAATCTTGCTTGTCCATTTATAAATTTCTATTATACTGAAGTCTGCTATGACATGCCTTTGGCATATGCGTGAGTTCCTCCATTGGAAATTAGATGCATATGCTGTTTCTGGTGGCTGTAAAATTGAAATCCCCCACTTCCCTTTGCTCATCCTGTCTGTCGGAGAGGAAGGGAGCATTTCATTTTACATTGAAAGGAACTGCAGAATTTGTAGTATGCCAGAGGCAGTGGTGGCTGTATGTATTTTCGTTTCCCTTTCCTGTTCCTTTTCGGTGCTTTAATGCTCTGTCTCTGGGTTGCTTCCCGATGCCCAATTCCTAAGGTGTAAACATTTTTGTTTTCTGTTGGCATGCCATCAATATTAATCTTTTATTTATTGGTAAAAAAATAATAAAAACTTATCTGTAGCAATCATAATTCAAAGCTTTATTTTGTGAATTGTGTAGTGGCTTCCCTTGTAAACTTGCATAGAGTTGATGTAAATTAAAACCAGGATTGAAAACGCCATTAATATTAATATTTTATTTATTGTTACAAAATAGTAAATTTTTTTTTTTTTGGTTGCAATCATAGTTCAAAATTTTATTTTTTGAATTGTGTAATGGCTCGAATCCTTTGTAAACTTTGCATGGAGTTGATGTAAGTTAAAACCAGAATTTAATTTTTAGAGTTATGTGAAGATTTGATGGAATCCAAAAGTTAGCCATTCAAATTTATACACGACCGTTTAATACGTGTCATGTCTCCAAGTTACTTGATCATAGCCATGCAACTCAATTGTTGCAGTTGTTTATGACTCAATTTCTAAACCCACCCTCATCTGTCCTTGCAGCATTCAAGGAGGAGATCTTCTGAGTCTAGCTCCTCAAGTTCGTCTTCAGATTCTTCTAGTAGTGATGAAGAGGAAAGAGAATCAAGAAGATCTAAATCCAGGTCTAAGAGAACTAAGAAGGAAAAAAAGCACAGGTCAAGATCCAAGCACTGTAGCAGTGACGATGACAAGGCTGATGGCCCCGTGCCACTTTCAAGATTCTTTGAGAGTGTAAAGAGCTAACATGTTGAATATTTTATTCTGTACTTACAAAAATTCTCTTGCTACTATAGGAGATGAATTCGTTCTTTCTTAATTAGCTCCTAGCGAATATGGATTGCATCGTTTCTTCCCTTTCTCAACTGTGAGCACTTTGAGATAATATTTGGTTTGCCATTTCTTTTTCTAAAGTTCAATTTTATGTACTAGTCTGGTAGAATGTATCCTATCGTGTGTAATGAACTGTATTATACGAGTTCATGTAAGAATTTTATAGAACTTTGAGCAGGAAAATTGAAGTCATTACTCATGCAATCATGGTTCCCCCCAGCCCCCCTGAATTATTCAAAATTGGTTATACTTAGAACTAGTTGCTTTGTGTCTTTTCGGATCTGGTTTTATAGACAATTCATGAACAGCCTCAAACCATCCATTATCAATGCATTTTCCAGATGCTGTGATTGATAACATCACTCCAATTTTAGCATAAAACCATGGTCTTTAGTTGCTGCTAATAAATTTTCACAGGAGTTGGTGCGGGAGCTTATCCAGTTATATTTAAAGGTATGTTTGTACACCTTGCACACAAGATATATTGACTCTTGATTGGGATTTATAATCTTATTTGTACAAGAATTGTGCCAAACCTCCACCCATGCGCTATATCTAGTAGTAATATTTATTTTAATTATAAGTAAATGAAAGTTCCCACTCGAAAAAGAAAAGGGAAGCATTGGAAGTGAAGGCATGCTGAGGATGAGCATCAAAGCGAAGTTATGGTACAATTTTACTTCAGAAGCATTATTGTTGAACAATTCTCCCAGGACTATATTGTTTGTCACAACTTAAAGTAATCGATTGTGAGTTGAGAACAGTTACTTTTATACTGACTTTTTGCTCATATACTTTTATATTGACTTTTTGCTCATAATTAACTACATTAGAGTCAGCAAAAATTTTACAAAATTTGCTTGCCTAGACTTTCACACTGCCAAAATATACACATGAGAGCTTTCAAATATATATGTACGTTTGTTCAATCACGGGTGCCATACCCCTTGAATATGGCAATGACTAATGGCTTTTTCTCCTGGAAAATTTGAGAACAAAGACCACAATTCATCATATAAAAATCATTGATCAGGCCATTACTGGAACGGTTTCTACTAATTTATTCCAAAATATAAACCAAGAATCAAACCATGATCAGAATTTGTGGAAGAAAGAGTACAAAGGATCGGAAATTGTTTTTTTAATTTGTTTTCTACTCTCAAATCTGAAACTACAAATGTGCACGTACTTGTAAGGGAGAGCGAGATCTGTTCATCAGATGTTGGCTTAAATAAAAATAAAAATAAATAGAAAAAATAACAGCAAAACAGCCGACACAAACACCATTACACTAGTTCCAGTCCCTTAATTCTGCCCATAAACCAATCAATTCCAGATCCACCCAGTTTGGAATGGAACATATATATACATGAAGAAATCAATCAGCGAGGGTATAAAGCAGAGAGACAACACTGATCAAATAAAGCACAGCTTGTTAGTGCTGATACTCGGGGTTAAATGCAAGGGCCTCTCGGTAGATCAGCTCCTTCATTTGTTCCTCAGTCAGTGCATGCTGCTCAAAATCAAAGCTGAAGGGAGTCATGCACACAGGCTCATCACTGATGTCATGCAGAGATGTTAGATAGGGGTGAGCCAATGCGTTTTCAACTGTTCAAGTGGAAAATCATATGTCAGAGTTTTCAATAAATGCTTAAACATAGACATAGTATTGTTACAGAAATAACCACAAAAAATTATGAATTAAGTGACTTCACTATTAATCATTAGAAAAGTAATATATCAGAAGCAAAAAAAAAAAAAAAAAAAAAAAAAAAAAAAAAATTCACGAATTGACTTCCAAATTTAACACTAAATGTGGCCTGATGAAAATGCAATTCTGTAATGTTCATGGACACAATGGACGAGGTTCTCACGCAATAATTATTTTATGCATTCCCCCACCTCATAGTGTGTGGGATTCGAATGCTGTGAAGAAGAGGATGCATATATTTGATGCATTAGACACCTTCTCAGTTTTCATGGAAAATTTATGTGAGAAGCCTTTTTAAGACAAAAACAAGGACTAAAGAACAAGTTATCTTTTTATATGAATTATAGAGTTTAGGTAGTCAATCTAGCATTTTGAATGGCAAGATAACAGCACCAGGGTTGTACAAAATCACCAAGGTTGAGCTTGGATTCAGAAATTTAACCTGTGTCTTAGTTTCAGCAGCGTCACTAAGATTTTTAAAGGGGAAAAGGGAATTTTTTTTAAGTGCGGGGTTATAATAAGAGGTCTCGATGTCACAAATTACTTCTGATATGTCCTTAAATATCTCCTAGTGTTACCTACCACAGCAATAAGGAACGTAGGCAACAAATGGAAATTAAAGTGGCATTCCTGAGAAAAATAAATCCTTAGAGATGCTGAAAATAGACATACGTGCTGCCAAACATGTTTTTTACTTGCACCTTTCACCCAATATCATCATATGCCTTGATTCTTCTAATATCAGCACCATTGGTCTAAGGTAGATATCCTATATATATGTACTTAGTGCACAACACATAAATAAACTCTGAGTTAGTTCTGGTTTTTTGCTCTCATATAAGAAGTATAAAGGTTCACCTCCCCCTAAAGAGGAGAAGGCTAGTACCTTGATTCTTTCCAAACTGGAAGATATATAAAATTGAGACCGCAGTTAATGTATCAAATATGCAATACATTATACATGTTTGTCTACATTGTAGCACTTTCACATGTAACAACAATATAGCAACTTTGAAATATTAAACCAAAAATTTGGCAAAAAGCTAAAGAACACCCTACCCAAAACCAAGTATGAGGGTAGGTTTAGCCAATCCATAAATTTAAACAAATGTCATTTATCAAATGCACAACAGAATGGCATACTAAAGGAATATGTCAAAAAATTTCATTTTCTTTTTTCAATACATTGACCAAATCCATGAACATATGTAGTAGTACACACACACACACAAGATACGTGACAAAAACAAGTTATGCCAGACCAAAAATGCATAACACTGAAACAGATCCATTTATATATAAAACTGCAAAACATGTGGTATAAATTTTACAATTAAACTACTACTGTACTGCAAAGCTTAGTTGAGAGTAGGGCTTAGATGATATGAGTTGATACTTGTATTGTTATGCACAGAACAGTAGGAAGCATAAACTCACCAGTAATCCTCTGTCTGGGATCGAATGTTAACATCTTTTCAACAAGATCAATGGCTGCAGGATGGACATGTGGAAACTTTTCAGTTAAGGACTGCCGACGGTAAAGAGGAAGTTGCCGAATGTATCTTTTAGCATTTTCATTCAAGAATCCCAAGTCAGCCTCTGTTGGGGTGCCAATAAGCTGCAAGATTTTATTTGAATAAATAAAATACTTATTATTTGATAAAAAGCAACGAATACAACAGCATTACAAGGATTACAATTTTAAACTTGAGTATCCACATTTTAAAACAGAAAAGGAAAATGTCCTACCACTATCACTCAATTATAAAAATATCTTTAAAAGATTGTTTGATCTTATGGGTTGGCTGTTCCAACTTCATCATTCTACTATTTCATTCTTGCCAAAGTGTCCACAAGATGCAGAAAGGTCCCGCATTCCAAGCTTTAGAATTTCCGTGCTTCTGAAAACTTCCTCTCCAAAAGCTTAACATTTGTGCCGCAGTTCTTGGCATTAACCATGAAACTGTAAATAGAGTCCATGCAAAAGATCAAATACCCCTAGTTACCACTACCATGCAATGCAGTAGAAGATGTTCCATTCATTCCCCACTATTCTTGGGCATGCAGCACCGTTCAACAGTCAACATGTTACATTTCCTAAGATCTTCCACAGTTAAAATTTTGTCTAAGGCTGTGCCCATGTGATGGGGTACCTTTGCATCCCAGATACTCCACCAAGGAAAGCGAACCCCTATAGCACCCCTCAGAGCTTCATAGTAAGGTCAAACTCCAAATGTTTCAGCCTTGACAGGTTTCCACATTATTTGATCCTCTAATCTACTAAGGAGATCAAATTATAACAAATCCAAGAAAATCTCCACACTCCAATTCCCAATCCTGAGGTAACCAGGTAAATTGAGTATTCTATCTACGTTAATCACTCAAATACAAGGCAGCTGAGGCATTCTTACTGGTTCCAATCCAATATAATTAAAGAAAATCATCTTTCAGATAAAGTTTTCCACACCACAGATCATGCCATAATCAAATTCATAGGCTGTTTCCCACAGAGAATTTTACAAAGCGTGGAAAAGTATCCCATCCTTCTCAATGGCTTTTGAAAGACTAACTCCATATAACCAAACCACCCTCCATACTATCTCTCTCTCCCCCCCCCCCCCCCCTCCCAAAACAAAGGCTTCACCATATTTGAGATAGAGAGAGCACCGCCAAAGTTGCTGTCTTAGCATAGGACAAACTATTATAACTTGTTAAATAAAAACCATTAAATCTGTTTTAACCCTAAAATAAATAACTAGACCTTTAAAACCACATGACTTTTACTTCAATTGGAGGCCACACATGGGCCCCATATTTTTTTTTTTGATAGATAATAAGACTTTTATTGAAAAGTTAAGCATCATGTTCACGATGGTGAACATGATGGACAATGAAACAAATACAAGAAGATCAAGAGCTAAAAGAAATAGAAACTAAAAAATCAGCTACAGCAGTACAAGTCGTACACCCCCAAATACGAGCCCAAAGAAACAAAGTACGAAAAAGTAAACATTTTATATGCTCCAAAGTTCTCGCCTTGTCTTCAAAAATACGAGCATTACGTTCTTGCCAGACTAACCACATTAAACATGCCGGGACCATGTTCCAAATGATTGAAAGATGCTTTCCAAACCAGTTTCTCCAAATAAAGAAAAAAGATTTCACTGACCTTGGCATGACCCAATGGATCCCAAACACTGCAAAAACTTCACACCATAAGGTATAAGAGAACTTACAATGAAGAAGAAGGTGGTCCACTGATTCCCCATCACAACAACACAAGCAACACCGATTAACCAAAAACTGACCTTTCTTAATAAGGTTGTCAATGGTGAGTATACCATCATTAGCTGCTGTCCATAGGAAAAAAGACACCCGTCTAGGCACCTTAGTACGCCATATACACTCCCAAGGAAAGGCATCAGAGGGAGGACTAGATAATAGCTTATAAAAAGAGCGCACATCAAAAACACCAGTTGTAGTCAATCTCCAAACCAACTGATCATCCCCCTCACCCCTTGGCATAGAGGAGTAAATAAACTCAAAGAAAGAGTAGACAGTGTTTGCTTGCCAATCCTGAGGACCATGCCGAAACAATAAATTCCAGCTCCTACCTCCTTCTGAATTTGTTACAACCACGTCAGAGACACATGCTTCTTTAGAAACAGAGCAGTTATACATGGAAGGGAAGAGATCCTTCAACGGAGTAGGCCCACACCATGGGTCATGCCAAAAACTAACACGGCTGCCCTCCCCCACATTAAACAAAATCTGGCTAAAGAATTTCTCTGATCCTTCCTTAATGCTCCTCCATAGCCCATAAAATAAGTCTTGAATAGACGAACGTGTGAAGTAGTAATAAATTAATCTTCCAATGAAAATTCAAGGATAAGACAATATGGAACCTGATTCTAGAGAAGATGGACAGGAGATTAGTGGGATAGAAACGTTTGTACTTATCCAAGGGAGGTAGAGTCACTTTAATCAAAAGCACTCTATCTAACTTACCCACTTATTTTCTATCTCTTTTTCCTATACCTGCTGTTGTGGCTAACTAAATTAAGAAACTTCAGCGAAATTTATTATGAGGTGGCATTAGTGATGAACCTAAATTTCATCTGGTTAAATGGGCTACTGTTTGTTCCCCCATTTCTTCGAGTGGCTTAGGGATAAGGAAGGTAAGACTCTTTAATGAAGCTTTGCTTGGGAAGTGGCTATGGAAATTTGGGATTGAGAAGAATGCCCTTTGGAGGCAAGTGATAGAAGTGAAATATGGATGTGTATTTTGGGGGGGGGGGGGGGGGGGGGCGCTTATTTTTCATGCCATATTCTGTATGATATTGGTGACGGGTCTAGGGTGAAGTTTTGGCAAGACCGTTGGTGTGGTGAGACATCCCTTGCAGTCAGTTATCTTGAGTTATTTAGATTTTGCAGGGATAAGGAGGCTAGTGTGGCTGCGCTTATGAATTACACCAATGGCGTCCTTGTTTGGGATGTCAGTTTCTTTAGGGGTGTGCATGCACAGGAATTAGAGGCTATGTCAGGCTTCTTGGATACCATATATGGTTCTTCAATAAGGGGGTTTGGTGAGGATAAGATGTGTTGGAAACCTAGTAGAGATAAGGGGTTTAAGGTTAATGATTATTATAGAATTTTAGTGGGCTCTACTGACTTCTGTTTTCCTTGGAAAAGCATTTGGAAACAGAAGATTCCTTCTTGAGTAGCCTTCTTTGTTTGGACTGCTGCTTTAGGGAAATGCTTGACAATTGACAATTTACGAAAAATGAAGGTTTGGATATTGGATTGGTGTTATATGTGCAAGTGTAATGGTGAATCAGTTGACCATCTCTTCCTTCATTGTCCGGTTGCTATGGATGGTTGGTTGCTATGCAAAACCAATCATTCCCTTCTTTTTTTGATTTCATTGATTCTTGTAATTTTTGTACTTGAGTTGTTGACCCCTTGGACAGTCCCTGTGTACTAGGGTTCTCCTTTTTTTATATCAATAAAACTTATTACTTATCAAAAAAAAAAAAGACTCCATGGCTGCGTCATTCCTCTCTAGTCTGCATAACCATAAACCTAAGAGGATTAAATGTGCTTAGCTTATGGATCCTAACCCTTCTCCCATCGAAGGAGAATGAAGATTTATAGTGATTAACCAGACTGATGCATTGACGTTTTTTTGATTTGCAGGAGCATGAATATTGAATTTTAAAAAAAAACGGTCCACTTAAAAATGTAAATATCTCATTCATGATTACATGTACTGGAGATGGTATGCAGTGGAATAATGCCATTTAAATAATACTGTTTAATGACCCTAAAAGTACAACCTCAATGTCACCTGATTAAAAAGCTCCAGATTAAGCAAAAAGGATAAAATTTATATCAACTTTTAAGAAGATGGAACAAGGAGAATATGCAGGCAAAAGCAATAAATATAAGAGAACTTGTAATAGGAAGATCCTGCGCTTCCAGAAACTAACAATATAACAATATAAAGATGGAAGAGTAGATTACCTCCATAAGCAAACGTAGCTGGTGCACATGATCTCTTCCAGGAAACAGAGGTTTCCTATCCATCAATTCCATGAAAATACAACCAACTGACCACACATCAATAGCTGCAGTGTAATCTGAAGAGTTCAATAAAAGCTCTGGTGCACGGTACCATCTTGTAACAACATATTCCGTCATGAAATCAGTTTCAGAGGTGACACGAGCTAGTCCAAAATCACATATTTTCAAGTCACAATTAGCATTTAAAAGAAGATTGCTGGGCTTTAAGTCCCTGTGCAGGACATTTGCAGAATGTATGTATTTCAATCCACGGAGGATCTGATACAGGAAGTACTGCATAAAACATTGAAAAGCATTAGTTATTTTAATCTGAGGCTGACAGATACAGTGACTTCTGAACATTTACAGTTGAACAAGCCAAAGCCATAATTGAGGATTTTTTTGGGATTGGGGGGGGTGGGGGGGGGGGGGGGGGAAGAGAGAGAGAGTGAGAGAGAACCAGGTACAAGGTACAGGTCATCACATTGCCAAGTAACATCGCAAGGAAAGGCCTATGGCTCCACAGCATTCTAAACAACCGTCTCTATAAGGATAACACCTAACTAAAACAAGTGCTACAAATCTCCAAGCTACTTTGATTGCTCTAGTACCATTTGGATTCAATCATACAAAAGAAGTTATTGTACAAAATTTTCAAACCCAACTCAAGATGAAAAGTTTTAACCCCTCCAATGCTTGTTTTTGTATAAGGCATTTTCCAACAAAGTTCTGTTATTGATGTTCTCCAGGAAACAATTTCTATATAGCTTAACTAAGATGCCAAGAAATGATTTAAAAGTGAACATTTGGGTCACCATAGGCCATGCTTTGATTCTTTAAAGTTTTCACCAGCAAGCTGGACAGATTCAGTGATAAACAACTTCAAGAACGTTATAAATGATGGTGCCACTTTGGTTTTGCATTCATCAGATTTTCAGTTCGTGTGCAAGGATGTCACATTTAATAAAGGAAAATGACAGCACCAAAATGGAAAAATATCATTCAATTTTTAACTGAACAGGTAAAAGAAATGCAGGTGAACGTGATGTAGACATTAAGGGAAGTAAGAAAAGACATGGTGCCTCTCATTCGGCTTGAAGCATGACCCCAGATGAGCAAGTTAAAAACCAATTTAATGCAGTTAATACCAGACTGCTGTGATGTCAAACTTTGTCCAGTTGATAGTTTATTGCCTTTTGTATAGTTGTCGATTCTAATAAGGGCTGTCAGAAGTCAAAGACTCAAATCATATGAGGTCTTTGCTGATGCAACAAAGTGGTGCTATCATAAAGGGAAACAAAATATACCCAAAATGCTTAGAATTGAACCTGACAATGCTCCTCTGACAAAGCTTGATTGGAACGAATAATTTGGTGCAGGTCAGTGTCCATTAGCTCATATGCAATATAAACATCATTAAATGCCTCCCTCTGTGGTGGTGGTATTATATCTCTGATTGCAACAACCTGCAGGACAAATGTAAGCAATATTAATTGAATGGGAATATGCTAATTATTGCTAAACAGGATGCCCACCACAACAAGAATAAATAGACATGGGGTTAGCGGAGATTCTTATACCAATGAAAAGAATAAATAAACATAACCGAAATAGCATGCCTACCACAAGATCATAAACTTGTGATGATTTATACGTAGGAAAGAAAAGTAAACATTTTTTTTATTGGTAACTTACACATGAATCCAATGGGTCTCATCCTCCATCCTATACTTATTGGAGAGATGTAATCTGATCCAGAGCTCATTGACGTAGGTAAGACAAAAAAATATAATGGACCTCATATTATACTATGGCCAAAAAAATAAGATTAGGATATGCTATCTAATAATTGCTACTATCTTGCAACCAAATAAAAGTACCCAAAGTACACCTAATGAATTATAAAATTATATTTTGTATGCAACACTCATCCTAAATCGGTAAAGATCATACTTAATTTAGTAGCCAGCTGTTTGTATAAGTGGAGGAACATAAAATGGTGTACATGATGCAGATAGTAAAGAGGACTTTGAGGAAAAACAAGATTAAAAACAAAAATATTCAAGAAGTGTGGTCAAATAGAGATGCAGGGCCTCCTTGCCACCTTTCATAAGCTACTTTAGTTATTATTATTATTTTTTATAAGTCTTAAGTTTCTTTACTTTGGCTGGTCCAATTACATTTCTTTATAAGGGCAATTTGGTAACATCTGGATTTTCTGAAATGGACTGTCCTTTTCTGTACCAAAGGTCCATGAGTCTTATTTTGTATCTTGAGTCAAATTCCTATTGGTTTCAAAATTCTTAACTATTGTTTTCTTTGTTATTTTGATAATTCTAAAGTAGTTTATTTAGAGTCCTAGTCCTAAAAGGATTTAGCAATAGCCTAAAATGCTTCAAAGGCTTTATTGTAGTCAATAACATTGATAGCGAGATTAATTTTATTAAAATTCCAGCATATTGTTTCAAACTTCATGTGATATCTTCTTTTACTTAAGCACAATTGCTTAGGAAAACCTAAATGTGATTACCTAGCATTTATCTTTATTTATTTCTCACTGTCAGCTTGTAGGCTAGTGGTTGGAGGCTTGGGATGAGCTATAGACTAAGACATTCTAGGTTCTTTCCAAACAGACCGTAAGAGTTCACCTGGATTACTTGATACATGGTTTTGGCAAGCAGGGTCATGTATCCGTGGTTTACTCCCCTGTGGTAGGTCCTAAGGGCCCTGCCTTGGTGGTGAAGTTCCACATCATCAAAAAAACAACTTTCTTTATTTCTCATTTTATTTGCTGTTGTAGTACTAAACAGCCATCAAACATATTAAAGATCTAATCTTTTCATTACCTAAACCCTTAAACATCAAACCTTATTCAAGGACCCCTCAAGATCATATCAAGAAATCTAATTTAGTGCTGAATTGCCAAAGATAAGTGTAATCATTGCATTATTGCATTGGTTAGGTATTTGTATAATTGTAGCAACTTAAAATGGTGTACAGTTAAGAAAATTGATAATGAGATCTATTCAGCTAAGCAAAGATTGGGAACTACACCACGATGATCAGAAGCTTCCTAAAATGCCAGACGCCATAATATGCAATGCTAATCAGTTATTACTGGGCACTAAAACCCACTAATCCGTTATTTTCTCCATGGAGGCCATTGTGGAAACCGAAAATGCCTACAGAGGTAAGTTTCATTTGGACTGCAGTGTTGGGGTAAATTTTGACTGTTGATAATTTCCGGAGGCGGCAAGTGGTTGTGGTGGATTGGCGTTGTATGCGTAAGCAGAATGGGGAGACTATTGATCACTTACTCATACATGGCCCTATAGCTCAAGAGTTATGAAATATGGTGTGCTCATTATTTGGGCCCATTGGGTCATGCCACATGGTGTTGTGAAGCTTTTAGCTAGTTGGCCAGGCAAGTTCAATAGACACAGAACTACGGTGATTTGGAGTATGATCCCTTATTGCCTAATGTGGGGTATATGAGGAGAAAGGAATGCACATACTTTTGAAGGGAATGAAAGATCAATTCACCATTTGAAGCTATTGTTCTTTCAGACTTCATTAGAGTGGGCAACTGCTTCAGGAGTACCTACTTTTACTTCTTTGCATGATTTATACCTTGTTTTTTCTCACCTATTTTTCAATGAAGTTATTTACCTATCAAAAAAATTAAAAAAAAAAAATTATAAATCAGTCTTGGCTTAATTTAAAGACTGTGCTTTCTATTATCATTCATTTCCTAAAACACTAGAAGAGATCAAGAAAATACAAAAGACTGAATTTTTTAGCAAAATCGACACTTATTTTGAATTTATACCAGAAAAAGGCGATATTATCATAATTTCAATGCATTACTAAATTCCTGATTTAACAACTTGAATTAAATAGGCAACACAACAAAACACATTTAAGTACACTATTATTTCCAATTCACTGTTTTTTTTTTTTTTTTTTTTTCCAGTTTTTGCTAAGTGACATAAAGCAATCAAATTCTATTAAAAACGAAATAATTACTAATTACTAAACCAATTAAGCAATAAATTGAAACAATTTGTCAATTCTCATTCACCATTACCATTAATTAAATACACTTCATAACACACTAATATACCTAATTAGCTGTTTTTTCTTTCTTTTTTTTTTCCCAGTTTTAGCTAAGTAATCAATAACCACTAAACCAAATTAAGCACTAAATCGAAGAAGAATAGAGAGAGAGAGAGAGAGAGAAAGAGTTTTACATTTTCATGTTCCATATGACGAAGCAGCTTGATCTCACGTAGAGTCCTCTTCGCATCGATCTTGTTATCGAACGCATTCGCAATCTTCTTCAACGCCACGTGCTCATTCGTCTCCGAATTCAGAGCCGAGCTGAACCAAAAATTCTCCGATTCAAAAAAACAAAAAACGAAATTGAAGAAATCAAACAAAGAGAGAGAAATAGAGACCAAACGATGCCGTAAGCGCCTTTGCCGATCGGCAGAATGGGAGGCTTATACTTAGCGGTAACTTCGAAGATGTTACCGAAGATGTTGTACTGAATAAACCTCCCTCCGTGACTCAACGTCGCCGATATGTTCTCCGTCGTCGTCGCCGTCGCCGACATCGGCATCATCGAGTTCTGAGACTCCGGCTGAGCCTCCGTCATCACAGCGTCTCCTCCGGCAGGATGACCTGGCACACCACCGCCACCGTCCACTGCTCCTCCGCCGTCCATTTTTTCTGATCTGATTGATTATGATAATGATTGTCGTTTTTTTCTCTCTCTCTTTCAAAAGCTCTTCTTTCTTTCTACTCGTTGTAAATTTGTTGTAAAGTAGCAAGAAAAAAAAAAAACCAAAACCAATATAAAGTATAAAAGAAAATTAAATGAAATGATTGTTGTTATTGTGCTTGTGTTTGTGTTTGTGTGTGAGTGAATGTATGGTGTGCTTTCTCCTTTTTGGGTTGGTTAATTTTGTTGATATATGAGAGCGAATGTAATGTGTGACGTGTATTTTTTGTTTTTTTGGATTTTTTAGTAAAATACCAAAAAAAAAAATTTATCTAACTAATATATTGTATTTAATCAAATGCTGTTTTTACAACAACTGTGAGTTTGTTTTTGTTTTTTTTGTTTGTTTGTTGTTTTCTGATTGATTCAATTTAATTCTGTTTCCAATATTCAAAATAACAATTATTTTTGTTGTTTTCATAATAAAAAAAAAAATTTGGGTTTGGAGATGTGGAAGTGTACATGTGTAACTCAAAAAATAATTTTTTGAAAATGAAAAACTGAAATTTTTTTGATAATAGAAAATTCAAAAACTTTTTTTTTTCTTTAGAAAATTACAATTTACTTTTATTTTAGATAAAGTGTTTCTCCAAATCAAGTTGGAGGAACCTTCTTTAATCCATTACTTAGTGATTTATAAGATCATGTATGTGAATTAAAGCACATGATTAATTTTAAATAATTTAAAACAAGTCATAATAATAAATGAGTGATCATAATTGATTATTAAAAGAATTAATTAGAATTAATGAAGTATTAAAGACCCATTGGCTCAACTCCAAGAGAAGGATGTACTTTTTAGTGCATGGAATAAAAATTCAATGACTAATTAGGTATTTTAATTTACAAATTAATTATTTGTTTAATTTGAAGGTTAATATGAACATAAAATGACTCAAAAGGGATGATAAACTTGTAATTAGTTGATGACTAACTTAAAATTAGTGCATATACAAAAATGTGCAATTAAAAATAACCACAATTATATTAATAACATTTCTATATAGTAAGTAAGGAATTGAAGACATTTATAGTATTATATAGAAGTATAATAAATTTAAATTTAGCCCAAGTTTATATTTTTATAGTTTTAGATGCATGAATTTGCATGTAAATATAATTGACAGTATATTTGGAAAGGCACTTGATATGAAATTGGAGTACATTTAAAATCTAACATCAGAGTATTGTATAATTAAATAAACTTAGATACAATTCTCAAAAAAAAAAAAAAAGCACACGCACACACACACTTAGACACATTATTAGAATAATAATGCTATAGCCACAAACTATTTTACAACACTTTTACAAATTGTTAATGTGACTAGCTTTTTATTGGTTTTCATCTAGGCCTACTATTAATATTACTTTTCATTTACCAATAACTACTCACCATACATCAATAGTTTGTAAAAAAAATTGTATATCTAGCATTACTCTTATTAGAGTACAATTAGAATCTTAATTTGGATTATTAATTGAGTTTCCATTTTAATATATTAATAAGTTTAGTAATACAACTTTCTCTCACATAATTTATCGATAGATTATGAGTGGTGGAAATAAAAGTAGTGTTAGTGGTATGTTTATGTGAAAGTAATTATCTAGCACTTACAAATTACCACCTTAATAAGTTGTGAAAAAAATTGTGTTCTTGATAGAGTTAGAATATATTATAGGTTAAAATGTAAACTGCACTCTCTAAGTTTGACTGAAATTCATTTCAGTCATCTTACTTTACTTTTATTCAATTGAGTACTCGAAGTTTCAAATTTATTCAATTAAGATATTATGTCGAATTTGTTAAAAATTGTCCTTAAAAAATTATTTTTACATAAAAAAAAAATTAAAAAATTTATAGATTTTTATGTAAGAATTTTTTTAAAAATATATTTTTTATTAGTTAATTGCATATTTAACAAATTTTTTTAATAAAATTGGATAAAAATCTGAATTAAATAACTTTGAAATTTAGAGAATTTAATTAAATAAGTGTAAAGTTAAATGACTAAAATAAATTTTAGTCAAACTTAGAGGATGCATTTTACATTTTAGTCTATGTTATATATGATTAGAAAATTCATTCAACTATTTAGGATCCTAAATATTAAGAATGAATTAAGATTGAATTCCTCTTGTTAATTTAATTAAATTAATGATGATTATAAAGTCTAGCAAAATCATAAGGGATGGGAAGTTGGTCAGCATTCCAAGAAATGATTCAAATGATAATGAAGATACGGTAACAAAAATGGGTTAATAAATGCAGGGTATGTCCTTTAGAACTTTCTGTGTTGTAAAGTCAAACATTTGTTGATGCATTGTCAAAGGTTTGGTGAAAATAATCAATGCAAATTGTCACGTACCTCGGTACATGTCAATGCCTATGTTTTATTTTACGTCATTTTTATTGTCTCAGGAGGAAATTTGGAAAGTAGTATTAGGTGAAGAACTTTCCTTTGGTACTTCAAACGGAAACGTGTTTGTGACTTCCCTTCGTTTTTTTTTTTTTGGGTAAAATGTGACTTCCCTCCTTGTATAATATATTAAATTTCCCACACACAAAAAAAGTTCGTAACATGAATTCTATCCCAAAAAAAAAAAAAAAAAAAAAAAAACACAGAAACCAAAGGAGCCAAATGTCCATTAAAATTTTCTTATTAGAAGGAAAATAGGTTTAATTTGCACACAAATCGTCAAATAAGATATTTGAGATTGTATTTCTACTTACACAAAATATTAATTAGTGTCTTAATTTAATGGTAAATGATAAATGGACAATCATTAGAAGCAGATGTCATAAATTAAAACCCTACATTTAAAATTAAAATTTTAAAAAAATCGCGGCTAAAAAAAATGTTGTGTGATTGGGTTTTGCTTAAAAACTAGCTTTTGAGTTTTTTATAACATATTTAAAGCCGAACATGCAAGAGTCCGAGCATGTTTAATTCCAATTTATTTACTTGAGAAGCATCTTGTTGCATTTGGCCATTCTGACATTATCTCATATTGCGATTACTCCTAATATGAGATTGGCAGTGATATAAAATGTTTGTTGTTGTTCTGTCGTTTTCTTATCCGTGTATGTATTGAATTTGGCAGAATGCATAAAGAGTGAGAGAAATTAGGCCATTTGGTAACTTTGTTAGTTGTTTGTATTTTTTTAAAATGCGTGTGAGTAAAAAAGTGTATAAAAATACATATAATATTACTTAAAAATTGAAAACATATTGTTAAACTACCATACTAAACGGGCCATTTTTTTTTATAATATTTTTAGAATGTAAATAGGGCTTAAAGCCAAGTAATTTTTTTTAGATTATATCTAGAAACAAAGTTATGTAATTTTTCTTTTTATATTTTAATAAGATGTGAATTTTTGAACCAGCGAGAAATGTGGTTTAGTGGTCTTGGGAGATGTACAAGATGCGTTGAGTTATGGTCGCATTGAGTTATGATAGGATTGTCACGTTGGTCATCCTCTACTCATTTTTTGTTTATTAAAAAAAAAGTGAATTTTTTTATAATCCAATTAATAAAAGAATGTATTATTTTTCTTATTGTTCCCATTTTATTAAAATAAGTGGCCACTTTATGTAAAAAAATTTAGGGGAACAAACATCATTAGTCGAATCAAATCTTCATTTTTGAGAGACAATTAAGGGTTGAACCCATGATCGATGTCCATGAAGTATAATCCATGCCACCTCAAAATTAGCACTCTTGTTCTATATGAAGTTATCTGATCATATATATGAAATTCTTCCTTGACACTTACTAGGTTTGCTTCTATTTTGGAAGCATGCTTCCTCTGTATTATTGTTCCTTTACATTTAATAGATTTGCTTCTATTTGCATGCTTGCTTACACTATTGGAATCTTGTCCCTATTTTTTGTTTGTTTGTTTGTTTTTTTTTTTTTTTGGAACATCCATCTTACAAGTGTCTATTGTCATTCTAAAGGAATTATTTCACTCCATTGTCATCTTTTTGGACCCAATTATGAGTGTTAGTATTGTTGGTAGAGGAGAGAAACTACATACTTAAGCTTGGGGGCCATGGCTCCCCCAAACTTTTGAAGAATTAGAATTTCATCCTTAAATTCATCTAACATTTTCAACAACAAAAAATACATGATTGGGCCCAGCCAAACTCTTCATATTTTTCATACGAACTTTTTAAATTAGTTAGATTTTTATATTTGTTATTAATTTGACCACCTTATTCTTAAAATGTTAGTTCTGCCTTGGTAGATATAATTTATGTTGCCACCAATTTCCAAGGGCCAGTATGCTTACTCCCATCTTCCCGTCCTTTTGGGGACTTCCGATAAAACTTGAATTTTGAACTATAGATATGGCTATGCTACTAAGCTGTATTGTAACATTTTGTACATGTAATATGCAGGCATCTTATCCTGAGCTCCTAAGTATGAATTGAGGAAGTTCTTGTCAACAAAATACATGTTCCATAGTTCAAATTTTCTCTATGGTAGTCAAAGAAACAATTATCAGATTGTATTGAACTTGGCACTCGATAAAAAATTAAAAAGCAAATATAGGAATGAAAACTGGGTTGGGTTGTAACTTGTACAACTCATTGCTAAGACCAATTCTTTCTCCTCTTTTTTTTTTTTTTGAGAAAAAATCTTTCTTCTCTTGTCGAAATTCTTAGTCTGGCCTATTATCTAGTTTGGTACATGGTACATGCTTATATGCCTTATAGGTCCATGAGGAGAGGCGATTGCAGCCTCATCTGCATAAAGCTGGGCCCAATCACCCCTTGTTCATTTAGAATCAGGCTCCTCGTATGGCACACACTGTGTACTCATAATACAGCCAGTAGACTAGTAGTAATATTATTATTATTTTTTAAACCATCAGTTTCATTTCATTTTCACTTAACTCAAATGGCTTAAAGTATTTTTTATTGTTTTCCAGGTGTGGGGGATTTTAATAAGGGTGTTGTTACTTAGATTGGAATTTAGACCTTCTGGAGTTGAGGGGGTTAAATAAATAATTTCTATTTGTTTGTGATCATGCCATTTCGGCATTCAATATGAGAAAGTAATTAGCAATTGTGTGGTGTACATTGTTACTTTATTATTATTATTATTATTTTAAAAGAAGATGTCGAATGACTCTATTAATTAACATTAACGTATATGGTTTTCCTCTGCAGCTCATTATTTTCATAAATTTCTAAGCTTTCTTTAATTGGGCTGGAACATTATTATTTTTTTGAGAAAAAGATGCTGGTAAATAGCAACAACATTATCTAAATTTGGTGGAACAAACCCCATCCAAACAAAGGAAAAGAAAACTTTACTCTTTAGGCTAAGACATGAGCAATTGCATTACCTTACTTAATAGAATGAGAGAAAAAAAAAACTACAGCTGACAAAAGATAAAATGTCTTTAGTTAAGTGACCGAAGGAAGACAGGGATATATCTCCTTTTTGTAAAGCCTTGATGACAATCTCGGAGTCCCCTTCAAAACTGGACTGACCCAAACCAAGTTCCTGAACAAATTGCAATACTGCTTGCGTACTCATTTTTCTTGTTAGTTCCTTAGAAGATGCCTGATTTTTTTTTTTTTCAGAAAAAGTGTATTATAGTTATTTTTTGACTGACTAAGAAAGCATTTCATATATCTATCAACTCAACTGTAATCTATTCTCTATTCAAACTTTTAGCCACCGGACAATATTTGCAGCTAATGGTGATTATTATACCTCTCTTTTATTTTAAGAAAAAAATTTGTAATTGAATGCCAATCCCAAGTGTCAATTGCGCATTTGTGCTTGATGATTACAGATTTAGAGGGCGAGGATCCCCTCACACAATCATTCCCTCCCTTTTTTTTTTTTTTTTTTTTTTTTTTTTTTTTCACTTTTTTCTGACTCAAAAAAAAATTTATTGCGTTTTGGCATTCGGTCCACTTCGACCTATTCAATTTAGTTCGATCTACTTAAGTCTAATTTGGTTTATTTGGTCCACTGCGGTCCAAGTAGGTCCATTTGTTCCAATTTGGTCCATTTCAATGTACTTACTTAGGAGTTAAGAATTAGAAAAGAAAAGTTTGGGTTAAGAGTATTATCAATTATTTGAGTAATACCAATTGTAATTATAAGATAATTTTTTATTATCATAATAACCTCCTTAAGAGAATGAGAATTTAAAAAATAAATTTGAATCTTAAAACTTTTAGTTATACCAAAAGAAATTACAAAAATATAACCTCCTTAAGAGAATGAGAATTTGAATAATAAATTTGAAACTTAAAAATTTTAGTTGTACCAAAAGAAATTAGGAAAATATAATATATAATAACAATAGTTATCCCTCTATGACTAGTCTTAAAATAATTATATGTTCTCACACTTTGCACAGGTCTACGACTAGTCTATATCTATATCTATATATTACTAAAAGTTAAAGCGTAGCATTTAATGTTGCTACGCTCAGGTTGAGCCACATCAGCTGCCATGTCATTACAATTCTTTTTCCTGAATTTTTCCTACAATTTAAAATAATTTTTTTTTAAATTTAAAAATATTAATAAAAAGAAAATAATTCCCAACCCTTTGTCTTCCATGGTTATAATTCTAGATGACAACTCTTTGTGTTCCACGGTTACAATTTTAGATAGCAACCCTTTGTGTTCCAAGGTTACAATTTTAAATAGCAACCCTTTGTGTTCAATGGTTACAATCTCAAACAGCAACCCTTCAGCTTCCTAACACTAGACTTTGGCTTTCTAATTCCTTCATCTCTTCCTCTCCTCACACTATATTAATACTAAAAAGCTGGATGATTCAGTTTAGGTATCTCTAAATCTCAATTGCTCTTGACCTCTATTCTTGTAGTTGCCTGCATAATAGTTCAATGTAAGGATTAGATTAATAGTGTTTTTTCTTTTTTATTGATTTTTTTTTCTTTTTTAAATTTGTTACTACCTCTTTTGTGTTGTGGATCATATATGAGTTTATATGTATTTAGGTTGGATATTTGTATTGATAGATGATTGTTTATTTCTATGTTTAATTTTTTTTTTTAATGTTTGAAACAGTAACATTATTGGTTTATATTGTGTAATCCGTGTGATAGAGTTTTTGTAGTATCCATGTGATAGAGTTTTAGTAGTTAGAAAATTGAACAATAGAGTTTTAGTACTATCGTGCCTGCAGAAATTCAATTAAATGATGTAATCTGTGCCTAAAGAAACTCAATTTGCTAACTACTAAAATACCTTAGCAAATTGAATTATAGAGTTTAAAATTCAATACTATACTCAAAACACGATACTTCTCCTTTTTTCTTGGTCTCCTCATTTAAGTAAATCCCTCCTTCATCATTGAAATCAATTTAAATTCCTTCTATTAGTTTTGATTGTACTCTTGGCTATATCATAAAGACTGTTTTTTTATATAATCTTTTTGTGGTAATTATCGTCATTTTTGTTGTAGTTGAATCAAAATAAGATTAAGCTAGATCTACATAATTAGTAGTTGTTGCATCTTCATCATTATCACAAGTTTAAGATAGAGATTACCTTATCAGTAGTTGTTGCGTCTTCTTTATTGCCAAACTTGATCATCTTGACAAACCTTTTATTTATCTGATTGTACCACATGTATTTATTTACTTTTGAATTCTATTTGATTGTAAGAATTTTATGCCTTTTGATATAAATTAACTAGCTGGTATGCTAGCCAAACCGCTTGCTTCTTCATTTTTTTTTTTTTTTTTAATCTTTTACTTTGCCTCCAACACTATCGTAATTGGTTGTCTCTTTAAAGGCATTTTCTGTCTCCATCGCTATATATATATAGATATATATATATATATATATATATTGTTTTGTAGGATCCAAGCAAGAAAGAGTTTAAGATGCTTGCTATGTTATTCTTTCAAATTTTTTACAGCATGAACAACTTGCGGTATTGAAGTAATTACAGAATATTTTATATCAATAGTTGTTTGACAACTTTAGAATATGAAAAGTTTTAGGTTAAGTGGGTAACAACTTTAATTTTGTTAATTTTTGCTTTCTAAATTACTAATAGTAATTTATCATGTTAAATTGGTAGTTTATTTGTATATTAATTAGCTACAATGTTGTAATGTTTTTTTTTTCTTCTAATTTGGGAGGTTTAATTCAAATAATTTTGAATAAGTCCTCTAAAATCAAATTCAATACAAAAGAAATTTTGTTAGGGACTCTATAAGGCTAAGGAGAGCTTGAAGATAATATAAGTTTTGACCTTATATAATATACGTATGTTATGAGCTTTAGTAGCTATAAGTAGTATTGTAGTAACTTAGATATGAAACTCTAGATACAACACAAACAGCTTAGGATAATGACATTTACTAATATTTGTCTTTTAATTTAAATGGTATTTTGCATAACTACTTTGCTTGCATTCATTAGATTTCATTTTTAGTAATTTTTCCGTGCATCGCACGGGTTAGCGACTAGTATTTCTAAAAGTTGAAGCGCAACATTTATTATTGCTACACTTCTGTTGAGCCACATTAGCAGCCACATTATCCACCCATTTCTAACATTCTCTCTCATCTTCTTTTTTAATTCTTTTTTTTTCTCCTATTAATTTCCCAACTTTTTTTTTGAGGGGGATTAATTTCCCAACTTAATGTTATACTTTCACTAACTTCCCCCCCCTCCCCCCCCTTTTATCTTTTCATCTCCCCACTAATATTCTATCTTAATATCACTTGTCCTCAATCCCTTTATCTTCCTTTATTTTTGGCTTTTCTTATTCCCCCTCTTACTATAAATTTACAATTCTCAATTTCATTCTATACATAGTTTTCCCGCACACATAAGGTTATCTCTCTCTCTCTCTCTCTCAATTTTTTTTTTTCATTTTTTGGTGGATTTTTTAATTATTTTTCTTACATCTCTACTTTAAGTTGATAAGTTTTTGTATTATTTGAAACTATTTTTAAGGTGTTATCTTTTTTCTTCTCTTTGATTTCATAGATATTATCCTATTACATTATATATAAAGATAGTATACAAGAATATAATGTTATTTTATTACATAACATAAAATGATTTGGATAATTTGGTATTTATAACAATTTTTTTTTTTTTACTTTTTTTCCTAATATTAGTTTCTATAAATTTCTTATTATTCTCTCACATTCTCTCTTGAAACATGGTTATTTTCTCTCTCTCTCTCTCTCTTCATTTTTTTTAATTCTTTCTTACAACTCTTCTTTATATTGATGAATCATTATAATTTTTAAAACTCTATTTTGGGTTCATATGTTTTGGTGTTGTATTTTTTAGTTTCCCATTACAACTAGCATATTTTTCTCTCTTATAGTTTTAGTTTGATTTTTGTTTGAGTTAATACTTGATTATTTTGAAAGTAAGGATTTGAATTTATATCAAAACACAATCTTGGCTATGCTAATAGCAGATCGACATTCAGTCCACTTCATCAACTCGATTTGAATTAGTCTACTTCAGTCCAGTTTGGTCAATTTTGGTCCAATTCGGTCTACTTCAATCCACCTCAGTTCAATTAGGTCCATTAGGTCTACTTCGGTCAATTTAGGACCGTAGTGGACCGAGAATGACCAAATTGGACCGAAACGACAGAATAAGCCCAATATGAACAAATAAGACCAAAGTAGATAGAATGGACCGAATAAAACTGAAGAGGACCAAATTGAATATAATGGACCAAATAAGACCAAAGTGGACTGAATAGAACCCAATAAGACCAAATAAACTGATGTGGACCGAATAAGACCAAATGGACCAAATAAGACTGCAGTGGACCATTGACCAAAGTGGACCGTATAAGACCAAATGGACCAAAGTGGACTGAAATGTACACATTGGACCAAATAGGACCAAAGTGGACTGAGTAAGTCCGAATAAGACCAAATGGACCGAAGTAGACCGAGTAAGACCAAATAGGCCGAGCAGAACCGAATTGAGCATAATGGACCGAGAATAACCAAATTGGACTGAATGGACCGAAGTGGACTGAATAAGAGAAAATGGACCGAAGAGGATGAACCGAATTGAACAGAATGGACCAAACAGAACGAAAGTGGACAGAATAGGACCGAATAAGACTAAATGGACCGATGTGGACCGAATATGACCAAATAAACCGAATTGGACCATAGTAGACCGAAAATAACCAAATTGTACCGAATGGACCGAACAGGGCCGAATAAGACTGAAGTGGACCGAATTGAATATAATTGACCAAATAGGACCAAAGTGTATTGAATAAGATTGAATTAGACCAAATGTAAATAATTATTTTCTGATAACTTTTTATATTTTCCATAAAAGTATTATAAACTTTTTACCATTATAAAATAGTCAATTAATAAATATCCTAAGAGCTTCCATTTAGTGGAACCATATAGATATTAAGTAACAAAAGGTCGTGGAACGACTTGAGTATTCCTCAAACCCTTTGTACATAAGGTATGTTCCAATATAACACTATCTCCATCTATGTATAGGCTATTGAGCCATTAATTATTAAACAAATTAATCTATTAGATGATGACAATTAAGTTTTCGTAGGGTTTGATTAATGAGTGTCTTTAATGCATTTGTTAATATATCATTTTTGTAAAAATTTAAAATCACTTTTATGAAAAATATAAAAAATTGTTAAAAAATTAATTATTTTTTTCTTAATGCATCCATTAACTTTTTCCATAAATGTATTACTAAAAGCTAGGTTGATATTGTAGAACTGTTCCTAACGACTCTCTACTCTAGCTTAAGACTTCGTTACACACAATAGCAAATTACATAAGGAAGATTGATGTTGATGCTGAAATGCATGTGTAACTAATAAACTAATACATATATTACTAATATTAGGTCTCTTGAGCGAATATTAAGCATCGTTTTTTCGCAATTTGAAACATTTTTGTTTTGTTTCTGAAGACTCTGATTCAGATAAACTATTATATTCGCATGCAAAATTCACATGCATATGGTGGCCAGTTTTTTCTGCAGTAATATTGTTTTCTAATTAACTTTGTCGGCTTATCTACCATGAGTATTGAGTCTATCAAAACTCAAAATATGAATGCACATTGAACCTAGCTAGGACGTCGGACCAATATTTAATGATGATTAACTAGCATAATCACATGGTTATGTCCCCCATTAATTTCAATATCGATAAAAGAGACGGAGAGACCCCCAAGGCATGCATGTGTGCAAGTTGATGTGATTCTCTCTTCTACCAATGTATATATGATACGGCATCACAATTTCTTCCATGATTTTGAAATACTTCCAATATATTTCTGAAATATTAGATCACGAATAATTTCAGTCCGGCTTTCTAAACTAGCTTCAACACTTCATTATACACATTATCAAAATGATATAAAGTGTATTATAGTTATTTTTTGACTGACTAAGAAAGCATTTCATATATCTATCAACTGTAATCTATTCTCTGTTCGAACTTTTAGCCACTGGACAATATTTGCGGCTAATGGTGATTATCATGCCTCTCTTTTATTTTAGGAAAAAAAATTGTTATTGAATGCCAATCCCAAGTGTCAATTGTGCATTTATGCTTGATGATTACAGATTTAGAGTGCAAGGATCCCCCTCACACAACTCACACAATCATTCCCTCCTCTCTTTTTTTTTTTTTTTTTTTTTTTTTCACTTCTTTCTGACTTAAATTTTATTTATTTATTGCATTTCGGCATTCGGTCCACTTCGACCTATTCAGTCCAATTCGGTCTACTTCAATCCAATTCAGTCTCGGTTTATTTGGTCTAGTTCAGTCCAATTAGGTCCATTTTTCCATTTTGGTCCATTTCAATGTACTTACTCAAGAATGAAAAAAGAAAAGTTTGGGTTGAGAGTATTATCAATTATTTGAGTAATACCAATTTTAATCATATGATAAATTTTTATTATCATAATAACCTCCTTAAGAGAATGAGAATTAGAATAATAAATTTGAAACTTAAAACTTTTAGTTGTACCAAAAGAAGTTAGGAAAATATAATATATAATAAGAATCATAGTTAGAGACTTAGAGGAATATGGACCACTTCAAAAAAGAATAATATCAATAAAAAATGATAAAATTATATATTTGTAAAAATAGAGGGATGAAAATTGATGAGTCCTTGGAAATCAATGGGCTGAAAGGTCTTCGGGTGTTGAAGATCTTGAAGGGTGAGTCTTGAAAAACCAAAGAAGATCAGAGAAGATCGGTGGAGGCCGGTCTTGAATCCTCCGATGGTAAAGTTAGTGGATTGAAGTAGAAAAGAAAGCACTTCAAGGACTTCACCAATCTTTTTTTAGAATCTCCCAAAAAGTGTCCATACCTCTGCGTAAAAGGGTCTTTATATAGTGTTAGCTTGACAGTTGTTTCTCCTATCGTCGTAGAGTTTGGAGGATTCAGAGGTAACTTCCATAACTGTCATGGAAGTTACCTCATCGGGACTTGTGTTCAACAGTGAATAGATAGCTTGGTTCGCAACAACGTGACTCTTGGCTTTTCGAAGAATGTCATGACTCTTGGTGAACCTTGTCCGTCCATCATTAAGGACGGACGAGGTTCGCTGCTAGTACATCCTCTATTGGACGAATGAATGAAGGACGAGTGGTAAAGGAAGGTAAGAGAGGGATGAGCGTAAGAGCCACTCATTCTCCACTTTGTACGTTGTCATGGACGGCCATATGGACGAGAAATCAGCTTGGCATTTTTCTTACACCATCAGTTGCCCTCTCGTCCATGGGTCGTCCAAGAAAATATAGTAATTTACTTTTCTGGACGGACGAGCTTTTTTCAACAATCGGAGATGCCACGTGTTACAATCTAAATGGTGGTTCATTTCGTCGATTCATTTTTTCAAGACGAAGACCACGTGTCATCATCTGGTTGGTTGTGTCATTTCATGTGCTTAGGTCAGCCATCTATAAATAGTGGAATGCCTCCACTACCCTCCTCACTTCTGAGATTTTCCTTCCTTGACATTCATCGTCTAGAGCCTCGTCTAAGAGTTTCCTCGCGTCCATAGTTTCAGTTCATCCTAGAGCCAGGTACTCCCTCTCTCCTCGGCTTTTAGGTTTTCAAAATTTTCTTTTTAGAAAATGTCAGAAATAACCATCTCCTCGTCTAGTGATATTACAAAAAAAGCTATAGACGAGTATTACGACGAGAGTAGTGATAACTCTAGTGATACCAGTAGTAGTAGTAGGGGAAACACCACTGACGAGGAGTATGTCTCAGGGGTCCTTGGGCTTCCCTTAAAAGAAGTACAGAAACAACTTAGAAAAACTTTAGGGTCCTATGTAGGCACCTCGTCTTCCATCCCTCCATCTAGTCCTTTGGACGAGACGGAGATAACTGTATATAGTTGTGCTATTGATATTCCTTCCAAGACGAACGAGGAAAGATTAAATAACCTTAGGGAATGGTACCAAATCCCAGACGAGTTTAATCCTAGATTACCCGTCTATGGACAGTGGTGTTGTAATCCCCATTTTGGGATAGGTGTATATGAAGCCTACCTTCTTGGAGGTCTTAGGTTTCCTTTAAATGCTTTTACCAGAGAGCTATTAGTTAGGTTAGGTTTAGGAATGTGTCAATTCAACCCAAATGCATGGAGATTAATTATCTCTATGCAAATTTTGTGGAGGGAAGTGTTTGGAGGGGACCATCTTATTACTGTGGACGAGTTCCTCTACTGCTATAAACCCTCAGAGATTCATCAATCTCCTGGCTTTTATCAATTCACAGCCAGAAGTAAAGATTGTAGATTGGTGAAATCCTTGGCCTCGTCTGACAGAAAATGGAAGATAGAGTTTTTCTTCGTCTCTGGATTCTGGGCTGGAAATCCTGTAGACGTTGGCCGGGATACCTTTGGTCGTTTTACTGGGGACCTAGGGAACCTTCGTCTTGAGGGTAAGTCCCTTAGCTTTCCCCCTCTTCTCTCTCTTTCCTTTTATTTATTATTATCATCATTTAACTTCAATTTATTCCATTATAGCCGTTGGACGACCTGCTTTGAGCAAGTTGCACCGTGATCGCGTCCACAGGGCTCGTCTACACACAGACAGGGATTTCCATTCCTTAGTCAATCTCAGATGACTAGCTAAGTGGGGGTTAGGCCCTAATCCATTTGACATAACACTTGCACATGAGATTACAGTAAGAAAAAGTAAGTATTAAATTTCTGCATTCCTTGTATCTTTTATTTTCATTTTCCTGTGTGTCTAAGTGAATTCTCTTCGTCTCTTTATAGGAATGGCAACCATGAGAGGCAATAAGGGAAAGGAGGTGAGTGCTAAAGGGACCCGTCTTGAGCTTGATTGCCAAGCTCGTCCTGTAGCTAGAGATAAGAGGAAGACCATATCCAAACACTTGGATTTGGAAAACCTCCCTAGCAGACGTGACAAGAAGGTCAAGCATGGCTCGTCTCAAGTAGTCAAGCCTACTCCGTCGTCCCATTAGCCAGCCAAAGTCTATGATATTGACTCGTCTACTCCTGTTGAGTCCACCCCGTCCAAGACTCCATCGTCCAAAACTGTACCCACCTCGTCTCAATCGTCCCAAAGGGCCCTTTCAAACATTATTGAAAACAAGGATCTGGCGTGGGAACATTTCAAGAACGCTATTTCGGACGAGGATATAAACGTCTGCTACGACATGTCCTTCAAGGACTTTGAACACTTTGGTGTCCATGACCTTTTCAAGGTAACATTTTTCTTCGTCTTGACCAAATGTACATTTCCCTTCTTTTTTTTTTCTTTTTTTTTTTTTAACTTATATTTGTTGTTGACTTTTATAGGGCATGTCCAAGTTTATAGCAGTGTCCAGACAGGCCACCGGGTTGGACAAGATGAGGATCTTGCTAGAGACGAGGATACAGGAGTTGAAGGAAGAAGCTAAACAATGGGCTGAGGTGGCTGCTAAGACGACGGATAAGGTGAGGGACCTAAAAGCTTTGGTTGAGGATTTGAAGGCTAGTGCTGCAGAAAAAGATGCTTGTCTTGAAGACTTGCAGAAAAAGAGCGACGAGCACAGCATTCTCCTCTCCAAGGCTAAGGAAGATGCAGTGGCTGAATTCAAAGCATCTAAACAATATACTGATGCTTTGGATACCAACTATGCAGCAGGGTTTGAAGACTTTAGGATGGACGCTGTTGAGAAGTTTCCTGATGTGGACTTCAGCTCCATCGTGCTCAATTTGAATGCTGCCACCACTAGCTCTCTCCTTCATCTCGACTCTGAAGACGCCAATATAGAGGACAATGCCACGACCCAACCTTAGGACGACCCCAACTTAGATGCCTCAGCTTAAAAAATATCTTGATGACTTAGGTTTTTATATATATATATATATATATATATGTAATTCAAGCACATTTAGCTCATCCATGTTTAAGGACGAGTTTTGATAAAACAGTTAAGTTTGTAAGGGTGTTTAGGACGTTTCTCGTCTGCCCTTGAAATAATCAAATGAATACCGTTTCTCTTATATATGCATGGACGAGAGTGTTTATTTTTATATACAGGATTTCTTGTTTTACTCGTCTACATTTCATATACATACTTAAACCATTTTTATTGGAATTCCACTTGAGTGTGATTTGTCCATGTGAAATGGTAAGTAAAAGCATTACTTGAAATGGCTAAGTAAAAGCATTACTCGTCCTCAGACTTGTTTGTGCATTTGCCTCGTCCTTAGACATGTCTTTGCATTTTGCTTGTTTGTGAACAGTTTTTTAACAGGTGATTTAAACAAGTTCAAAACGGCCATGCTTTTCCTCGTCCATGATATAGTTAGGTATTATGTTTTACCTTGCCCATTTAATGGACGAGCATGCCTCTGGCTCTTTTGTAATTTGATCTTAGGCATGGGCTTCATCTCGTCCTTTGCTTTGGATGAGCATGCCTTGATTTCACTTTCTAGGAAATCTTGAGATTACATCTCCGCATCCAGAGAATTTTCTCGTGTTGAGCTTTTTAGCCTTTTTTTTTTTTTTTTTTTTTTTAAGTCAATATGAACAAAAAGTGGTACTAAAATCATAGATTCACACAACATTATGTACATTCCACAAATATTGTTCACAACATAGATATTGTTCATAGACGAGGCATGTTCTTAAGAGACTAATGCCTGTCTTTAAAGATAAACAAACACAAGCCAAACCATAATTTTGTCCTTAACATAATAATAAGACAAATATAAATAAATAAGTCTTTTATGTAGGTAGACATCCTCCAGACTCGTCCAAAGTTATGTTCATCTAGGCTGGCATTTTACTGGTAGTACCTCCTCAGGTGCTTAACATTCCAAGGATGCTCCAACTTTCTCCCATCTAAGGCTTCTAAGTAATAGGATCCTTGTCTCTTGCAGTTGACAACTCTGTAGGGGCCTTCCCAATTAGGTCCCAACTTCCCATAAGCTAGGTTCTTTGTGGCTAAGGAGACCCTTTTCAGGACGAGGTCGCCTATGTCAAACCACCTTGGCTTTACCATTGCATCATATTGCGTAGCCATAAGGTTTTTGTATCTTGCCATCCTCTGCTCAGCGTCCATCCTCACCTCGTCTATTAGATCGAGGTTCAAACGGAGTTGCTCCTCATTATCTTTGTCCTAATAGGTTGTCACCCTATGATTGGCCATATGCACTTCTGCAGGTATGACTGCTTTAGTCTATAGGCTAGTTTGAAAGGAGTTTCTCCTGTAGGAGTTCTCACTGTCGTCCTATATGCCTACAAAACACCTAGTACTTCGTCTGGCCATACTCCCTTTGCTCCCTCAAGCCGAGTCTTGATTATTTTTAAAAAGGATCGATTTGCAACTTCAGCTTGTCCATTTGCTTGTGGGTGGACGGGTGAGGAGTAGTGATTCTGAATCCCAAAGTGTATACAAAAATCTCTGAAAAGTGCATTGTCAAATTGTCGTTCGTTATCGGATACCAAACCTGCATGCCAAACCTGCACACAATGTTCTTCCACATAAAATTCTTGACATTTTGTTGTGTGATATTAGCTAAAGGTTCTGCTTCCACCCACTTGGTGAAATAGTCGATACCAACCGCAAGAAACTTCATTTGCCTTACACCTATTGGGAAAGGACCCAGGATGTCTAGTCCCCATTGCGCAAAGGGCCATGGGGCCGTCATTGGGGTTAAGTACTCTGATGGTTGTTTGGGAACATTACTAAACCGTTGGCATTGATCGCAGACCTTGACATAGGCCTTAGCATCGGCTTGCATGTTTGGCCAGTAATATCCTACACAGACGACTTTGTGGACGAGTGATCTGGCTCCTGAGTGATTGCCACATGCTCCCTCATGAATTTCTCTAAGTATATAGTTCGCTTCGTTTGGAGCCAGACACCGGAGATAAGGCTGGGAAAAGCCTCTTTTGTACAAAACCTCGTCCATAAGAACATACCTGGCTGACCTTACCCTCAGCTTTTTTGCTTCGTCTTTTTCTTCTGGAAGTCGACCCTCTTTCAAGTATGATACAACGGGAGCCATCCAATTTTCTTTGCTCTGCACCTATTGCACTTCTGGGATGTCTATACTCGACATGTACTGAACCTTATCAAACTTGTCAGCGGCCTCACTCGCTGAAGCTTCTTTCGCTAAAGTATCTGCTTCCATGTTCTCCTTCCTTGGGATTTGAACGAAGTTTGTTTCCTCAAATTTTTTCATAAGTCGCATAACCCTGCTAAGATACTTCCTTATTCGTTCTTCCTTAGCCTCGTACACCCCATTCACCTGGCCCATGATTAGCTGAGAATCTCCCAAGACGAGTATTGACTTAGCTTCCACGAACTTAGCCAATTCCAGTCCTTTGAGAAGAGCTTCATACTCAACTTCATTATTGGTTGCTTGGTATTACAGGTGAACTTTGTATTTCAGTTTATCCCCTTCTGGAGATTGCAAAACCACACCTATTCCTCCGACGTGCTGCGTAGACGATCCATCTACATGGACGATCCATTTCTGGTCACCTTCCATCTTACTTACATCATCATAACTTGGGGTGAACTCTGCAATGAAGTCTGCTAGTGCTTGAGCTTTTATAGAATGTCTGGGTTGGTACTTTATGTCAAATTCACTAAGCTCGATAGCCCATTGAATCAATCGTCCTGCAACCTCCAATTTGTTTATTGCTTTTTTGAGTGGGTGGTCTGTCATGACGTTGATGACATGAGCCTGGAAGTAATGCCTTAGTTTTCTGGAGGCCGTTATTAGTGAGAAAGCCAACTTCTCCATTAGGGGATATTGTTCTTCCGCTCCCCTCAGTGCTCTGCTCGTATAATACACTGGTTTTTGTACTTTCTTTTCCTCTCTTATTAATGTCGAACTCACGACATGCGGGGTTACTGCCAGGTATAAAAACAGCTCTTCTCCTGTCACGAACAGACTCAACAACAGAGCCGTAATGAGGTACATTTTTAAGTCTTGGAAGGCTCTCTAGCACTCGTCCGTCCACTCAAATGCTTTCTTTAGAACCTTGAAAAATGGTAAGCACTTGTCATTAGCTTTAGAAACAAACTTGTGAAGGGTAGCAACTTGTTTGGTAAGAGACTGGACTTCTTTGATACTCTGTAGAGGCTTCATATCTAGAATTGCTTTTATTTTTTTCGGGTTTGCCTCAATCCCTCTGTGCGAAACCATGAAACCAAGGAATTTCCCCGATGACACTCCAAAAGCACATTTGCTAGGGTTCAATTTCATGTGATACTGTCTTAGGGTGTCAAACGTCTTTTGCAGGTCGTCTAGATGCCTTCCCTCGTCCTGAGTTTTCACCAGCATGTCATCCACATAAACTTAGACATTCCGCCCGATCTGTGAACGAAACATATGGTTAACTAGTTGTAGCTATGTCACTCTAGCATTTTTCAATCCGAAGGGCATTACTTTATAACAGAATAATCCCTGACTAGTGACGAAGGATGTCTTCTCTTGGTCGGCCTCATTCATCTTTATTTGGTTGTGCCCTGAAAAAGCATCCATAAAGTTGAGTAATCTATGGCTTGCAGTAGAATCCACCAGTTGGTTAATGTGCAGCAATGGATAACTATCCTTGGGGCAGGCTTTATTAAGATCAGTAAAATCTACACACATCCTCCATTTGTCGTTCGCCTTTTTAACCATCACCACATTGGCCAACCAATCTGGATAGTATACTTCCCTTATAAATTTTGTCGTCATCAACTTCTAAACCTCGTCTCTAATAGCATTGTCTCTCTTCGGGGCAAACACCTTTTTCTTTTGTCGCACTGGCTTTGAGGAAGGACATACATTTAGACAATGGGTGATGACACTAGGATCTATATCCGACATGTCCTCATGAGTCCAAGCAAATACATCAGTCTTTTTCCTCAAAAATTGAACGAGGTCCTCCTTAATTTTTCCTTCTAGATCCGCCCCAATTCTAGTGCACCTCTCCGGGTTTGTCTCGTCTAAAGAAACATCTTCTAACACTTCAGCAGGTTCTGCTACTACTCTCTTTTCTTCAATATTCATGGCCTGGACTTGTTCGTCCATGGCCAACATTGCCAAGTAACACTCTCTTGCTGCTAGTTGGTCTCCATGCACTTGTCCTACTTCTTGCTCTGTTGGAAACTTAACCGACAGGTGATAAGTGGATATTACAACTTTCTAACTATTTGACGTTAGCCTTCCAATTATAGCATTGTAGGAAGATGAACAATCTACCACAAGGAAGTTCACCTCCTTAGTAACTTGCTGCGGGTATGCCCCCACTGTCACTAGTAATGAAATACTTTCCACAGGTTGTACCTTCATTCCACCAAAACCTACCGGGAGGAGCTCGCTTGTCTGAGCCGATCTCATCCTAACCTCATCTGCTGAAAAGCTGGATAATACAAAATATCAGCCGAGCTTTCGTTATCTATCAACACCCTTCTAGTCTTGTAGTCAGCAATAAGGAGGGTGATGACAATAGCATCGTCATGAGGGTGATGAATTCTCTCTGCATCCTCGTCCGTGAAGGTGATCGTTTGCTCGTTCGTAGTCTTCTCACTCAGTGATCGTCCAAAGAGTTGAACGTTCTGCACTGCTTTCAAGTATGCTTTCTTTGATTTGGACGACTATCCTGTAGAACTTCCCCCTAGGATGATTCTTATTTCTCCGAGCGGTGGTCGTGATGATTCCTCTACTTTCCCTTTCAATTTCTCGTCCTTGTGGTCTCGTCCAAGGAAATTTCTCAGCTTCCCTTGCTTGATAAGATTCTCAATCTACTGCTTTAAATCAAAGCATTTGTCCGTATCATGTCCATGATCTCTATGAAAACGACAATATTTATTCCTATTGCGCTTGTTGGGATCTCCCTTCATCTTCTCTGGCCACTTCAAAGAAGGCTCGTCCTTGATTTGCATAAGGACTTGCTCAAGTGGCACGTTCAAAGGAGTGTACTGTTGATTCTGCGCTGAAGGACCTGCTTTCTTCTCTCGATCCTTCTTATCTTCTGTTCATCCCTTCTTAGGACGAGGTCCTTGTTCTGACTGACGCATTGGGTTGGCTTCGACTTTCTCAACTCTCTTTCTCTTCTTGGCTATGATAGCATCCTCCACAATTATAAAGTTCTGGGTTGAATGAACTAGTTCAGCCATGGTTTGAGGTGCCTATTCATATAACTTGTGGATAAACAAATCAGAATGAACTCCATTATAAAATGCCGCCATAAGGAGCTTATCATCCACCTCGTCCACTACCAAGGCATCCCTGTTAAACCGCGTGATGAAGAACCGCAAACTTTCATTCTCCCTTTGCTTTATGGTTAGCAAGCTAGACGAAGAACGTTTGTGCCTCTGCCCTCCAATAAAATTGTTAACGAACAACTTGCTTAACTCTTCGAAAGATGTCACTGTGTTAAGAGGTATTTTGCTGAACCACACTTGTGCAGGTCCTTTGAGGGTAGTAGGAAAAGCTTTGCACATTATTTCATCCGGAACTCCTTAAAGATGCATAGTAGTTTTGAAGGTGGCAATATGGTCAAAAGAATCTCACGTCCCATCATACGAATTTAAAGGAGGCATCTTGAACTTAGGTGGCAAAGGGTGAGCATTGATGGAAGCCACAAAGGGGGAATCAGTCTTGTGAACTAAGTCCTCTACAGGGTTCGTTTTCCTTATATTCTCCCTCATCTCGTCCATAACCCTTCTCATTTGATCCATTTCCCTTTCCAAATGAGGTACCCTTCGTGAAGCGGTACCCCTTGACTGGTTTTCAGGTTCAACATTCCTTTCCTTTTCTTGACTTTGGGCTCGTTCTTCGGTGTTCCATTCATGACGCTGCTTCCTTAACTCAAGTTGTCTAACCAACTCCTGGTTCTGGCGAGTTAACTCTGCCATAGCAGTAGCCATGGATTGCATGTGTTGGAATGAAGATGGTTGCATGGTCGGTGCTGATTGACGGTCGCGATGAGGGTTGCTGGAAGTGTCCCTACTTTGTTGAGGGCCTGGACTAGTAGCCCTAGATCTTGTCCGAACCATTTCAACCTTTTATTGGAGAAAGAAATTACAGAACTTACTAAGTTCAAAAGACAACAAATTTCTTAATTCCCACAGACGGCACCAACTGATGAGTCCTTGGAAATCAATGGGTTGAAAGGTCTTCGGGTGTTGAAGATCTTGAAGGGTGAGTCCTGAAAAACCAAAGAAGATCAAAGAAGACCGGTGGAGGCCGGTCTTGAATCCTCCG
This sequence comes from Quercus variabilis, assembly GCA_030445155.1. Taxonomy (NCBI): domain Eukaryota; kingdom Viridiplantae; phylum Streptophyta; class Magnoliopsida; order Fagales; family Fagaceae; genus Quercus; species Quercus variabilis. The sequence goes on along the minus strand of CP129454.1, from coordinate 53,479,652 downwards.
ATGGTAAAGTTAGTGGATTGAAGTAGAAAAGAGAGCACTTTAAAGACTTCACCAATCTTTTTTTAGAATCTCCAAAAAAGTGTCCATACCTCTGCGTAGAAGGGTCATTATATAGTGTTAGCTTGACGGTTGTTTCTCCGATCGTCGTAGAGTTTGGAGGATTCAGAGATAACTTCCATAACTGTCATGGAAGTTACCTCATCGGGACTTGTGTTCAACAGTGAACAGATGGCTTGGTTCGCAACAACGTGACTCTTGGCTTTTGGAAGAGTGTCATGACTCTTGGTGAACCTTTTCTGTCCATCATTAAGGACGGACGAGGTTCGTTGCTAGTACGTCCTCCATTGGACGAGTGAATGAAGGACAAGTGGTAAAGGACGGTAAGAGAGGGACGAGAGTAAGAGCCACTCATTCTCCACTTTGTACGTTGTCATGGACGGCCATATGGACAAGAAATCAACTTGGCATTTTTCTTACACCATCAAAAATTACTCTTAGAAATTGTTTGATTTTTAAGGAGAACAGATTATCTACAATAAAATTTAAAGAATAAATTATATATTATAACGTATCTTAAAATAATTATATATTCTCACACTTTGCATGGATCTACGACTAGTTTATAATAATAGACAACATATGAATGCAAAATAAGCAGGGATTACCACAACTTAAGCTGCTATGAACTTGAAGGATATGTACAACATTAATCAACAGAAGGACATATGTAGTCACCATCTTAAAGTTTTCTTGCATTGGCAACTAAATGGAGATTCATAGTACCCAAATTTTGAAAATGAAAATAATGTGTTGGTTTTATGTAAACCATGTAATTCTAATGGTCAAGTGGGTATTTGGTAATTATAGCGGTTGTTGAGCTCTAAGCATGGGTTAACCATGGAAAATTCATAGACAGCTCTGGAGTATAATGAAATGGTGTTTCATCTTCTTACATTCATTGTGGGAGCATCATTTACTGTGTGTGAGAGACCGCGCCCCCGGCCCGTTTTAATGAAATGTTGGGCCAAACCCACGTGAATGGGTGGAGTCGTGTTATTGCCTCTCAAAATGGAGATTCGACTAGTTATATTTTCCCCTTTAGATTAAGGGTTTTACAATGGAGTCGCCACTTATTTAATTGTTGGAAAAATAAGAAAACCATAGTTGAAAAATTCCTCATTTTATTAATTTGAAATTTGAATTTACATTGATCATAGGAAAATTACATGACTTTGGTCCTAGATACAATCTAAGATAAAGTACATGGCTTTGTTTCCTAGTTACAATCTAGAAATTGAAAATTATAAGGATAAATATTTGATCTACTAACCCTTGATCTAAGTTCGGAGGCTATGTTACAAGGTGGGAAGGTGTTAGGCACCCACCTTGCCTGGTGAAACCGGTCTTCTAGACTATGGTGGCCAACAATCATATCATATCATCCAATATGTCAATCAATTTACATGTTGAATTTAATGTGTGTGCATGTGACAAACCCTAATTCAATTTATTGAACATTGCATTTGGATTGAAAAATAAAATTCTAGTGAATGTGTGTGTATGGTGACATCCTAGATTCAAATATTTGAAAGAATTATTAAACAAACATGTTTTTTCATATTTTTGATGTGGATTTAAGATTAAAACTAGTGATATGCATGAACATGGGATGAACAACCAAGAATATGTGAAGAACGCATAAAAATATTCAAACATATTCAAGAGGATTCAAATAATTACTATCATACTTTAATCTTAAATTCTCATCATGGTAACACAAAAAACAAGTTAGGGAAATGGATTATACCTTCATGCAAGATTCATACGGTGGAGGAGGAGACTTTTGGTGGAGGTCCTAAGGGTGGAGGAAAAAAGAAGAACTAGGAGAGGAAGAGTGAGTCTCACTTAATATCTTGAGTCTCAGGAAGACCAAGATATGACAAGACTACTCTACTTCACTAGAATTCAAGAGAGAAGAAGAGAGGGGATTTTTTTGGTGTCTTGGAATAAAGGAGGGGGAGGGTTTATATAGTGGTAGTGGAGGGAATATGAATGGAAGGCCATTTAATGAGGGTTGACAAGGATTATGAACCTAGACCTCATTTTAGTGTTGGGAAAAATCTAGTGCATTAAATGGAGAGATTGGTGGGAGTGGGGAGCAAGCTAAAATTCGATTTTCCCGTAGCTGTTGTAACAGCTTGTAAAGTTAACTTCGAAAAATCATATCTGACCCAATTCTGATCGAAATTGTCTCGTTCTTGTGCTCAAATTGAAGCCCCGGATGTCTAGTTTCTAGGAAAATTAACCTCATTCACAGATTCAAAATATTCTCAGAGATATTGATGAAATAGTGAGAAGAGGTCATTTGTTAGAAAATGGTTTCAGCACAATTAACATTAATAGGTCCCAAATTAGCTCCCAATTAACATTAAATGGCTCCAATCACTCCTATTTCAGAATTAATTGGTTCCCAATTTACTCTAATTAAAAGATAATTACACAAATTACTCATTGAATAATTAATGTTTAACTATCTAATTAATTAGGTGTATGCAACCTTACCATAAAATGTAGTCCTAACCAATTAAATTATGACACATCATTGTTCTCAAATTGATTACACCTATAACCAATTGAAATCAATTGTTCATAATCACATATAGTCGGACTCAATTTGTGATAGTACATCTTAGCTATTAAAACTTGATTTGATGATAACTTTCAATTTAATGGTCCAATTAGGGCTTATGACCAGTCGATTTGATCGTTACAACATTAAGATCATTTTGGTAAAATGAGTCCAATGATCTAATGGCTAGAATCAAGATGCATATTTTTAAAGAAAGTACCATTTTACCCTCCATATGAGGTTAAATGCCGGTTGCAAAATGGGGTGTCAACACTGTACTTCAAGAATACCTAAGAATTATTCATTATCATGTCTAACTTGTACATGGAATCCTCCTTATTTCTTTCTGGTACATTCAATTTTCCTTTTTAAATCTTGCTTTAGCAATTGACATCATGGTGAGGAAGGGAGCTTGGGGGTAGAGTAAGGGCAAGTAGCTGAGGACAGAGCCAAAAATTTTGATTTGGTGAGATGAATTACATACTGATACATGAATAAAGAGAAATTCTAAATGCATATACATACATACATACATACATACATACATTTACACAAACGTGTGTGTGTATATATTGAAAAGAACTTGTCATCTTTGTAAACTTTATTAAGTATACACAAATTCCCTACTTTGCAATTGATATTTGATATAACAAAAAAGAAAAGAAAAGAATCACCATCATTTTATTGTATTTTTTTTAGTAGTTTGCAATCACTCCTAGAATTAAATCTCCTGTATTAGGGGTTTTTTTATTCGTATTTTTAGGGTTAGCTCCTTTTTTTTGGAAGGGGGCTACTCTCAATTTTGGGGTCTAATATTAACACAAACAAAAACTATAAAAATATATACATTCGGAAACTTTTTATAAATTTTGGTGGCCAAGGCAAACTATCCCTTTGCCCAGAGGAAGGGAGCGACTCTTCATAAGGACATTGGGTCAAGAAATATTTTTAGAAATTTTTTATAGAAAAAAAAATTGTAAATAATTTTTTTGACAATTTTTATATTTTTCATAAAAGTGGTACAAATTTTTTTCTAAAATAATCAATTAACAAATATTCTAAGGATATCTATTAACCGGACCCATATAGATATTACTAAGTAACAAAAGGTGGTGGAACAACTTGAGTATCCCTCAAATCCTTTGTACATAAGGAATGTTTCAATATAACACTATCTCCATCCATATATAGGTTATTGGGCCATTAATTATTAAACAAATTAATCTATTAGATGATGATAATTAGGTTTTTGTGGGGTCCGATTAATGAGTGTCCTTAATGCATTTGTTAATGTATTATTTTAGAAAATTTTAATATTACTTTTATGAGAAATATAAAAAATTATTAAAAAAATTAATTATTTTTTTTAGAGCATCAGTTAACTTTTTCTTTTTTTTTTTCATAAATGTATTACTAAAATGTTGATATTGTAGAGCTGTTCCTAACGGCTCTCTACACTAGCTTAAAACCATTTTTTTTTTTTTTTGAGGAAACACTAGCTTAAGACTTCATTAGACACAATAGCAAATTACATAAGGAAGATTGATGTTGATGCTGAAATGCATGTGTAATAAAATAATACATATATTAGGTCTCTTGAGCGAATTCGCTCAAGAGACCTAATAAAATAAGCATCGTTTTTTCGCAATTTGAAACTCTTTTTTTTTTCTTTCTAAATACTGTGATTCAGTGGAACTATTATATTTGCATTCACAATTCGCATGCAAATGGTGGCCTACTTTTTCTGCAGTAATATTGTTTTTTAACTAACTTTGTCGGCTTATCTACCATGAGTATTGAGTCTATCAAAACTCGAAATGTGAACGCATGTTGGACCTAGGATGGACCAATATTTAATGATGATTAACTAGCACAATCACATGGTTATGTCCCCATTAATTTCAATTTGGATTAAAGAGACAGAGTAGGGAGACCCCCAAGGCACGTGTGCAAGTTGATGTGATTCTCTCTTCTATCAATGTAATAATACGACATCACAATTTCTTCTATGAATTTGAAATACTTCCAATTTATTTCTGAAATATTCAATCACCAAACAAAACATTGCTGAGAGCCTGAGGTATCTCGCTTATCTTTGATTTCTTTTGCAAATTCATTGATAGCTGATGAGAATGAGTCACATATGTCCGTGATAGACTTAGCTTTACTGCACGGTATACATTGAGCAATTGAAGAAGATCTCAAAGAGTAATTTCATTACGACTCTCTACACACTAGCTACAACACTTCATTACACACATTATCATAATGATATAAAGAAAGATTGAAGTAGATGGTGGCCAGCTATTTTAATTTTGTATTATTACTTTAGTTCTCTTGACTGAGTGTTTTTGTATTGATTCTCTTATAATGTGAATCTATATATAAAGAAGATAGATGTTGACCGTAATTTACATGCAAGACTGCAATTGGGGGCGAGCTATTTCGATATTATCAACTTCAAGTGCCCTATTGTTTTAGTACATCGATGAACTTTGTTGACTGACTACATGTGTTTTGAATCTGAATAATATATATATGCATTGGCCCACGGACAAATATTTAAGTAATATGGTGCACTAGCTCTCTCACGTAATAGACGGTGCAAGTGGATGTTCCTCACTTCTATATAAATATTTTTGCTGTTAGTCTTTACTATCCTGTTTCCTCTATAGTTTCCAAATACTTCTTCCTTATTTCTGATTTTTACCTGAGTACGTACCAAAGAAAACATGGCTGAGGCTATCGTTACTGATGTTGCTAAGGAAATACTAAGCAAGGTGATTCCACTTATTACCGAGCAGATCAGCCTTGCTTGGGGTTTCAAGGAGGAGCTGACACGGCTTCGTCAGTCAGTGGAGATAATCCAAGATGTGTTGGCTGATGCAGAGAGAAAGCAAGTGACTGATCTGTCGGTGAGGCGCTGGCTGCAGAGGCTTCAAGATGTTGCTTATGATGCTGATGATGTGATGGACGAGCTTGCGTATGAGATTCTCCGGCGAAAGGTAGAGATCCAAAATCAAATGAAAAGAAAGGTATGCTTCTTCTTTTCACTTTCAAACCCCATTGCATTTCGTATCAAGATGGCCAGCAAAGTTAAGACTATTAGTGAGTCGCTAAAAAAGATTAATGAAGAAGCAAATGGATTTGGACTTACTAGAGCAAAATTAGTAAACGCAAATCCTGAGAAAATCCCAAACCGAGAGACAGACGAGACAGACTCCTCTGTTGATCATTCAGAAATTGTAGGAAGGGGAGATGATGTCTTAGAAATAGTAGACTTGCTACTTAGTGCAACCAATCAACAACTCTCAGTCATTCCTATTGTAGGAATGGCGGGTTTGGGAAAAACAACTTTAGCAAAATTAGTGTACAATCATGAGCTAGTAAAGAGACATTTTGATAAGACAATATGGGTATGTGTCTCTGATGATTTCAATAATAAAAGGATTTTGAGAGAGGCTCTAGAATCCCTTACCCAGAAGTCAAGTGCATTAGAAAATAAGAATACAATATTAGAATGCCTTAAAAAGGAGTTGCAAGGCAAAAGATATCTTCTAATACTTGATGATGTATGGAATGATGAATCTGTAAAATGGGATAATTTAAAGAGTTGTCTGTTAGGAATTAATCTCAATGCGGGAAATAGCATTATTTTAACTACCCGCAAAGAAAATGTGGCAATAATTACAAAGACACTTCCACAGGTTATTAACTTGAAAGAATTATCAGAAGATGAATGTTGGTCCATAATCAAGAAAAAAGTATCTTTTAATGAAGGAGTTCCACTAACTCCAGATTTAGTGGCCATTGGAAAGGATATTGCCAAAAAATGTAGAGGGGTCCCATTAGCTGCAAAAGTCCTAGGAGGGATGATGTGTCGTAAAAAAGAGAAAAGTGAATGGTTAACACTTCTAAACAATGAAATTTTGAATTCTCCACATGGTAACAATGAAATGTTACCAATATTAAAATTGAGTTTTGATCATCTTCCATTATCATCTCTTAAACAATGTTTTGCGTATTGTTCAATTTTCCCTAAAGATTATGAGATTGAGAAGGAAGGATTAATTCAACTTTGGATGGCTGAAGGTTTCCTTCAATCAAATCAAGGAAGTTGTTTGGTGATGGAGGATATTGGCAACATGTATTTTGATATCTTGTTAGCGAATTCCTTATTCCAAGATGAGAAAAAGGATGATTATGATAATATTATCACATGCAAGATGCATGATTTGGTGCATGATCTTGCTCTCTCAGTTTCAAAATCTGAGACCCTTATTTTAAATGAGGATTTAATAGATGGTATTAGCCTTGTACGACGTTTAGTAATCCAATCTAAAGGCAAAAGTATACCAAGAATTCCATCTTTAAAAGATGGTATCTGGAAATTGCGCACATTTATTTCAGGAAATGCAGCACTTGGCAACACAATATTCAATTTTGAATGCTTACGTGTTTTTAAATTAGATGGAGAAAGTATAAAAGAATTGCCAAGTTCAATTGGCCTATTAATACATTTGAGACTGCTCAGCATCTCAAATAGCTCCATCAAAGCGTTGCCAAAGGCCATCACCAAGCTCTACAATTTGCAGACTTTAAGAATCAAATATTGTGCTTATCTCACAGAGATTCCGGAAGATCTAAAAAATTTGATTAACTTGAGACATTTTTATTTTAATGGTTTTCTATGCCAAACACCCAAAGACTTAGGGCAGTTGACTTGTCTGCAAACTTTGCAATATTTCGTTGTGGGTCAAGGCATAGGTTATCAGATTGAAGAATTGGGACACTTAAATCAACTAAAGGGAAAATTAAACATTCGTAGGCTAGAGCATGTGAAAGATAAAGAAGCCTCCAAAAATGCCAAATTAGTAGAAAAGGCCAAAGTATACGAGTTGGGATTTTACTGGAGTAAGAATAGAGAAGGCAACCACAATAATGATGAAGAGGTGTTGGAAGGACTCCAACCTCACCGATATTTGAAGAGCTTAAGAATTGATGGTTTTGGAGGGGAGAAATTCCCATCATGGATGTTGACAAGTCATGATGCAAGGGATGGCTTTTTGCTATATGACAATTTGATTAATATCAGATTAGAGAATTGCAAGAAATGTGAGGTTCTTCCCCCACTCGGGCTTCTACCTTGTCTTAGGGATCTTTATATAGAAAGTATGGATAATGTAAGATCTATAGGAACCGAGTTTTACGGCAACTATAATGATGGTGGTTACGACAAAATATTGTTCCCGTGTTTGAAAAGTCTTCAATTGTCCTGGATGCCAAATCTAGTTGAATGGACGGATGCGAAGGAGCCAACAACAACGGGAACGGTGTTTCCTTGCCTTAAGGATTTGAAGATTGGGTACTGTGAGCAACTGAAAAGTGCTCCATGTCATTTTCCTTCTCTTGAGAAATTAGGAATTTGGCTAACCAATAGCACGACATTTGAAAAAATTAGCAGCAAGCTTACCACACTAACGTTTCTCACTATTGAGGGAATTTCAGAACTTGCTTCTTTGCCAGAGCAGTTATTGAAAAATAATTCGAGTCTTATGTCTTTGAGCATATGGAGTTGTGATGATTTGGTATCCCTATCTCCACACGGGGATGTATGGGGCTTCCACACTTCTCTTCGGTCACTGAAAATATCAAACTGTGAGAAATTGAGTTATTTGCCGGATGGATTGCACACCCTTCGTTCCCTCGAGAATTTCAAGGTAAGTAATTGTCCTAATCTGAGGTCCTTTCCAAGTATAAAAGGCGTGGCGTTACTTCTTCGAAGTCTGGCGATATCGTGTAGTGATGAAGTTCTACCAACTGGGCTAGAATCATGTATATCTCTATCGTCATTGGAGATAAATGAGTGTCCAAATCTGATATCAATTCCAAATCTACAGGATTTGCATTCACTTTCCTCTTTAACAATTACATCTTGTAAAAGATTGATAGTTTTGCCAAATGGGTTAGACTACCTCACCCGCTTGAAGTCTTTGAGTATTGGTGGGTTTTGTGAGGAGTTGGATGCTTTCCCTCGTCTCAGTTCCATCCAACACGCATCCCTTGAAACACTAGAATTGTATGGATGGGCTAAACTCAACTCTCTCCCAGACGATATTCAACGATTTACTGCCCTAACAGAACTCCGGATACTTAATTTTGACCAGATGGAAGCTTTGCCTGAGTGGTTGGGCAACCTTTCTTCTCTTCGAAACTTGTATCTTCGGGATTGCATGAACCTGATGTATCTGCCAACAGCGGGAGCCATGCAACACCTCACCGAATTAAATATTTGGCATTGCCCCAAATTAAAGGAAAGATGTGTGAAGGGAAGCGGCGCAGAGTGGCTCAAAATTGCCCATATTCCAACTATCTGGATCGACGGGTATCCGATTAAAATTTAAAGGGTAGTTGTGCATATTGGTCCAAGACAGATCAGGATGGTAAGTTTTCTCATATTGAATTAATCAAACAGACAATTATCAATGATTACGCATAGATTTTTTCTTTAATTTGATTTATTCCTTATTCTCTCACAGGATAAAAAGAAAAAAGGAAAGTTCTCTTCAAGAGCTGCAAATGATCAAAATTCAGGGGCCGCTCACCAAATTAGAGAAGTTGAAGATATTTTTGGTCAAAGTAATACAAAAACAATGTGGTAAGTCCATCTCCTATTCTTCCTCTTCTCTTTTATAGATTTCGCTTTTTCTGTCTCAACATATACTCACTTTCAAAAATTTAGATTATTTGATGGTTGTCATCCAATTGGGGGGCTGAAATGTATTTATTTGACACGCAAGTTTAGGTGTTTAAATTTCTTCTTTCGTCTGAGGCATTATTTCTTTTCCAACATAACAAAATGCTAGCGTAATTCTTTGTTTCTAATACTTAAAATTAAAAAAATTAAAAAAGTGAGTTTGTAAATCTTGGTAGCGTTGCATCTATTTTGTGTTCATTTTCTGATATATGTAGTGTATATTGTTCATTGCAATGTATCCAGACAATATTTCAAAATATTTAAGCCACTGGTGGTACTTAGCGTTTCTTTGATATAAGAGTTAATGGTAGCTTCTGATTTGGCAGAGGATTCTTCGCCATTCTAGCCACGGTTTTCAATCAGCCAAACTTTGACACCTATGCACATTCTTAGTTGGAGGAGTCATATTTTGAGGATTTTTACGCTGCACATATGAGGCGTCAATGGTAGCTTCTGATTTGGCACAGGGTTAAGTTTTTCTCTTCAAGATCTGAATTTTGGGTACAAGAATGCTGCTTTCTGGGAACAAAGGAAGAGGACCAATCCCTTGCTAAAGAGATGCTCTCTGGAGTTCTTTCGGGTGGTCGATAGTTCGGTAGAATTTATTGCCATGTTATGCTCACTTTACAGTAAAAGCTGAATATTTCTTACTGGTTGCTGTTGAAATGGTTAACGATTGCACACAGTCTAATGGGGTGTGAATTCAATTACTATCTGAGTGAAGTTCATCAAAATTAGTGAGTTCCCCCAAAATCTCATCTTCTTTTCCTCTGATATCACCCTTTTAACAAAATCTACTCCTCTTGATATATTGACTGTAAAATTGGCAGTGGTTGGAAAACCTTTTCTCTCTTCAACATTTGGTACTTATTTGGATGCAAGTGGATGCCATGGATTGGCTCGTCAATTTGCAACACCTATTCTTTCATAACTGCCTCAAGTTAAATGATAGAAGTGCTGAGAGTATTGATCAATTCTGGTCCAATGACAGGGAATGGATTTAAGAGGAAGCTGTTTGAAGTTCACACATATATTATCACAACAATGTGTGTGGTCAGTTATCTTAAACTTAATCCTCTTCTCTGATACTCTGCTTTAAATCAACTAATTACATTCACAATTTCCCTAATGTCTCCTTTCTTTATTTGCTTTCCTCTGATCTTTTTTAATCTATTTCTTATTTATTAATTAAATATATTGCCTTGATGTGCAGGCCAAATTCTATTATATTCAGTTGGAAGAACAATTAATTAATTTATGATTGAACAAAGCTGATGAATGTGCTCCCATACAATGCCTCACCGCATTATTACATCATCAAGAGGAAGTTTATGTGATATCAGGAAGGCTGGTGGTAAGTCCATCCAAAACTGACTTTCTACTCTCTCCTCTCTAATACTAGAAATGTTTTTTTTTTTTTTTCATATTAGAATAAAATAGAAAAATTTTATTCATAAATTTTATTCTATTTCTTCCATAAAATATTTACTTTCTTCAAGTTTTTCACATAATTTGGGCATTATTTGTTTGTAGGAAGACGTGGTAGTATTTCAACCTAGGTCCTCTAATGCGTGAACAAGTTTGGGTACTTCAACTACCTAATTCTCTTTCTTGTGAAGGTTTTGTTGTTTTCTTTTTTCTTGCCCTTCCCCCAACATAATATAATGAATGAAAATGGATTACGTATTATGATAGCGCTTGCATAAGTGTCATCGAGAAAGTTTTAATTCCCCCAAAATTATTGTTATTTTCCCAATATTATATTTTCTTGAGCTTTAGCCAATCATTAGATTTTTTTATATACTTTTAACAACTTGATCAATAATTGCTCTCTTTTCTGAAAAAGTTAGAATGCACTGAGCATAATAAACATAATGCAAGAATTTTGAAATACAATTAAGGATCGCTAATTACCAAGCACCTATGTCATATTCAAAAATGAAAAATAGACACTTTACAGCAGTACTAGTCATAATGTGCTCTTCTTGATGAAAGTGAAGGCAGGGAAAAGATGGAATATAATATTTCCTGCTGAACTAAGTTAGGGCAGTAAGGATAGGAACAATTCATTTTCTTCCTTTTCTCTTTTAGATTTCACATTTTTCTGTCCCAGCATGTACTCACTTTCACATATTTAGGTTATTTGATGGTTGTTATCCAATTGGGGGCTGAAATGTATTTACCTGACTCACAAGTTCAGGTATTTAAATTTCTACTTTTGTCCAAGGCATTATTTCTTTTCCAACATAACAAAATGCAAGCATGATTCTTTGTTTATAATACTTAAATTAAAAAATTATTTGTTTCTAATACTTCAAATTCAAAAATTTTAAAAAGTGAGTTTGTAAATCTTGGTAGCGTTGTATCTATATTGTGTGCATCTAGTTTGTAAATCTTGTTCATGGCAATGCATCCTTCTTCAGACAATATATCAAAATATTTAAGCCACTAGTGGTACATAGCATTTCTTTGATATAAGAGCCAACGGTAACTTCTGATTTGGCACAGGATTCTTCACCATTCTAAAGCCCTGATTTCAATCAGCCAAACTTTGACACCTAGGTGCATTCTTAGTTTGAGGTGTCATATTTTGAACTGCGCAGATGAACTGTCAATGGAAGCTTCTGATTTGGTGCATGATTAAATTTTTTCTCTCTCTTCAAGAGCTGAATTTTGGGTACAAGAATGCTACTTTCGGGCAGCAAAGGAAGAGATCTAATCCCGTACTAAAGAGATGCTCTCTGGTGTTATTCAGAGTGGTCGATAATTTGCCAGAAGTTATTGCCATGTTATGCTCACTTTACAGTAAAAGCTGGATATTTTTTATTGGTTGCTGCCAGAATGGTTAATGATTGCTCCCGGTCTAATGGAGTGTTGATTTGAGTGTTATCTGGTTGAAGTTCATAAAAAATTGGTGAGTTCCCCTAAATCTCATCTTCGTTTCCTTTGATTTCACCCTACTAACAACATCTATCCTTTGGTACTTCTTTATTTCAACTATTATTTAGCAAATTTGTTGATATTATGGAATGTAAAATTTGTTAGAGTGGTTGGGCAACCTTTTCTCTCTTCAACATTTTGTACTTATTTGGACACAAGAACCTTTTTTATCTGGCCTAAAGTGGATGCCATGTATCAGCTCACCAAATTGCAACACCTATTCATTCATAACTGCCTCAAGATAAATGAGAGAAGTGCTGAGAGTTATTGACCCATTCGGGTCCAATGACGAGGAATGAATTAAAGAGGAAGCTGTTTGAAGTTCACACATATATTATCACAACAATGTGTGGTCAGTTATCTCAAACTTAATCCTCTTCTCTTCTCTGATGCTCTACTTCAAATCAACTAATTACATTCATTATTTCCCTAATGTCTTCCTTTCTTTGTTTGCTTTCCTCTGATCTTATTTTTAATCTATTTCTTATTTTATGAATTAAATCATTGCCTTGATATGCAGTCCAAACTATATTATATTCAGTTGGAAGAACATTTAATTAATTTTATGGAGTTTAATAGAAGTTCGTCAAAGTTGGTAAGTTTTTCACATATGTTCTTGTTTATGAAGTATTAATTCATTCCAAATGATATAGCATTCATTCCAAAGATCCCTTCTTCGCTATCATTTTTTCTACAACATTCTCTAACTTTTTATTTAGAAAAAGATGAAGAAAAAATTTTCCCAATATTCTTATGAAATTATTTTGGCATTAGTGTTGGTTGTATTCTATTAGTCAACTGGGCCAAGAACACATGAAATCTCATTTTGTTCATATCCCAACAATTGAGACCACCATTTTGTAATAATGCAATACAATTTAGACTTGACGGTAACTAAACTTAGTAAATCATTTCCAACCTCATATTTTTTTCTTTGTTTTTTCTAACTAAAATTTTTGACATGTTTTGTCTCTCTTATGAATTTAGCAAAATTTTGTGTTCTTTATTCAGCCATTTAATCATTGACAACCAAGGGTGTGTATATATTAAGCTTTTCCCTATAGAAAATTTAAAATCTAGCTAATTAAATTGAGCATTTGAGATTAAAACAAAAAAAAGTCGTACTCAATGCACAAAGCTACCACTTTTTGTAATTCCCAAACTTAAACTCACAACTTATCGTTTTTGGAGAAAGGCACTTGCCATCCCACCAAGACTCGACCTCTTAGCGTTTGACATTTCAATATCATATAAAAGTTCCTTATTCACGATGGGTTCAGATTTTGAGGAGCTTGAATCTTTATACTCTTCCATATGTTAATTACAATAAACTAGACTAGTGATTTAGCTTAATAAAATAAATGCCAAATTATTGGATATTAATCTCAAGCCACGTACATTAATAACAATAAACTAAGGAAACTTTTGTGCTTGGTTCATGTGCTATCGCAACGTTTTCATATGAGAAGGTTATTCAAAAAAATCATTATATATTATAATTGTTTTTTCTATTGCTTTTGACCCTAGGGGAAGATTCTATTAAGGAGCAGCATATAGGAATTATGTGATTGCCCAATGCTGATGCATGTGCACCCATACAATGCCTCACCACATTATTACATCATCAAGAGGAAGGATGTGGTAAATGTAATGCCTCAGGTTTTCTAGTAGCATCTTGAAAATTATGTGATATCAAGAAAGGCTGGTGGTAAGTCCAGTCAAAACTGACTTTCTACTCTCTCTTCTCTAATACTAGTATTTTTTTTTTTTTCATATTAGAATAAAATAGAAGATTTTTATTCATAAATTATTTGCTATTTGTTACGTAACATTTTACTTTCTTCAAGTTTTTCGCATAATTTGGGCATAATGTTTCTGTAGGAAGACATGGTACTTTCAACTTAGGTCCTCTTTTGTGCAAACAGGTATGGGTACTTCAGCTGTCTAATTCTCTTTATTGTGAAGGTTTTTTTATTTTCTTTTTTCTTGCCCTCCCCCCAACATAATAGAAAGCATAAAAATGGGTTTTTATTTTATTTTTAAAAGTATTATAATAATACTTGCATAAGTGTCATCGAGAAAGTTTTAATTCCCACAAAATTATTTTTATTTTCCTAATATTATATGTTCTTGAGCTTTAGCCAATCATTAGGTTTTCTTATATACTTTTAATAACTTGATCAATAATTGCTCTCTTTTCTGAAAAAGTTAGAATGCACTAAGCATGATAAATATAATGCTAGAATTTTGAAATACAATTAAGGATCAGTTATTACCAAGCACCTATGTCATATTCAAAAATGAAAAATAGACTCGTTACATCAATACTTGCCATAATGTGCCCTTCTTGATGAAGGAAAAGGCAGGGAAAAGATGGAATATGAGATTTCCTGCTGAACTTAGTCAGGGCAGTAAGGATAGGAACAATTCATTTTCTTCCCCTACTTATTATAAATTCCTGCAAAAGTTTATGGTGAGTAAATGTCATTTCATCTTTTTTATATTGATACCTATTTATATCATCAGTTGGAGTCACTAAATGTTGATGATGTTGGAGCCTTTCTAGAGTGGTGGGTGATGTAGAACAGAGCTCGTTAGAAGTCAGTGTGCGGGAAATTCAAGAAGTAGGAAAGTACTATTAGAAATCTTTAGAGATAACGGCAAAATTGTATGAAATTTGGTGACATAAAGGGAAATGGTGCTATGAGTAAAACTCATAGCCTTCGGCCATAATTGAACCTATTTTTCGGGTAAATTCTTTCGTAAAGCCATTTAAATTTATGAATTCAAGTAACCCTCTGTGGATTTGAGTTTCTCATGCAGGAGCTAACGTGTTTAATTTCTTTTTATTAATAAAGTAACGTGTTTGTTTTTTTGTAATTTCTGCAACAATAGTGGGGTAGCTTCATATCTTTTCAAGAAATGAAGCCCAAGAACAAGAATGCACTACCATCCAGTAAAGAGAGGTGTGATCCCTCTCAATGGAAACCTAAGTGGAAGATTTGGCACAGTGGTTGAGGATTGATATTAACTTATAATCTTGTGAAGCCTTAGATTACAAACAAAAGATCTGTCATAATCCAGAAATCACAAAAGGCGGACTTACAAATTGATTCTAGTGCCTTTTTTTTCTCTCACTAAAATTTGTGAGTTCTTTTCTTCTCTTCTATTGTCTCTCTTCCAAAAAATTTTATTATCAATATTTTTTTTTTCCTATTGTCAACTTTGTATACTATTCGCTAAAATTGTTATTCTTTTCAAATTCATTGTTTCTTTATATTTCAGTGGAAAATTGACTGCAATAGGGAGTGTGATGACCTTTTTCGTGTTATATGGAATTCTTCAGAATTATGTACACATTTCTTAATTTGCTCTTTTCCATGTTTTTCATTTTGGAACTTTTTTCTTTTCCATTTCTAATGACATACATGGAGTTATTCTGGATTATAGATTGTGAAATATACGTTTTCTCTATTACTAAAGATTCTCATTTCCAGTCAATGGAAAACAAAGCCTTCCCATATCCTTGTTATATTCTCTTCAGTGTTTTAAAAGTAAATGCGCTTAATACTAAATTGCATACTCATTATTAGTTTTTGCTTTTCAGTTACAAACCCTGCATTGTGGTGTTATCGGAATTTGGTAGAATAATCTAGATCCGTATAAGAATGAAAATTTACTTTTTGTATT
The DNA here is from genome assembly GCA_030445155.1 of Quercus variabilis. NCBI lineage: Eukaryota > Viridiplantae > Streptophyta > Magnoliopsida > Fagales > Fagaceae > Quercus > Quercus variabilis. The sequence goes on along the minus strand of CP129454.1, from coordinate 53,463,636 downwards.
CTTAGTGCAGCCTTTTTAATTTTTTTTAAAGGATGTCTAACATTTCAGGCTGCACACAAAAATCAAACATTTATGTGTTCCTAAGCTAAAGTTGCTGCCTCATCTACTTCAACAATCTCAAGTAAGATATTTTGAAATCAAAAAGAGTAAACAAGAGTGGATGACTTTCCACAATAGTTGCAGAACCTTTATTTATTTGATGAGATGTCTATAAACTGTTGCAAGAAGTTGAGATATCTACTAGCAAGGGTATGGTGCCTCACTAGATAGCAGATGCGGCCATGCTGGTAATTCTTCATTTCCAACTAGAGGTTATGTACTTCAGCATCGATAGGTCAAGATTGCCCATGTTCCAAGTATATAGACTTTTGATTCCTATGCTAAGCTCAAAGAATCAAGAATTGGTATTTTTGCTCAGATGTCCTTATGTTTAATATATCACTTTGAACGGACTAGCTTATGCACCTAATTTTTAATTTCCATAATTTTTGTTCAAAAGTGTGTGTTCATATAGTGTAGCATATTTTTCTGCATAGCATTCTTTTCCATCCAACAACAAAAATCAAGTATTTTTGTCTGAACAACCAATTCTAAACTTCTTGAGATTATTTGTGTGTGTGTGTATTATGGTCTACCAAAAATGCATTGATTAGGGCTCTTTAGTTACTTTTATATTGTCTTCATTGTTAAGTTTTCACTAACCAATTTTTTTTTTTTTTTATAAGTAAGAATGATATATATACGAAAGTCTACCTTATGCATGAAGAACAAAGAGAAAACACAAAAGAAAACCAAACAACGGAATAATTACAAAAGAAAAAGGGAGCAAAGAAAAGAAGGGAGGGAATCACTAGATGTGAGTCTCCAAGTCTGAGACCAATCAAAAAGAGTTCCACAAAAAGAAGCAAGCATCTGATCACCAGAGCTATCCAAATCCTCAAAAGTCCTCCGATTCCGTTCCTTCTAAATACACCATAGGATGCAGAACGGGACTGAGTTCCAAATCTGAGACGAATGCTTCCCCAACCAATTCCACCAACCAAAAAGCAAGTTTGGAATCGATCTAGGTATAACCTAAAGTTGGATTAATTAGGGCTCTTTCATTACTCATATTCAAGCTTGTCCAAAGTTAATTAATGTTATGAATTCAAATGAAGTTAGTTTTAAACATGAGAAATACTCTGTGACAAATTATTTATTCTATTTTAAACAGATTTGTAGATGACCCCAAAGTCCAGTTTGCTGTACAGAGTGCACTATAAGGAAGTATAACTTCAAATTCAAATCAAATTAAACGAAAGGGTTAACATCTTTTTTCTTTTGAGATCAAATTATAATGTTGGGTAAGCTGTATTACTCATCATTGGATTACTTCATAATTGCAGTTACATTTAAGACTTCTGGTTGTAGGTCAGCTGGAACCATAACTTGAATGTACCTGCAAGTGTCAATTGGGTGTATTAGGTATCACTTCGACAATGCATCTAGTAAGGCCTAGGCTTTCCCAGGATTTACACTTTTCACTGCTTCTATCTCCTATATATATAATTAGAAATAACTCTTTTTTTTCCTGGAATATACAGGATTCCTGACAATTTGTCCGCTGTTCAATCCTGTGTTATGGTTTCCTAACTTAAAGTCTTTGTAGCAGTGACTTCAGCAGTTTTCTAGATTATGAGGTATACATCTTGGATTACCCTTACATACTGATTATGATCATATATATCTCGTTTTGAATGTTCAAATTTTAGTACTAATCAATGGCATAAACTATGATATTCAGTCTTTAGAAGTCTGCAAGAAATTGAAGAGCCCAATTAAGAAGAGCAACTTGAAACTCAAATTTGATGCATTTTTTTTTTTTTTTGGTCTAAGATCAAGTTATGCACTAAGATATACATCTGGTGACTTGCCATCTTGCACACTTGATTGATTGTTAAAATCATTTCATAGATAATCACTGCTACAAATCTCTGCAATGAGCATATAATAGTAAGCTTCAATTAATGGATTTTCAAATTTTTGTTACAGTCTTCTCTTATTGTTAGTTTTGTTGTCTTAAGTAAGAGGCCAACCTGTTTGGGTGCTCCACTTCACATCCCTGTATGGAGGGTAACAGCCTACAGATTGCAGACAAGGCAATGGACTTAAGTCTCTGCAAGCTGAATTTTGTTTGTAATTATTCAACTAATACAATATGGCTTAAATATTAATTTGTATTGCTCAGAAATAAGACTGAAAACTTCTATCAATGAAATCTTCTATAACTAAAAATCTAAAATATCGTAGCTGTGCTTTTGTCCAATTTGAATTTCATTTCCTACACTAAAAGCCTCATTGTTAGTGATAAGTTGAAACAAGATACAATGCAGTTTTCTTGCCATAGAATTATGATTATTTTGTGAGAATTTGCAAACTGATTTGAAAAAATTGAGGGAGGCATCACAAATTTAGGGAAAAAGGTAGAACATACAGGAATGAATGCTCAATCAATGGTTACATAAGTTAATTTTGCAGTCTACCCAGAAAAGAATCAGGGATAGTAGCTAATTGCTAATCAAGGTTGAATAAATTTTTGCCTAGTCAATACTTCCAGCTTTAAGCTTTACTATTACTCATTGTAATGCATTTTCTTGTGACGCATATAACCCACTGGAAAATGTAATTCTATTCTTGTTGTGACTAAATCATGTTGAATGTTTGTTTATGCAGGTCTGAAAAGTTGACAGATTTTTACTTAATTGGGTAAATATGAAGTCCGCTTCTAGAAGGGAATAGTTAAAAGTGCCGGATACTCACTCTTTAGTGCCATTCTAGTTTTCGATTCCCTGGACTGGTATCTTGGAAAGCATCAAAAGGTAATACCAATAGCATCAGAATGTGAAGTGTGTTGATCAGCAGAGACATCATTGCTGCCTGTATATAAGACTCCAAATCTTGATCATAGGTGACCTCATCTGCCGCGACAATAGAATGTCTTCTCTTAGAACTGAATTTATATACTGAAGGTATACCTTTTGTCATTTTTACTTACAGTCTTGTAATAGTTACTAATAAAAGAACTCCTAGTGAGTGTTATTTTAATGTCTTTTATTTTGTCATTCAATTTAACATTGTCATTATAGGATACAAAGAAATTTCTTGTGTGTTTTTGTGTACCTTGTGCTGTTATCTGTAAAATAATTTACTATATCTATAGAATAATTTAGCATGATTCATTACCATTTTCACAATTAGGTGTTTTTGTAAGGTCTAAACTGGGTTGTTGTTCAGCATTCCCTTTATATCCAGGAGTTTCCTTACAAACTATAGTTTTTCAGTCTTTTGTTTAATTCTTATGCTGCCATATGTAGGCATTGAAATTTATTTTCGACCTACAACCGAAGCAAGGGAGATATGGCAAGCTACAATGATCCATATTGCCCAAGAAGGCGGCTGCTTTGTTCTATCTTTGAACCAATTCTGCAGAAAGGGAAGACTATCCGCTGTCAACAGAAATGTACGTCAATGCATATAAACGTAGTGTATTTTATTATCATCCAGTTGTGACCATTCTGTCTGAACCTAATTTCCAAGGGAGTCTCTCATCTGAAACAATCTTTTCCTCTCTTAATGTTCCAGAACTTGGAGGGTGTTTGAGCAAAGCTAGATTTTAGTGGAAACAGGCATCAAGTGGGACCAAACTCAGTCAATCTGACTCTGAATATACCCAATCCAATTTCTTTTACAACTTCTGTGAAAGCGGAAGTTCTTGATGAGCTGCAATTATGACTTAGCTGTGTAAAAAGTTATTAAATAAATTTCTTCTAGTTTGTCCTCTTGCCAAACAGCTAATCTAGGCTTTGTATATATCTTTTGTAATGTTTAGAGGTGTATATAGGTTAGATAGTGTCCATGATTCGTCCAACACGTTTGGAAGAAATCAAATATTTGTATAGATTTTCCTGTACAGTTCATGAATATGTTAGTCCTGGCATATTTGCAATTGCCGTGATGAACTTTCATATGTATACTAAAATGATGTATCTTTTCTCCTTAGTACGTTTCTTTCAAAAATATTAGGTATCTGAAAGGGTAATTATGAATGCTAGGCTACAATTTGGAGAAAATAAAGTGTCTCTATTGTTGTAGTCAAGTCAGAGATACTGGTTCTTCCTGGTCCCTAGATATTGTGGTGCTCTTACTTTCTTCCAGTATAATAACAATGCTCATTATTAAAACCTAGGCATTTCCATCCAAAATTGATAAAAGAATAATTCAAAGAAGTGAAATGTAGATGCTGATCATGGTGGCCAAAAGAAAAATAAAAATTTCTGCAAGAACATCATTTACCTAGCATACTTGTGTATGTTACTGTCATACAAGAAGTTTTTTGTATGAGAGAAACTTCGCTTAATTAATAGTAAAACTTCAAAGAATTATAAACACAACTTATTCCTAATAACAGACAACATTCTAATGCAAACTGAGCGATTAATTCAACTTGAGCTGCCATGAGGGATGTAGCAAGCATTCATCAATTTTCATGTTTTAATTAGTTGATTAAATTATTATTAATATTTGCCCCAAGATATTTATTAATATCTTGGTAGAGAGAGAGAGAGGGGGGGGGGGGGGGGCTCATGCGTTAACCAAAACTCATATTGATTTTTTTTTTAATAGATAAAATAAAATTTCATCTTATGGAATCTACTCTATATTGATTTATCTGTATTATCAAATTAATACACCAATTAATTTTTTATATAGGCGAGGTTTGAGTCTCGGATTTTTTATTTAACAACAAGAGATTTTACCAGTTGAGCTAACTGAAACCTACTACTATGTTTATTTTTCATAGAACTAAAAATAAGTGACTTGTTTAAATTTAGATACTTTTGATATGAACCAATATTTTAAATTACATTCCATTCTGACTGTTCTAGTTGGAATATTATAAACTGATACACTAAACTCCTATTTCATCTCAATCCAAATTCTAGATATATCGGTCATTTTAACGAAATTTTGCATTTTGGGCGAAATATGCATTTATGAATTGTTATTGCTTTTGTGGCTTTTTCTACTTAAAAATAAATAAATAAATAAAAAGAAACCACTTTACTAGTTTTTATAATCTTTTTTGGTAAGTTTAATCATGCATGAGATTAAAAAAAAAAAAAAATTAACAAGATTATTATTATTATTATTATTATGTATGAGATTTCATTAACTTTTAATATGTTTAATTATGTATAGGAGTTTATGTACTTTAATTTTTTTTTTTTTAAATGTTATATCTTTTATGAAGTTGGCTAATTAGAATGAGACTAATTATGAAATATGTAATTTTTATATATAATTATATAAAACAGTATTCCACAATACTAGATTTTCTCTCAAAAAAAAGAAAAAAGAAGAAGAAAGAAGTCTTGTTCCACAAAGGATCTTTCATTTTCTGGGACAAATATATTGTTGTTATGTCCTTCTTGGAATTCCTAAATTCTCCAAAGTTCAATTTTTCTCTATTAGTAGTCAAAGAAACAAATTATCAGATTGTATTGAAGTTGGCACATGATAAAAGGACATTCTGGCATTTTATCCTTTTTTTGTTTATTTATTTGGCATTATGCCCCTGTTTTGAAACTATATAAGTGCGTGTCCGTGTTTTGATACTCGATGACCCTAAAATCGAGTTATGCCCAATCAAATTTAAAAAAAAAAAAAAAAAATTGCATGGAACTCGAGTTCCATGCAAAAATTTTTTTAGTGTCATCACCTTATACAAGGTTCAGGGAGCCCTATAGTGGCGTTTTTAATCCTTATAGTGACGTTTTAAAGCCCTATAACGGCGTTTTCCTGCAATTTTTTTTCCCTGTGTGATTGTCCCATGGCAGGTTCAGGGAGCCCTATAGTAGCGTTTTTAATCCCTATAGCGACGTTTTAAAGCTCTATAGCGGCATTTTCTTGTAAATTTTTTTTTTCTAAGTGTGATTGTCCCATGGCAGGTTCAGGGAGCCCTATAGTGGCGTTTTTAAGCCCTATATTGGCGTTTTGGAACTCGATTTCTTCTATGAAATTTTTTTTTTTTTTTTTTAAATTTGATCAGGCATAACTTGATTTTAAACCAATCGAGTACTTTAAGTAACTCGATTTTAGGGTCATCGAGTATCGAAACAGGGGCACGCACCTATATAGTTTCGAAACAGGGGCATAATGCCAAATATTTTTGCCCAAAGGGGCAAAAGGCTAGAATGTCCCATGATAAAAAGCAAAAGATAGGAATGAGATTGGGTGGGGTTGTAACTTGTAAAACTCATTTCCCAGACCGATTCTGCCTTCTCTTGTTGAAATTCATAGTATGGCCTTTTAGCTAGTTTGGTCCATGGTACATACTTATGCCTTAGGTCCACGAAGTAAGGTGATTGCAGCCTCATTTTCATAAAGCTGGGCTCAATTGGTCCAAGTCTGGGCCAAATCACCTCTTGTTCGTTTAGAATCAGGCTCCTCATATGGTACACACTGTACACACCTTTACACCTGCAAATCCTTTTCTCTTCTATTAAGATCACCCAATTTCTTTCTCTCTTCTTCTCAAAAAAAAAAAAAAAAAAAAAAAAGTTTCTTTCTCCATCTCTTAAATTTGTCCAAGAGTGCCCATATTCCATTATTTATCAAATCTCTTTAGTCCTTTTATTTTTTCTAGGCCTAATTTTTTATTTATTTTTTCCTTTATTTCTCAATCAATAGCTGCAGATGATCAATATTCAAGAGGCTCTCCAAATTAAAGAAAAATAGCCCATTTTTCCATAATCCAGAAACAATTTGGTAAGTCCATCTCCTCTTCTCTTTTTCTCCTTTTCCTTTCCTAGCATATACTAACTCACTTTCCTAGTTTACTTCAAAAAATTTAAGTTATTTGATGGTTGTTATCCAATTGAGGCCTTTGGGGGGGGGCGGGGGGGGGGGGTGTTGTGTTTTTTCCAAGACATTATTTTCTTTTCCCACATAACACATGAGAGACTCGTACTCCCCTGAATTCCTTTAGCTTATGTTGAATCCCCTCAACAATATTGCGAGTAGCTACTGGTGGGTCACATGATCCATTCACAGCCTCAGCAACAATTTGTGAGTCGCATGCAAAGATCACCTCTCCGACGCCTACATCCCATGCAAAAGACACCCCCTCCTCTAAGGCTTTGGCTTCAATCTCTAAGAACCCAGCAGTTAAGGTATAGATTTACTCAAAGCTGCCTCCACTCTGCCAACACTATTCCGAACGACTATCCCGATGCCAGAAGATTGAGAAGCCGTGAAGGTTACCCCATTGAAATTAAGCTTAAACCACGGAGGTTTCGGTGGTGTCCACTGGGTTTCATCTCTGTCCAAAACCGGTTTCAACTTGAAATTTGTCGTCTGGAACTCATCCAAGAGGAAACAAGCTTTCTGCACTATGGACGAGCCTTGCTGCGTTGCCTCACCCAGCTGAACCTCGCTTCTATTGAACCATAAACACCAAGTGATGATATATAAATGATATATTGTAATATATATACCATAAGTTAGGCAGTCCATATTTGTTATTTAAAAGTGTTTTAAATTTTTTAAAATTGTTTTCAAGGAAATATAATGTATTATACAATTTATAATATTGTGAGATGTGTATGCAAATAAAAAGTTGGAGAATGTATAATTTTAACTAGAACATGCAATTGATCTTTGATTATTTTATACGGAAGCTAACATTATTTACCATTTTTGGAGAGTTATCGAACATTTTATAAAAGCTTTGTTTTTATTTTATAACATAAGAACTATTAAATGAAGTTTTCACAATTTTTTTAATTATATATTATAATCACTAAACTAAAATATAAGAATCAATTATTACAAAAATGTTTCTCCCCAAAATATGTTGAAGATCTTAGTCAATCAATAATAAAGCATAATGGGTTTTTTTTTTTTGTGGGGGGGGGGGGGGGGGGGGGGGGGGGATTAAAAGAAGCAAACTAATTCATGGCACAACTGTTTATACATGTCACTATTTTTTTAAATGAGTATAATGGTAAGTGAAAGAAATAACACCGTCACCTCATGCTCAAAGCAAGAGTTAGATGTGTGCAATTTTTTTATATTAAATTTTATCAGTAACAGTTAGATGCGTGCATTTGATAATTTTGATAATGATTTAGCCATTAATTGAACATATAATCTATGCTTTTGTGTAAAAGCTATATAAATTATCTATGCTCGACTTTACTATACTCTCGTTCTCTGAAGATTCATGTAGTAGCTTTGGAACCGCCTCTTGTTTGATCTCTTCACGGTCCTAAACCTTTCATTTCAAATTATTAATGACATTATGTAAGTTAATATATGGCAAGTAGACTATTAGACCACTCACACACAAAGCAAGAAAAAAAAATCATTTGATTTAAAATTACATAAGCTTGCACAGTCATGTTTAGCAATAAAAATGTAATGCCAAAGTTTGTAAACTAAAAAATAAAAGAACATTTCTTGTGAAAATATAAATAACAATTACAGACCACACAGACCAATGAGTTTTTCAAACCCTGAATTAGCAGGAGAGATACATTGTATTTTTGCATTTTGTGGATTCATTTGTAACTGGGTTATAAGGGTTCAACAGCTAAAACGGAAGTTGCTGAAGAAGAAGTTTTGGTCGAGAGAGTTGGAGTTGCACGTGTCAGGGGTTTTAATTTTGGTTAAGAGATAACTTCGGCGGACTTTCATGGGAGTCTTGGTCGAGAGGAAAATAGGTTATCATTTCCATCACTACAATTGAGTGTTGATTGGACTTTGGGAATGAGTGGAGCACACCCATATTTAGCCTGAGACTTGAAGGTGTAATCAGTGCTTGGTTGTGAATACAAGATTGCTCCACATTTTAGTGGATTGTTTCTAGCAGTGGTACCACAGAGTCTTTAAATTTTATATGGGTTGCTAATTGTTTATGTTTTACATGTTTATCCATGCTAATTGCGATGTCCATGTACTATATAATTGGTTAATCACTTAAATTTGGTGTTAATTGTTGGATTAGCTTATATATTTGGTTAATCACTTAAAGCTAGAGTTGAAAGTGTGTTTGGTTCAGCACAAAAAGCAACTTTTGGAAAAGGTTGCGTTATGGGCCAAGGCTAAGAACGCGCAAAACACATCAACAATAACCACAGGTTGATGAGTTTCATCCTGGACGATCTGGACTTGAACTTTAGGAGCTGACTCTTCGTCACCAGCTGCGTCATCAGCGAAGAGGCCCTCCATGCTGTCAGAGGCAATGGGTTGTACGGTGGTCTGGGCTTGGTCATCGATATTAAGCATTGAGAAGTCAAGATTAGGATAAGCATTCTTGGCTTGACAAACAGTATCATCAAATCCGTTTGTATAAGAACCAGCAAGCTCCTTAATAAGGCCATCAGAGTAACGGTACTCTTGCATAACAACATCCTTCGCCAAAAGGAGTTGGTCCTTAACGTCACTGATCTCCTTCTCCTTATCTTTAAGGACCTGCTTGAGCTCATCCGTCTGTCTAGAAAACTCATCCCTAGCCTGCTTTGCCGTGACAAGCTTCTTGTCTTGGGTCACCTTCCAGGCCTTCAACTCAATCAGCTCATCCTCCGTCGACCTGGCTGTTGCACGGACACGTTCCAGAGCTGTCTCATGATTAAGGCACTGTCCCATTAATCCCTTCATCATAACCATGGCCTGAGGAATGGGAATGAATTAGTGTCAAATAAAACAAAGAGACATGGACAGATGAAATGATGACGAAAGAATTACCTGGACAATGCTAAAAAGCCCTGTCTCCCTTATCGCCTCCGTCGAATGATTGCTTAAGTCCTCATAATCTTCATAAGTTATGATGGACGAAAGCCTTTCCAACGAATATTTGGGGTCCTCCCGAAAGAGGATGGATGGCCTCTCATGCTGGGTGGATGGACCGATCATTAAGCCCTTCCCCTTTTCATGCTTCACAGGAGTAACCAACTTAGCACCCTCAGCCATTAGCCCGATGACGGGCTCCAAAGGGACCTTGGGTTTTTTGGGTGGACGGTCACTTTTGGACGGCTGCTTTCTTTTGGTGAACGGGTTGCTTGAGCTCACCCCCTTTGGACCCACATCACCGGTCCCTTTGTTCTTAGTAGCCTGTGCCCTAATCAGCGCCCTCCTCTTAGCATTTTCCATTTCTGTAAAAGTGGACGGATGAAGTTAATTACCAAGATTAGAAATCAAAACCAGTCAAACAAAATAAGGACAACAGACTTACGTTGGCGTATTCTTGCATCGTATTTAACTGCTACTGGCGTAGGTTTAGGTCCGTCATAATACCAATGGATGGTATCTAGTGTGACTAATTTGGCCCAAGTCCTTTCTTTTGGCTTGTTCTTGGCAAAAAAAATTTCAAGAAAATTGAACTCCTCGAGCTCAACTTGTGGATGCCATTGAACTACAAAGAAGAAGACGGATAAAAATATTGACGAAATTATAATAAACTGAACGGTTATGAAAAGGCTTCATACACTAGGACAAGTCCGTACCAGACGGACTCAATATGCCCTAAGTCGTATCAATGAGCATGTGTTTCGTATCCCCTGGATGACATATCCACTCGTTACCCTCTAGAAAAAAGTAACAATTCTTCCAGTCCTATTGGAATCTGGGGTTTCAAATATAACCTTCAACAACGGACTCCTAGGTACAAAACTATATATCCCCTTTGATTTGTCTATCTCATCTGGATGGTAACAGTGAAGGAATTCCTGCACCGTCAGCCTCCTAGCACCGTATAAGACCTCCATGGCTATGAAAACCCTCCAGACGTTTGGGGATATTTGGTTGACGGACAGGCCCAAGTATCGAAGAAGCTCACGGTGAAGGAAGCTTAGTGGAAACCTAAGTCCTACCTTCAGCATCTATTTGTACACCTCGACGCCTTCTACCTTTTCATGGTAGCATTTCTCTGATTTATAGGGTAGATGGATGGGGATGTTGTCTGGAATTTGGTAGTTGGCCCTAAGTTTGTTGAAGTGTTTCTCCTTGATTGAGGACATAAAAACGTTAACCATCCACTCCGGTAGCATGATGAACTCCCTAAATCCATCAGCACCTACAACGGACTTTATTTGTTGTTCCTCACCATCATTAGAACCCTTCTCTGGGTTGGCCATCTCCATATCCTTTTTTGTTGAGGACGAGGAAGAGGCTGACAGACTCCTCTCTTCACTTAAACTGTCTTGGTATTTGTGACCTGACGGGTATACTTCCTCGCAATTTGCCTCGTCACGGACAACTGACTGGTTACTTGACGCACTAGGTATTTCCTACACATGATGACAAAACCTAAGACTCTGACGGGTCTAAAAGGAGTGATGGGTGTATAAAGTCTAGAAAAATAAAAAGATTATATGTGACGGTAAAAGAGACTTGAAAAAGAGAGTATTTACCAAGTTAGTAAGTGAACGGAGGGAGAGCATTAATGACGGATACATCGACTGAACGGAGTGGTCTCTGACAAGGTTGACGGAAGCGCTCTGGCAATGTATTTCAGCGGAGAATAGAGAAATGAGAGGAGAAGAGTGTGTTACTTATAGAGGAAATGCATGGAAGACGAAGCGACGCCTCGATTTGAGATAATATTCAGTGGAAGAGCGACATGTGTCATGTGACATAAATGCCTTCCAGACAACCTATCAGGACTAGGCATAGTTCACAGAGTCCATATTGAAATCGTCTACCCACAGGTCTTTGAACCGTCATCCCTTGAACCTTGAACCGTCACTCCACGGGTTCTTCCGTTAAAAAATGACGAACCCATGGAGTGAGGGGACAACTAAAGAGGGTAAAAATCTAGACTGATGGATGGATATGAAATGGGCCTGATGGGTAAACATCCATGGGTCGATTGAGGACGGGCCCAACAAGTGCATGGTCTGTTATGGACAGATCTTGCGTGAACGGGTGCAACATGGACGGATCGAGTGCCCACGTGGCAGATAGAAACCCTAGAGGGGAAATATATGCACACACATTTAGTCACCATAGAATCCCAAGATAAATGGAATCCTAGCATAAAGAGGATTTCAGAAGACACGCGTATTAATGAAGATCTTCTTTATAAGGAAATGTCTTGTCCATCACGTTTGGGACTATTTGAAGAGGATTTCTATAAGGAAAAGACTTCTACACCAAGGAAGAGAGGTCAACCTTCTACTATAAAAGCCTCAATACCCTCATTGATCAAGGTACGCATAATTTACCTTTTTCTAGCATTCTAGAGTTGTGAGAAGTTCTAACTTTACCTTCGGAGGGTATTTAGCCGGCACCACACCGGTGTTTTCTGTCAAGTCTCCTCTTTTTGTTGTATAGGTATTACTTCGAGTGTGCGAGTATCATGTGACTTACTAGTGATTTTCTCGGCATCATCAATAGAGATTTTAATTTTCATGGAAAAAAAAAATGTCATTAATGATGGACTTGAGATGCCAGTAGTGAAGATAAGATGACAACAAATTTATCTCAAGATGGCCTAAAGAATGCTTCAAGTTCAATAGCCGAACTCTCCATCACCAAAACTCAACAAAAGGTTATTACTGAGAAGCAAAAAACAATGAAGGTCAAGACTAACATAAGATAATTGGTAGAAATTGATTTTTTTTTTTTTTTTCATCATGTTTGGTTAGAATGTATTCTCAAATTTCATTTTGAGATGAATGTTGTATATTTGATCTACCCTCTTGATATTTTTTTTTTCACCTTTATTTTGAACTTTAATTTTTTATTATTATTCAATTTCAAGTGATTGTACCCTTAAGAGGAGTGAAAGAGGAAAAGATACCTTCCACTCCATGTTTGGGATAGTTTTCAATTCTTACTCTTATCTTTGACACCAATTAATTTCCCTCTTTAAGTTTGAAAAATGAGTAAATACTCAAAATTAACTTTTTCAGTTAAATATTTTCTCCCAGTTCACAAGATAGTTGATAGATAGGATAGTATTTCAAACTTATGGCGTCCACTCTATGATAATTGCTCTTATCATCAGGCTAAAGCAACATTTAATTTTTGGTGTAAGTGGGGTTTGAACTCTAATTTCTTATTTAACGATAAGAGAATTTACCAGTTGAGTTTGGAGGTTTCCCTCATAGTAAATTACAAGTTCTTGGCTTTCTTCAAAGTAACCAATACAAAAATAGGAACACAACATCCCACTTGGACCAAGGAGTCCGGTGGTGGTGTTTTATGGAATTGGAATATGATAATTGGCGTGAAATAGTCTATATAGTATTAGTCCAGTAGATTTTCCCTTTTTAAGTTAATAGGGATTGTAAGGTGATCACATAAAATAATGCATTTGTCCAATTCATTCGCTCTATTTATTTTCTATGAATTGCATCTTTTTCAATTATCTCGTTTTAACTCCTAGGATGTTACAGGGAAAATAAAAGAGAAAGCAAAAGGGGAAAAGAATGACAAAGAAAAAAGAGAGAAAGAATGATAAAGGTAAAGAAAAGAGGGAAAAGTAAAAAAGAGAAAAGCAAGCATAAAAGAGAGAGAAAGAATGATAAAGGTAAAGAAAAGAGGGAAAAGAAAAGGAGAGAAAAGCAATCATAACTTTTCCTTCAAAAAGAGAGATGCCTTAAGGTCCTTCCTTTCTCTTATGTTCACTTCGTAACTTATTTTACTAGAAGATTCCATATTATGTTCACCATCCATAATTAGTATAGCCAAGAGCCTAATTATTTATTTTTATTTTTTAAAAATTTACGAGGTACCTACTAATTCCTTTTTCAATTTGAACGTAAGACCAACATCTAAATACCCTTAGTTAAAGAGGCATTCATGTTTATTATTATTAATTAAAATATATATATATATATATATATGGTTAGTTTAATATTTTATCTCAAAGAATTTTTTTTCTCAATAATTTTTTTTTCTTGAAGTTTTCCTTTCTTTTTAAAGCAATCCTCTCAATATTATGTCCACTCAGTTTTTTCTAAATTTTGCCATAAGAGAAGGGTGCAATTTGAATTTGCAAAGAGTTTGATTCGTGAGAGATATCTCTCGTAGCAACTGTATAGATGACAGCTCACATAATGCATGGGATCCACGTTATGTGAGAGTAAAAGTGAAAGGCTGTGTTACTATTACTCCATAGTATACAACTATTGTTGAGAGTAGACCCTTTTGAGTGTGTACCGTATTGTAACTTGTAAGTATTTCAAAAATTTCTTTCCCTCTAATCCCTGTGTGTGGGGTTTATTACTTTATTATAAAATTAAAAAATAATAAAATAAAAAAGTTCTCTTGATTTATTGGCTTAGAAAAAGCACACAATCCATTATTCCTTTTTTTTTTTTTTTTTTTTTTTTTTGTGGTAATAAATCTTCACTATTCCGTTTTATTTCTTAGGTCATGTTAATAAATCTTATTAGGGCAATTGTTAATAAACCATAATAAAAAAGTTTTGATATTACTTTCATGGAAAATGTAAAAAGTTGTCAATAACATTTATTGTTTTATAATTCTCTTAATAAAATGTTGGATAAACTACGTATTGGGTCTCTATCTTTTACACCATATTTCAATTTAGTCCTTAACCTTTCAATTATGTCAATTTGATCCATAACCTTTCAATGAATGTCAATTTAGCCTCTGTCGTTATCTCTTAGATAGAAAAGTTTGACGTGTTAAACAGCTTAAATAAATAAAATTTGCCACATCAACGGCTACGTGGACTAACTTGTCAGCATAATTTTAAATTAGAAAAAAAAAAAAGTGAAAGTGAGTAACTTTTGGGATCAGGATTCAAAATCCCTAACTCACGTCTATTAAAAAAAAAAAAAAAAAATCCGTAAGTCACGAGTTCTTCACGTTTTGGTCCTCTATAGAGAAAGGTGAGACACTACAAGGAGATGATTAAAACTCTTTGGTAATCTAAGTTTGGTCTTTGTCGCGGTTTGTCTATGGCAGAAATTATGGAGCTTTACTTTACCAGCTTTAACATTTACCTGGGCCAAGATCAATACTCTTCCAAAGTGCCTTCTAATTTGCCATAAATTCATAAAATCTCAAAAAGAATAATTTATCGTCTCCTCGGTTGGGTTTCTCTTAAAAAAAAAAAAAAAAAATTATCTCCACGGTTGGAAGACATAAATTGCCTTTTTTTTTTTTTTTTTTGTCAACCCTTTATTAACAAAAATTTTATATTTTAGTTTTCCTTTTCATTCACCTTTAAGGTTCCCTTTTAATTGTGCAGATTTTTGGGTAGAAGGAGATAGAGAGCCCCAATTTCGTTCACCATATCTAGTTCTCCAATTTGAGTCTTTTGTGAAAACTCTTAAGGTAACCTCAGATTCTTTTAGCCCTCACTTATTGAGGTTTTTTTTTTTTTTTTTTTTTTTTTTTTTTTTTTTTTTTTTTTTGTGTGTGTGTGTGGTTCTATAACTTCTATCAAACAAAATAAGCAAAGATTTGATTTGGGTTATATATATATATATATATATATATATATATATATATATATATAAATATTTGATAGGAGGCAAATGATGCGGCAAATTTTTTTTTTTTTTTTAAATATTATTTAGGCCGTTTGACATATCAAACTTTTCCATCCAAGAGATAATGGCAGAGACGAAATTGACACGACACCGAAAAGTTAAGAACCAAAGTGATACAATTTAAAGGTTAAGGATTAAATTGAAATATGATATAAAAGATAGGGACCAAATACGTAATTTACTCTAAAATGTTGTTAAAAATAGTTTTTAAACTAATGTACTTAGAGCATTGGTTAACATTTCTTTTTATTTCTTTTAGCTTCTCTTTAATTGATTTGATAATCATCTTTAACTTTTTTTTTTTTTTTTGAGAAGGCTAATCATCTTTAACTTCATTGGCTTAGAAAAAGCACATAATTAATCCACTATATCCACTCTATGATGGTAGTCTCCCAAAAGTAAAAAAGCAGAGCAAACAAATAATTTGGAAACCAATAGGCATCCTATGTATCGTACGTAAAAGACGCGACATGTGTGCAAGTTGATGTTTGGGTTATCTCAACATATATATTTGTTATATTAGTCCCTAACATCACATTCTTCAATTGTTTCTAAATACTTTCAGCTACTTCTGACTTATCAGAATTCAAAACACCAAACCAAAGATGGCTGAGACTATCCTGACTGTTTTTGCTGACGAAATACTAGGCAAGCTGATTTCAGTTGCTACTGAGCAGATCAGCCTTGCTTGGGGTTTCAAGGAGGATCTGACACGGCTTCTTGACTCATTGGAGATGATTCAAGATGTGTTGGCTGATGCAGAGAGAAGGCAAGAGAGTGACCGGTCCGTGAGGCGCTGGCTACAGAGGCTTAAAGATGTTGCCTATGATGCTGATGACGTGCTGGACGAGTTTGCTTACGAGATTCTCCGGCGAAAGGTAGAGATCCGAAACCAAATGAAGAGAAAGGTACGCTTTTTCTTTTCATTTTCAAATCCCATTGCATTCCGTATCAAGATGGCAAACAAAGTTAAGATTATTGGGGATTCACTAAAAAGGATTAATGATACAGCTAATGGTTTTGGACTTACTAGAGCCGGATCAGTAAATGATAATCCTGAGATTATCTCAAGTCACCAAGTGACAAACTCATTTCTTGATCATTCAGGAGTTGTAGGAAGGGGAAATCTTGTTTCAAGTATAGTGGACTTGTTGATTAAGGCAACCAATCAACAACCCTCAGTCATTCCTATAGTTGGAATGGCAGGTTTGGGAAAAACAACTTTAGCAAAATTAGTGTATAATAATAATGGGCTAGTACGAAGACATTTTGATGAAAAAATATGGGTATGTGTCTCGGATAATTTCGATTATATTAGGATTTTGAGAGGGATTCTTGAGTCCCTCACCCATAATTCAAGTACATTAAAAAATAAGAATGAAATACTTGAATGCCTTAAAATACATTTGAAAGGTAAAAGATATCTTCTCATACTTGATGATGTATGGAATGAAGATCCTGTGATATGGGACACTTTAATGAGTTGTTTGTTTGCAATTAATTCAAATTTGGGAAATTGCATTATTGTTACAACCCGTAGTGACAACGTGGCAAGAATCATAGAGACACTTCCTCGACATCACTTGAATAAACTACAAGAAGAAGAATGTTGGTCCATAATCAAGAATAGAGTATCTACAATTCCATTAAATCCAGATTTGGAGGCCATTGGAAGGAAAATTGCTAAAAAATGTGGAGGGATTCCATTAGTAGCAACAGTTTTAGGAGGGACAATGTCGCGTAAAAAGGAGAAAAGTAAATGGTTGGCAATTGAAAATAATGAAGTTTGGAATTCACTACATGATAGCAATGAAATGTTACCAATATTAAAATTCAGCTTTGATCATCTTCCATCACCATCTCTTAAACAATGTTTTTCATATTGTTCGTGTTTTCCTAAAGATTATGACATTAAAAAAGAAGAATTAATTCAACTTTGGATGGCTGAAGGGTCCCTTCAACCGTCTCAAGGAAGTCATTTAGTGATGGAGGATATTGGTAACATGTATTTTGATATCTTGTTGTCGAATTCCTTTTTCCAAGATGTGAAACAGGATGAGCATGGAAATATTATTAGTTGTAAGATGCATGATTTGGTACATGATCTTGCGCTCTCAATTTCAAAATCCAAGACCTTACTTTTGAATGAGGATTTGGGGAATGATATCAACCATGTAAGACATTTATTCATCCAATTTGATGGAAAAATTGTACCAAGAATTCCATTTTCAAAAGAAGGAGTCAAAAAATTGCGCACATTTATTTCAGAAGGTGTTGCACTTGGCATTAAGTTATTAGATTTTAAATGCTTACGTGTTCTGAAATTATATGGGTATACTAAAAAAGAATTGCCAAGTTCAATTGGTCAATTAATACATTTGAGGCTTCTCCACCTCTCAAGTACCTCCATCGAAGCATTGCCAAAGTCCATCACCAAGCTTTACAATTTGCAAACTTTAATAATTAAATTTTGCGATTATCTTAAAGAGCTTCCAAAAGACCTGAAGAAATTGATTAACTTGAGACATATTTATATCAAGGGAACACCTAAAGAAATAGGGAAATTGACGTGTCTACAAACATTGCCATTTTTCATTGTGGGTCAAGACGCAGGTCATAGGATTGAAGAATTGGGATGCTTAAACCAAATTAGAGGAGAATTACACATCTATTGCGTAGAGCATGTGAGAGATAAAGAAGAAGCCAGAAGTGCAAATTTAGTAGAAAAGGCCAAAATATACAAGTTGGGATATTATTGGAGCGAGAAAAGTGAAAGCAACCACAATAATGATGAAGAGGTGTTGGAAGGTCTCCAACCTCATCGATATTTGAAGAGCTTAACAATCCAATACTATCAAGGAAAGAAATTCCCACCATGGATGTTGATAAGTCAAAATGCTAGGCGTGGTTTTTCGCTATTTGACAATTTGATCGAGATCAAATTAAAGGCCTGCAACAAATGTGAGGTTCTTCCCACGCTGGGGCTTCTATCCTCTCTTAGGGATCTTGAAATAATAGAAATGGAGAACCTAACATGCATAGGTACTGAGTTTTACGGCAACCATAATAATGGCAGTTGCAGAAA
Source organism: Quercus variabilis (assembly GCA_030445155.1). Taxonomy (NCBI): domain Eukaryota; kingdom Viridiplantae; phylum Streptophyta; class Magnoliopsida; order Fagales; family Fagaceae; genus Quercus; species Quercus variabilis. The sequence goes on along the minus strand of CP129454.1, from coordinate 53,444,982 downwards.
TGCTTTGTTCCCATCGTTGAAAAAACTTTGTTTGCAGAGCATGCCCAATCTAGTGGAATGGAAGGATGCAACGGAACCAGCAAGGACAACAGGAGAGGTGTTTCCTTGCCTTAAGGAGTTGATCATTCGAGAGTGTAGCCAACTCACAAGTGCTCCATGTCATTTTAGTCAACTCACAAGTGCTACATTTCATATTCGATCCCTTGAGAAATTAGATATACGCAGAATCTGCAACACGGCATTCGAACAGATTAGTAGCAAGCTTGACAGTATCAGGTCCCTATGTGTTTCTAATATTTCAAAACTTGCTTCTATACCAGAGAAGATTTTGCAAAGTTCGATGCATATGGAGATATGGAATTGTGATGATTTGGAGTCCATTTCGTCACATGAGGGTTCACAGGACAGACACTACAATCTCAATTCGCTCCATATATATGGATGTGAGAAATTGAGTTATATCCCGGAACTCAATACCTGTCAGGAGTTGAAAGTAGAGCGTTGTCCTAATCTAAAGTCCTTTGACTCCTTTCCAAGTAAACCAGAACAAGAATATTGTAGACTTCGACGCTTGGAGATATCAGAGTGTGGTGTTGAAATTCTATCCACAGGGAGAAAATCTAGTGCGTTTCTTCAAGAATTGATTATAAAGCGATGTCCCAATTTGATATGTATTCCGGATCTACAACACTTGGGTGGTCTTACCCAATTAGAAATCAGCGATTGTCCTAATTTGGTATCAACTCCAGAATTGTATTATCCTACCAATATAAAAATTAGAAATTGTGGAAAGTTGACTTGTCTGCCAAAAGGGTGCTTTATCCGGTTGAAGTATTTGGAGATTGGTCCGTTTTGTGAGGAGCTGGATGCTTTCCCCAGTCTCATCGATTCCACTCCCTTCCAACACTCGTACGAGTCCCTCCAAATTCTACAGTTGTATAGGTGGGCTAAACTCAACTCTCTCCCAGACGAAATTCAATGCTTCACCGCCCTTACAAGACTGGACATATCTGAATTTGACGGAATGGAAGCTTTGCCGGAGTGGTTGGGCAACTTTTCTTCTCTTCAATATCTGTATCTTAGCAACTGCAACAACCTGATGTATCTGCCCACAGCGCAAACCATGCGACGCATCACCAAATTAGAGATTTATTATTGCTCCAAATTAAAGGAAAGATGTGCAAAGGGGAGTGGTGCAGAGTGGTCCAAAATTGCCCATATTCCAAGTATCTAGATCGACGATTATCTTGAGGAAGCTATTTGAAGATCGTACAAATTATCATTGGAGAAGATGAGCGGTAAGTGTACTCACTCATACCTCAAATCCTCTGCTCTTCTGTTCTCTGCTACTTCAATTTAAATCGACCCACGAATTTTTTTTTTTTCTTGTAATAACCTCCAATTTCTTCCTTTCTTTCTTCAGTTTTTCCAAAATGGGTTGCCTGGATATGCAGAACTAGAAATGGCAATTTAATTGCCCCAAATTAAAGGAAAGATGTGCAAAGGGGAGCAGCGCAGAGTGGTCCAACATTTCCTACATTCCAAATATCAGAATCGATTATGAATATATCTACAGGTAGCTGTGCAGATTGGTCTAGGACAGATCTGAGCTTTTCTCATATTGAATTAACCAACCACAAAATTATCAAAAATTGCTCATATTCCTTGAATTATCTGATTTATTTATTCCTCTGTTCAGTTTCCCCTAATACTTTCTTCTTCGTCTTTTAGTTATTCATTTTTCAAGAGCTTCATGTGACGACACACCAAACTTCTCTCCTGTCAAAGAAAAGATTGCCCATTTTCCATTAATACAGGAACATTATGGTAAGTCCATCTATTTTATGAATTTCTCTTTTTCTATATTTTTTGACAACCTAATTCCAAAGAATCTGCTATTTATTTCTCGTCGTATACTCACTTCCCGAGTGTAATTCACAAATTTAACTGAATGATGTGCCTCTAGGGTTATTTGATGGATATTATCCAACTACGTAGTAATTATTTGTTTCTAAGACTTAAATTTAACAATTAAAAAAGAGTACGTATGCTTTTTATCATGAAAAAAGATATTAAATCACTTGTACATGATTAACATTAGAGTTCTGTTTCAACCAACATTCACGTTTGTTTCCTCTGTTCTCTCTGACATTTGATTTGATAATTGCATAATTCTCTAATAGTACTATTCCCCAAAAAAAAAAAAAAAATCTCTAATGGTCTAGCTTTAGAGTTGAAGTTGACAGTTTTAGCATTATATTTCTCTTGAACAGCTCATTGCTAAGAAGTGAACAAAAAGAAGGAAGAAAAAATAAATAATGGGAGGACTATTAATAGAAGTTAAAAAGGACATTTCAATTAAGGATATAATAGAGGCTACGATTTTCGACATAACAAAATGCAGAAAAAGAATATATGTGGCTGACCCTAATCTTGTTGAGGATCCTTAGCCAATCCCAAACAATTTGGGACTAGGACTTTGTTGTTGTTGTTACACCTTGAACCCCTTCATCACGCTTGATAGTTTAACAACAACATAGACAATATGGAATCTTCAAAATCAAGATTCAGAACATTACCCACTGGCAACAAAATTTTTAAAAGAAAGAAAAAATTGTCAAGAAAATGGGTGATCTTGCTAGTGACTAACATGTCATTTCCATGGTGAATAATAGACGTTTATGAATCAGCAATACTAACTTGGAGAACAAAACAAATGATATTTCTGGCTAGAACTAGTCAAGGAAGAAATTGTAGGAATGATTCTCTTCTTCTTTTTCTTTATTTGTGGTTTGTAAAATTTGAAAGGTGGTTTTGTAAGTCTTGGTTTTGTTGCATCTAATTCATTTTCATTCCATCCTTAGACAGTATTTCAAAAAAATTTATCCGCTGGTGATACATAGCATTTCTTTTGATATGAGAGCCAATGGTGGCTTCTGATGTGATGCAGGATTCTCGTCCATTGGCAAGCAAATTGATACAATCCAAGTTTGGGGCCTATTCTTCTTGTAGTGATCTAAGCACTTGTTTTCAATCAGCCGAAATTTGACACCTAAACACGTACACAGTTGGAGGCATCATATTTTGAGGATATTTAAGCTATGCCAGAGTGGTGGGTTAGCTTTTTTATCTGCTCAGGAGCAGAATTTTGGGATACAAGAATGCTATTATCTGGCAGCAAAAGAAAAGGTATAATTCCATCTAAATGACATGCTGTTGGTGCTAACCAAGTGAAAGGTTTGTCAGAGAGTTCAAGTGAAGTTATTGCCATGTGATGCTCTCACTTTAAAAGAAATACTGGATATTTCTTATTGCGCACAGTCCAGATGGGTGTTAACTTGATGACGATGTGATTGGAGTTCATACAATTGGTGAGTTCCTTCAAATCTCATCTTCTTCTTCTCTGATGTCTCCCTTTTAACAAGGCCTGTCCTTCATGATTTCTTTATTTCATATACTAGTTGTTGACTTGGAATGTAAAATTTTGCCAGATTGGTTGGGCAGCCTTTCCTCTCTTGAACACATGGTACTTATTGGATGCAAGAATCTTGCTTATATGCCTAAATTGATGACATTTCTGTCACCTGACCAAATTGCAGGAGCTGTCCATCCATAATTGCCCCAAGGAAAGATGTGCTTGAGTTGACGTTAAATGGTTCGACTACTGAGTGGATAAAAGGGGAAGCTGTTTGAAGTTCACATATATATTGTAAAAGCAATATGGGTTGTAAGTTTTGTCGAACTTAATCCCCTGCTCTGATACTCTCCTTTAAATCAAACAAATCTATATTTATCTAAAAGATGTTTATGTTGAGTTACATCAACAACCATGTTATCATTTTCTTTCCATACTTTCTTAAAAAAAATGTGTATAAATATTAATGTATGCAATAACCTTTTCTCATTTTATAAACTAATTAAAACTTATCAATTATGATATGGCCATCACTTTTTACTACCATGACTTTACATATCTTGAACCTAAATGTAACTTATAATAGAATACACCATTTATTTATATTTAGTTTATACTCGCCTGCAAAAAAAAAAAAAAATCTCATTCCACCATTGTATTCATATTTGTATACTAATGCAGTATTCAAGATCAGGTTGAAGGGTCTAATTTTGCTTTTACTTAGAGAATCATATGTCATTTTCATCTACATCAAGAGATAGAGATAATAAAGCTAACAAAAGGTTTTTTCCTCTTTCTTTTCCTTTTTGTATAAATTATACATTCAAGTGGTTTTCCTGATATATATATATATATATATTTGTACCAACTTTCTCTACATGGCATTGAATTGAACTTGAATAAAACTTTCAACAGACACAGAATCACAGCTGCATTCATAATAATTTAGTTAAAAATATTAATATGATAACAAATCTAATTGATGTTACTTTAACAACAAACCACTTTTATCACATTGGAATACATTACTTATATCAGATTATGGTTTTACATAACTTTATTATTATAATTTTTTTAAGTTATGCTTACTAATTACTGTTCATAATTTGGTCTACTTTGGTCAAATTCGGTCCATTTCAGTTTGTTCGGTCCAATTCATTTCGCTTTGATACACTTTGGTCTATTCGGTTATCTTCAGTCCAATATAGTTCATTCAGTTCACTTCGGTCCAATTCGGTCTATTTGTTCCACTTCGGTCCAATTTGGTATATTCTCGTCCGCTTCAGTCTATTCGGTCACTTCAGTCTATTTGGTCCACTTTGATGCATTTTGGTTCATTTCGGTCTACCCAATCCAATTTGGTTTGTTTGGTCGCTACCTTTGAGTAAAGACATGCAAAGAGTGCAGTCAAAGTTGGATATTTCAACTGTTCAGTTTGAAAAGGAGATGGAAGGAGATAAAAAGATTGGTCATAGTCCAAGAATCATAAAAGGCAGACTTTTAAATTGATTCCAAGGCTATTTCTTTTTCTCACTTAATTTGTGAGTTCTTTTCTACTCATCTATTGCCTCTCTTCCAACAAATTTTGTTATCACTCTTTCCTTTTTCCATTTTCAATTTTGTAGACTATTTATCAAATTTGTTGTCCTTTATTAAATTCTTTGTTAATGTGTCAGTGGCTAATTGACAGCAATAGGGAGTTTGGATGACCTTGTGCATGTTATATGGAATTCTTCATGATGGATTATCGTTTTTTATTTTTATTTTTTATTTTTTTTTTGTTTAAAGGATGTCTGACATATGAGGCTGCACACAAATCAAACATTAAGTGAGTGTGGCCTAAGCGCAAGTTGCTGCCTCATCTACTTAAACAAGCAAAATTAACATATTTTGAAATCAAAGAGTGGATGACTTTCCGCTATAGCTGGAGAACCTTTCATTTATTTGATGAGCTGCCACTGAATGGTTGCTAGAAGCTAAGATATCTACCAACAGGGAAAATAACAGATGCTGGTAATCTTTCATTTCTTTACTAGAGATCATTTACTTCAGCACAGATAGTTCAAGGTTACCCATGTTCCCAATATCTAGATAAACTCTTGATTCCTATTCTAAGCTCAAATTTTTCACTTAAAAATAGACTAGCTTATGCACCTTTTTCTTTTTAATAATATCCTTAGAATTTTTGTTTCAAACTCGTGTCAGTCGTTTGCTCATATTAGTGTAACATATTTTGTTGCATAGCATACTTACATCTTCAAATTTTACTCCCTACAAAAAAAAAAAAAAAAAAAAAGAAAAAAAAAAAAGGTATTTTGTTTGAAAATTCTTGCGATTATTTGTGTGCGTGTGTTTATTCTGGTCTACCAACAATGTATTGATTATGGCTCTTTTGTTACTATTACATTGTCTTCATTGTCAAGTTTTGACTTATCAATTTTGGACTAATTAGGGCTCTTTAGTTATTCAAATTTCAAGCTTCACCAAAGTTTGTTAATGTTCTGAATTCATATAAGTTAGTTTTGAGCTTGAGAAATCATTGGTAACAAATTATTTATTGTATTTTGCTTAGATTTGTTAATGAACTTCAAGTCCAATTTACTGTACAGTACACTCTAAGTACAACTTGGGATTCGAATCAAATTGAACGAGAGGTTAACATCTTTTTTCTTTTGAGATCAAATTATAATGTCAGGTAAGATGTATTACTTATCATTGGATTACTTCAAGATTGCAGTTATTATTGAGCTACACTAATTTTATTTTCTTGAGTTTTCTTTCTTTTTCAATTTTTTTTACTTGAAATTTTCTGGGTGTAGATCAACTGGAACCATAACTTGAATGTATCTACAAGTGTTGATTGGCTGTACATATCACCATTCACAATGCATCAAGTAAGCCTAGGCTTTCCCAGCATTTACACTTTACACCATGGTTGCTTCCATCTCCTATATATGTAAAATAAAAAATAACTCTTTTCTTTCCTGAATATACAGGAATCTTGACAATTCATCCACTTTTCAAATCTTATGTTATGGTTTCCTAATTTAAAGTCTCTGTAGCAGTGACTTCAGTACTTTTCTAGATAATGGGGTACACATCTGTGATTAGCTTTACATACTGATTATCATCTCAATTTGAATGTTCAAACTTTAGTATTCAACGACACAAACAATGAAATTCAGTCTTTAGACTTCTGGAAGAAATTGAAGAGCTAAATAAAGAAGAACCACTTGTTTTGATGCATTTTCTTCTGAGATCAAGTTATGGATTTTGGTAAGCCATATAACTATTTTGAGTTTCCTTTCTTCTTCTTTTTTTGTTTATTTTTATCCCTAAAATTTTTGTGATAATAAATTGGACATATTGGTGACTTCAACACATTTATAAATCACACTTACTTGATGGATTAGCCTTCTTAGATACAGATTATCATCGTATATATCTTGATTTGAATGTTCAAGCTTTAGAAATAATTAATGATAAACTATGATGTCTTTAGACCTGAGCCAGAAGATAAAGAGCCCAATAAAGAAGAGCAACTTGATGTTCGATTTTGATGCATTTTTTTACCTCAGATCAAGTTAAGGGTTTTGATAAGCCATATTACTGTTTCTGAGTTTTCTTTCTTTTGTATATTGTTTATTTTTATACCTAAAAATCAATAATTGTTCTTAAGAATGCTGGTTTGAAGAATGAATGATTTACCTTCTCCGGCCCTCACTAAACAACCTTAGAAGGGACAGCTAATGCTTTCACTAATTGAACAGGGTTCTTTGGTCGGTCTGCGACCCCCTAGATGCCAAAGGTGTCCTGGGATGATCTCCTAGCTCCCACAAGGTGGAGATGATGGGATTGGCCCATGAATTTTCCTTCCTTTAGCTGCATTTCTCTTTAAGGATTGAAGTTGGCATAAGTTGTTGACAACCAAAAATATGTCAGGTGAGGCAAAGGTTTTCTAGCTTTTACATCACAGTTACTTCCTCCTATCTATATGCTAAACCACAAATCTTTTCTACTAAACAGAATTCCTAACAGTTCATCCACCTAATCTTATGTTGTTATTGTGGCCTCATAAAGCCCTTTGTTCCAATGACTTCAACACTTTACTGTACACTGAGGTATACGTATGAAGATTATCCATTTTATACATATTGATTTCATTTCATTGATAATCTCTTCTACATATTTCTACTAGAGCATTTAATACTACTAGAATCAATTAATGGATTTCCCATGTGTCTTCTATTGCAGTCTTCTCTTCTCATCAGCCTTGTTGTCTTCACTAAGAGGCCAACTTGTTAGGGTGCCCCAGTTCATAGTGAGGTTCGGAGGATAATTATCTACAGTTAGTAGATAAGGTAATGGACATATATCTCTGTAGCTTGACTTATATTTGTTGTTATTCAATTAGTAACATTTGGTTTAAACATTAATTGTATTACTAACAAATATGACTTTAAATTCCTAATAATTAACTCAATTATGAATATCAATGACGTGTAATAGTTTGAAGATTCACTATGTTGATAGATTCTGATGACTTCATATTCATTCATCTTTTAGGGGGGGGGGGGGGGGGGGGAAGCAAGATGCACAACAGTGTGGTATAAGGCATATCCTTACTACATTTGATCCACCTGAGTGGCTGGAGATATGCATGACCATGCTAGCTTGTTAGAACTTCTGACAAATGGGTAAGTTCTGATTCTTGTGAATGAGTTGGAGCAATTTTGAGATTGATTATACAAAACGCTAACCAAAAATAGCATACACAGGTTCTTCTCAGTGTTGCACAAGCACATCTAACAATGTAGCCACTCCAACCATGTCTTTCTATGTCTCATGCTTTCTGTCTTTGGCATCATCAACCATCATTGAAACTCACTCAAAAGTCAGAAATAGAACTTGCCCTTAGAAAGACAAAATTGGGACTCTCAAGATTACAGGCCAAGTATATGGGTCATGATCGAAAGCTTTTACAGTGTTTATCCCTTTTCTTGATATGGAGAAATTTGTCATTGTAGCTCATTGTATATAAATAGCATTTATCAGGAATGCTTTGTTTTGTATTTGTGATCATTTTCAAGATGTTGTTTCATTATTAAATTGTGTTTCCTATAAGACATTGGCCGTTTAACTCTTGGCCACAATGATTAGACTAATAAAAAGGTTATGGATGGATTTGTAGTTCATTCTGATGTACAAACCACCTTAGCTGGCAGCAATGTTGTGCCTTCTGTGGCATATATGATGAGGTACCCTCTCCTCATTTTAGGGTAATTCCCAACACAAAATCGTAAAGAAAATTCTCAACCACCATAGCAACGTTTGGAAAAATTTGGAGTTATCTAAGAGAGCTTTGTTTCATTTGGCCTTCTGATTCACCCTATTTTCACTTTTGAATTTTTGGAGGTCCATATGTTATCTAAACAACAAAATTTTTAAGACTGTTCTCATCAAACTCAAAAAAACTAAAATAAAATAAAAAAAGGATTGGACCTTATTATTTGTGGCAAATTTTTGGACACAAATAAGTAGAGTTATGCGGCTGGTCCAAAAGGCATGAAGAGAAGCAATCTAGTCTGCCCCAAAGTAGCTAGCATGTGAGCAGAAGAGACATAGCTCCCACCAAAACTTCAATTTCAGAACAGTGAGGCTATTTGCAGCCATTAACTAGTTAAAACTGAGGCTTAATCAAAGCTTGTGACTAAGACGAGTATCAAGTTCAAATCCAAGTCTCTCCACGATGCGAACCAAGCTCACTAAAAGAAGGGTGACTAGCCAAGGGAAAAGAATGAGGAGCAGTGAATTGAAGGGAAAAAAGGATGATTCCACGTCAATTTGGATCCATGCAAAGTGAGACCAATGGATCCTTATTGATGTCGTATGTAAAAGAAGGAACTCTTAAAGAACAAGAAAATAACTGCTATGTAACAAAATAACACAGCTTTGCTTTTACCTCCATAAAATCAACACACAAAAAAGGTTGTTACAAACCTTAATTTTAGAATATTTAAACATTGGCTTTCCTTTCAAGGAAGCCATTTTTAAGGAAGCTAAACAGCCAAGGATTGAATGCTTATGGGACACCATTTGTGAGTACAAATTTTATTTATCACACTATTCGTTAATTAGATTTTCGGGAAGTTTTATTGATAGGGAGTACGGTAGTCTTGAAAAGTCTCTGACCCCACTTCCTTATAAAAAATTCTTTTTAAAAAAGGTAAACCTTAATTATAGTAGTTTATGCGTAATTTATTAGGTTTCTTAATTGAATTCAAATGGGTTGTTTTGAATTTAAATTTTTTTTTTTTAATTTGAGTTTTAAATTTAATTATTATTGGGAAAAAAAAAAACACTATTCTTATACTGTTGGTCTTTTTTTTTTTTCTTTTCTTTTTTATGAAAAGCTTATACTGTTGGTCAATGCAACAATGTTTTTTAATTTAATTGAAATACCTAATGTAATAACCATCTAGGTACTGTATTTGTGTTTTAAGAAAATAATAATAATAATGATTGAAGCCATATTTGCATCAATAGTTTTATTTTACTTTTCAACGTAATAAAATAATATATTCACTATAAAGTAGTGTGAACACTGAATAAAGTAATATATTTAATATAAAATAGTGTGAACACACAAATTAATAATACTTTTTTTTTTTTTACCTATGAGCTACTGTGCACAACTGCTTTTGGTTGTGCACTGCAACTATGGAGCCAAATTATTTGGTTTTGGCTCCACCAATGTAGCCATAAATTTGATTTGGTGGTGCTAAAAATAGCAATACAGCTTTTTAGCACCACCAATACTAAGAGGCAAGAGCATCCTTATCAAACATGTCAAAAAATATAGCATTTAGAATCTCAAAATCCAATTTTAGAACATATAACACACCACTTTACAATCCCACTAATATCAAAACTTCTATTTTTTTTTTTTTACCATTTCATTTAAATAATGTTTCTTTATTATTTTCCAATAATTTTTTATTTCTCCTCTCTCCCCTCTATTTCTCCTTAGTGGGCCGGACCGAATATAAAAATAATATATGGTTTACAATTGGTGAACAGTGTAGTCTCAAATATGAGATTGCACTGTTCATTAATTGCAAAAATTATACCATTTAAAACATTTGATGGAGCAAGCTTTTGGGTTAAAAATGCTAAAAAAAAATAAGATTTTTAGTATTTGAAAGGTTTGATAAGAATGCTCTAATGCTCAGAAAGTAGAATAGCCATATTATTGGAAAGAATTCTTCGTCTTCATTAAAAAAATTCAAAATTGATGACTATTAAAAAAGTCTTTAGAAAAAGTTTTATTATTTGATATGAACAATGATTATTCAACCAACTAAATAAATTTCTCTAAAAAAAAAAAAAAACAACTAAATAAATAAATTGTATGATCTCTATCAACTTAAAATTATCAATTATCAATATGGTATCATAATAGAATATTCTTTGAAAATTAGGATTTTTTTTCCTTAAATAAACTTGGGTAATGTTTGTTTAACAGAAAGTGACTTTCCAAATAGAAAAATGACTTTATTTTTTTTTATTGGGGGAATGAAAGACTTCTTTTCGTTTGTTTTTTGAAAATTAATTGTTTTTATTGATGACATAGTAGCCTATAAACAAAAAATTTCCACTTCCTGATTTTAAATATGAATTGACCATGTCAGTCTATTTTGAAGAAGTAATCAGTGATCAGTGAAGGTACCATGCTAGTCAATGCTAGTCCACTTCCTGATTTTAAACATTAATTTCCACTTCTCAACTAGGTTAACGCATTGATTGAGATAAAAGTGGTCAAAATTTGTAATAATTGAGAATTGATAAAAACATGACATATTAGACATTGAAAATTCATATCAAAACACAAAAAATTGATTGATGTTTTGGTCTAATGATAAAGAGTTATCATAAAAAATAAACCATAGGTTACAACTCCCTAAGAAAAACAATACATATCAATATAGTAATTCATTACGACTCCTACCATATAAACACAAGTATGAACACAAATACAAAACTAACAAACATTCACAAAATATAGTAATTCAATACGACTCCTACAATATACACATAAGTATGGAATGCTAATACAAAGCTAACAAACATGCACAAAATATAATAATTCAATAGACTCCTACAATATACTCACTAGTATGAACACTAACACAAAACTAACAAACATGCACAAAAGTCAATTAATAAATGATATGACAAGATAATTCAGTATAAAATGATTTATATGAATTAATTTCAACAAATTACAACTATAGTTGTTTTAGTGGAATTATGGTGTGTCTTTGTGTTAGAACCATTTTCTCTCTCTCTTGTGTGTGTATGTTTGTTTCTCCAAAAAAAAAAAAAAAAATCAACAAATTACCATTAGAAAAAATAGAAGAATTTTTAATGGTTTGATAAATACAATGGTAAATTATATATTTGGCCTCTAATTTTTATGCTATGTATCAATTTAGTCCCCGATCTTTTAAATTGACATCAATTTCGCCCATGACTTTTTGATATTAGAATTCGTCAGCGCAGATTGGTGGTCCAACACAGATCCCAGCCATAAGTTTTCTCATATTGAATCAACCAAAAAAAAAATGGAGTGTCCTGTTCTCTTCAGTTTTCTCATATTTAAGAGCGTCACAAAGAGCTCTAGATTTGTTTGCGCAAAAGTAATACAGAAACAATGTGTTAGTCCATCTTCTACTCTCTCTTCTCTTTTATAGCTTTCATTTTTTTTTTTTTCCTGTTTTCTTTCCACGTGTAATTCCCACATTTTGAATGTGCCTGTAGGATTATTCGATCTCCTCCTTTTCTTTTATCAAATTTCTATATTCTTCTTTTCAATTTCCCCTATTTTTCATTTACTCCTCATTCTGTCACAAAAGGGGAGAATAATTTAGAAAGTTCTCTGCAGACATTGCAAATGATTGATATTCAAGACTCACCAAATTAGAGGAACTGCAGATTTTTTGGTATCTCCTTTCCTGTCGATAAAAAATGGCCCAAGTAAAGATTGCCCATTTTCCAATAATACAGAAACAAAGTGCTAAGTTTATCTTCTACTCTTCCTCTTCTCTTATCGATTACTCTTTTTCTCTATTTTTGAAACCCAAATTCCAAAGGGTCTGCTATTTCTATCCCAGTATATACCCACTTCCATAGTATAATTCACAAATTTTTCAGAAGATGGATGATCATGCTAGTGAGTAAATAATAGAAATTCAAGAATTAACAGTATTAAAATGGTTACCAAAATATAAGATACTTCCAGCAAGAACTAATCAATGCAACAATCATAGAAATGGTTCCCTATGACATACATGGATTTATTCCTGGATTACAGATTGTGAAATCTAAGTTTTCTCTATTACTAAAGATTGTCATAACCAGTCAATGGAAAACAAAACCTTCCCATATCCTTGTCAGATTCTTTTCAGGGTTTCATAAGTAAATGCACTTAATACCGAATTGCGTACTCATTATTAGTTTTTGATTTTCAGTTACAAACCCTGCATTGTGGTGTTATCTGAATTTTCTATAATAATCTGGATCCATATAAGAAAGAAAAAATAGTTGTTGTATTCCTAGTGGAGCATTTTTAATAATTTAATTTTTTTTTAAAGGATGTCCAACATATCAGGCTGCACACAAATCAAACATTATGTGTGCCTAAGCCCAAGTTGTTGCCTCATCTACTTCAACAATCCCCAGTATGATATGTTGAAATCAAAAAGAGTAAACAAGAGTGGATGACTTTCCACTATAGTTGCAGAACCTTTATTTATTTGATGAAATGTCTATAAACAGTTTCAAGAAGCTGAGATATCTACCGGCAAGGGTGTGGTGCCCCAACAAATGCTGCCATGCTTGTAATCCTTCATTTCCCAACTAGAGGTTATGTACTTCAGCATCAATAGGTCAAGATTGCCCATGTTTCGAGTATATAGATGAACTTTTGATTCCTATGCTAAGCTCAGAGAATCTAAAATTGGTATTTTTGCTCAAATGTCCTTATGTTTAAATATCACTTTGAATGGACTAGCTTATGCACTTAATTTTTAATTTCCATAATTCTTGTTCAAAATTGTGTGCTTATATACTGTATCATATTTTTCTGCATAGCATACTTAGATCTTCGAATTTTCCATCCAACAACAAAAATCAAGTACTTTTGTTTGAACAATCAATTCTAAACTTCTTGAGATTATTTGTGTGTGTGTATTCTGGTCTACCAACAATGCATTGATTAGGGCTCTTTAGTTACTACTACATTGTCCTCGCTGTTAAGTTTTCACTAACCAATTTTGGATTAATTAGGGCTTTTTCATTAGTCATATTCAAGCTAATTTTACTGTCTTCAGTTTTCTTTCTTTTTATTTTTTCCTAAAAGACTTCTGGTTGTAGGTCAGCTGGAACCATAACTTGAATGCACCTGCCAGTGTCAATTGGGTATATTTGGTATCACTTCGACAATGCATCAAGTAAGGCCTAGGCTTTCCTAGCATTTACACTTTTCACCATGTTCGCTTCTATCTCCTATATATAAAAATATCAGAAATAAGTCTCCTTTTTTTTGGAATATGCAGGATTCCTGACAATTTGTCCGCTGTTCAAATCCTATGTTATGGTTTCCTAACTTAAAGTCTTTGTAGTAGTGACTTCAAATATTCTAGATTATGAGGTACACATCTAGGATTAGCCTTACATACTGATTATCATCATATGTATCTTGTTTTGAATGTTAAAACTTTAGTACTAATCAATGGCATAAACTATGATATTCGGTCTTCAGATGTCTGCAAGAAATTGAAAAGCCCAATTAAGAAGAGCAACTTGAAACTCAAATTTGATGCATGTTTTTTCTCCGTGATCAAGTTATGCTCTAAGATATACATCTAGTGACTTTCCATATTGCACACTTGATTGATTGTTAAAATCATTTCACAAATAATCACGACTACAAATCTCTGCAAAGAGCATATAATAGTAAGCTTCAATTAATGGATTTTCAAATTTCTGTGACAGTCTTCTCTTATTGTCAATCTTGTTGTCTTAACTAAGAGGCCAACCTGTTTGAGTGCACCACTTCATACCACCGTATGGAGGGTAATAGCCTACAGATTGCAGATAAGGCAATGGACATAAATCTCTATAAGCCGAATTTTGTTTGTAATTATTCAATGAATACAGTATGTGTATTACTTAGAAATATTACTGAAAACTTCAATCAATGAAATTATCTATGACTAAAAATCTAAATTATCATAGCTGGGCTTTTATCCAATTTGAATTGTATTTCCTACACTTAAAGCTCATTGTCAGTGATAAGTTGAAATAAGATACGCAGTTTTCTTGCCATAGGATAATGATTATTTTGTGAGAATTTTCTAACTGATTTGAAAAAATTGAGAGAGGCATCACAAATTTAGGTAAAAAGTTAGACCATACAGGCATGAATGTTAAATCTAAAATGCTTACATAAATTAGTTTTGCAGTCTACCCAGAAAAGAATCAGGGATATCAGCTAATTGCTAATCAAGGTTGAACAATGTGCCTAGTCAATACTCTCCAGCTTTAAGCTTTACCATCACTCACTGTAGTGCTTCAACTTGTGATGCATATAACCCACTGGAAAACGTAATTCTATTCTTGTTGTGACTGAATTCATGTTGAATGTTTGTTTATGCAGGTTTGAAAAGTTGACAGATTTTTACTTAAATGGGTAAATTTGAAGTCCACTTCCAGATGGGAGTAGTTGAAAGAGTTGGATACTCTCTCTTTAGTGCCATTCTAGTTTTCGACTTTGTGTGCTAGTATCAAGGAAAACATCAAAAGCTAATGCCAATTGCATCAGAATGTGTCGTGTGGTGGTCAGTAGAGAAATCATTGCTGCCTGTATATGAGACTCCAATCTTTGATAATAGGTGACCTCATCTGCTGTGACAATAGAACGTCTTCTCTAAGGACTGATGTTATATGCTGAAGCTATACCTTTTGTCATTTTTACTTATAGTCTTGTCATAGTTACTAATAAAAGAACTCCTGGTGAGTGTTATTTTAATGTCTTTTCTTTTGTCATTCAATTTAACCATTGTCATTGTAGATTACAAAGAAATCTCGTGTGTTTTTGTGCTGTTATCTGTAAAATAATTTGCTATATCTATAGAATAATTTATCATGATTCATCACCATTTTCAGAATTAGGTGTTATTGTAAGGTCTAAACTGGGTTATTGTTCAGCATTCCCTTTATATCCAATAGTTTCCTTACAAACCATTGTTCTTCAGTCTTTTGTTTAATTCTTATGCTGCCATATGTTGGCATTTAAATTTATTTTCAACCTACAGCCAAATCAAGGGAGATATGGCAAGCTACAATGATCCACATTGCCCAAGAAGGTGGCTGTTTTGCTCTATCTACGAACCAATTCTGCAGAAAAGGAAGACTATCTGCTGTCAACAGAATGTATTTCTGGAGGTTCAAATGGTGATTCGTATGTCAATACAATCAGATGGGACCATTCTGGCTGGACCTAATTACTAAGGGAGTCCCTCATCTGAAGCAATCTTGTCCACTCTTACTGTTCCAGAACTTGGAGGTTGTTTTAGCAAAGCTAGATTTTTAGTGGAAATGGGCATCAAGTTGGACCAAACTCAGTCAATCTGACTCTTGAGTACACCCAATCCAATTTCTTTTACTATTGCTGTGAAAGCAGAAGTTCTTGATGAGCTGCAATGGTGACTTAGCTGTGTAAAAAGTTATGTGTCCATGATTCGTCCAACACATTTTGAAGAAATCAAATATTTGCATAGATTATTCTGTACAGTTCAATGAGTTCATGAATATGTTAGTCCTGGAATGTTTGCAATTGCTGCGATGAACTTTCATGTGTATACTAAAATGGTGTTGTATCTTTCCCCCTTGGTACTTTTCTTTCAAAAACATTAAGTATCTTAAAGACTAAAGAGTACTTATGAATGCCAGGCTACAATTTTGCGAAAAAAAAATGCATCTCTATTGTTGTAGTTACTTGAGTCAGAGATACTGGTTCTTAGTCGGTTTCCTAGTCCCTAGATATTGTGGTGCTTTTACTTTTTTCCAGAATAATGACAATGCTCATTATTATAACCTAGGCCTTTTCATACAGAATTGATAAAGGCATAATTCAAAGAAGTCAAATGTAGATGCTCATCAAGGTGGCCAAAAATTGCTGCAAGCACATAATTCACTTACCTGTCTATGTCAGTGTCATACAAGAAGTCTTTGTATAAGAGAAACTTTGCTTAATTTAATAGTAAAACTTCAAAGATTTATAAACACTAAATTTGGCATTTGACACACCTCATGAGGCATGATTTTTGGTGTTTGGTGTGCCATGAGGGAAATGAAGCAAGCATTAATCAATTTTCTAGTTACTAATTAATTAGTTAAATTATTAGTAATATTTTCCCAAAGAAATAATTATTTTTAATATTTAGGTGAAGAAAGAGAGACAGAGCAGGCCCATAGGTTAACCTAAACTTACGTTGATTTTTTTTTAATTGTTTTTTTAGATATGAAAGAATGAAATCTATTCTACAAAAGATTTTACTAATTAAGTTAACTAAAACCTACTATGATAACTTTTCATACAATTGAAAATTTGTGACTTGTTTGGTTGTACTGAAATGTAAATTAACTTGGAATATAGATATTACTAAAACTATAATCCATTTATAAATGTTGTCAATATTAAATTTTTTTTGTCATTTCATACTCTATTTAAGTCATTTAAACAAAAAATTGAAATCCAAATCCTTCTCATTTTAATACCTCTATCTAGACAAGTCAATAAAAAACTATAGTAATTCTTAATTAGAGTACAAATCCCATAATAATAGGAAAAGAGTGTGTGGCATTGTTATGCACAGCTCAACAAAATGGGGTGGCCGAGAGAAAGCATAGACATATTATGGAAACAACTTTAACTCTTTTGTCTTAATCCAAAGTTCCTCTAAATCTCTGGCCTTATGCTTTTGCAACTTATAAGTTCCTCGTAAATAGACTGCCTACTATGTCTTTAAATTTTCATTCTCCTTGGGAACTTCTCTTTGGTCAATTTCCAAATTATTCTCAATAGTCGATAGGGAAAGAAGGATGCAATACTCTCTTATGACTCTATTTGATTGGTATCTAAATGAGTTTAGGGATATTTTCTTTTAAAAGCATTTTTTAAGGGCTGCAATTTTTGTTGTTATTATTCGGCCGATTTTTCTAAATTTGATTGTTGTTATTTGGGTTTAAAACTTTAAATGTTTTATTTAAGGGACCAAAATCTCATAACATTTCCAAAAAAAATACAATTTTGTCCTAAATAGTAATACCACTTTTAATTCATGTGATCTTATCTATTTTCTATATATAAAATGATCGTGAGTAAAAGTTACAGTTTTTTTTGGTTTGTTCAATTCCCACCATTTCACGAGCTAGCCTAAAATTTTTTTTTTAGGGGGTAATATCTAATATCACTAGTTGAACTTGTTTTTTATTTTTCAATTTATTTTTTATACATATGAGCTAATTGAAAACTTGAACTCGCTTTTTATTTATTTATTTATTTTAATTTATTTTTATATACATACGAGTTGTTACCGTGTTTGTGTGTGTGTATATATAATAATAATAATAATAATAATAATAATAATTGTAAGGAACGGATTTGGAACCTAAGCCCACAAGTCTGGACCAAAGGCCCAACGGACCTTGCACAATAAATTTGTAGAGAGTGGGTGAAAGAGCTGGACTGGGTCTGATATAAACAATGACAGACGGGATCACATTAAACAGAGAAGAGACATAAAATAACACCAAGGAAACTCTTTTGTCAGTGTCCGAGGAGGTGTTTCATTGAACAATCAATGGTTACAAGGTTTAGGGCTACAGTAAAGTTATTCTTTTTCTTTTTCTTTCTCCTTTTTGATCCCCTCTCTATCAGGATCTCTTCTTCTTTATATAGTGCCCTTCCCTACCATCTTCATCGTCCACTTGTTCTTCATCTGTGTATCTACTTGAGTGTATGTCACATCATGGGTATGCTTTAGTTATTTGGGAGTGACGGTAGCTGAGGGTGCAATGTTCAGAGGTCTTCTCCACATAAATGCGGCTAGAAAAGCTGTTGTAGTGCATTAAATACGGTGGTAGCAGCCTTTCTATTAGATATTTCTTCATCCTTATCGTTCCCATCCTTCGTTCTGAGCTTATCCTGATCTGATGAAGTCCTCGGACAGCCACTGGTTTTTCTCGTACCCAAATGGCTTGGGACTTCGTGCTGAAGTGATGCGTCATCCTCGGACAAGTAATACTCTCCTCGGACAGGAAATGCCGTCCTCGGATAGCGATGATCTTTCATGAAGATCCCATTCCTAGCTAGGCCTCACCCTTTTTCTCTCTCTCCCTCTCTTCGGATGCAAGACAGCCGTTTCGTGGGCCCTTGGTTCATAATGTTGGGCTTTAATAATGTTGGGCCTGGATTCTTCTCCCCCACAATAATAATAATATTGACACAAAAAATTCTCACAATATTTCCCAATTTTTAAGGTTTTAATTCCTTATAAATCAAAATAAAATAATAAAATATCATAATAGAATTAATCACAACTAAAAATAAAGGTTTTGTAAAAAGAAAAGTGCTCATTTACAACATTTCACAACATTTTTCACAATACTTTTACAACAAATCATAAACGGTTAGTTGTTGTTGGTTTTAATTTAAACCTATGATTGAAATTATTTTTTTGTTCACCAATAACAACCTGCACTTTATGATTTTTGTTGTAAAAATATTGTAGACATTCTCTTGTAAAAATGTTATGACATCTTGTTGTCGTCATAATATTTTCATAATTGTTAAGGTGTCAATTCTTTACAAGTCAAAATAAAATATAATAAAATAATAAAGGTATTATGAAAATGACGTGGCATTCTATTGTGTTTCTAGAATTTTTTTTAGTCAATTTTGTTGAGTCAAAATTCATGGTTTCACATATAGTTTTCTTAGGTTGACTTTTTGTATTTTTTTTTTTCTTTATGCACCATTTTAAGTAAAAAAAAAAACACATAGCTTTGCACACAAAAAACAAAAATTTAGGGTAAAAAAACTTTTTATTGTTTATATTGTTTATGTTTGGGGGTAGTTCACAATTCCCCTTAAACTTTAAAATTAAGCACTTTCCCCCTTAGGTTGAGTTTGGATTGCACTAAAAAAATGAAAGAGTTTGTGTTAGGAGTTTTTTCTGTGGGTCCCGTGCATTGTTCAAGGGACCTGCAAGTACGGATTTCAACAAATGTTAAGTTAAAATTGGGTTTCACAGTACTATTCACATATTTAAAAATTATTTTGCTATAGTGTTTTCAGCAATAAGTTTTTAGTTTTCAGCAATAAACAGTATCCAAATAGATCCTTAATACTTTGGAAAAGAGTAAGTACGTCATACTGTTATTCTCTCAGTTAAACCCTAATGAAAGCTTATGATTCTTAAACTATTCTATTGTGTAATGTCTAAAATACTCTTACTAAATTTTAATATCCAAAAAAATTTATTCATGTATTTTGAGTTTTAGGTGTAGTAATTAGAATAATGATATAAGGTGTTTTATTTGTCACATAGAGAACATTGGTTTTCTAACTTAAAATCTTTGAGACTTATAATTTATCTAATTTAAAATTCAAGATACATACATTCTGTTATCTTTTTTCTTTTCTTTTCTTTTTTATTTTTTATTTTTTTATACCTAAAATGGGTGTTCATTAAAAACTAAGTAAGCTAAACATTGTACCTAAACTCATGTAAAATGAAAAAAGA
This sequence comes from Quercus variabilis, assembly GCA_030445155.1. NCBI lineage: Eukaryota > Viridiplantae > Streptophyta > Magnoliopsida > Fagales > Fagaceae > Quercus > Quercus variabilis. The sequence goes on along the minus strand of CP129454.1, from coordinate 53,424,696 downwards.
AGAAAGTATAAATGACAAAATTTTCATTGCGTATGGTTGAAGGTATTTGATGAAGAGATTCAATTGTAGCATATATCATTATTCATTGCAAAAATTTAAATATTATGACAATATTTTAGTAAAATTCAGTTACTTATTATTGGAAGATGATGACATTCGTTATTATTCTTAGAAATTTTTAGCAAGTGGATATTGCATTTAGCAAATAAATATTAAGAAACTATTATAGTAAAATAGATATTCATATATTAAATAGATATTCATATATTAAATAGCAATCAAAATTCTTATATGAATAAGAGACAAATATTTTTTTTATGTAAATAGTTTCATGCTTCTTTAAATAAAAATTTTGTCTTAATTATCTCATTCAAGAGGTAGGCAAGTGCTGCCTAGTTAACTATATAAAAAGAGTGAAGAGACTTAGAAATAGTGTTTTAGGCTTAGTCAAGCTTGAGTAATTAAATGGTAGGATAAAATTTAGTTATAAAATTGGTTGTAACTAAAAACTATAACCTTACTCAATATTTTTTTTGTTGGAGGTAAATTTTAAAAAATCCATCATTAGATTACATCTTTTTCTTATAATTTTCATACTTGCAAAATTTCTAGAAAATTAAAGATTAATAGTTATGTCATCAATAGATTTTTTAAATTGCAAGTTTTTGTAAATTAAAATTATGCATAAAATATAAACTTATAGATGATATAATAAATGATATCTGATTGATACAAAATTTGATACGTGTATTAAGAGTATAAAAAACATACAATTCAATAGTTAGATTTTTAAAATATGTAATAATATTTATTTTATTGAGTAAGATTATAACTTTAAGTTACAAAAAATTTTGTAACTAAATTTTGTTCTAAAGGGCATGTGTGTTTAGCAATTAGTTTGTTTCTTTTAGGATAAACTGCAAATTACACCTCTAAGGTTTTGGAGTGATTGGATTTTACACCCTGAAGTTTTAAAATTTGGATTTTACCTCCTGAAGTTTGGTGATGTTTGAATTTCATACCCTAACATTTCAAAATTTGGATTTTAATATCTATATTTTAGAAGTTTTTGAATTTTACTCCGTAAAGTTTTGGGATGTTTGGATTTTACAGTTTTCAGAATTTAGGAGTGTAAAATCCATACAACCGAAACTTTAGGGTGTAAATTTCAAGTTCTGAAACGTTATGGTGTAAAATTCAAACACTCCAAACTTCAGAAGATAAAATTTAAATTCTAAAATTTTAAGGTGTAAAATTCAATCTCGTTCCTACATTAGGAGTGTAAATTGCAATTTTACCTTTCTTTTAAAAGGAAAAAAGTTTGGGTGAGTCTAAACGGTGCGTTTCATTTTCAACGCCCAAAGCACCAAAGCACAGTATGAAATTTGAAAGAAGTGAGGGAGGCTTGCCGAGAGATGAGAAGATTTTCTGTGCATAGCAGAGGCCAGAGATTCAGAGGAACTCTAATTCAGGTATTTTATCTGTTACTGTTAGAATTATGATTTGGGTTTTGAGATTTTGATTTGCCATATTTTTTCCGTGGAAAATCATATAATATTAGCACACTCTCTTTTTGGGGTTCAGGGAAAAATTACATGATTTCAATGGGTCTACTCCAAGAAAGCATAAAATTACCATATGGTTGTTCAAAGGTTATGCTGACTTGTGCCACTCATTAGTACATCTACACTGTCACAAGTGTTAAAGTCTTTTTGAAGCCTAGACAAGTGATAATGGAGATGAATACTGCAAAGTTGGTTCCTATATGAAAATGGGTATCAGTTCTTTTAGTCATCCATATAATGGTTTGGTTATTCATGATGTTTCAGCATCAAATAACTCAACTTTTGTCATGCTAAAGCAGAAGTATTGCTTTATGCCTTCTATATACAAGTTTTCTCCTTTTTCTCTTGGAGTTAATCTTCTATTGAAGATGTTTTACTAAAGACTGGATGTGTATGCCAGGTATTATGGCTGGTGATTAGTGCTAATGATTCAAATGTTTGAATTTAATATCAGGGAATTATTTTGTTTACATTTTACTAAGCATACTTATGTTGTTGAGGCTGTTGAAGAAAGAGACATTAAACCTTCATGAAAAATATACAAGAATTAGTTTGGTCTTTAGCGCTGAAGGTGGCCTCTGAAGCCATGTACCAGATCTTAGGATAAATGACATTATTTCTTTCACCTAATGCTTTTTAATGAGAGGTAGACCTGAAGTTTATGCTCTCCTATGAGGCAAGGCAGAAGTTTTAAGGTCTCAGCCACGTAAAGGGATGATATAGATAGCTTTCATTTGTACAATAAGAAGTGCTTTAAATAGTTTTTGTTAATGAATGCTTTTGGTAAGTTGCTTCTTTGAATATTATTGCTTACCTTGTCTGGGGTGAATGTTGATCACCCGACAATTGGTTTTAGTGGGTATGGTCAGTTGCTTGTAGGTTTTACTTGCTAGAGGCGAGTCCAAAGGGCTCTTCTTTAGAAAGGTTTCCTACATTATCAAAAATAAAAATTTGCTTCTTTGAATACTTTGACAACCTCATTACAGGCGATTGTTGGTTCTGGATATACAGGAATTCTAGGGTTGACATAAATAAATTTTATTTAGCCACTAATGAATTTTGTCAATGGCTTCTAGGATATAGTGAAACTGTAGCATATATAGAATTTTGTTAATGGCTTCCAGCTGGTTAAGTGATTAGATGTGAAGCATGTTTCTAGTGGTTCCACCTTAAAGGGTGCAACTCTCAGTGCAAGTGACAATCATTTTAGAGTGAGATGTATCACAGCAGCAATTTAGAAAGTTTGATTATGGCATGCATTTTGAAGGTGTGTTCATCTAATTCCATGCATTTTAGTTTCATTAGCGGGGTTTCTGCTGTTGTATGAGTTGTAAACTATGAAAATAAGGGTTAAGAGAGAAGTAGAAGGAAGAGAAAAATTACCCTATTAACTTGCTAATATAAAAAATAACTAGAACTCTTAACACACACACACACACACATATATATATTGTTGCATAATGTTGATTGAATTATGAAATGCTTGTGCATAAAAAAGCCACTAGGTGAGTAGTGCCATAGGTGCAATATTTCGTGGTGTATACCACTTATAAGACTAAGCTAGTATGTCTACCCATTAACTAATGGCGATAGAGGCATTATAGAAGCATATGCATCTTCCCAAAGAATAAGACCAAGTCTCATATGGGGTAGTGCGTACGATGATGGTTTGCTGATTCTTCATTAGCTTTTAAGTAACAAATTGATTTGGTGTCCAGTGTAATATGCCTTCTAGATATTAGGTTTTGGTCAAGCCTTATCTAACAGTGCATGTAATCCGAAGAATTTTACTCTCATTTGCACCGGAGACATCCAAAAACATTATAGAAAGATTCTTGATGTTGACCAGTAAGAATCAACTATGTTGCAATTGTATCATGAGGGCATCCATGTGACCTCAAGCATTTGAATTTAAATAACTTGATGATATAATGACACATTGACGCCCAATAAAGAAGTCTACTTTCTTCTTACCTAGATGGGTTATTTGTGTCGATTAATATGGATGATTGATCCCTATTACTAGATATTTTGTCTTTTCCTTTTCTCTATTTGTGATTCAGTTGGTGATGTATTTATTGCTTATTGTGAGTTCTTTGTTCGAAGGGTATGTTTGGACAGCATGGTAATGGCCCAGTTTGGGAGGCTACTTCTCTACGCACAATGTAGTGGTGTTGAGCTGTTTAGGTTTAAGCTTAAGTCTTTATTTTTGAGATCATTGTGTGAGTGGATTCTTGCATTTGGCTATTTCTCCATGCACAAAATAGTGGTGTTAAGCTGTTTGGGCTTAAGCTTAAGTTTTTATTTTTGAGATCCTTGCCTGAGTGGATTCTTGCATTTGGCTGCATGAATTTTTCATTTCTTCTAGATTATATAGACCAGTGTGTTGTGTAGGTATTCTGTAGGTAAGCCTTTTTATACGTCATGTATACCTTTTGTCTTTCCTTTTTTTTTTTTTCTCTTATCAATTTCTTTGTAGCTCCGCCTCTCCCCAACATGCCAAAAAAAAGAAAGAAAGAGAAATTGAAGTTATGAGACAGTGCTTGCTTGTGTTAGTCCATTATGGACAAGAGGTGTTATGAAGAAAGATCTTTAGAAAACTACCAATCAAAGAAAAAAAAAAAAGAATTTCAGAAAACTACGTGAGACTTTCTCAGTCCATTATGAAGAAGAGTTTCGTGCAGAAAGATCTTCTGAAAACTATTACTTTTTAGCTGTAAATAAAAATTTATTAAAAAAAAATGAAAAAGTACTGATAACACTGCTCCCCTGGTACACAGGCAGTGTACTAAGGGAAACAAAAAGCTAATCAAAACTACATAAATCTAAAAAATCCAAAAGGAAAGGAATAGAGAGACCACTCATAGCAGTCATCTATTGAACTCAAGGATAGCAAAAAGAATCATTTCAACTTGAGGATGTGACTTTCCTCTCCCTTTTGAGTTTGATGGTTCCATTCTCCAAATAGTGCACTACCCAGCATAATAGCCCCCCTCCCAAAAAAATTTCTGTTTGATGCCAACCAACACCCCTATTCCAACAAGCTAGGAACTCCAGCACTTGTTTATGCATAAGCCAAGAAACACCAGCCGTGCAAACCTTAAGTGTCCATAGACTATAATCGTAAGAACAATGAAGAAGGAGGTGATCCACCGATTCCAACTATTCTTATGCAGCATCAACACAAATATTCCTCTTCCTCAAGTTATCCAGTGTGGGGATCTTCTGCTAGTGGCTGTCCAAGTGAAAAGAGCTACCTTAGAAGGAGCTTTCACCTTCCAAATACTTTTCCAAGGGAAAGAACAACTTCCTCTGGCCGTTAGAACTTTATAATATGACTTAACTTCAAAAGAACCATTCCTGGCAGGCAACCACACCATTCTATCTTCCCCATTTTGGCCAATATTAGTGGAGAATAGAAGAGAAAAGAAAGATTGTAATCTCTCCAATTCCTAATCTTGAATTGATCTTGTAAAAAGCACATCGCAATGGAGATCCCCATTTTGCCTACACAAATGCATCTACTACTGTTTGAGAGAATAATTTTTTTTTTTTCAACATGAGTTATTTATTGGTCTACTACTGTTATGTAAATTTGTTGCTTGAGTGTACCTCTTTGTAATTCTCTATAATATTTTGTCTCATTGACTTAGGACAACGGGAAACAAAGTCAAATGATGTCTGGAAACTCTGTTCAGCTTGTATTTTGAGGAATTAGGGTTAGGTTTTGGTGGGAAAAAGGCTGCAAAATTGCAAGGAATATAGGGTTTCTAATGCCGAAAAAGAATAGTAGGTCTTGAGGATGAAACCAGGCTGAAAGCCTGAGGGCTGGGTTGCTTTTACAGGGATGTGAGCAGCAACCCTTGAACGGTAATTGGGCTGTTTTTGGCGTTATTTGGAACTATTTGATGGATTAGTGGTTTAGGATTTTGAAGTTTTTGATTTTAGGATTTTAAAGGTGATAAATCAATGTGTGTTTGCTAGGTTTAAATTTGACGGAAATGGAAGGACAAAAATGTAAACTTCTAGACATTACATCTAGAATTTCCTTGGCATCACAACTTGGAGAAGGTTGTATCACACAAACCTTAAACAAAGCTTCATAGCTACTGAAAATTTATGAAACTTCCTCATGAATAGAAAGTATCACATACATATAAATAGATGACTAATACCTAATTCTAGCGCAACTTGTACTTCTTGACTCCTAATAAGAGTTGGACTCCATGGGCTTTCATTTGTGAACCCAAACTAAATAATTAAACTCAAATAAAACCAAAATAAGAGCCAATGGACTGTTGGAACAGCGCTTCCTACAAACCAGAAAATTAAAAAATTACATTTGACACTGAAAATTAAATGCAAGTATAAGAAATATGCCTGGAACTGTGTAATGCCCAAAAACATAATAAAATTTCTACTGTTACTCAGAAAACCAATACCAGTTAGCCATGCATTCTTCTAATCTTATAAGGATAAAATGGCTTTCTTAGCAGTCAGTATTAAGATCTTTTTGAAGATCTGCAGTTTTGGTTTTCTGTGCATTGTGGATATCTTCAGGTACATGTTGTTTTGTTGTTTAGAGCTTCAACATTGTATTATATTATTCATTCTCTGTTTTGGTTGCCAAAGCACTGTTTTTTTATTACCATTCTATGTTTTGGATTTTGCATATTATAAGGGACAAACTTTTGCTTTTGGCTTCTTATGCAGCCATTTTTGGATGTTAAAAATGATGAAGACAGCTTGGAGCATGATGGAGACAGGCGGTGGCCCTTCCATAGTTTTTTTAAGCAACTCATCCTTGATATTTTTGATCCAGGCAAGCGATTTTTTCCCCCTTCTACCATTTTTTCTTTTGGTTGGGGTTGGGAAGGAGGGGAGGGTGTTGTGGGTTCACAAGATAGATCTTTCATCAAGGTCATTATTTTTTTTTGATAGATAATAAGAGTTTTATTGATGAAAAGGAAACAATGTGTTTACGATAGTAAACTCACTGCCCTTGAAACAAATACAATCAAATTATAAGGAAAGTCAAATAGAAATAAGAAAATCAGACAAGGAACTACTTTGCGTAAGACCCCAAATACGGGACCACTCAAACAGAGTCCTAGCAAGCAAGTTCTTCAACATATCTATAGGTCTCTCAATGTCCTCAAAAGTTCGGGCATTGCGTTCCTTCCATACTAACCACATAAGGCATGCTGGTACCATATTCCAAACCTTTGAAGAGTAAATTCCCAACCAATTCCTCCAAGCAAAAAGAAGAGAAACAATAGTATCCGGCATCACCCACTGAACCCCAAACATAATAAGGACCTCACTCCACAAAGCAGATGCAAACTTACAGTGAATCAAAAGGTGATCCACAGTTTCCTCATCACACCTACATAGACAACACCAATTAACAAGGGGCAAGTCCTTCTTAACAAGGTTATCTATTGTAAGAATCCCACCCCTAGCAGCAGTCCATAAAAAGAAAGATACCCTTTTAGGTACCTTTACACACCAAATGCTCTGCCAAGGGAAAGAAATAGAAGGGGCTTTCAATAGAGCAATATAAAAGGATCGCACATCAAAAACACCATTGCGATTCAATTGCCAAATCAACAAATCCTCACCCTCCCCACTAGGAATCCTGGCTGAGACATGCTCATAGAAGAAATAAAATCTCTGCAATTCCCATTCATTAAAAAAGCGACGGAAAATGAAGTTCCAACTCCTACCACCCCCGTCTGGTGCAGAAATAACCATGTCAGAAATCAGTGCTTCCTGAACCACAGCACAAGCAAACAAATCCGGGTATAATTCTTTCAAAGGAATAGGACCACTCCAAGGGTCATGCCAAAACCGAATACGATTGCCCTCTCCCACTGCATACACCACATGATCGAAAAATTTGTCTGCACCCTTCCTAATATTCTTCCATAACCCACAACCATGAGTCCCTCTCACAACTCTAGTACACCAACCTCCACTACCCTCTCCATATTTGGTGGCTATTACCTGACGCCATAAATGGGTAGCTTCCTTCCCATACCGCCAAAGCCACTTCCCAAGAAGAGCTTGATTAAAAAGCCCAATCTTCCGAATCCCCAAACCCCCTATCTCCACCGGCCAAACAACCTTATCCCAAGCAACCAGCGGATATCTGAACACTTCATTGGAACTCCCCCAAAGGAAATTCCTTTGAATCCTCTCTAGTCTATCTGCTATGTGTTGCGGAATAGTAAACAACGATAGATAATAAGTTGGGAGACTCGACAAAGTACTCTTCAATAAAGTAAGCCTGCCTCCTTTTGACAAATACAATCTCTTCCAACCAGAGAGCTTTTTCTCCACCCTTTCTAAAATAGGATTCCAAATCGAAGCATCCTTAAAATGAGCCCCAAGAGGCATCCCCAAATAAGACATAGGCAAACAACTAACCTTACAACATAAAATACGAGCCAAAGCATCCACATTCCCAACCACACCAACTGGCACAATTTCACTCTTGCCAACATTTACTTTTAAGCCTGTAATAGCTTCAAAAAAGATCAACACCATCCGTATATATAATATTTGTTCCCTAGATGCATCACAGAAAAGTATAGTATCATCAGCAAACAGAAGATGAGAAATATGCAAACCTCCTCGCCTATTGGGGCTTGCCTGGAACCCCCTAAGGAAGTCACCCTCTTCTGTCCTCCTCAATAACCTACTCAGCACCTCCATCACCAACAAGAACAAAAGTGGAGATAATGGATCTCCTTGACGAAGACCACGCGAGCTTCCAAAGAAGCCAGCCGGGGACCCATTAATAAGCACTGAGAAACGAACTGTAGTGATACAGGCCTTCATCCACCTTCCCCACTTCTCCCCAAAACCCATCCTCTCCATAAGGTAAAATAAAGCATTCCAATTTACATGATCATAAGCCTTCTCTATATCCAACTTAATAATCACACCCGGAACACCATTCTTCAATCTACTATCCAAACATTCATTTGCTATAAGAACAGAGTCAAGAATCTGTCTACCCCCAACAAAGGCATTTTGGGATTTGGATATAAGTTTGTCCAATACTCTTCGAAGCCTATAGGCTAACACTTTTGACAAAAGTTTGTACAAACTTCCCACAAGGCTAATGGGCCGAAAATCTTTAATATTGACAGCATTAATCTTCTTAGGTATCAAACACAGAAAAGTGGCATTCAAAGATTTCTCAAAGAGGCATTGGCTATGAAAGTCTGCAAAAAAAGCCATAATATCCTCTTCAATCACACACCAACACTTTTGGAAGAAAGCAATGGTAAAGCCATCAGGACCTGGAGCCTTATCACCCTCGGCCTCTCGAAGAGCCGCAATGATTTCCTCCCTATCAAAATCCCTTTCAAGAGAAAGCCTATCAGACTCATCCAAACTAGCAAAATCCAATCCATCAACAGTGGGCCTCCAATCCTCAGGTTCCTGATAAAGGCGCTTATAAAACCCCACCACCTGATTATGAATATCTGATTCAGCTTCATACTTAATGCCATCAACCTCCACTTCCCTCATGGTATTAGCTTGCCTGTGTGAATTAGCAAGCCTGTGGAAAAACCTAGTGTTATTATCCCCCTCTTTTAAGAACAAAGCCCTTGATTTCTGCCTCCAAGAAATCTCCTCCAAAGAAGCTAAAGACTCGATCTCGGCCTTAATCTCTAATTTTCTTGCTTTATCTGCCGTAGTCAGCATTCGCATCCCTTCTCTCATATCAAGATCCAACAGCTTAGTCAACAAACATTTTTTTCTAAAATGCACATCTCCAAAAACATTTTTATTCCAACACTTCAAGTCTTTTTTAAGAGCCTTGAATTTACATGCTAGAACATAACTAGGGGATCCCACAAAATGATAACTGTTCCACCAGCCCCTAACTCGGTCCACAAAACCTTCATCAAGGTCATTATGCTTCTTATTCTTTGATATTTCTTTTCATTTTCAAGTGATAGTTTCTTTGACTATATATGTTGATAGTTTGGGAGGTTCGCCATGGTAGTGTCATGGCCTTGAGGGAAATTTTTACTCAACAAGGTGCTTCTGCTGGGGTGTTTATGCCTGACTTGAGCTGGGATGGTGCAGTTTTTGTTGAAGTAGAAGATAAAGGTATATCAAATACAATGAAGAGAGAGAGAGAGAGAGAGAGAGAGAGAGAGAGAGAGATTGATTGATTGATTGATTGATTTGAATATGCTAGTTTCATCAGATGGGCTTCAGCCAAATCTGAGGAGGCCTAAGTCTGAAGATGTGTCATCCTCAACACAATGGCCAATATTGTCTCTTACAGTGAGGTTGGTAATTTTGATGTCTGCATGGAGGTCGATCATGGGTGGAATTTGCCTTCTGGGCTGGATAATGGCCAGTTGAATGTTACTTTTGTTAAGGCTGAGCCAGAATCTTTTCTTGATGGTGCATGATATTCGTGTAAAGATGCTCCTGATACTGCAGAGATGAAGGGTTACGCTGAGGATAAGGTTTCCATTGGAAAAGCGGATATGCTGAAAAATATTCCTGAAAATTGTGAGCCGATGAACTTCATTAAAGTAGCTAGGAATTTGTGGCTAAAAAACTGTGAATTTCTTCAAGAATGTGCAATTCATCTGTTGTGTCTTTGACCGGTACGGTTTGATATATGTATATATGAACTGTATACTTGAGTGATTTGGTTTCCTCTTAATCTATTTGGAATAGTAGACTATATATATTTCTGATCTGTGTTTGTGTATTCATAAATCAGTAAATTCAATTATTTTATTTTATTTTATTGCAGATTTGGTGATTATGTATCAGATCAGGTTGTTGCTCCTGTTTGGGAGACCTGTGCACAAGCATTAGGTGCCTTGTTTAAGTACATGCATCCCACATTAGTTCATGAAAGCTTAAATATATATTGTGAAAAATGAAATGTAGGTAACTGTGACCTAAGGATATGCCTTTAGTGCTATATAATATCGTTAAAGTTGGTACATTTTCAAATATTCTCTTCTAACTAATAAAGTATTTATTCAATCCAAAAAAAATACTATTCATGCCATTGATCCCCTCTTCCCTATCATTTTTTTCTTTCCTACAATGTTTGCTAACCTGTTACATTGCAAAAGAATAAAAAAATTTGTCAATTCAATATATTTTCGTGATTTTTGAATGATTAGTGTTGGTGGTAGTCTATCATCAACTAGCTTAAGAACTCATAAAATCTAATATTGCTCAAACTTTTACAACTGAGACCATATTGTAATGATGCAATTCAATAACTGTGAAGATAACTAATTTTGGCAAGTTATCACCAACCTCCTCTTTTTCCTTTTTTTTTTCTTTCTAAAATCATTGATGAGTTTACTCTCTCTAACGAGTCTAGCAACATCAGGTGTTCTTTATTTAGCTATTCAATCGTAGAGAATGCAGGGTGTATACCTTGAGTGTTTCCAAATAGAAACTTTAAACTTTAAAGTCGAGCTCATTAAATTAGGCATTTGAGATTTTCTGATAGTATAGAAGCTCCTTACACTCATAAGAGGTTTAGGATTTCTTCAGGTTAAAGAGGGAACTTATTATTCTTTTGCTTGATTGTAGAGTGATACTTATGATGGAATTTTTCTATACATGCTTTTTCCCATTTTCTGAATGCTTGGGTAGGTCTGTTTTTCATTATGGGTTCAAATTTTGAAGAACTTAAAGTCTTTATACTTTGTACTCAACATACAGGAATAATGACAAACTAAGGAATCTTTTGTGCTTGGTTCGTATACTACTGCTTAGTTTTCATATGAGATGGTTATTCAGAATAATCATTATATATTATAATGCTTTGTACATAGTCAGGAAAGATTCCTTTAGCATTTGTGAAATTATAATTGTATTTATCTTACTGACGGCATTAATACTCCCCCCTAGAAGACAACGGAAAATTCTATTTAGGAATTGCATACAGCAATTTTGATTGGGCATAGCTGATGCATGTGCTCCCACATTATGGGAGCTATTAGATATTTTGTTGTCCAAGATTGTCATCATTCAAAGGAAGAATGTGCCGCCGAAGGTAACTCCCCAGGTTTCCATTATTGTCATCTAAAACAGATAGACTGTTATGTCATCCATTTAGTAGCATCTTGAAGTTCATGCGATATCAGAAAAAGCTGGTGGTAATTCCATCCAAAATTGACTTTCTACTCTCTCTTCCCTAATACAGTGAATACTAGTATTTTTTTTCCTTTTTAGAATAAAATATCAAAATTTTATTAATAAACTATATGATATTCCTTCCTTAATATATTCACCTTTCTTCAAGTTTTTCATAAAATTTGGGCATGATGTTGTCTATAGGAAAACTTGGTACTTGTATTTCAACTACAGTCCACTAATGCATGAACAGGTTTGGGTCCTTCAGCTCTCTAACTCTCATTCTTGTGAAGGTTTTGGTTTTTTTTTTTTTTTTTTTTTTTTTTTTTTTATTGCCCTTCCCCCAGCATAATATAATGCATGAAAGATAATTTTTTCTTTTATAAAAATAAAAAATCCGTTATAACTCACACAAAATTATTGATATTTTCCCAATATTACTTGAGATTTAGCCAATAATGAGTTTTTCCTCTATAATTTTAATAATAATTTTCCTAATAATTGCTCTCTTTTCTTGAAATCTAGCTTTTAATTGTAGTTCAAAATTCTAGCATTATGTTCAAATTAAGGATAACAAATTACCAAGCACCTATGTCTTATTCTAAAATGAAAAAAAAAAAAAAAAAAGACTTTTACATCAATACTAGCCATAATGTGCTCTCCTTGATGAAATCCAAGGCAGGGAAATAAGGAATAGGAAATATTATGCTGAACTCAGTCAGGGCGGTGTAAGGACAGGAACAATTTTCTTCCCCTACTTTTGACAAATACCAGAACATGCAAATTATTAGGTGAGTTTGTAAGTTTAATGTCATTTCATATTTTTTAAATTGATACTTATGTATATCCCCAGTTAAATTCATTTAATATTGGTGATGTTAAAGCCTTTCCAGAGTTGTGAGGCAGATCTGTTTCACTACTATCCAGCAAAGATAGATGTGCAATCCCCCTCTAGAAAAAGCTACGTGGAAGATTTGTCAGTGGTTGAGGATTTATTTTAACTTGTACACTTGTAAAACCTTAGATTACAGCCAAAGCTAGATATTGTTGCTGTTCACTTTGAAAAGGAGGTAGAAGTAGTTGAGTGGCCCAGAGATAAAATTTGTGAGTTCTCTCTTCTTCTCTTCTATCGTTTATTATTGCTCTTTCCTTTTTCTTTTTTCAATCTTGTATACTATTTACTAAATTTGTTTTTCTTTCTCAGATTTGTCTGCTCTTTATGTTTCAGTGGCAAATCAACAGCAATAGGTAGTTTTGATGACCTTGTACATGCTATATGGAATTCTTTAGGATGATGTATCCATTTCTTAATTTAATCTTTTACACGTTCATTTTGGAACTTCTTTTTTCCCCATTTTCTAATCAAAAGGATCTATTCTCAGGTTTCATTTTAAAATCTAAAGCTGAGACTGAATTACAGTTTGTAAAATCTTACTATGTTTTCTCTATTACTATAGTTTCTCATGTCCTGTCAAATTAGAGGGGTTTTTTTTTTTTTTGGGGTGAGGGGGGTTGGGGGGAGGGAAGCTAGGTTGCATGGACACGCCATTTTTTGCGTCGTGTACGATGCGCCAGATTCCGGTGTCTAGCGGTGCCCTCATTTTTTTTTTTCTTTTTTTCACTTCTTCGACACGGCGCCGACACGGATCCGATGCGTCCGACACGCCAGCAGTGAAAAAAATAATAAAAATCACATATTCCACCCTCTCTCTGACCTCTGAACTCTGCTCGCTGCCGCTGCCCTCTGTCCCTCGCTGGAGCTAGATCGGGCCGATCGACAAACTCCATTGACGTCGACACTGTGCCGGCGTGCCCTGTCCCTTCTGATCGGCGAGCTCCTCCTCTCTCCTTCTTCTTCTTCTTCTTCTTCTTTGTTTTCTTTTTCTTTGCAGACCTAGATACCTTCTGTCCATTTTAACTTTTATAATACTTTTTTATATTTCCTCTTTGTTTTGTGTTTCTTCTGCCAACCCACGTGAAAGTCACTTCCAAACTTTCAATTTCAAATTTCAACTTTTGAGCACCATATGTCAATGCCATGATGTCATTAAGATGCCATTGATCCAAAAGAAAATAATTTATATTATTATTTTGATTATTATTTTTAGTATTATTATTAGTATTAGAACGTAGACTATTTAAACTTTTGGTTTGTACTCTAAACATTTTATGTGTATTATTGTACTAATTTGGGTGTTAATTTATTTATTTATAGTTCTTACATAATTTAAATTCTAGACATAAACGTATTTTTTGTCTAAAAATATTAAAAAATGTGTCTAAATATAAAGTTTAATTAATTATTTAACCGCTGTGTTTCCGCCATGTCGTGTCCTTATTTTTAAAAAATTGCTGTATCCCCGTGTCCGTGTCCGTGCAACATAGGAGGGAAGATTCTTTTTAGGGTTGCAAAAGTAAATGTGCCTAATACTGAAACGCATGCTCATTATTAGTTTTCAGTTACATACTCTGCATTGTGATGTTATCTAACTTTGGTACTGTAACCTGGATCCATAAAAGAAAGAAAAATTATATGCTGTATTTTTAAAGGAGCTTGTTTCCCTCTCTCTCTCTCTCTCTCTCTCTCTCTCTCTTTTCTTTTTTGTTTAAAGGGTGTCAGACATTTTAGGTTGCACATAAATCAAACATTATGTGGTTGGTGGCCTAAGCTCAAGTTGCTGCCTCATCTATCCCAACAAGCGTAAGTAACATATTTTGAAATCAAAGAGTTAACAAGAGTGGATGACTTTCCACTATATTTGGAGAACCTTTCATTTATTTGATAATCTGTCTCTAAATAGTTACAAGAAGCTGAGATATCTACCAGCAGGGGTAAGGGTCTGGTGCCTCACTAAATGGCAGGTGATGGTATTCGTTTATTTTAGAGGACATGTTTTTCAGCTAGATATTTCAAGATTGCCCATGTTCCAAATATCTTGATAAACACTTGGTTCTTATTCTAAGCTCAAAAGATCTAAAATTGATATTTTTTCTCAAATGTCCTTTTGTTTAACCTTTCACTTTGAGATAGACTAGCTTATGCGCTTATGTTTTAATAATATACTTAAAATTTTCTTTTTAAAAAAATTGTGTGCTCATATAGTGCAACATATTTTCCTGAATAGCATACTTAGATCTTCAAATTCCTCCCTACAGCAGAAATCTGGTATATTCTTTTGGACAATCAATTCTTAAGTTCTTGAGATTATTTGTGTGGTGTGTGTTTATTCTGTTCTACCAACAATTGTTTAATCTGGTCTACTAACAATGTATACATTGCTTAGGGATCTTTAGTTACTATTGTATTGTCTTCATTGGTAAGGGCTCTTCATATATTCAAATTTTGAAACTTCACCAACGTTTGTTAATGTTCTGAATTCATATGAAGTTTGTTCTGAACTTGAGTGAAAATCTGTGACAAATTGTTTATTCTATTTTGATTATATTTGTAGATGAACTTAATATTCGGTTTACTGTATAGTGTACACTATATGGAAGTACAACTTGATATTCAAAACAAATTGAACAAGGGGGTTACAACTTGATACTCATGATTGGATTCCTTCAAGATTGTTGTGATTCTCAAGCTACATTAATTTTATTGTTTTGAGTTTGCTTTCTTATTATTTTTTCCTCAAAAACTTCTGGTTGTAGGTCAACTGGAACCGTAATTTGAATGTATCTGCAATTGTTGATTGGGTATATTAGGTGTGCACACCCAAAACTGAAGCCTGTTGGGCTGGGCCTCACTTGGGCTCACAACTTACTTGTATAGTGGGTTTGGATTTCCTACACTGGGTCGTTCTTGACGCTAAGACTCAATGGGATCACTTTTCTTTCCTCGGGGGTCCGAACCACCTTCTCACTGCTCCCTTTCTGTTTACTCTTCTTTTACAGTTAATTCTCCAACCCCTGTCTTCTCAAAACTTCTTGTATTTATAGCCTATAGTTAGTGGAGGTTATGATTACTCGCCGGTAAGTGCAACCGGTGGTCCAGTATTATCGATCGTAAGTGGGTGGTTAGGTGATAGTGGGAATCGGTGAGGATGGCGTTGGAACTTGGTTTCCACTTCCACGATAGTTCTCGGCAGCAGTGCCTCTCCGAGGCACGGCCAAGTAGGTATAGGGCAGGGTGTTCCGAGAGTCGAATATTTATCACTGCTTGGGAAAGTATTGTCGAGAAATGATGAAGAGGCAAAGTCTAGGCCCGCATCACGTGTGGCTCTGGGGTGGGCCGCTAGGTAGAGGGAGACTGGCCTTATAGGCCATGCACTCAGGCTAGGGTCTAAGGCCCAAAACAGGCCCTGATGCGGGGGCTGTACAATAGCCCCCCCTTGATTCGCTCCCCATTCTCGGGGGTGAATCAAGGATCACAAGGGGTAATTACTCGTCTGGGGAGTCGAAGGGTCAGTGCCCGGCTGTTGACGGATGCATTAATGCGTGCCTCAAAAGACGCGTTTGGAATTCATTGACGGCCTATCCGTCATCACTGTCTAACGGTTCGTGAACCGACGCGTAATGCGCATGGCAGTTGAAGCGGCGGTCAGCATGGATTTCTTGCCAGTGGGTTATTTAATGTTACCCACTTCACTCCTTATGCCTATAAATAGTCGCTCTTGTCACTGACCCTCACTTTTGCATTCCTCACTTTTCAATATCTTACTCTGCCGAGCATCCCTCCTTCATGGTTCATCTTTTGGCCCAAAACACACTTCCTCCTTAGAGCCCACAGTAAGTTCCTTTCCCTTTTCTTCCTTTTTCTGTTTGGCCATTTCATTCTATTCTTTGATAATCATAGCATTTTTTTTTTTTAAAACGCTTGCTTTGAAAAATGAGTTACTCTTACCTCCTTTCTTCCATAAATGCTCTGGCTAGATTTAGGGATGCCTATAATGTCCCTAGGGATGTAGACATTGCCTACTATAATATGGGTGATATTGACATCCAGAGGCGCCGTGGTGAAAACACGGTCTTCTTTCCCTTGATGGCCATTCTAGAGGGTAGGCTCAGGTTCCTGGTAGACCCTCTAATTCTTAGTACCCTTAGATTTTACGGCCTTTGCCCTAACCAACTCCCTTCCAACTTTTACCGGGTAGTGAGTTGCGTGAGTAGGTTGAACCAGTTGTACGGGTTACAACTAAATCATTATGACATTAATCAGATGTATAGTCTATGTGGCAATATCGAGTCGAATTATTATATAAAGACTAGGGATGTAAGGGTACAGCTCATTTCATGCCTACCAGATTCAAACCGAAATTCGGCTAAAGATTTCGTTCGGGTGAGCGGCAATTGGTTTGCCGAGGAGATCACCTGTGCATTTTCGCCGCGC
Source organism: Quercus variabilis (assembly GCA_030445155.1). Taxonomy (NCBI): domain Eukaryota; kingdom Viridiplantae; phylum Streptophyta; class Magnoliopsida; order Fagales; family Fagaceae; genus Quercus; species Quercus variabilis. Next base: position 53,407,656 of record CP129454.1, on the reverse strand, counting down.
GACGTTGGTCGGTGACTAACCTTTATCTACTTTGGTCTCTTTTGATTTTGGTCCGGGTGCGTAATCACTAACCTTTATTTCCTCTGTGTAGAGGGCAAAAGATTCAAGCCGGACCTCAGAGTGGTGCACGTTCGGGACCTGAATTTCGTGCTCAGGTCGGAAATCTTCATACATTCGGACGGACAACTCCGAGCGTCTCACCTTATTCTCGGTGTCAATCTCATCTACTCAACTTGGCAGGCGTTCAGCCAAGCTTTGTTAGTTGACAGCCCTCTCCTCTCATATATCGACGTCCGGCACGCAAACTTCTTTCCACCAAAGCTAACTATAGGCGAGGCACGTGATCTCGGCCCCCGGTTCATTTGTTCCGACGAGCGACAGCCAATACGTGACGAATTTGCAGAGCGTAAGAAACGTGCCCACGAGCAAATCCACCAAGAAGTTCCTGCTCAGCCCGAGAAACCTGTAGAGCCCAAGGTTACTGTTCGGGTGACAGAAGGAGCGGCCATGGAGTCCGTCAGTTCTTCCGAGACAGAGTCCGACCAAGGCGATGCCATGGTGGCCAGGAGGAAAATGACGATTGAACGCTTTGTCCCGAGTGCCCAGTCAGCTGCGCAGTAGCAATAAACCCTCGGCCAGGATGCATCGCCCCCAGCTGCCCCGGCAATACGTGTCCGAAAAAGGCCGCGAACGGCCGAGTAGACACAGACGAGCTCGAGCGACGCGCCCTGCATGCCGTCGACGGGTATCGTTATTCGGGAGCTGGTTATACATACCAGGGTAAATTTGGCATCCAGTTCCCAGGCTCCGATGGAGTGGCGACCCTCCTTCCAACTCGATGGCAAGCCCCTTCCAGCGACGGCTAGTGCGCGAGTATGGGACAAAGGCCATGGGGGCCGTGTCGCATAAAGTCTGGCGCGCGGCCTGCTTTTGCCCAAGGACTTGCATGCTTTTACGGAGTCGACAGACAAGTCTTTGGGGAGGCGATTGCAGTGGCATGCCATAGCGGTAACTGTTTCGTTTTTCTTTCCCATTCTCGGTTTCCCATTTGCTCATCTATGTGTACTTTCCATTTTACCTTATAAATTGAATTTTGTGTGGTCAGGTTGCACAAATGTCACACATTGTGGACGGTAGGATGAAGGATTTAGCCGAGGACGTTGAGCGGGAGAAGGCCCTGAAGGACGTCGCCGAGGCTACGGTGAAGGAGAAGTCGAAAATTGCCGAGGAGGCAGAGAGTAAAATTTCTACTGCCGCGAAGGCCTAGGCTCTTGCTGAAACGAAGTCTGAGGAGCTGGAACTGCAACTGGGAGGCACCGAGCTTAAATTGGCGGAGGCTCAGAGTTTAAACACCATGTTGGAAGGACAATTGGCCGATTCGAAGGCAGCGCTAGAGGCTCATGAAAACAAGTGGTATAACGAGGGGTTCACAGATGCCGAGAATTCGACGGAGCCGGTCATTCGCCAGGCCCATAAGCTCGAATATGAGGAGGGTTGGTTCATCGCTCTTCAAGCCTTGGGGATTCCTGAGGATTCTCCATTGAGGGATCGCAGCAAGATCCCTTTCCCGAGTATCCCCCACACCGAGCAGCCAGCGCCCCTTGTTATTGACGAAGAAGAGACCTCCAGCATGAGGGAACTGGTGAACGCCATTGACTCTCACGCGGTGCCGACTGATATGGAGGGGACCAGCAACCCTCATGTTGGGGACCGAATCGGGGAGGACGTCCAGTTGCCAATCCCTTATGCCGACCAACGCCCTCAAGAGGATGCATCCTCCGCTCATGCGACGGATATCTAAGTTTGAAAGCCAACCCTGCTTTATTTTTCCTTCTTTTTGAGAATTTAAATGAACGAAATTGCCTATGTCACCAGGTTGTGGTGACGAGATAATTTATTTATGTTGTACTTTCTTTATTTTGAGTTGCCGGGTTTTGGCAACAAAATGTTAGTTTGAGTTTTATGTCTTAATACGAATGCTTTATCGTGTTGTGTTCTTGCATTGACCGAGTAATGAATTCTCGTTGGTTGCCTCTGTATTGTGATGTGTCTGGCTATGATAAGGTTTCCACATGCTCGGCGACGGGACCAAACTGATGAATAAGCTTTCGTCCAAAGGATGGGTAAGGTTTCCACCTGCTCGGTGAGATGGATCGACCCGAGGACCAGGCTTTTGTCTTAGAATGAAATGACAGGTTTTTACCTGCTCGGTGATAGGATCGAACCGAGGGTCAGGCTTTTGTCCTTAGAGGGAATTATTCAGGTTTCCACCTGCTCGGTGATAGGGATTGAACTGAAGGTCAGGCTTCTGTCCTTGAACCCTTAAGGTTTCCACCTACTCGGTGATAGGGATCGAACCGAGGTTTAGGCTTCTGCCCTTAGAGTGAATCGTTCAAGTTTTCACCTGTTCGGTGATAGGGATCGAATCGAGGGTTAGGCTTCTGTCCTCGAACCGTTAAGGTTTCCACCTGCTCGGTGATGGGGATCGAACCAAGGTTCAAGTTTCTATCCTTAGAACAAGCTGTTAAGGTTTCCACCTGCTTGGCGATAGATCGAACCGAGGATCAGACTTCTGTCCTTAGGGTGAATCATTCATGTTTCCACCTGCTCGGTGATAGGGATCGAATCGAGGGTCAGGCTTCTGTCCTCGAACCGTTAAGGTTTCCACCTGCTCGGTGATGGAGATTGAACCGAGGTTCAGGTTTCTGTCCTTAGAACGGGCCGTTAAGGTTTCCACTTGCTCAGCGATAGATCGAACCGAGGATCAAGCTTCTGTCCTTAGGGCGAATAGTTAAGGTTTCCACCTGCTCGGTGATCGAAATCGAACCGGGGATCAGGCTTCTGTCCTTAGAATAATCGGCTAAGAATGAACCATGCTTGGTGACTGGGATCGAACTAAGGATTAGGGTTAGAACGGTGCAGATTTGCATGAGAAACATCATTAGTATAACTAACAAAACATATACAATAGGTTGCGGTTAACTTGATGCTCGGCGTATTGCCCATCAATGATAGTACTTCTTGAGATTATGGACGTTCCACAGTTGGGGCAGCTGTCTCTCATCTAGGTCTTCCAAGAAGTAAGCCCCGGTGCCGGCCACTGCAGTGACCCTGTAGGGCCCTTCCCATATCTGCGCCAATTTCCCGACACTAGTGTCCCGCATGTTGCCCACGACTTTTCTGAGAACCAAATCCCCAGCAACAAACTCTCTCGTTCTTACACCTCGGTTATATCTCTGGGCGAGCTTTTGCTGATATTCCACAAGCTTTATTGTCACCATTTCGCAGTATTCCTCCATCTTGTCCAAATATCCTACCATCATTTTGTCGTTTTGGGCGTGATCGAACCCCGTTACTCGCGCACTGCATAAATTCACCTCGGTAGGGATCACGGCTTCCGCTCCGTAAGTGAGAGAGAAAGGGGTCTCCCCGGTGGACCGTCTAGGAGTGGTGCGGTATGCCCACAAGACTTGGGGAAGTTCCTTGGCCCAGTTTCCCTTCGCACCCTCCAGCCTTTTCTTCAGCCCACTCACAATCACCTTATTCACAGCCTCGGCCTGACCGTTTCCCTGTGGATAAGCGGAAGTTGAGTACCTGTTTTTGATACTGAGACCACCGCAAAATTCTCGGAACGCCCGACTGTCAAACTGTAGCCCGTTGTCCGATATGATAGTGTTCAGCACCCCGAATCTAGTGATGATATTCTTCCATACGAATTTCTTTACTTCCACATCTCGTATGTTGGCCAAAGCTTCTGCCTCCGCCAACTTGGTAAAATAGTTGACGGCCACCAAAACGAACTTTCGGCCGCCCGTCGCTCGAGGGAATGGGCCGATAATGTCTAGCCCCCATCGTGCAAAAGGCCAAGGGCTGCTGATCGGGTTCAAGTGGCCTACGGGCTGATGGATTAGAGGGGCGTGCTTCTGACACTGTTCACACTTAAGCACGTAATCGGCAGCGTCTTTCTGCATCTGAGGCCACTAAAACCCCTAGGTCATCGCTCGGTGTGCCAATGAACGTGCCCCGACATGGCCGCCGCACACCCTAGAGTGGAGCTCGACTAAGAGCTCGCCCACCTTCTCCGGGCGTAAGCACAAGAGGTACGACCCTCCGAAGGACCTTCGATACAAAGTTCGATCTTCCGCCAACCAATACCGAGGAGCCGTCCTATGATCCTGATGCCCTCATTCTCATCACTCGGTAGACGGTCGTCAGCCAGAAAGTCGATAATGGGGTCAATCCAGCACGGGGTAGGGGTTGCGACGGCTGTGACATTAATCCCTGTCGTTCCCGAATCGCTCATTACCTTGACGCTCGGCTCTAAAATAAGCTCGACTTTGATCTGCCGCGATATCTCTTCGATCACTGATGATGCCAACGTGGCGAGGGAGTCGGCGTGTCTATTCTGCGTTTGGGCTACTTGAAAAACCTTCACCGTGTTGAAGTCGGCCATAACTAGTTTCGCCTGTTCTAAATACGCTTTCATCTGGGGATCTCAGGCTTCAAAAATGCCCAGCACCTGATTAACCACCAGACGCGAATCCGAATATAGTTCAACCTCCCGGGCCCTCAAGCTCGAAGCTGTCCTTAGTCCGGCAAGAAAAGCCTCGTATTCTGCCTCGTTGTTGGATGCCCTGAAACCCAATCTAAACGAGTGCTCTAGCCGTATTCCTTCTGGGGTGATTATAACAACCCTTGAACCGGCACCCGTGGAGCTTGATGCGTCGTCTACAAATACCTTCCACGAGCGAGCCTCTAGTCGGCAAACCATCTCCCCTTTCTCCTTGGGCGAAAACTCGGCGACAAAATCCGCAAGGACATGGCCCTTCATCGAGCTTCGGGGTCTGTACCGTATGTCGAAGGAACCAAGTCGAGTTCCCCATTTGGCTACTCGGCCAGTAAAATCCGACCTCTTTAATAGCGACTGTAATGGGTACTCGGTCAGGATGTATATAGTATGAGCTTGAAAATAGTGCGGCAACTTCCTAGTGGCGTGTATTAGGGCTAACACGAGCTTCTCCAAGGGCAAGTATCTCGTCTTGGCATCGACTAGGGTCTTACTGATGTAGTACACGGGTTGCTGGATTCCTTTGTCCCTCAGCAGCACAGCACTCACGGTGTGCTCGGATACCGCCAGATACATGAATAAATCCTCACCTGGCTCTAGTGCTCTAAGCATGGGCGCTCGCGCCAAATAATTCTTTAGATCCACAAAGGCTTCGTCACACTCTTCACTCTACCGAAATCCAGTCCATTTTTTTAGTAGTTGGTAGAATGGTCAGCAGCGATCTGCGAATTTTGAGATGAACCGATTAAGGGCTGCTAGCATCCTGGTTAATATTTGCACTTCCTTCGGGTTGCTCGATGGCTTCAGTCTTCTCACAGCTTCTATCTGGTTGGGGTTGACCTTAATTCCCCGCATACTGATCAGGTACCCCAGGAACTTCCTGGCCCCAACGCCAAACGCGCACTTCTCCGCGTTAAGGCGCAACTTGTACCGTCGGAGAACCTCGAAAACCGCCTAGAGGTCCCCTATATGAAGGGCTTTTTGTTTGCTCTTCACCACCATGTCGTCAATGTACACCTCGACCGTGCGCCCTATCTTGTCTTGGAACATTCTTGTTATCATTTGTTGGTAGGTGGCCCCGGCGTTCTTCAGTTCGAAGGGCATCCTCTTGTAGTGATAATTGGCCTCCGGGGAGATGAACACCATTTTTTCTTGATCCTCGGGCACCAAGGCGATTTGGTGATACCCTTGGAAAGCGTCTAGAAAGCTCATCCTCGAGTGCCCACTCGTGGCGCCCACCAGTTGATCAATCTTTGGCACGAGAAAAGGGTCTTTTGGGCAGTCTCTGTTCAGATCGGTGAAATCGACGCAAACCCTCCACTTGCCGTTCTTCTTTTTCACTACCACGGTGTTCGCTAACCAATCCGGGAAGAAGATTTCCTGAATCACCCCAGCCTTCTTCAATCTTTGAACCTCCTCTTTTACTGCCTCGGAGTGCTCCCAGGCTGATCTCCTCGGCCTCTGCTTTTTAGGGGTGAATGAGGGGTCAACTCCAAGTCTATGCACGATGAATTCGGGATCTACCTCGGGAACCTCGCATTGACTCCATGCAAATACGTCTACATTCCGTATTAAGAGGAGTAACATTTCTACTTTTTCCTGGTCCTCCATACTCTCCCCTATTTGGAAGTACTTGTCTATATCCGGCAACACCTTTACCTTGAGCATACTCTCGACACGCGCGACCCCCTTTTCCTCTTGCGGGCTCTGTAATTGCTATAAAGGCTTCCCCGACGACGAACATTTGGGGTCAGCCTAATCCTTCTGGTCGGTCTGCTCCTTCTTCCAATCGACCATGGCGATCAAATATTGCCTGGCCGTCTGTTGACTTCCTTGTATCACCGTGACACCATAATCGGTATAAAACTTGACCTTCATGTGCAGAGTGGACGGAATAGCCCCCATTGCATGTATCCATGGTCTCCCTAGAATCGCTGTGTAGGGGGAGTATGAGGCAACTATGATGAAGCTTACCATGACCTCCTTGCCCCCCATGTTCATGGGCAGAGAGATTTGCCCCTCAGGAACCACTATTTTCCCGTCGAACCCAACCAAGGGAGTGCTGTACTTCGCCAGATCCTCATTCCTCAACCCGAGCCCCCTGAATAGGGCCGGGTACATAACATCCGCCCCGCTTCCTTGGTCTATCATTATTCTCTTCACAACGAAGCTGCCAATCCTTGCCGTGACTATCAATGCGTCGTCGTGTGGCTGAATGGTTCCTTCCAAATCACTGTCGTCGAAAGCGATTGGCTTTTGGGTAGGTCTGATCTTCTTTGTGGGAGGCAACACGCCTGTACCTCCCTTCACAGATATTACTGTCAACACCTTCTTCCCCTTTGTTGTTGAAATGCCCTTTGGGGCGACGTGAATAACATCAATTACCCCAAGAGGGTGCGGAAGGGGATTCCCTCTATATGGAGCGCCATGCCCTGTTCCTCGATCCCCGGTGTTCGTCACAAATTCCTTGAGGTGACCTGCCTTAGCCAGCTGCCCGAGATGGTCCCTCAATACTCGGCATTGCTTGGTAGTATGTCCCCGGTCTTTATGGTAGGTGCAGTATAGGTTCTGATTCCTCCTAGAGGAGTCGCCAGCCATCCGGTTCAGCCATCTGAAATACGGCTCGTGTTTAATCTTATCCACAATTTTATGCACGGGCTCCTTGAACGTCACGTTCACCTCCCCTACCGGTGCTACTGGTTCTTGAATCCTCAAATTTCCCCGTGCCTTCTGTTGAAAACCGCTCTGCCGAGGATGATCTGTCACCTGTGCCTTGCCTTTGCTTTGTATTCTATCATCTTCTAGCCGCTTGTACTCCTCAATGTGCCTCATCAGCTGCCTCATATCCTCGGGAGGTTTTTTAGTTAATGATTCCCTCAGCCCCGACTCCTCAAGCAATCCCATTCTAAAAGTGCTCGCTGCAATCTTCTCGTTCTCTCCGCCAATTTCGTTGTAGAGCTCCCAGTATCGGCTGTCATAATCATGGAGGGTTTCCTCTGCCCTCATCTTCATAGACAGCAGCGCGTCCACCGGTTGCTGTTCCCGGCTGCACGTCACGAAACGGGAACCGAACTCCTGTATTAGCTCGGCGAAACTATGGATGGAGCCCTTGCGCAACCCGTGGAACCACCTCAAAGCTGTGGGACCAACGCTAGAGCGAAAAATCTTGCACATCAGAGCGTCATTTCGGGTATATAGAGACATCATCTGGATATAGTGGCTGACGTGCTCCACAGGGTCTATTTTCCCGCCATATGAATTGAACGGCGGGCGAATAAATCTGTTCGGCATCGGCGCTGGCTCAATATCTGCTGAGAATGGGGATCGAGCCGCCCTGCGCAGTGCACAGCTTATCACATCCATGGCTGCGTTCCTTGGCTGTCCCTCTGGAGAATCTGAACCCCGATTTTTGTATTCTCGCGACCGAGAGCGATTTCGTCGTCGACGAGATTCTGCTGAATAGGAGCGGTCTCGACGGCGACGGGACTCCCTCGAGTGCGAATGCTCCCTGTGGTAGTGGGATCCTGATTGACTCGATCCCATCCTGCGCCTCTCCTCCTCGGCGTCAGGCCTTCTCCCTCGGTCGTTTTGACCCACTCGGCGGCGCTTGTTTCTTGCTTTCACCTCCAGGGCTTGTACTAACCTTCGTAGCCATTTAAGCTCTTCATCCCTAGCGTCGGGCTGCTTGTGCCAGGAAGCATGGGATACCGTTCTCCCCGTTTGATATGACCCTTCTCCAAGGCCAGACCGCTCTTCTAGTTGCTCGTAAGTCGGATCCTCGCGTCTCTTCTGCCTTTGTTCCTGCCAGGTGGAGCCCCAAGAAGACCCTGCCAAACCACTCTTGGCGTTACCTCCAGACATCTTCTTGCACAAGAGTCTCGGCAGAACCACTGCTTAGTAGGATTCCCCACAGACGGCGCCAATTGTACGCACCCAAAACTGAAGCTTGTTGGGCTGGGCCTCACTTGGGCTCACAACTTACTTGTATAGTGGGTTTGGATTTCCTACACTGGGTCGTTTTTTACGCTAAGACTCAATGGGATCACTTTTCTTTCCTCGGGGGTCCGAACCACCTTCTCACTGCTCCCTCTCTGTTTACTCTCCTTTTACAGTTAATTCTCAAACCCCTGTCTTCTCAAAACTTCTTGTATTTATAGCCTATAGTTAGTGGAGAGGTTATGATTACTCGCCGGTAAGTGCAACCGGTGGTCCAGTATTATCGATTGTAAGTGGGTGGTTAGGTGGGAGTGAGAATCGATGAGGATGGCGTTGGAACTTGGTTCCCACTTCCACGATAGTTCTCGGCAGCGGTGCCTTTCCGAGGCACGGCCGAGTAGGTATAGGGCGGGGTGTTCCGAGAGTTGAATATTTATCACTGCTCGGGAAAGTATTGTCGAGAAATGATGAAGAGGCAAAGTCTGGGCCCGCATCACATGTGGCTCTGGGGTGGGCCGCTAGGTAGAGGGAGACTGGCCTTATAGGCCATGCACTCAGGCCAGGGTCCAAGGCCCAAAACGGGCCCCGGTGCGGGGGCCGTACATTAGGTATCACCATTGACAAAGCATCAAGAAAGGCCAAGGCTTTCCTAGCATTTACACTTCATGCCATGGCTGCTTCCATTTCTTATCTATATAATGAGAAATAGTTCTATTCTCTCTTGAATGTACAGAATTAATGACAATTCATTCACTTTTCAAATCTTATGTTGTGGCTTCCTCTTAAAGTCTCCATAGCAGTGACTTCGACACTTTTCTAGATTATGAGGTATGCATTTGTGATTAGCCTTTCATATTGATTATCATTGTATATATCTTTATTTGAATGCTCAAACTTCAGAAATAAAAACAACATAAAATTTAAAATTCTGTCTTTAGACTTGTGCAAGAAATTGGAGAGGCCAATAAGGAAAAGCAACTTGCGACTTGAATTTGATGCATTTTTTTTTTCCCTGAGATCAAGTTATGGATTTCAGTGAGAAATTTTCGATTTTTAAGTTTTCTTTCTATTTGTTTTTTGTTTATTTTTATCCTTGATAATTTTCTGATAATCAAGTGGAATAATATTGGATAGGCAGTGACTTCATCATATTCTGATGCCTTATCTGTTTTATTTTATTTTAATCTCTGGTACATTAGCAATAGGCATCATGGTGAAGAAAGGGGCTTCTAAAGGCAAATAAGATCAAATAGGGTAAAAGCTATTGCACACAAACTAATTCACACAGTTTTGGGGCGCACAATTAAAAATCATGACTTGCACAAGTTCTGTAGTTTGGACGTGCATGCAAGACTGTGTGAGTTAGTTTGTGTGCAATAAACACTATTCGTACAAATAAGCATTAAACGTAGTGGCATGAATGATGAAGGCATCAAGACTCAAACGTAGACAAGTGGATGTGAAATACCTCAGAAGAAGATAAAGGGCAAGTGTTGATTGAACAATGGCAAAAGTGGTCAAGCGTGAAGGTGAAGGTGAAAATTATTCAAGCGTTAGGTGAAGTCAGGTTTTATTTTATTTTTTATTTTTGGGTCTGTAGTCTTGGCTACACGATTGAGTTTGGTTTGAACTTAAGAGATTAAGGTCAAGATTGGATCAAATTAAAACTACCTGTATTAAAAGGAGTCACTAGTACTTCTAGCTTAGATCAATCCGTGAGTTTCTCTCTTAATCATTAAGATAAACTGATGGATTAATCAATAATATAAAAATGGATAAAAGATCAAAATATAATTCCAATTTTTTGGAAGAAGACAAGAGATAGATTATTGCAAAAAGTGCCCCATGCAGAGTGTATACTATCAAGATACAACGACATAAAGGAGCAATTTCTTGGAAGATGCCAAGAGATAGAGCAGGAAGTGCCACATGAGGAAGACTACTACATGTTTATTGACCAAAGCCAGTCAAGTTGACTCCGGATATACCTAATCCAATGGTAGGTGTTCTTGATGACTTAACTATGAAAAATATTGAGTTATGGAATTAGCTTATTATAGACTTTGTATATGACTTTTGTGATGGTTAGAGATGTACGTTGGTTTGATATAGAAGTTGCGTTGGCATTGGTTTAAAATGCTAGTTTTATTTATTTATTTTTTTATTTTTACAATTTAGCTTATTTTTGCTACTATTCAACTTATTTTTGTTATTATTTATGGGTTCTATGGCATTTTTTGATATTATTCATGGATTTTACTGTATTATTTCAGTTACTTTTTAACTTTATCTACAGTAATTTTAACAAAATGTTTTTAATTTCAGCTAAATAAGCTGCTTCCAAACTATAGTAGCCACAATTCGTCAAACACGTTTGAAGAAGTCAAACATTTTGTATAGATTAGCTTGTACAGATTATGAATATGTTAGTCCTGGAATATTTTCAATTACTGTGATGAGCTTTCCGTATGTATACTAAAATGATGTTGTATTTTTTAAAATATAAATATTTTTAAATGACATATTTACACTAATAAAAAAATTATATTATTTTTTTTTCTTAAGAAGATAAAGTGCAAAGTGTTGATTGAGCAATGGCAAAAGTGGTCAAAAGTTACAATAATGCAAGGCTGAAAATTATTCAAGCGTGAAGGTGAAGTTGGGTTAGAATTTTTATTTGTTTTGTCTGTCTTCTAGCTTAGATCAATCCATGAGTTTTTCTCTAATAAAGTTGAAGATTTACTTAACTTTTGGTTTTTTTATTATTTAAAATCTATTTTTTAATATAAAATAACAAATTAAAACAAATTTATTGTATTACTCAATGCCTATAGAACTAAATTAAAAACTATTTCTTGAGTGAAGCAAAAAAATTCTAAAAAATTATGATTAAAAATTTTAATAAAATTCTACATTTGAATCTTTAAATAAAATTTGAGTATAAATTTATTTACTTGTGGGAAATTAATGAGTTTTTTTAGTATTTGTGTGTGAGAGATTAAATGAGTTCTTTCACTCTAAAACTAAGAAAAACGAATTGTCACATCCAATGAAAAAGGTTTTCTTTAAATAGTTTTTTTTTTTTAAAAAAAAAAAACTATCTTTTATTTATTAGTGAATTGTAAGACTTAATTAATACTTCTAGTGGTACAAAGATATCAATATTGGTAAAAATTTAGAGGCCTTTTTTCTTTGGGACCTTACAAGGTTGCCTATTTACCTCACCCATTGAGCCTAGTTTTGTGATGCATTATTTTCTACATGGTAGAAATGCCATTAACATGCATTTTATTTTATTTTTACATAAATATATTTTTTCAAAATTAGAGTAGTATTTTTGACTTAGATTTTTAATATTTGTATATATCACATATAATATCTTGTATTATATGATACATGAATAGTCAACAACTTATAAAGGTTTTAAATATATAAGTATTTTTCTTACAAATTTGGGATTAATTCAATTAATGATTTCTTCTGCAATCACTTATGCAATATAATTATATATATTTGACTAAATATGTATTTACAATATTTACAATCAAATTGGTCACACTAAAAAGTTTGGTTTTAGTTTTAGTCTCATGAACCCTATAGATAAAATCTGATAATAATAAAAGTATATAGATGAAACAATCAAACGAAACAATTAAAGAGAAAAGAGGCAAACATAATGATCCCCCACACAATATATATATATATATATATATGTACACACACACAACAATACAAAACTCACAACCATGCACAAAAAGATATCTTAACTAATAGATGATATATCACAAAATAATACAACTTGCAACTATTTAGATCAAATAATTTAAAAAAATTACATAAAAAATTAGATGATCTAAAATATTTGTATCCAGGAGGAGTCTGCTAAAGGAGCAATTTCTTGAAAGATGGCAAGAGATAGTGCAGAAAGTGCTGGATGCGCATTGTACTGTATCAGTGAAATTGGTGGAAGAGAATTGCATGCGAACTATGCTGTACCTAAAAAGAAGCTAGCGTAAAAAGCATTGATTGACCCAAACACAAATGTGGTCAATATTTCTAATAATTGAGATTAAAGTTATTGAAGCGTGAATGTGAACATGTGAAGAAAGGACCTGGTCTGCATATTTTGAATCGCCTGCCCAGTATAAAGTTGGGCTTTTTGTAAATAGATTGATAATGATGGTTTCTAATTAATGTTATTATGAGCTTTGTTTAACCAAAAAAGAAATAAAGATATGATTGGATCGACAGATTCAGATCAAGATTGGGTTCGTATCAAAAGTATCTAAGGGTGCGTTTGGATACTACTTATTTTGCTAAAAACTGAAAACAATAAAAAAATAATTTTCGGTTATTGTTCACTTTTTAAATTACTAAAAAAAAAAAAAATGCAAAACGCAAAACATGGATGCCAAATCCAAACATATACTAAATCTAAATTTAAAGAAGTTACTTTTTTTTTTTTTTTTTAAATCTATGAAAAATCAAAATAAAATTTTGGATTAACCTATATGCTATATTAACCTATATGAACCCTCTGTTTTTTACCTAAATATTAAAAATACTTTAATCAACTAATTAGTAACATGACAATTGAAAAAACATGAAATACTAGACAATACATATCAATAGATTCAATGCAGTAATTTAATGCGATTCCTACAATATAATATACGCACAAGCATTGAACACCAATAAAAACTAACTACCATGCACAAAACCATATCTCAATTTATAGATAATATCACAAGATAATACAGCTTAAAACTATTTAGATCAATTAATTTCAATAAATTACCATAAAAACTGAGAATAAATTTTAAATGGAGTAATTTGATAGATACAATTATGGAAGGGGATTTGGATCTAAATTTTTGTTGTTGGAAATACTAGAATGTACCTATCAAATTAAACTAAAATGTTCTTACTAAAAAATTTATTTAAAAAATTGAGAAAATGATCTAAAGTATATACAAAAATTGCCAACAAACTTTTAATGAGTATAGGGAAAAATTGTATTTTGACCCCTCAGTTCAATTGGTCAAACCTGTACCTAACTTGTTTGCGTGGGATTGGGTTTTGGGTTTGACCCATTTTCCACGTGTTAGAAATTCCATTACTTACTAGATTTTTTTTAAAATTTTTTTGATTTTTTTATGAGTTTTAGTGAGTTGATGGGTTCGCGTTGAACTGTTGAAGTCCAATTTTGAACTAATAAAGAGCACTTGCATTTTGAGTGCTTGTATAATAAGAAAAGTATTATATTTTAGTTAATAGTATTATATTTTAGTTAATTAAGTCTAAAGTTCATCCACATCAAGATATATAAAATTGTATAAAAATACATTAGTATTATTCATTTTACTTTTTTATTTTTTATTACGTATATCAAAGAGGAAAGAAGAAAATAGATAATAATTGATAGGTATGAAGGAAAATAAACAATTAAAAATTAATATTTTAATAATATATAATGTAAAATAGGTAATTTATATAAAAATATGTTTAAAAAAAATTGTTATGTTAAAAAAAAAAAAAAAAAAAAAAAAAAACCTTATGTGAATGCTCTTAAATGTCTACCTTCTCACCCGTGACTGAAACAGACAAAACACCAAAGCCTCCCAGATCTCCTTCCATTGGCAATTCCCAACCTCTTTCACTTGTACTATTTTCCATTTCGTTGTAATCTCAAATTCCAAAATTGTAATTTCGTATTACCATAGATCATCAAGTGCATTAGTTCTCAAAGACGAAATTCAAGTTTTCACATTCTCAAGTAAGACTCTGTTCTGGAAATTATATATTCTTCTTTTTATTTATGTTTTCATCAATACTATTATGACTATTACTATCAATTTTTATGCTTTATAACTCAAACCTAAAGCTAATACCTCCAACTTGTACAGAAAGAAAGTTTTTTTTTTCTTCCCCTTTGTATAGGAACAAAATTGTTGTTCTCAAAGCTGTAATCTAAGAACTAAATCATCTTTCCAACAGATCATTTTTTGCTAATTCCCCTACAATTGTTGTGGTAATGAAAGTCTAAATGCTCACTTGATCATCTTAATAGTTGACACCAAACTTAGTTATAGCCTAAACCTCCAATTTTGATTTAAAGAATTAACATGACTACGTAACTATATATTTTAAAAATCTAAAGATTAGATTACATGTTCTTTATGTTCTAATTAACACACATGTAAAATTTCATGTCAATTAAATTTTATTTATTATTCGATCTATAAACTTATTTTTTATGCATAATTTCACATTATAAAAAATTGAAATTTAAACATTTGATTGATGGCATAAATATTGATTTTTTTATCTTCTAAAATTTTTGCAAACATGGAGGATACAGGAAGAGAATGTAATCTAACGGTGAATTTGTCAAATTTATATACAATCAAAAGTTGTTGAGTAGAGTTGTAACCTTGCGCTACGTTAAAATTCCTTGCCTTCATCAAAATAATTAAAATAAAATAAAATCTTTGCCAAACTTTGTCCATTGGTAATTAGATACTTCTAATATTTACACACTTTACAATTACGTATCATTAGAAAACGATATTTATACACACATATATTATTACACAATTCTTGATTATTACACCTTAGCCAAATGGTCTCTTAATTGTGAAGTCATTGGTTCTTTTGTGTTGGGTAGTTGTCCTTCCTGTTTTGATGATGTTATTAGGAAGGAAGCTTGTTGTATTGTGTATTTGTTTGTTTAATAAATTCTTGATTCATAAAAAAAATGTCATTTGCGCAAGCTGATGTTTCACTCTTCTATTGATAATAGTTTATGAATAATTTTAGACTTATATTTGAGTTATCATCAAAGCACGATGGCTAGGGAAATTGTGAGCTCCATGACTGAGGGAATTGTGAGCTCGATCACTGGTGAAATTGTAAGTAAGTTGATTTCATATGCTACTAAGCTGATCAGCAGTGCTCGGGGTTGCGAGGACGAGCTAAGAGGGATTCGTCAATCATTAACCATGATTCGAGCTGTTCTGACTGATGCCGAGAGAAGGCAAGTGAGAGATGAGTCTGTGAAGCTTTGGCTCCAGATGCTTGAAGATGTTGCTTATGAAGCTGACGATGTGCTGGACGAGTTTGCATACGAGAATCTCCGACAAAAGATAGAAGTTGGAAACCAAAGGAAGAGAAAGGTACGTGATATCTGTTCAACCTCCAATCCCGGTTTTTTCCGCCTCCCAATGGCAGACAAAATTAAGGCTATTCAGGAATCACTTGTAAGAGTAGAGGACTTGGCAAATAAGTATGGTTTTGCTAAATTATTGTTAGTGGAATCAGTAGATACTAACAACAAAATTTTCCCAAACCGAGAGACAAACTCCTTTCTTAATCATTCAGAAGTTATAGGAAGGCAAAATGATGTTTTGGAAATAGTGAACTTGATAACTAGTACAACCAATCAACAACTCTCAGTCCTTCCTATAGTTGGAATGGCGGGTTTGGGGAAGACAACTTTTGCAAAACTTGTGTACAATCACGAGCTAGTAAAGAAACATTTTGATAAAACAATATGGGTATGCGTCTCTAACGATTTCAATGAAAAAAGGATTTTAAGAGAGATTCTTGAATCACTTACCAATAAGTCAAGTCAATTACAAAGTGAGAATGCAATACTTCAAAACCTTCAAAAAGAGTTGCAAGGAAAAAGATACCTTCTCATTCTTGATGATGTCTGGAATGAAGATCATATGATATGGGATAAATTAAGCAGTTGTTTGTTAGGAATTAATTCTAATATTGGAAACAATATCATTGTAACAACCCGTAGTGACAATGTTGCAAAAATCATGGAGACAATTCCCTCATATCACTTAGAAAAACTACTTGAAGATGAATGTTGGTCTATAATTAAGAAAATGGTATCTTCAATTTCGTTAACTCCAGATTTGGAGACAATCGGATATGATATTGCCAAAAAATGTGGAGGGGTCCCATTAGCTGCAAAAGTCCTAGGGGGGACAATGGCTCGTAAAAATGAAAAAAGTGAATGGTTAGCAATTCAAAGCAATGAAATTTGGAATTTTCTAGGCATTAGCAACAAGATGTTACCAATATTAAAATTGAGCTTTGATCATCTGCAATCACCATCTCTTAAAAAATGCTTTGCATATTGTTCAATTTTTCCGAAAGATTATGAGATTAAAAAGGCAGAGTTAATTCAGTTTTGGATGGCTGAAGGGTTCCTTCAACCATCTCAAGGAAGTTGTGTGGTAATGGAGGATATTGGTAACATGTATTTTGATATCTTGTTGGCAAATTCCTTATTTCAAGATGAGAAAAAAGATGAGTTTGATAATATTATCAGTTGCAAGATGCATGATTTGGTACATGATCTTGCACTCTCAGTTTCAAAATCTGAGACCTTATTTTTGAATAAGGACTTGGAGGGTGACATCAGTCATATACGATATTTATTCATCGAATCTGATGGTAAAATTGTACCAAGAATTTCATCTTCAAAAGATGATGTTAGGAGATTGCGCACATTTGTTTCTAAAAATATTGTGCTTGGCAACACGTTATTAAATTTTATTTGCTTGCGTGTTCTAAAATTAAATGGAGACTCTATAAAAGAATTGCCAAGTTCAATTGGCCTTTTAATACATTTGAGGCTTCTCAGCGTCGCAAGTTTTTCCATCAAAGCATTACCAAAGTCCATCACCAAACTCTACAATTTGCAAACTTTAAGAATCGAAGGTTGCCCATATGTCAGAGAGCCTCTTGAAGATCTAAAACAATTGATAAACTTAAGGCATATTTATATCCCTTCTGGCTTTAATGAAAAACTTAAGGATATAGGGCAATTGACGTGTCTACAAACATTGCGATGTTTTATTGTGGGTCAAGATGCAGGTCATCGGATTGAGGAATTGGGATGCTTAAATCAACTTAGGGGAAAATTAAACCTCTGGAATCTAGAGCATGTGAGAGACAAAGAAGAAGGCCGAAGAGCAAATTTAGGAGAAAAGGCCAAAATATGCATGTTGCGATTTCACTGGGCCATACAGAGAAAAGGCAACTACGAGAATGATGAAGAGGTGTTGGAAGGTCTCGAGCCTCACCGATGTTTGAAGAGCTTAACAATTGATGGCTTTAGAGGAAAGAAATTCCCATCATGGATGTTGACAAGCCTTGATGCTTGGGATGGAATATTGCAATTTGGCAATTTAATAGAGATCGAATTTAGGAATTGCAAAAAATGTGAGGTTCTTCCCACTCTTGGGCTTCTACCCCATCTTGGGGTACTTACAATAGAAGGTATGGATGGTGTAAGACATATTGGAACTGAGTTTTACAGTAACTATAATAATGGAAGTGATGGCACTATGTTGTTCCCAGCTTTGAGAAAACTTAGTTTGGGTAGCATGCCCAATCTAGTGGAATGGACGGATGTGATGGAGCCAGCAACAACAACAGGCCTAATGGTCTTTCCTTGCCTTGAGGGGTTGGCCATTGAAGGTTGTAGCCAACTGACAAGTGCTCCATGTCATTTTTCGAGTCTTAAGAAATTAGACATTAGTGACATGCTTAGCACGACATTTGAAAACATTATCAGCAAGCTTACCACACTCACGTCCCTCGAGGTTTGTAATATTTCAGAACTTGCTTGTCTGCCAGAGAAGTTATTGCAAAACAATGCGAGTCTCATGTCTCTGATGATATCGGGATGGGCCGATTTGGAGTCCATCGTGTCACATGATAATGTATGGGCCTTCTGCACCTCTCTTCGATCGCTTAAAATAGAACGCTGTTGGAAATTACAAATTCAAGGTGTCCCATCCCATCTTCAACGCTTGGAGATATGTGGGTGTGTTATTCTACCTACTGGGCTACAATCATGCACGTCTCTTACCCTACTAACAATTCAGTTTTGTGATAAATTGAAATCAATTCCAAATCTAGGACAATTGCATTCTCTTACCCAATTAAAAATTAGGTATTGCGATAATCTGATATCAATACCTGATTTAAGAGGATTGCATTCTCTTATCGAGTTACAAATTTGGTATTGTCCTAAATTGACGAGTCTCCCAGAGGGGTTAGAATCTCTCACCCGCTTGAAGACTTTGGTGATTGGCGAGTTTTGTAAGGAGCTGGATGATTTCCCGAGTCTCGTTTCTATCGAACACTTGCACGCATCCCTTCAACATTTAGACTTGAAAGGGTGGCCTAAACTTAAGTCTATACCGGACAATATTCAAGTCTTGACTGCCCTTAAAAGTCTCTACATATCTGACTTTGATGGCATGGAAACTTTGCCTGAGTGGTTGACCAAGCTTTCTTCTCTTCAAACTCTGCGCATCTTCAGTTGCTCCAAGTTAAAGGAAAGTTGTGCAATTGGTGGAAGAGAGCGGTACAAAATTGCCCATATTCCAAATATCATGATCTGGATATAAGTTTCTGAAGCAGTTTGAGCAAGCGGTATGTGTAGTGAAATCCACTTATCATACTCTCATTTAAATCAATATTATATTCTTAATTTCCCCTGATTCTTTTCTCTCTTTAAGTTTCCGCCAAATTCTTTTGTTTTTTTATTTAAATGTTTTGTCAATTTCTGATTAGATCATTTAAAGTACCCCGAATTGCATATTCTATTCTCTTCTATCATTGAATTTAATATTCGGTAGTATTTTTATAAAGTTATACGCTTGCCATGTCCTGTTTTGCGCTTCTTTTCTTTTTTTTTTTTTTTTTTTTTTGAGAGGAGTGATTGTTGACTTTTTTGTGTAAATAGTGCACATCAGTGGGTCCCGTGTACTATTTACGAGACCCACAAATCTCACTTTTTAACAACTTTTTCATTAAAAATGGGTCTCACGGTATTATTTATATATTTAAAAATTATTTTACTATAGTATTTTTAGTTTTTAGTTTTTAGCTGTATCCAAAGGGATCCTTACCACTCTGGCAGCAACCACAATAAGCAATATCCAGCTTTTGCTGTAAAGTGAGCATCACGTTGGCAATAAATTCTAAAAAATTCTTGACCAATTTAAGAAACCTTCCACTTGGCTAACACCAGAGAACATCTCTTTAGTAAGGGAATTGGACCTCTTGAGGAGAGAAAATGTTAACCCATGATCCACTTAAGTATAGTATGCAGATCTTGTATGAAACCATCCATTCTACTGGAGCAGAATGTTAGGGCCATTAGTAACAGAAAATAATTAGTTTTAATTCACAAAATCTAAATCCATAAAATAAGATCCACTCAAGCCATCAAAAACAAAAAACGAGAAAAACATGAGAAAATTTATACAAAGAAAACTTCTAATGCAAGTATTGCTTTTGACTTTACAAAGTTCTACAGTTTATAAGGTCTTAAAAAAAATTATATAAATAAATTTAAGAGTTTATCTCTTAAAGAGATTAAGAGAGATAAGCTCTTAAAATTTTAAATCCACCAATAATTGAATGGTTAAATAAAATTACAAAATAGTAGTGGGAGTATGTTATAAATTTTAATAGCAAAACCATAGGAGAAAACAAGTTTGGTTGGCAAGTTAGATGCCTCCACGCCTAAATTGTAAATTGTATCCATCCCAATGTTTAGATTATATGAAGGTTTGCCCAATTGAGTGCTAGTCCAACAGTAATCTAGGTACCACGTCCACGCGTTTTGTGTTTCAGCTTTTTTTTTGGGGACCAACGCCTGGTGCACTGTTCATGAGACATGAATAGTGCAAATAGGCAAATGAACCGTGTTTTTTTAGTGTGAACAGTAATTGAAAATTATTTTTTTATAGTTTTCAATTTTTAGCAAAATAAGCGGTATCCAAATGCACCTTAACAATTGCACATAGTCTAGTGTGGGTGTCAATTTGATTCCTATCTGATTGAAGTTCATTAAAATTTTGTGAATTCCCCCAAGTCTCATCTTCTATTCTTCTTATTTCTTTATTTCATTTACTGTTTTCTGAAATTGTTGATATTATGGAATGTACAATTTGCTAGTGTCGTTGGACTAACTTTTCTCTCTTCAACATTTGGTACTTATAGGATGGAAGGACCTTACTTATCTCCCTAAAGTGGATTTCTTGCGTTTGATCACCAAATTGCTATATGCCTATCCATTCATAACTGTCTCAAAATTAAATAAATAGATGTGTTCCGGGCGACTACACATCCTAGTCCAAAGATGGGGAATGGTTTAAAAAGAGGAATCTGTTTGAAGTTCACATATATATTATTACAACAGTATGTGTGGTATGTTTTCTTAAACTTAATCCTTGTCTCTTCTCTGATGCTTTACCTTAAATCAACTGATTCTATTCATAATTGCCCTACTTTCTTCCTATCTCAGTTTAGTTTCCCCCAATCTTTTTCTTTGTTAATGAACTATATTTTCTTGATGTGCATGTGCTAGTGACAACATATATATTGTATTCAGCTGGAAGAACAATTTGACTAATTCAATGGAGTTTAGTAGAAGTTTTTAAAGTTGGTAAGGTTTTATTCTCTTCTCATTTATGAAGTATTATATGAATCCAACAAATATACTATTCATGCCAAATGATCCCCTCTTCCCTATCACTTTTCCTACAACATATACAAACCTGTTGCATAGAAAAAGGAAAAGAAAATTTTGTCAATCCAAAATATTCTATGAATTTCTTTTGACAAGATTAGTGTTGGTAGTATTTTATTAGTACAACTGGAGCAAGAACTTAAGAAATTTAATATTACTTATATCCCAAAAATTGGGACCACCATATTGTAATAATACAATACAATATATGCTTGAAGGTAACTAAACTTGGCAAATCATCACTGTCCTCATCTTTTTCCTTTGTTTTTTCTATCTAAATTGTTGACATGTTTCGTCTCTCTTATGAATCTAGCAACATCTTGTGTTCTTTATTTAGCCATTCAATCATTGAAAACCAATGGGCATATACATTAAGCTTTTGCATTTGGAAACTTCAAAAGCTAGCTAATTAAATTGAGCATTAGAGATTGTAAGTTCATATATGCAAAACAAAGTAAAGGATTTATTCAAATTATAGAGGGAATTGTTGTTCTTTTTCTTGATTATAGACTTTCTCAGTTTTTGAAGTGGGCCCTCTCAGGATGGGTTCAACTTTTGAAGAACTTGAGGTTCTATTCTCCTTCAAACTCTGGAAACTTGACTAGTGTGTGAGCTCAATTGAATAAATTCTGCAAGTTTTTGGATATTGATCCCTAGCCACATACACTAACAACAATAAATTGAGGAATCTTTTGTGCTTGTTTCATGTGCTACAACTATGTTTTCATATCTGAAGGTTATTCAGACTAATCACTACATATTATAATCCTTTGTGTACATAGTTGGGTAACAATCCTTTTGCATTTGTGGAATTTAAATTGTTTTATCTATTACTGATGGCCCTAGTATCCCATTGTAGATGAAATGGGAAGATTCTACTTAGGAACAACATATAGCAATTGTGATCCCTCGTAGCTGATGTATGTGCTCCCATACAATGCCTAACCACATTATGGAAGCTATTAGATATTTGATTGTCCAAGATTTTCATCATTAAAAGGAAGGATGTACCGAAGGTAATGCCCCGGGTTTTCCAAGATTGTCATCTAAAGCAAATAGACTGTTATGTCACCCACCTGGAAGCATCTTGAAGCTTATGTGATATCAGAAAAAGCTAGTGGTAAGTCCATCCAAAATTGACTTTCTGCTCTGTCTCTTCTCTAGTACTAGTATTTTTTTTTTTTTCATATAAGAATAAAATACCAAATTTTTATTCATAAATTATTTGTTATTTCTTTCTTAATATATTCACTTTCTTCAAGTTTTTCTCATAATTTGGGCATAATGTGTCTATAGGAAGACTTGATTCTTGAATTTCAACCGAGGTCCACTAATGGATGAACAAGTTTGTGTACTTCAGTGTCTGACTCTCTTGGGAAGGTTTTGTTAATTTCTTTTTTCTTGCCCTTCCCCCAACATAATATAATGCATGAAAAATGGGTTTTTTTTTTTTTCTTTTTTAAAAAATATATTATAATAATGCTTGCATAAGTGTCATGGATAAAGTTTTAATTCACACAAAATGATTGATATTTTCCTAATATTATATTGTTCTTGAGATTTAGCCAATTATCAAATTTTCTTTTGTACTTTTAACAATTGACCCGATAATTGCTCTCTTTTCTTGAAATCTAGCTTCTCAATTGTAGTTCAAAGTTCTAGGATTATATTTAATATGGTTAGGGCATTATAAGTTCAGAAAAATATATATATATATATAGCTAAAGGGAAAAGGGAAATTGAGGATCACTAATTACCAAGCACCTATGTCATATTCAAAAATGAAAAATAGTCACTTTATATCAATACTAGCCATAATGTGCTCTTCTTGACGAAATTCAAGGCAAAAGAAGGAATATAATATTTCCTTCTGAACTCAATCAGGGCGGTAAGGATAGGAAAATATTTGAATTCTTCCCCTACTTATTACAAATTCCAAGACCTGCAAAATTTTGAGGTGAGTTTGTAAGTTTAGATAATATTTCATCTTTATTATATTGATACAATTTATATCCTCAGATTGTGTCATTAATATTGATTGTGTTAGGGTGGGGCAGTAAAGATGGAGTGCAATCCCTCTCTTTGGAAATCTAAGTGGAAGATTCGACACAGTAGTTGAAGTTTTATTTTAACTTATAGACTTGTGAAGCCTTAGATTACAGTTGAAACTGTATATTTTTAATGTTCACTTTGAAAAGAAGAGAGAAGTAGTTAATAGTGGACCAAAGATAAAAGATCATTCTCTTCGAATCACAATAGATGAACTTTTAAATTGATTTCATTGCTTCTTTGCTTTTTGCTAAAATTTGTATACTATTTACTAAATTTGTTGTTCTCTTTCAAATTCATTGTTATGTTATATTTCAATGGAAAATTGACAGCAATGGGGAGCTTGGTGACGCGTGCATGTTATATGGAGTTCTTTAAGGTAATGTAATTTGCTCTTTTCCACGTTTTTCATTTTGGAACTTTTTTTTTCTTTACCATTTTCTAATCACCGACTTGGATCAATTATTGGGTAGTGTTTCATAATCTAAAGCTGAGACTCTATGCTATTTAACACTTCTGAGACTGGATTACACATTGCAAAATCTAAGTTTTCTCTATTACTGAAGATTCTCATTTGCTGTCAAATGGGGAAGTAAATGTGCTGAATTGCATACTCATTATGACTTTCTAGTTACATACTCTGTATTATGGTGTTATCTGACTTTGGTAACGTAATCTGGATCCATAGAAGAATGAAAAATTATTTGTTGAATTGTTGGAGGAACTTGCTTCTTTTTATTTATTTATTTATTTTTCCTTTTTTTGTTTAAAGGTTGTCTGACATTTCAGGTTGCACACAAATCAAACATTATGTGGGTGGTGACCTATGCTCAAGTTGCTGCCTCATCTTTTTCAACAAGTGTAAGTAACATATTTAAAAATCAAAGAGTTGACAAGAGAGAGTGGATGCCTTTCCACTATAGTTGGAGAACCTTTCATTTATTTGATGAGCTGTCTTTAAACAGATGCAACCGGCAAGAAGGGGGTGGTACCTTGCTAACTGGCAGATGCTGGAAATACTTCATTTCCCAATTAGAGTTCTTGTACTTCAGCATAGATAATTTAAGATTGTAAATATCTAGATAAAATTTTGATTCCTAATCTAAGCTCAAAAGAATCTAAAATTAGTATTTTTTTTTTCTCAAATGTCCTTTTGCTTAATATTTCACTTTGAAATAAAAAAGCTAATGCACTTATTTTTTTATAGTTTTCTTAGAATTTTTGTTTGTTTATATGGTTCAACACATTTTTCTGCATAGCATACTTTAGATCTTCAAATTTCCTCCCTACAACAGAAATCAAGTATTTTCATTTGAAAAATCAATTTATAACTTCTTGAGATTGTGTGTGTGTGTGTGTTATGTGTTTATTTTGGGCTACCAACAATGTATTGATTGGGGCTCTTTAGTTTCTATTATATTGTCTTCATTTGTTAAGTTTTGACTTAGCAATTTTGGATTAATTAAGGCTATTTAGTTATTCAAATTTCAGACTTCACCAAAGTTTGTTGATGTTCTGAATTTATATGAAGTTATTATTGAACTTGAGAAATAATCAATGAAAAAGTTTTTATTCTATTTTAATTAGATTTGTAGATGAACTTAAAGTCTGGTTTACTGTGTAGTGTACAATATAAGGAAGTTCAACTTGAAGTTCAAAACAAATTGAACGAGTGGGTTAGCCTATTTTTTCTTTTGAGATCAAATTATAATGGTCAGTAAGTTGTATTACTTATGATTGAATTGCTTCAAAAGTGATTCTCAAGCTACATTAAATTTATTGTCTTGAGTTTTCTTTCTTCTTATTTTTTCTTCAAAAATTTATGGTTGCAGATCAACTGGAACCATAACTTGTGTATGTATCTGTAATTGTTGATTGGGTATATTCAGTATCACCAGCGACAATGCATCAAGTATGGCCTAGGCTTTCCTTTGGTTTACACTTTATGCCATGGTTGCTTCCATTTCCTATCTATATAATCAGAAATAGCTCTTTTCTTTCTTGAATATATTCGGTTTCTGACAATTCGTCCCCTTTTCAATTCTTATGTTATGGCTCTCTAACTTAAAGTTGTCGTAGCAGTGACTTCAACACTTATATAGATTCTGAGGTATGCATCTGTGATTAACCTTATATACTGTTATTATCATATATATCTTTATTTGAATATTCAATCTTTCGAAATAGTCAATTACAGAGACTATGAAATTCTGTCTTTAGATTTGTGCAAGAAATTGAAGAGTCCAATAAGGAAGAACAACTTGAAACTCGAATTTGATGCATTTTTGCCTGAGATCAATTTATGGATTTTGGTAAGCCATATAACTATTCTTGAGTTTTCTGTCTTTTGCTTTTTATTTACTTTTATCCCTGAGACTTTTCAGAGAATCATTTCAAATAATATTCAATAGGAAATGACTTTAGCACTTTTATATACAACATCTGTGATTAGTCTACTTACATACTGATGATCAATTTGAATGTTCAATCTTGAGATATAATCAATGACAAACTATAAAATTTTGTTTTTAGACTCTTGGCGGAAGATAAAGTTCCCAATAAAGAGGAGAATGTTGAAATTTGAATATGGGTTTTGGTAAGCCATTTTATAATTTCTGAGTTTTCTTTCTTTTCTTTTTTTTGGTTTTTTATCCCTGAAAATTTTCTAATGATCATTAATTGGCCTTAAGAATGATGACTGTCTTTCTCCAGCTTACTGCCCAAACATAGAATGGATAGCTAATGTATTGCATTCAGCCAGTGACTTCAACATTTTACCGTACATTGAGGTATACATATGGAGATTAGCCATCTTATACGCATTGATTTCATTTCACAAATAGTATCTTCTACATCTCTACCAAAGCATTGAATAATACAAACTTCAATTAATGTTTGCAGTCTTCTCTTTTCATCAGCCTAGCTGTCCTACTTAAGAGGCCAACTTGTTTGCTGTCATACAAATGTTTGGAGGATATTTCCCTACAGTTAGTAGTTAAAGTAATTGACGTATTTCTATGTAAGTTGACTTATATTTGTTATCAATTAGTAACATATGGTTTAGACATTAATTGTATTACTAACAAATATGGCTTTAAATTTCTAACAAGTAAGTCAATTAAGTTGACTTATATTTTACCCGTAACTAGCCAACGATGCAATAGTTGAGAACATCTTTTCCCTGATCACATTTTTGTTTGGATAAGCAAGAAAAATAGAGGGAATAAGAGACTCAAATTAGTGACATTTGTTTCATGTGGCATAATTATTATTCTTTAGGTTAAAAAATAGTGTGAATTTCAATCTTTATATGGCTCTTCCACTATAATAAGAACGGCATCACCCAAAGAATTAATTTGGGAGTATAGTACATGATTTACTGATATTAAAAAATTAAAACAATAATCAGAAAAAAAAAAAATGAATTGAAGATGCAAGTTTAATTTGGTTTCAATGAAATTGTTGTTTATGAGGGCCATGTCCATTCTTTGTCTTTTTTTTTTTTTGTTTTCTTTTTTTTTTAAAATTAATTGATCTTTTAATATTCATAGTATGATTTTTAGGATACTTCTCCTTTAAGAAAAAATGTGCTTAAAATATTTTTTTTCTCAATTTATTTTGAACTATAGTAATTTTTAATATTCAATTAAAAATAATTATACAATGATTTTGGATCACAATTTAAGTATAATAACCTAATGTACAATGCAATATCATTATTTTTTTAAGGACTATATTTTAATTTTAATTTTACTCAAAAAATGTTATGAAAATGTTATGAAAATATTGTGGTTGTAGCACTTCTCTTAAAATTAAGCTTTTTAATCTTCTGTCAGTCTTTAAAACAATATTTTGGATATTGTCAAACAGTCTCGCCCAGGTCCAACCAAGTCGGAGATCAACCAAAAAACTTAGTTCCAAGGTAAGGTGTAATGCTACCTAGATTGTTTAATTTTCATATAGATTTATGTCATGAAAAAAGAATAACTAGTTCTACTTTGGATGACAAAGGGATTCCCTTAAGCATCTTAAGGAATTGATCAATGATTAAGGATATTGGTATTGATTTTTTTAAAGAGAATTATAAAAATTTTATTCATAAGATGAAACTGATACATCATGAGAAATAGCTTGCTCTATAAAACTTGGAAGCATCCATGTCACATAGTTTGAGATGTCTCTTGCGTCAACATGGAACCCTAACCAAAAAAATCCATTATCAATAATAAAAATGTCACATATTCTCACTAACTATCGGAAACATATATTAAACCAAATCCTTAGCACATTGAAAGATGCTCTCACACTAATGCATAAGCCAAAACTTTGTTTTTTGTCCCTCACACACGCCTAATGCAACAATATCAAACCCTTCACTTTGCTTATTAAGTCCCTCACACACACCAAATGCTACAACATCAAACCCTTGTATAGCTGCTGCCTATATCTAATGAGTCCACTTATGAACACAACCATTTATATACTTAATTTCACAACTTATTGAGTTGTGCGATTGTGAGTGATTTATGTAAAGTGATGGATTGTACAAGGCAAAAAATGTATGTCTACCACTCATAATCACATAAGTTAGCAAATTATAAAATTGGACATATGATTGGCTATATCCCTACACTTATTATTATTATATGATACTTTTGATACTTTTTGTGTGAGAATCAATACTTTTGGTGAAACTAAGAATAACTCAATGGACAATGAATATGAAATAATAAGTCCACATAGGCAGACTCCATTCCCTTAGCACATGAGGGTGGATCTCTATATGGGACTCATGATTTGGGCTCGCTCTTCACATGATTCACATGAAGTGGGGGTTAGTTTGTTGAGTACCAATAATTTATTGAGATGATGGCAAGAGAAAGCAATAAGCCAATAAGTGCTATTTATGTGCACATTGTTTGACCAACTATTTTAAAGGAGGGACAAAAAATTAATTTTAAGCAAATAAGATGAGTTAGAAGCAAGCTTAGTCAAACGCACAAGCATCAAGAGCCAATGTAGAAAATTTCAAGTGAATTATCCAAAAAGAATATAAAATGTAAAGTGTTTATTAAACAAAGTGAGGTTTCCATCTTGTCAGGCTATAAATGAACCAAGCCATTCATAAATAGCTCGGGCTTGGCTCGATAAAAAACTCGTTCATGTTTATTTTGTTTATAAACAAGTCAAATTTAAGCTTTAGTTTTAGATTTTTTTTAATAAACGAGCGGAACCCAAGTAAAATATATTATTCATGAACAAGCTTGTGAACACCAAGGTTCAATACAAATGTAACAAAACAAGTTGAGCTTAGGCTTATTTATGAGTTTGGTAATAAAATTGATATGAGCTTGACAAGTAAACTCATATCCTTCTAAGATTTTAATTAATTATAAGTTGAGACCACTCATCCAAACCAAATAGACTAAATAATAAACTTGATATAGGCTTGATAATATACTTGTATTGGATCTCAAACTCAAAAACATAATATTAGGCTTGAGTTTGGGCTTGATATTGATATTGAGCTCGAGCTTGGCTTGACCAATGAATGAAGCCAAGCCAAACCAAGCTCAAGTTGTTATACTTTATAACAAGCTCAAGTTTGAACATTATTTGTAAGCTCATATCAAGATCAAGTCAAGCTTGAACATTCTACTTTTGCTATTTAGTCAAGTTTGAACATTCACTACTCGACAAAGCTTGACTCGTTTACGGCTCTTGTGCACACAAGACAAGATTGGCACATAGCTATATTTTATGCTAAGTATAGGGGTGTCAATTTGGGTTAGCGTGTCATGTTCGTATCGTGTTAAGGTATAGATATTCGACTAAATGGCTGAACCCTAATCCGACCCATTTAATAATCGTGTCATGATCCTTCAACCCTAACCCGACCTGTTAATAAGGCGAGTTGACCTGACCCAACCCATTTAGCACGCTTAATAAACGAGTCATGTTAGGTCGACACGAATGTAACACAACCCATTTCAACCTGCATAATATTAAATATAACATTCATTTAGAAATAATTTTTTTTTTATATCCCAAAAAATAGTGCATACACTTCAAGTTTTCAAACCACATTCAAAATAATATAGTTCAACAAAAATATAACATTCATCTAGAAATAAGTTCTTTACACTCCAAAATAAGTGCATACATTTCAACCCAAATTCAAAATAACAAAGTTTCACAAAAATAAAATAACATAATTCAACAAAAATATAATATTCTTGGAACTCGCCAAATGCTAAGTATCAATATTGAAAGAATTTGAGCAAATAGTAGACTAATCCTGACTATGACCACAATTATCATCCATAGATTCTTTGTTGATGTTCAAATTCATAACATCTTCCACAAGCTTATCCAATTTCATTTGTGTAAGTTCTATGCCCAAAAAAAAAAGTATTAGTAATTCTAGAGTCTATAAAGTTTCAAATTTCAATTATATCCCTTGTAAATTTTTGTAATTACTCACTTTTCCTTTTAAATTTAAAATATATATTGGATATAAAAGGTATTTGACAAATTTAAAATAAAATAATTATTTTATTTGTTAGTTAAACGGGTTGTCTTAAGTGAGTCATTTCGGGTTAACACAAATGAATTGGCGTATCAAACGTGTCTATTGCGGGTTACACGGGTTAACCCGTTTATAACACGTTTCTTATCGTGTCACTTTCGAGTCGACTCGTTTATGACTCAAACCCATTAAGACCCAACCCTAACCAGAAAAAACCCGTGTCGAGTTCGTGTCGTGTTCATAGGTTGGGTTAAACATTGACACCCCTAGCTAAGTATTAGTCCTATGTCGCCTCTATTGTTCAAAAGAACTAGAAGGAAGCCAAACTCCATTGAATAAGATGATTTGCAAACAAATATAAGAAAATCTAGAATCACAAAAAAAAAAAAAAAAAAAAAAAAAATTATCACAACTCTTATGTAGTAATCTATGAATGGTGAAGAAAAAATAATGATCATCCATGTGGAAGTGATAGGCAACAACTCTCAATTTATCATATTAAAATTTTGGCAAAGTTGTGACAAAAAAAAAAAAAAAATTTTGTGGTCCTAGAACAACTAAACAAGCAGAGACAAAATTAGGATCTTAATTAACTTTTGTAACTTAAAAAAAAAAAAAAAAAAAAAAAAAAAAAAAAAAAAAAAAAAAAAAAAAGGTAATACATATGGTTACCCAATTAAATTCATACACATAGTTATTTTGAAATTAATTGTCTTTGAAAACTATAACGGTGTTTGTATTTTTTTGGTTGATACTTGAGTTTAATCGGGGAACATACTTAATTTTTGCTCTTTAATAAAAAAATTACAAATTGATGTGGCAATAATCGTGATTACTACCACATCAATAACATAATAAATAAATTAAAAAAACCAAACCTACTTCCAACTTTATTACAAAATATTTAAAAATTAATGTCATAATAAATATAATTGGCGCTACATCAACAATGTAATACATTTTTTATTATGTTTAAAAATTTGATACATCTATTTTGTAAATCGTATGTATTAAATTTTATAGTAGTTTTAGCATTATTCTAAATAAATTTCTTTGACCAATCAATGAAAGAAAATACATCCCATAAAAAATAATAAATAAATAAAAAGAAAACACACAAAATAACTTTGTGATTATTTGTATTTTTCTTTCGAAAAAGTCAAATATTATAGTTATATTTCCCATAAATTATCAAACAAATAAAATTTCTATATATTATCTATTTATATATTTAATATTTTGGAATTAAAAAATTTATTAATATCACCATGGATAAATAATTAAAAAAAAATCAATTTTTTTTAACTTTGGATCACAAACAACTTAACAACAAAAGTCATTTGAATAAAGGAAAAAAAAAAACGTTTCTAAAAATACCAATGGAAAAAAAAAAGTATTTTTTAAAAACAACACATCTTACCGGCATATTTGGTCTTATAATCAGTCACATAAATGTGAAGCCTAACTTTTTTTTTTATTGGGTTCTTTCACATGTTTTTTGAACAGGTTTCTCTTTGAATTAGTTTAGAGAGAAATTATTTAAATTCTCCTTACATTTTTTTTATTAAATATGAATTTTGAAAATTTAATTGTTAGATTGCATATATATATATATATATATATTTATTTATTTATGTTTTTAACATGTGTAAGGTCAGATTTGGTGGCCCAAGCCCAAGGAGGGACGGATTTGGAGCCCACTGAACCCAAAACAATGAATTTGTAGAGTGTGGGTGAAAGAGCAAAGCGAATAGCAAAAAACGACAGTATACCACAGCCACACTTGTGGGGGAACTTGGATTAATATATGCTCGGACGAGTGTAAGTATAACGTCCGATGAGGTGATTTCCCTTGGAGGGTTACAACTCTTGGTGCTACAGTAAACAATACACTTTTTTCTCTTTCTAAATTTTTCCGTCCCTCTCTATTAGGGGGCTTTCCTACTTATATAGTACCTCCTCACTCTATCTTGATTGTCCACTTGTTCATCATCCAGACATCCACTTGAGTGCTTGTCCCATCAAGGGTGTTCCCTAGCCTCATGTAAGTGGTGATAGCAGGCTGATACTGTTCAGGGGTCTTTTCCACATTAATGCAGCCAGAGAGGTAGGTGTGGTGTATTTAATGCGGTGGTTGAGGTGTCTCTTAGATATTTCTCCGATCCAGTTATTCGATCGCGTCCGAGGCTCATTCTGTCACCACGTCAGTCGAGAGGATCACTCGGGCTACAAAAGGTTGAATGTCAGACCAAGGGTCTTCGGATCCGAGGGTATTGGACTCCTCGGATTGTTGAACATATCCTCGGATCATGGCCGTACCCTTCACCAGACGTCTTCCTCTCGGAGCCTCACACTAGGCTTTTTCATCTCTTCTGGAAATGGTGGGCCGTAGATAAGACCTTGGGCCTAATGCCTTTGGTTGGGTTCTCCTCCCCCACAATAGCCCCTCAAAATTGTAGTTTTTCCTCACGTCCGAAGGGAAAAAGTATGATTTTGACCTGCCACAGAACAAGGAGCTTGAGCGCAGGCCAATTCAAGCTGGCACGTGTGTGGGGGGCCTTGGGATAGGCGCTTCATTAATGCCGTTGCGGTTTCCACATTCCCAAGCCGCTGCATTAATTGCACCAGGTGGCGCCTTGTCCTTTGCATCCAGCGGTGAGCGATTGATCTGACGGTTGTGGTCTTTTCCTTGGAATTTACGCGGGAGTGCCCCTGACCCTTCGCTTGACCCCGTATAAAACCTCAGAGGAGGTTACCTCCTCCTCACTTTTGCAAACCATCAGACGCTCCAGCAAGAACAGACGCACCGCTCAGCACAAATCCTTCAGTCATTGCTTTCAAGCCTCCCTAGAATCATCACGAACCCTCCTACGAGCCTGAAATCATTTCTCAGATTTGTCCCCGGTGAGTCATTGCATACCAACTCATTTAGTTCTCTCTTCGGTCAACTATTTCTTTTAAGCATTATGGGAAAGCTCGAGTACATGGTGGATAGCCCGGAACGACTAGAGGCGTTTAGGGCCACATATCGCATACCCCCCAACGTGGGTGTGAGGTACTGCTCCCCGGAAAAGATACTAACAGACTGGGAGACGGGGGAGGTGGTGATCCCCCTCATCGCCTTCAAAGAAAGAGGAATGACCATCCCCATGGGTCCCATCACCACTAACTACCTCTGGAACCATAGGCTCACTCCCTGGCAATGCGCGCCCAATATGTTTAGGATCCTAGGAGCAATTGAGGACCTTGAGCATCACATGGGGTTGGGCCTCACCTGGCTAGATGTGGTGCATATGTACGAATGCCACAGTCAGCAAGACGCTGGGTACTATTTAAAATCCCGGTCGGATGTTGTCAGGCTCATTTCCTGCCTTTCCAAGTCCAACAAAGGGATGAAAGACGACTACGTCATTATTTCGGGCGCCTGGCATGACGGCAATGGTTGCCCGACCAGGCGTGGGGAGCCAGGTGGGACATGTTAGATTTAGGCACTAACTGTAGACTTGGGGTCCTTGTTTTTCAATGGTTTTTGATTTCGCCTCTCTGCTTTTGAGTTTCTAACCCCTCTTTTTTTTACTGCCTTGCAACAGATAAGAGGCACGTTTCTCCTCGGCTCAGCTTAACGAATGTTGCCGCCCTCAACTACCTTTTGAGGTCAGAAATCTTCGTGAGCGAGGACGGGCAATTACAATCGGCTCCCCTTATTCTCGGATATACGGGGAAGCCGAAAGGTTTCCAACCGGTTGGCAACACAATCGTTCAGGGCGATCATCGCCTAGCCCGAATTGACGTTGGTCGGACGGGCTTCTTGGCGCCATACGATCTTGAACCTGTACCTCGCCCGAATCCTCAGAACGTGCCCCCCGTTGTTCAACCCCTCCAGCAAGCTCTCCCCGGACAAGAGATTGAAGGTGAGGGGGTTGGCTTTTCAACTTCCTCACTAGAAGAGCAGATAGGCGGATTTCAGTTCGAGGGAGAAGCTTCAGGAGTACAGCAGGTGGTAGAGGTCTCTGACGCCGAGGAAGAAATTTACGAGCGGACAGGCGCCCGCCTTAATTTGCTAGCCGCTCACTTAGAGGATTCCTCGGACGAAGAGGATATGGATCTGAGGCTTCTGATGAAGGGCAGAGGCCAAAAGCCCGAGCCGAAAGGTGCTGGGACCTCCACAGCAGTGGTGACACTTCCTCCTGCGCCTACCCAAGTCCCTGACCCAAATTTAAAAACAATGCCGAAACTTCAGAAGAAGAGACTCCACAATGAGGTTGGGGGAAAACAGGTGCCACCGGCCAAGGGGGTTAAGCAGCAAAAGGTGGCAAAGGACAGCCGGTCACATAGGGCCCCCTCCATCGAAAGCCGAGAGGAGCCCGTAGGTGCAGATGTGCGCCGAGGAGTGGGACCTCGAGTCTGGTCTCCAAAATTGGAGTTGGACGGCGCCCCAATCCTGTGGGATACCTCCCTCAGGAATTACGATGGAGGAAGGGCAGGTTATGTCGCCGAGGCCCTGCAGCAGCCACTTCTTCTCCCACACGACATGACTTCCTTCAGGCGCTTCACCCGGAAGGAGCTATTCATGTCCCTTAAAAGGGATTTGGCCATGGTAAGTGCACCCCTTCCAAGTCGGGGTTTTTCGTTTAATCGCCTTTATTCCTTCTTAGCCTGATACTAGATATGTTGTTATGCAGCTCACCCAGCAGGTTTATGTGGCCGAGGGGTTGAACGAGGAGTCGTCGCTCAAAGCCCGAGCGGCATCCCAATCCCAGCACGAGGCGGAGGCAGCTCTCGGCCAGCTCAAGGAGGAGTATGCTCGGATGTCTGAGGAGCTAAAAGGGGCGCTCTCTGAAAAGCGAAGCCTTGATGCCGGCCTTAAGAATGCAGAGAAGCAGGCCGAGGAACAGCGCAGCCAATTACGCATGTCTGAGATCAGCCTGGCAACTGAGAGGGAGCTGGTGAAGGGTCTCAAAGCTGAGCTGCAGAAGGCCAAGGCGACTGCCCAGGTGGCTGAGCAAAATGCCAGGCTGGCCAAGGAGGCGGTTGAGGCAGAAAGGAAGGCGGTGTACCAGATGGGGGTAGA
This sequence comes from Quercus variabilis, assembly GCA_030445155.1. Lineage (NCBI taxonomy): Eukaryota > Viridiplantae > Streptophyta > Magnoliopsida > Fagales > Fagaceae > Quercus > Quercus variabilis. The sequence continues at coordinate 53,372,933 of CP129454.1, read as the reverse complement.
GACAACTACATCCCAGCTTGTGGAGCAATTCGCCTCGGTCAGCCGAGACTACTGCCTCATAAGTTGGGGCAAAGCCCTGGATGCCGCTGGAATTCCGGACGACTCAGAGCTGAGGTTGCCTGGGAGCGTGTACTATCATCCTGAGATTCGAGAGCTCCCGGAAGCAGATCCTCCTGCTCAGATTCCAGAGACCCCTCAGGAACCGGACGACATGGGCAAATCAGCTGAGCCGGCCAAAGACAAACACGAAGGTTCAGGCAAAGAGAAGATTCTTGCTGAGGCCCAAGGCCACGTTGCTGATCCTGGGCTTCCTCCGGCAAAAGAATAGATGCGTAGGCTCTTTTATTATAGATGCGTAGGCTTTTTTTTTTTTATGGAATGTAGACTCTCGGCCTTTTATTATTGTTATCATGGACATGGAATGATTCTCAATTTCTCCTCGGTGCTTCTTTTAATACACGTTCTGTAACTTATTATTGTCACACGCACATTTAGGATTATGACATAACGCAAGTAATTTGACTGGTGCCATAGTGATCGAAACTAGTATTGAACAGGATAAGCCGAATAAGAGGTACCGGTGAGCGCTTATACGGGCTTCGCGTGTCCAGTTGTTAAACATGGGTTATTGTCCCTCGGTTTTAATTAAAACACTACTAAGGCATGTATAAATGAGAATTTGTCTAAGCGTGATCAGGAATATCCTGCACGATGATGTATTCGTGTTAATTAATCCTAGTCATCTGGTCCGACTGCTGCAGGCATGACTGGATTTAAGTTTAAACACTAGAACCGTAATTGAGTGCTAACTAATCCAAATCATCTGGTCCGAGGACTACAGGCATGACTAGATTTAAGTTTAAACACTATAGGACCGTAATTGAGTGCTAACTAATCCAAATCATCTGGTCCGAGGACTACAGGCATGACTGGATCTAAGTTTAAACACTAGAACCGTAATTGAGTGCTAACTAATCCAAATCATCTGGTCCGAGGACTACAGGCATGACTGGATTTAAGTTTAAACACTATAGGACCGTAATTGAGTGCTAACTAATCCAAATCATCTGGTCCGAGGACTACAGGCATGACTGGATTTAAGTTTAAACACTAGAACCGTAATTGAGTGCTAACTAACCTAAATCATCTGGTCCGAAGACTACAGGCATGACTGGGTTTAAGTTTAAACACTATAGGACCGTAATTGAGTGCTAACTAATCCAAATCATCTGGTCCGAGGACTACAGGCATGACTGGATTTAAGTTTAAACACTTGGTTGACACAGTGAATTGACACGTTGGCCGACGAAAAAGGCTTGATTAATAAAAGTACTTCTTCAAGTTATTTACATTCCACGGACGTGGTATTACGTGACCATCTAGGTCTTCCAGGAAATATGCCCCGATGCCTGCTCCAGAGGTGATGCGATATGGTCCTTCCCAATTGGGTCCCAGTTTTCCCCAAGCTGGGTTCTTTGCTGTGCCCACAACTTTCCTCAGCACTAGATCACCAGGTTCTAGGGGTCTTGGCTTTACGTTAGCATCATAGCCTTGCCTGAGTTTCTGTTGATAGTGTGCCAGCCTAACCATTGCATTCTCCCTCTTTTCCTCGATTAAGTCTAAGTTCTTCTGCAATTGTTCGTCGTTGTCGGCTGGATTGAATGTGCTAGTTTTTATCGTTGGGAACACAGTTTCCAGAGGGATGACAGCTTCAGCTTCATAGGTCATTGAAAAGGGGGTCTCCCCCGTAGACCGACGAGGCGTAGTTCTGTAAGCCCAAAGCACGTGCGGCAGCTCGTCTACCCATCTGCCCTTTGCATCATCTAACCTCTTCTTTAAGCCATTCAGTATGACCTTGTTGACGGCTTCCGCTTGTCCATTTCCCTGGGGATAGGCTGGAGTGGAGTATTTGTTCGTAATTCCCAACTCACTGCAGTAGTTCCTGAATGCCCTGCTATCAAACTGCAAGCCATTGTCTGAGATGAGAGTGTGAGGAACTCCAAACCGAGTGACAATATTCTTCCACACGAACTTTTGCACATCAACGTCTCTAATATTGGCTAGTGGTTCGGCTTCGACCCACTTGGTAAAATAGTCTGTTCCGACCAAGATGTACCTCTTGTTTCCAGCAGTTTTGGGGAAAGGTCCCACAATATCCAAGCCCTATTGGGCGAAGGGCCATGGGCTAGATAGCGGATTAAGATTTCCTCCTGGCTGGTGAATGTTTGGAGCGAAGCGCTGACACTGATCGCACTTTTTGACGTATTCATGTGCCTCATTTTGCATGTTAGGCCACCAATAGCCTTGGGTGAGAGCTCGGTGAGCCAAGGACCTCCCTCTAGTGTGGCTCCCACAGATTCCCTCATGCAGCTCTTCCAGCAATATCTCTGTCGCCTCGAGGTGTACGCATAACAAATATGGTCCCGAATAGGAACGTTTGTACAGCTTCTGGTCCTCGGATAACCAGAACTTTGTCGCTTTCCTCCGAACTTTATCAGCTTCGTCCTTCCCTTCAGGCAAGATATCTTCTTTGAGGAATTTGATTAAAGGATCCATCCAGCAAGGCCCTGCCCTGACCTGGTGAACCTGGACTGCCTCTGATTTTGCTTCTGTAGGCTTGAGCAAGTCCTCGACGAGGATGATCCTCGGCAGGTCCAGCGCCGAAGAGGTGGCAAGTGTGGCTAAGGAGTCAGCGTGTGAGTTGCCACTTCGGGGGATATGCAGCAATTTGAAAAAGTCGAACTCTGATTGGAGGTGTTTAACACGGCTCAAATACCCCTGCATCCTTTCGTCCTTTGCCTTAAACTCGCCTTGTACCTGACCTACTACCAGTCTTGAGTCCGAGAACAACTCCACAGACTTCCCACCCATTCTTCGAACCATAGTCATTCCCATCAGCAGGGCCTCATATTCCGCCTCATTATTCGTTGCCGAGAAGTCCAGCCTTAACGATTTCTCGATAATGATTTTCTCAGGGGATATCAGTACTAGCCCAACTCCGGAGCCTCTATGATTTGCCGCGCCATCGACGTACACTTCCCAGTAGGAGGGATTCTGTTGGGAGATCATGCCAACTGATTTTTCATCCATGCCTGATGGGGGCTCTACTTCTTCTACTTGGGGCTCCGTGAACTCGGCCACCAAATCCGCAAGAACCTGTCCCTTAACCGAAGTGCGGGGCATATACTTTATATCAAAAGCCCCTAAGATTGTACCCCACTTAGCAATCCGACCAGTGTAATCGGCGCTTCAGAGTACCACTTTGAGTGGTAGTTGTGTTAGAACGATGACCGTGTGGGCTTGGAAGTAGTGAGATAGCTTCCGCGTGCCAAGCACCACTGCTAGGATAGCTTTCTCTAGAGGTAAGTAACGGACCTCGGCCTCGTGCAGCGACTTGCTTACGTAATAAACAGGCCTCTGCACACCAGAGTCCGATCGTATTAGCACTAGACTCACTGCATAGGGGGCTACAGCGATGTAGGCGAACAGCACCTCGTCGGGCTCGGGGCTGGACATGATGGGTGGCCGAGCCAGATAATCTTTGAGTTGCTGGAATGCCAGAGCACACTCCTCAGTCCATTCGAATCCCTTCCATTTGTTGAGCAGAGAGAAGAAAGGACGGCATCTGTCTGCCGACCTGGAGATGAACCGATTGAGGGCCGCGGTCATTCCGGTCAGTTTCTGGACCTCCTTGGGATTCCGAGGAGCACGTAGATCGTTGATGGCCTTTATCTGGTCGGGGTTGACTTCGATTCCCCTGTGGGTGACCATGTATCCCAAAAACTTGCCGGACCCTACCCCAAACGAGCACTTAGAAGCATTTAAACATAGCTTGTGCCTTCGTAGGGTCTCAAAAGTAATTTCAAGGTCTCTTATATGCTCAGCTACGACCTTGCTCTTCACCACCATGTTGTCTATGTAAACCTCGATATTTTTGCCCAGCCACGGCTCGAACATCCTCGTCATCATCCTCTGGTAGGTAGCTCCCGCGTTCTTCAAGCCGAACGGCATCACTTTATAGTGGTAGTTGCCAATAGGGGTGACGAAAGCAGTTTTCTTTTGGTCCTCCATGGCTAATGGTATCTGGTGGTAGCCTTGGAAGGCGTCCAGAAAGCTCATCCGAGGGTGGCCGACAGTGGCATCCACCAACTGATCTATTTTCGGCATAGGGAACGGATCTTTGGGGCATGCCCTATTCAAATCCGTGAAATCTACGCATACTCGCCACTTCCCACTCTTCTTCTTCACCACCACGGTGTTTGCGAGCCACTCGGGGTAAAAAACTTCTTTGATAGCCCCAGCTTGTTTGAGTTTCGCTACTTCATCTCTCACTGCATCAGCATGTTCCTTGGATGGGCGCCGAATAGGCTGTTTCTTGGGGGTGATTAGGGGATTCACCTTCAGGTGATGGCATATAAACTCCGGGTCCACCCCGGGGGCTTCATACGCACTCCAGGCAAACACATCGAGATTTTTCTTGAGGAACTCTATCAACTCCTCCTTCTCTTGAAGAGGCAGCTGAGATCCGACTTGGAAGAACTTATCAGGATCGTCTCCAATGACCACTCTAGTCAGCTCCTCACATCGAGTGTCTTCATCTGGCTCTCCGGAGGGAACTCCTCGGGACTGTAATTGCTATAAATTTCCCCCCATCGCGTCCGAAGACTCGGCCGGGACCTTATGCTGGATGGCAGCCACCAGGCACCGTCGGGCGGCGGACTGGTCCCCTCGGATCTCGTGTATCTGTCCTTCCGATAGATATTTGACCTTCTGGTGCAAAGTGGAAGGAACGGCTCCAAGCGCATGAATCCAGGGTCTGCCCACGAGTGCCGTGTAGGGCGAATATGCGTCCACAACTATAAAGTCCAACTCTACCACCTCGGAACCAGACTGCACCGATAAGCGTATCCGGCCTTTTGGGATAACAGGGCGTCCTTCAAAGCTCAAGAGGGGAGAATCGTATGGCGTTAGGTCTTGGGGCTTCAGGCCTAGCCCCTTGTAGAGGTCCGGGTACATTATTTCCACAGCACTGCCCTGATCTACCATCACCCTTTTCACATCGTACCCCCCTATCCTGAGGGTGATGACTAGTGCATCATCGTGGGGTTGGATGGTGCCGATCTTGTCTTCATCCGAGAATCCCATGATAAATGGGGCAACAGACTCAGCTTTCTTCGGTCCTCGGCATGGCTCCCCAGCCGATGGTCGGCCTACCAACATGACTTTCAATGGCCAGGACCCTGTTCTCCCCGGCGCGGCGAGGACGACATTTATGGTGCCTAGCGGCGGTTTTGAGGGATTAACTCCGCGCGTCCCTGAACCCGCCTGCCCTCGGCCGCTGGAAGGATGTAAGAGGTGTTTCAGTTTACCGTCGTGAACCAGCTGGTCCAAGTGATCCCACAGGCTCCTGCAATCTTCCGTGGTGTGCCCGTGGTCTTGATGATACTGGCAGTATAGATTGTGGTTGCGTCTCTCAGGGTTTCCTACCATCTTGTTCGGCCACCTGAAGAACGATTCATTCTTGATTTTTTCCAGGACCTGATGCACTGGCTCTTTGAACACGGTATTAACTGTTTGAGGATTCGTCGATCCTGATTGCCCTGCAAAGTCTCTCCTTGGTTTGCTGTAATTATAACGGTCGGATCGCGAATCCCTCCTATCTTGAGAGACAATCTTGTCCTTTCCCTTGCCCTGCTGCCGATCTTCTTCAACCCTCTTGTATTTCTCTATGCAGTCCATTAGCTGTCGTACGTTCGTGACCGGTTTGCCAGATAGAGATGCCCTCAAACTATGGTCAGTGGGGAGGCCTAGCTTGAACGTGCTGAGGGCCATTGCATCATTGTTGCCTTCCACCTCGTTGAACATCTCCCAGTATCTGTCTGAGTATGCCTTCAATGACTCAGACTCCTGCATAGACAGTGACAACAACGAAGAAAAAGGCCTGGCCACCCTTCGGCACGTGACAAAACGGGAGCCGAATGCCTGAGTAAGCTCTTTGAAGGAGTTGATGGAGCCCGCCTTCAGACCATCAAACCACCTCATGGCAACAGGCCCCAGACTGGAAGGGAAGACCTTGCACATAAGAGCCTCGTCTCTGGAGTAGACAGCCATTCTCTGGTTAAAATGACTCACATGCTCCACGGGGTCAGTTTTACCATTGTAGATGGTGAAAGTGGGCTGGTTAAAACGCCGAGGAAGTCTGGCCCCATCAATCCTGCGGGTGAAGGGTGATTTAGATATTTGGTTCAGAGCCCTATTCATGGCATCGTTCTCCATGTCTCCATGTGACGGACTCCTACGTTGTCGCTTGCGATGGGACTCCTCCTCATAAGTGTAGGACTCGCTGGCTGGTGTCCTGGATTTATGTTGATAAGAGACATCCTGTTTGTCATCAAGATCATCCTCAAAGTATGAGGAGGCCCGTTTCCTCTTTGCATAGCGTAACTCCCTCTTTAGTTTTTCCACCTCCAGCTGCAAGTCACGGTTCTCCTTTGCATGGGCCATGTGGCTTCCGCCCTGTGATTGGCTTTGGCTAAGATGCACAGTGTGTACACTGCCCTCACGATTTTGTCTCCTCTCCAAGTTGACAAAATGGTCCACGTGTTGGGATGCTCTGGATTCTGCTTGTTGTTCACCTAGTCTTGCCATTATCAACTGTTGTTTTCGCTCTTGCACGTGCTCTTCCCACAGACGGCGCCAATTGTAAGGTCAGATTTGGTGGCCCAAGCCCAAGGAGGGACGGATTTGGAGCCCACTGAACCCAAAACAATGAATTTGTAGAGTGTGGGTGAAAGAGCAAAGCGAATAGCAAAAAACGACAGTATACCACAGCCACACTTGTGGGGGAACTTGGATTAATATATGCTCGGACGGGTGTAAGTATAACGTCCGAGGAGGTGATTTCCCTTGGAGGGTTACAACTCTTGGTGCTATAGTAAACAATACACTTTTTTCTCTTTCTGAATTTTTCTGTCCCTCTCTATTAGGGGGCTTTCCTACTTATATAGTACCTCCTCACTCTATCTTGATCGTCCACTTGTTCATCATCCAGACATCCACTTGAGTGCTTGTCCCATCAAGGGTGTTCCCTAGCCTCATGTAAGTGGTGATAGCAGGCTGATACTGTTCAGGGGTCTCTTCTACATTAATGCGGCCAGAGAGGTAGGTGTGGTGTATTTAATGTGGTGGTTGAGGTGTCTCTTAGATATTTCTCCGATCCAGTTATTCGATCGCGTCCGAGGCTCATTCTGTCACCACGTCAGTCGAGAGGATCACTCGGGCTACAAAAGGTTGAATGTCAGACCAAGGGTCTTCGGATCCGAGGGTATTGGACTCCTCAGATTGTTGAACATATCCTCGGATCATGGCCGTACCCTTCACCAGACGTCTTCCTCTCGGAGCCTCACACTAGGCTTTTTCATCTCTTCGGGAAATGGTGGGCCGTAGATAAGACCTTGGGCCTAATGCCTTTGGTTGGGTTCTCCTCCCCCACAACATGCATGTCAAATTTCGTTCCAATCAGGTGTTATTTATTATTCAATCAATAAATTTATTTTGTATACATAAATTTTTACCACAAAAAGTTGAAAGTTAAACATGACATTATTGATCTTGCTGGCATATTTGGTCTTACAATTAGTCACATAAATGTGAAGCCTAAATTTTTTTTACTAGGTTCTTTCACATATTTTTTGAACCGGTTTCTCTCTAAATTAGTTTAGAGAGAAATTATTTAAATTCTCCTTACAATTTTTTTTATTAAATATGAATTTTGAAAATTTAACTGTTAGATTTCATTTTTTATTTTTTATTTTTTACGTTTTTAACATGCATGTCAAATTTCGTTCCAATTAGGTATTATTTATTATTTGATCAATAAATTTATTTTGTATACATAATTTTTTACCACAAAAATTTGAAAGTTAAACATGACATTATTGATGTAGTTTTTATTTTTATTTTGTTGAAATTTACAGACAAAAATAATATAATAAGTATATGTAATTTAATAATTATATTTTCAAGATTCAAATCTCACAAAAGAAAAAAAGATGAGTTTTAAAAAACAACTTTTATATATATAATTTTTTAGGGGAATAACTTTATATTTTTGGAAATATAAATAATAAATCCACCCTGAAAATAAAGAATCAAGAAATTCAAGGGGGGCATGGCCCAAGGCCCCTTCGTGTAGCTGTGGTTCCGTAGCTGCAAACAAGCTTAGTCAGCAAGAGACGATGCAGGTGAAGTCGAAGTTGGGTCTGACCTTCATAGATTAATGTCAATATTGGATCAAATTAAAACTACCTGGATTAATTAAAAGCTGCTTAGATCAACCCATAAGTTTTTCTCTCTTAAACTTTAAGATAAATTAATGGATTAATCGATTAATATATAAAAATAGAATAAAAAAAGATCAAATATAATTCTAAATAATGGCATCCAACGGGCGGAGTCTGCTAAAGGAGAAAATACAGTGCACTAATTAAAAGCTGCTTAGATCAACCCATAAGTTTTTCTCTCTTAAACTTTAAGATAAATTAATGGATTAATCGATTAATATATAAAAATAGAATAAAAAAAAGATCAAATATAATTCTAAATAATGGCATCCAGCTGGCGGAGTCTGCTAAAGGAGAAAATACAGTGCACTATCAAGCGACAAAGAAATAAAGGAGCAATTTATTGGAAGATGACAATTGACAAGAGATAGATTAGAGCAGAAAATACCCCAATGCACGGTGTACTATCAGGAGACAACGAAGTTTGATATAGATGCTCTTCAAGGTTGCCAAAAGAAAAGTTAAAAATAGCGGCAAGTACATAATACACCCAGCATACGCTGTGTCATTGTCATACCCAGCACATATTATGGCCCAAAATGCCAGGTCTGTAGTTGATGTTGCTGTTTGGGTGGAAGACACCCCACCTGTCATTGAGCAACAGATTATGTATGATGTATCCCTCTTGAATGTTGTTATTGATTAATGAATGGGAAGTTTATTTGGTTATAAAAAAAAAAAAAAAATACCAGAAGTTATTGAATGAGAGAAACTTTGCTAAATCAATACTAGTAAATCTTTCTACAAAAGGCTTTGTAAACACAACTTATTCCTAGTGACAGAGAAGAGAGAACATTCTAATGCAAGCTCATGTCATGAGCAGCTAGGGATGAACGCAACTTGAGCTGCCATGAGGGATATGTAGCAAGCATTAATCAACAGTAGGATATGAATAGTCACCATCTTAAAGGTTTCTTGCATTGGCAACTAAATGTATATTCACAGCACCAAAAAGTAATACGTTGGTTTAATGTAAACTGTATAATTCTTATGGTCAGGTGGGTATTCGGTTAGAGCAGTTACTGAGCTCATAGCTTGGGTTAACCATGTCTAACTTGCACATGGAATGTTCCTGATTTTTTTTCGCTGTTACATTAGCAATAGGTCATCATGCTGAAGAACGGGGTTTTTTAAAGCAAATAAGATCAAACAGGGTAACTGCTATTGCACACAAACTAATCCGAGTCTGAACACAAAGCTAATCTACACAAATTTCCTTTCCACCCTTGAAACCAAACAACGAAAATCTCTTCCTCTCCCTTCCTTTCTTTTCCCTCCCGCCAATCCAAACATATTGTAAAAAGATTATGCTTGAAATCACGATTCAACACAGTTTAGCATACACGCCCCAAAACTACATAACTCGTGCTTTGAAGTCAGATTTCGTGAAAATACAAGTTCTGTAGCTTTAAGGGTGTTTGTGCAAAATTAAAATTGTGTGGATTAGTTTGGGTGAAATAAACATCAATCAACGAAGAAACATGACGAGCCAACGTAGACAAGCGCATGTGAAATGCCTCAAAAGAAGATGAAGTGTTGATTGAACAATGGCACAAGTGGTCAAAAGTTAGAATAATCAAGCAAAAACTTTTGCGCTGAGGCCCCCTAATGCAAGGCTAAAAATTATTCAAGCGAGAAGATGACGTCGGGTTAGTTTTTTTTTTTTTTTTTTTGGGTCTATCTTGGCTACATGATTGAGTTTGGGTTTGAACTTAATAGATTAAGGTCAAGATTGGATCAAACTAAAACTACCTGGATTAATTAAAAGGAGTCACTAGTAGTTCTAAGCTTAGATCAACCCATGAGTTTTTCTCTCTTATGCATTAAGATAAACAATTACATAAAATGGATAAAAAAGATCAAAATATAATTCCAAGTAGTGGCATCCAGGAGGAGTCTGTCCAAGGAGCAAATCTTGGTAGATGAGATGAGATGACAAGAGATGCTACAGAAAGTGCCCCATGCACAGTAAGTGTACTATCAATAGACTACATGAAATCGGTGATCGACAATTGTCTGTAAAGTACCTGAAAAGGGAAGAGTAGCGTAAATGGTTGATTGAGATAAAAGTAGTCAAAATTTATGATAATTGAAGTGAAATTACGACTTAGCAATTAGTTGGGTTGAATTATAGGATCCAGGTTGTATGGTAGAAATGTCATTATCATGTATTTTATTTTATTTTTTCATAAATATATATTTTCAAAATTCGAATTTTTAGGACTGTTTGATACTTGTGTTTAAATATATATTTTTAGTTTTTAAACAATATTACACATATTTCACATACTTTTTTTATTTATATGTATTTTTAAAAAAATTGAAAACTGTTATTTAAACACACATACCAAACGGGTCCTTAAATTTTTCATATTGTGTATCACATATAATATCACGTATTATGTGATATATGAATAGTCTACGACTCGTAAAAGTTGTAAATATATAAGTATATTTCTTACAAATTTGGAATAAATTCAATTAATGATTTATTCTGCAATCACTTATGCAATAGAATTTTTTACCTAAGAGAGTATATTGTATAGTATAATTTGCCTTACTATTTCTTAAAAGATATCATAACTTTTTAGGCGTGTTTTTATATTAAAACTATTTTCATTTTCCCTTATGCGTGTTTGTTTTTAAAAATAGTTTTTTAACCAATGCTCTTAAGGCATTGATTAACATTTCTCTTAATAATATTTACAAAGAAATTGGCCACACTTACAAGTTTTGTTTTAGTTTTGGTCTCTCGAACCCTATAGAGAAAATATGATAATGATAGAAGGATATAGATGAAACAATCAAATGAACAATTAAGAGAAAGAGTAATGATAGGAAAGCATAAAAATTCATAATTTTGTACTACAACTCCACATGCCCCACCATCACACTTTCACCACTCACAATTTGCTACGCGGCAAATTGTAACACATTATTATGCATTTTTATGTATCATTAACATTACTCTATACGAAAAATCACAAAATATATATATATATATATATATATTAAAGGGAAAGAAGACAAACATAATGATCCCAAAAAAAATTTGTTGATATATTTTTTACTTGTTGGACAAAGATTCCTAATCTCTAAAAATTTACACTGGCACAAAATAAAGTTACATGCTTATGGATTAGACTGTACACACTTATACAGTCAATACAAATCTTACCATATAGACACATGTATCCAACGATACATATGATCATCCCAACTACACAACAATGCAAAACAACAAGTAACAACCATGCACAAAACGATATCTCAACTAATAGTTGATATATCACAAAATAACAACTTGCAACTATTTAGATAAAATAATTTAAAAAAATTACCATGCAAAATGAGAAGATGATCTAAAATATTTATATACAAAAATTGCCAATGAATTTTTTCTTGTTTGTTAGTCTTGATTAATATCCACCAAACAATTATTTTCATAATATTGGTTCACTCATATATATTTTTATAAGAAAAATGTTAACGAATATCCTTAGGGTATTGTTTAATAATCCATTTAAAGAAAATTTTTATGGAGAAAGAAAGAAAAACAAGTAAAATTTTGACAGCTTTTTTCATTTCTCATAAAAGTAATGTCAAAACTTTCTTAAAATAGATTGTTAATCAATGCCTTAAGGACATTCGTTAATAGGACATTTTTTATAATACCTAAACAATATTATAAGAATAATATTATCAAACACAATCAAATATGCTGGAGGAGTCTGACAAATGAGCAATTTATTGCAAGATGGCAATAGATAGTGCAGAAAGTGCTGGATGCACGTTGTGCTGTATTAGTGAAATTGGTGGAAAACAATTGCATGTGAACTCTGAAGTACCTAAAAAGAAGTGTTAAGGCATTGATTGAACTAAACACAACTATGGTCAAAATTTGTAATCAATGAGGTTTAAATTATTGAAGCGTGAATGCGAACATGATAAATAAAGACCCATTGAAAATTCGGAACGATGGTTAGGATCAAGATTGGGTTCGGATCAAGAGTATTTGAATTTAGACAAGTCACTGATTTTTTTTTAAATCTATAAAAAAATCAACATAAAAATTCAGATTAACCACCCTCTAGCTTGTAACTTTATATATATAAATAATTATATTTTAAAATATATAATTAGATACATATTTTTTTTAATAAAAATCATATTTTAATTCCTAAATAGGTTAAAAAATTATTGATGTTCATTCTATATTTTATAAACTCTTAAAAAAAACTTAAAAGAATATTTAAGAAATAATTCTCATTGAATGTGGTGTTACTTTTAAGATAAAATTAACAAACTCCTTGATTATTACAATGAGTAGTAAATATCTTCACCATAATTAAGAAATGGTTATAGAATTTTTATATTTAAAAAAGAAATTATTCTTCTTGAATTTGGTGTTACTTTTAATATAAAGATTAACAAAAATCTCAATTTTTAAAATGAGTAGTAAATACCTTCACCAAAATTAAGAAATTAAATTGACATATGTCACAAAATTAGAGCTCAACTGAAATTCAATTTAGAAATTTTATTGAAATTTCTTTTAGTTTGACTTTAAATAAATAAACTAGCTTGTAACACATGCATATACATAAATATATTTAAAAAAAAAACACATTTTAATCATAAAAATGTATATAATTAATCGAATTATTAGAAAAAATAAATGTAATTAGATGCATATTAAAAATTTTGTCTAAGTTTAATACTACTTATGATTATTTTATTATAATTTTTAATAACATAGAACATGTGGTGATTTTTGTTTAGTAGATATATGATTGAGTTTTTTATTTTTTATTTTATAGTTCATTAATATTGGGCTCTTAGTATTTTGCACTTATTAACTCACTTAGCATAAAGACTAAAAAATTTAGGTGAACATATGACACAAAATTAGATCGTAATTGAAATCTATACAATGATAGAAGTGGAAATGAATCATAAATACCTCCATGGGAAAAATACTATAATGTACCTACTAATTAAACTACAAATTCTTGGTAAAGAAATTTTTTTTTTTACTAATGTATGACCTTAAGACATATATTAATAAACCATTTTAGAAAATTTTTTATGAAAAAATAAAAAAAATAACTAATTGCATTGATAGTTTTTTCAATTTTGATATTTTAAAATGGATTATTAATATATACCTGTATGCCTTAACTGGACACAAGAAAAAATTGAGAAGATAATATAAAATATTCACGTGCATAAATTGCAAACCAACTTTTAATAAATAGAGGAAAAACTTGTATTTTGAACCTTTTTAGCACAATGGATCAAACCTGTACTGTACTTGTTTTTCTCAGATTAGTTTTGGGTTTGAGTCAAATGACTCATTTTCACATATTTAAAATTCCATAAAGGCATTTTTTTTTTTTTTTTGCAATTACAACTTATCTAGTTTGGCTTAAATTTAAGTTATGTAGCTGTGATTTGAAATTTGATACTTTTTCACCTTAAATTTGACCGATTATCTAACCATAGTTTGAAATCTAGTTATGCAAATGTTCCACTAAATTCATTTTTTATCTTATTTGATCTTGTATTTTTTTTAAGAGAGAAATATAAAAGTTAAGTAAAATTACATATATAACTTTATTTTTAACATAGATGAGTTATGAAATTCTGAGTAAGTTAACCGGCTAAAGTTTTAGCTTATATTTTAGCATAAGTTGTAATTTGCACTTTTTCTTTTTAATTTTTTTTCTTTGAGTTTGGACTGGTTGATGGGTTCAACTGTTCAAGTCCAATTTTAACCTGATCTAGACTAATAAATGTCTTCCTTCTTACCCTGAGAAGTCCCACCTTTAACTGAAACAGATAAAAAGCCTCGAAGATCTCCTTCCCGCTGGCCACTTCCCATCCTCTTCTTTTTTTCCATTTTTCTTATTTTGTAATCTCAAATTCCAAAATTGTATTCTCTTATTACAAAAGATCATCACGTGCATTGATTCTCAAAGAAGAAATTCTAGTTTTTACATTGTCAAGTAAGACTCTGTTCTGGAAATAATTTGTGCTTCATTTTATTATTGTTTTCATCAATATTGTTATGATTATTACTATCAGTTTATGCTTCATAACTCAAACCTAATACCTCCACCTTGTAAATAAGGAAAAGTGTTTTTCTGTTCTTTACTTCTTCTTTTTTAATTTCCTGTATGGGAACAAAATTGTTGTTCTCAAAGCTGTAATCTAAGAACTAAATCATTTTTTACACATGCATGCAACAGATCATTCTTTGCTAATTCCACTACATTTGTTGTACTTGAGGGAATGAAAGCACGCAATGCTGATGTGACCATTTACAAATTAGATACTTATAACCAGATATGTTTACAAACTTTACCAGTACTTTCCATTAGAAAATGAAGACAATTTTTAAATAAAAAAAAAGAAAAGAAAGAAAAAGAAAACGATGGCCGTAGTCTTTAACGCATCACAAGCACAATTCTTCTATAAATTCACTCTGCCATCAATAATAGTTGTTAGTTTTTTGACGCATCACCAGTTCTTCTATAGTTTCTAAATGGTTTTCAATTTATTTTTGACTTATCATCAGAGCACGATGGCCGAGGAAATCGTAAGCAGGGTGATTAAATTTGCTACTGAGCTGCTCGACAATGCTCGGGGCTGCGAGGAGGAGCTGAAAGGGCTTGGTGAATCATTAACCATGATTCGAGCTGTTTTGACTGATGCCGAGAGAAGACAAGTGAGAGATGAGTCTGTGAAGCTTTGGCTCCAGAAGCTTGAAGATGTTGCTTATGAAGCTGACGATGTGCTGGACGAGTTTATGTACGAGAATCTCCGGCAAAAGATAGAGGTCGAAAACGAAAGGAAGAGAAAGGTAAACTTCCTCGACCCATTTATTTTCAGTCTCTCCATGGCGAAAAAAATTAAGGCTGTTCAGGAAAAACTAGCAAAAGTAAATGGGTTGGCAAATGGGTTTCGACTGGCTAGAATATTGTCAGTAGATTCAAATGTTGAGATTGTTCCAACTAGAGAGACAGACTCCTTTCTTGTTCACTCAGAAGTTGTAGGAAGGAAAAGTCAAGTTTCAAAAATAGTGAGCTTGCTGACTAGTGCAACCAATCAACAACTCTCAGTCATTCCTATAGTCGGCATGGCTGGCTTGGGAAAGACAACTTTTGCAAAACTAGTGTACAATCATGAGCTAATAAAAAAATATTTTGATAAGACAATATGGGTATGTGTCTCTGATGATTTTAATGACAAAAATATTTTAAGAGGGATTCTTGAATCCCTTACCAATAACTCATGTCATTCAGTAAGTAAGAATACAGTACTTCAAAACCTTCAAAAAGAGTTGCAGGGGAAAAAATATCTTCTCATTCTTGATGATGTATGGAATGAAGATCTACTAAAATGGGATACATTAAGGGATTGTTTGTTAGGAATTATGTCAAATACTGGAAACAGTATCATTGTTACAACCCGTAGTGATAAGGTGGCAGAAATCATGGAGACACATCCCCGGCATCACTTAGAAAGACTACCCGAGGCAGAATGCTGGTCCATAATCAAGAAAAAATTATCTTCAATTCCATTAACTCCCGTTTTGGAGGCTATCGGATATGATATTGCCAAAAAATGTGGAGGGGTCCCATTAGCAGCAAAAGTCCTAGGAGGGACAATGGCTCGTAAAAAAGTCAAAAATGAATGGTTAGCAATTCAAAACAATGAAATTTGGAATTACCCACTTGTTAGCCATGAAATGTTACCAATATTAAAATTGAGCTTTGATCATTTGCAATCACCATCTCTTAAAAAATGCTTTGCATATTGTTCAATTTTTCCTAAAGATTACATGATTGCAAAGGAAGAGTTAATTCAGTTTTGGATGGCTGAAGGGTTCCTTCAACCATCTCAAGGAAGTTGTGTGATAATGGAGGATATTGGTAACATGTATTTTGATATCTTGTTGGAAAATTCCTTATTTCAAGATGAGAAAAAGGATGAGTTTGATAATATTATCAGTTGCAAGATGCATGATTTGGTACATGATCTTGCACTCTCAGTTACACAATCTGAGACCTTATTTTTGAATAAGGATTTGGAGGGTGACATCAGTCACATACGATATTTATCTATCGAATCT
Organism: Quercus variabilis; assembly: GCA_030445155.1. Classification (NCBI taxonomy): domain Eukaryota; kingdom Viridiplantae; phylum Streptophyta; class Magnoliopsida; order Fagales; family Fagaceae; genus Quercus; species Quercus variabilis. The sequence continues at coordinate 53,356,454 of CP129454.1, read as the reverse complement.
GATGGTAACATTGTACCAAGAATTCCATCTTCAAAAGATGATGTTAGGAGATTGCGCACATTTGTTTCTAAAAATGTTGTGCTTGGCAACACGTTATTAAATTGTAATTGCTTACGTGTGCTAAAATTAAATGGAAACTCTATAAAAGAATTGCCAAGTTCAGCTGGCCTTTTAATACATTTGAGGCTTCTCAGCGTCGCAAGTTTATCCATCAGAGCATTACCAAAGTCCATCACCAAACTCTACAATTTGCAAACTTTAAGAATTGAAGGTTGCCAAAATGTCAGAGAGCCTCTTGAAGATCTAAAACAATTGATAAACTTAAGGCATATTTATATCCCTTATGACTTTAATGAAAAACTTAAGGATATAGGGCAATTGACGTGTCTACAAACATTGCGATGTTTTATTGTGGGTCAAGATGCAGGTCATCGGATTGAGGAATTGGGATGCTTAAATCAACTTAGAGGAAAATTAAACCTCTGGAATCTAGAGCATGTGAGAGATAAAGAAGAAGCCCGAAGAGCAAATTTAGAAGAAAAGGCCAAAATATATGAGTTGAGATTTTACTGGACGAGACAGGGATCGGAAAGAGAAGGCAACCACGAGAATGATGAAGAGGTGTTGGAAGGTCTCAAGCCTCACCGATATTTGAAGAGCTTAGCAATTGATGACTTTGGAGGAAAGAAATTCCCATCATGGATGTTGACAAGCCTTGATGCTTGGGATGGAATTCTGCTATTTGGCAATTTAATTGAGATCAGATTTGGGAATTGCAGAAAATGTGAGGTTCTTCCCACTCTTGGGCTTCTACCTCATCTTAGGGTTCTTACAATACTAGGAATGGATGGTTTAAGACGTATAGGAACTGAGTTTTACAGTAACTATAATAATGGAAGTGATGGCACTGTATTGTTCCCAGCTTTGAGAAAACTTGATTTGAGTAGAATGCCCAATCTAGAGGAATGGGCGGATGTGATGGAGCTAGCAACAACAACAGGCCTAATGGTGTTTCCTTGCCTTGAGGAGTTGAGTATTCAATTTTGTAACCAACTGAAAAGTGCTCCATGTCTTTTTTCGAGTCTTAAGAAATTACACATTAGGGACATGTGTAGCACAACATTTGAAAACATTATCAGCAAGCTTACCACACTCACGTCCCTCGAGGTTTGGAATATTTCAGGACTTGCTTGTCTGCCAGAGAAGTTATTGCAAAACAATGCGAGTCTCATGTCTCTGACGATAGGGGGATGGGCCGATTTGGAGTCCATCGTGTCACGTGAGGATGCATGGGCCTTCTGCACCTCTCTTCGATCGCTTAAAATAAAAGTCTGTTGGAAATTACAAATACAAGGTGTCCCATCCCATCTTCAACGCTTGGAGATAAATGGGTGTGTTATTCTGCCTACTGGGCTACAATCATGCACGTCTCTTACCCTTCTAGAGATTCAGCGTTGTGATAAATTGAAATCAATTCCAAATCTAGGACAATTGCATTCTCTTACCCAATTAAAAATTAGGTATTGCGATAATCTGATATCAATACCTGATTTAAGAGGATTGCATTCTCTTATCGAATTACAAATTTGTCATTGTCCTAAATTGACGAGTCTCCCAGAGGGTTTAGAATCTCTCACCCGCTTGAAGACTTTGGCGATTGGCAAGTTTTGTAAGGAGCTGGATGATTTCCCGAGTCTCGTTTCTATCAAACACTTGCACGCATCCCTGCAACATTTAGAATTGAGAGGGTGGCCTAAACTTAAGTCCATACCGGACAATATTCAAGTCTTCACTGCCCTTGAAAGTCTCTTCATATCTCACTTTGAAGGCATGGAAACTTTGCCTGAGTGGTTGACCAAGCTTTCTTCTCTTCAAATTCTGGAAATCTTCCGTTGCTCCAAGTTAAAGGAAAGTTGTGCAATTGGTGGAAAAGAGCGGTACAAAATTGCCCATATTCCAGATATCAGAATCTATTAAGCGAACAAGCGGTATGTGTAGTCAAATCCACTTATCATACTCTCATTTAAATCGATATTATATTCTTAATTGCCTCCAATTCTTTTCTCTTTTTAAGTTTCCGCCAAATTCTTTTGTTTTTTTTTTTTAAATGTTTTGGCAATTTCTGATTAGATCAATTAAAGTATCCTGGATTGCGTATTCTATTCTCTTCTATCATTGAATTTAATATTCGGTAGTATTTTTATAAAATTATTTTGGCATGATTAGATTACTGTTGGACAAACCTTCATAAAATTTGAACATTGGGATGGATACAACTTACAATTTAGGCGAGGAGGTATCTAATTTTCCAACCAAACTTGTTTTTCCTCTGGTTTTGCTATTAAAATTTATAACGTACTCCCACTCCCACTACTATTTTGTAATTTTATTTAACCATTCAATTATTAGTGGATTTAAAATTTTAAGAGCTTATCTCTCTTAATCTCTTTAAGAGATAAGCTCTTAAATTTAATTATATAATTTTTTTTAAGACCTTATAAACTGTAGAACTTTGTAAAGTCAAAAGCAATACTTGCATTTGAAGTTTTCTTTGTATAAAATTTTCCCATGTTTTTTTGTTTTTTGTGAATTAAAACTAATTATTTTCTGTTACTAATGACCCTAACATTCTGCTCTAGTAGAAACGGATGGTTTCATACAAGACCTGCATATTGTACTTAAGTGGATCGTGGGTTAACATTTTCTCTCCTCAAGAGGTCCAATTCCCTTGCTAAAGAGATGTTCTCTGGTGTTAGAAGTTATTGGTCAAGAATTTTTTAGAAGTTATTGCCAATGTGATGCTCACTTTACAGCAAAAGCTAGATATTACTTATTGTGGTTGCTGCCAGAGTGGCTAACAATTGCACAGAGTCTAGTGGGGGTGTCAATTTGATTCCTATCTGATTGGAGTTCATTAAAATTTTGTGAGTTCCCCCAAATCTCATCGTCTATTCTTCTTATTTCTTTATTTCATCTACTGTTTTCTGAAATTGTTGATATTATGGAATGTACAATTTGCTATAGTCGTTGGACTAACTTCTCTCTTCAACATTTGGTACTTATAGGATGCAAGGACCTTACTTATCTCCCTAAAGTGGATTTCATGCGTTTGATCACCAAATTGCTATGCCTATCCACTCATAACTGTCTCAAAGTTAAATAAATAGATGTGTTGAGGGCGATGGCACATCCTGGTCCAAAGATGGGGAATAGATTAAAAAGAGGAATCTGTTTGGAGTTCACGTATATATTATTACAACAGTATGTGTGGTATGTTTTCTTAAACTTAATCCTCATCTCTTCTCTGATGCTTTACCTTAAATCAACTGATTCTATTCATAATTGCCCTACTTTCTTCCTATCTCAATTTAGTTTTCCCCCAATCTTTAATGAACTATTTTGTCTTGATGTGCAGGTGCTAGTGACAGCATATATAATGTATTCAGCTGGAAGAACAATTTGATTAATTCAATGGAGTTTAGAAGAAGTTCTTTAAAGTTGGTAAGATTTTCTTCTCTTCTCATTTATGAAGTATTATATTAATCCAACAAATATACCATTCATGGCTAAGATCCCCTCTTCCCTATCACTTTTCCTACAACATATACAAACCTGTTGCGTAGAAAAAGGAAAAGAAAATTTTGTCAATCCAAAATATTCTATGAATTTCTTTTGACATGATTAGTGTTGGTAGTATTTTATTAGTACAACTGGAGCAAGAACTTAAGAAATTGAATATTACTTATATCCCAACAATTGGGACCATCATATTGTAATAATACAATACAATTTATGCTTGAAGGTAACTAAACTTGGCAAATCATTGCCGTCCTCATCTTTTTCCTTTGTTTTTTCTATCTAAATTGTTGACATGTTTCGTCTCTCTTATGAATCTAGCAACATCTTGTGTTCTTTATTTAGCCATTCAATCATTGAAAACCAATGGGCATATACATTAAGCTTTTGCATTTGGAAACTTCAAAATCTAGCTAATTAAATTGAGCATTAGAGATTGTAAGTTCATATAAAAGCTCCTTGTGTGCAAAACAAAGTGAAGGATTTCTTCAAATTAAAGACAAAATTATTATTCCTTTTCTTGATTATAGACTTTCTCAGTTTTTCCAAGTTACTGAATGCTTAAGTGGGTCTCTTATTCCGGATGGGTTCAAATTTTGAAGAACTTGAGGAGTTTTGCTCTTTCATACTTTGGAAACTAGACTAGTGAGTGAGCTCAATAAAATAAATTCTTCAAGTTTTTGGTTTTGGATATTAAACCCTGGCCACATACATTAATAACAATAAACTATGGAATCTTTTGTGCTTGTTTCATGTGCTACAACTATGTTTTCATATGAGATGGTTATTTAGAATAATCATTACATATTATAATCCTTTCTATACATAGTTGGGTAACGTTCCTTTTGCATTTGTGGAATTATAATTTTTTTTTTCTATTACTGATGGCCCTAGTATCCCATTGTAGAAGAGAATGGAAGATTCTACTTAGGAGCAACATATGGCAATCATGATTCCCTAAAGCTGATGCATGTGCTCCCATACTATGCCCCACCACATTATGCAAGCTATTAGATATTTTATTGTCCAAGATTTTCATCATTAAAAGGAAGGATGTGCCGAAGGTAATAGACACTTTACATCAATTCTAGCCATAATGTGCTCTTTTATGATGAAATCCAGGCCATTGAAAAGAAGGAATAAGATATTTCCTGCTGAACACAGTCAAGGCGGTAAGGATAGGAACAATTAGATTTCTTCCCCTACTTACCACAAATTCTAGGACCTACAAAATTTTGAGGTGAGTTTGTAAGTTTAGATGTCATTTTATCTTTATTATATTGATACCCATTTAAATCATCAGTTTGAGTCATTAATATTGATTGTGTTGGGGTGTAGAAGCTTTGTATCTCTTTAAGAAATGAATTCCAGGGACAAGAATGCCCCTACCTTCTAGTAAAGATGGAGTGCAATCCCTCTCTTAGGACATGTAAGTGGAAGATTCGACACAGTTGTTGAAGGTTTATTTTAACTTATACACTTGTGAAGCCTTAGATTACAGTCAAAACTGATTTTTTTTACTGTTCACTTTGAAAAGGAGTGAGAAGTAGTCAGAGTGGACCAGGGATAAAAGATTGTTCACTTTGAATCACAATAGATGGACTTTTTTAAATTGATTTCATTGCTTCTTTGTTATTTGCTAAAATTTGCGAGTTTTTTTCTTCTCTTCTATTTTATCTCTTCCAAAAAATTTTATTATCACTGTTTCCTTTTTTTATTTTCAATTTTGTGTACTATTTACTAAATTTTTTGTTCCCTTTCAAATTCATTGTTGCTTTATATTTCAGTGGCAAATTGACAGCAGTGGGGAGTTTGATGACTTTGTGCGAGTTATATGGAATTCTTCAAGGTAATGTAATTTGCTCTTTTCCATGTTTTTCATTTTGGAACTTTATTTTCTTTTCCATTTTCTAATCATGGACATGGATCTATTATTGGGTAGTGTTTCAAAATCTAAAGCTGAGAATCTATGCTATTTCACACTTTAGAGCATTAGCATCCGCTATTTTTCAAAATCTAAGGTTTCTCTATTACTAAAGCTTCTCATATTCTGTCAAATGGGGAAAAGAGAATGCGCTGAATTGCATACTCATTATGATTTTTCAGTTACATACTCTGTATTGTGGTGTTATCTGACTTTGGTAACATAATCTGGATCCATAGAAGAATGAAAAATTATTTGTTGAATTGTTGGATGAACTTGCACAATTTTTTTCTTCTTCTCTTTATTCAAAGGTTGTCTGACATTTTAGGATGCACACAAATCAAACATTATGTGGGTGGTGAGCTATGCTCAATTTGCTGGCTCGTCTTTTTCAATAAGCATAAGTAACATATTTGAAAATCAAAGAGTTGACAAGAGTGGATGCCTTTCCACTATAGTTGGAGAACCTTTCATTTATTTGATGAGCTGTCTTTAAACAGATGCAACTTGCAAGAAGCTGAGATTTCTATCAACAGGGGAAAGGATGTGATACCCTACTAACTAGCAAATGCTGGAAATACTTCATTTCCCAATTAGAGTTCTTGTACTTCAGCATAGATAATTTAAGATTGTAAATATCTAGATAATATTTTGAGTTTTGATCCCTAATCTAAGCTCTAAAGAATCTAAAATTGGTATTTTTTTTCTCAAATGTCCTTTTTTTAATATTTCACTTTGAAATAGAACAGCTTTATGCACTTATTTTTTGATAGTTTCCTTAGAATTTTTGTTTGCTCGTATAGTGCAACATATTTTGCTGCATGGCATACTTAGATCTTCAAATTTCCTCTCTACAATAGAAATCAAGTACTTTCATTTGAAAAATCAATTCATAACTTCTTGAGATTGTGTGTGTGTGTGTGTTGTGTGTTTATTCTGGGCTACCAACAATGTATTTGTTGGGGCTCTTAGTTTCTATTATATTGTCTTCATTTGTTAAGTTTTGACTTATCAATTTTGGATTAATTAGGGCTCTTTAGTTATTCAAATTTCTGACTTCACCAAAGTTTGTTGATGTTCTGAATTTATATGAAGTTAGTTTAGAACTTGAGAAATAATCAATGAAAAATTATTTATTCTATTTTAATTAGACTTGTAGATGAACTTTCTGGTTTACTGTACAGTACAATATAAGGAAGTACGACTTGAAATTCAAAACAAATTGCATGAGAGGGTTAGCTTATTTTTTCTTTTGAGATCAAATTATAATGGTCAGTAAGTTGTATTTCTTATGATTGAATTGCTTCAAGATTTCCGTGATTCTCAACCTACAATAATTTTATTGTCTTGAGTTTTCTTTCTTTTTATTTTTTCCTCAAAAGTTTCTGGTTGCAGGTCAACTGGAACCATAACTTGTATGTATCTGCAATTGTTGATTGGGTATATTCAGTATCACCATCGACAATGCTTCAAGTAAGGCCTAGGCTTTCCTATGGCTTACACTTTATGCCATGGTTGTTTCCATTTCCTATCTTTATAATCAGAAATATCTCTTTTCTTTTTTGAATATATTCAGTTTCTGACAATTCATCCCCTTTTCAAATCTTATGTTATGACTCCCTAACTTAAAGTTGCCGTAGCAGTGACTTCAATACTTTTCAAGATTCTAAGGTAGGCATCTGTGATTAGCCTTTCATACTGTTATCATCATATATATCTTTATTTGAATATTCAATCTTTAGAAATAATCAATGACAGACTATGAAATTCTATCTTTAGATTTGTGCAAGAAATTGAAGAGCCCAATAAGGAAGAACAACTTGAAACTCAAATTTGATGCATTCTTTCCTGAGATCAAGTTATGTATTTTGGTAAGCAATATTACTATTCTCAAGTTTTCTTTCTTTTGTTTTTTATTTATTTTTATCCTTGTGAATTTTCAGATAATTTTCGAATAATATTCAGATAATTTATTACTTACATACTAATGATCAATTGATCATCATTTATATCTCGATTTGAATGTTCAATCTTGAGATATAATCAATTACAAACTATGAAATTTTTTTGTTAGACTTTTGGCAGAAGATAAAGTTCCCAATAAAGAGGAGAAAGTTGAAATTTGAATGTGATTCACTTTTTGTCAAAGATTAAGTTACGGGTTTTCGTAAGCCATTTTACCATTTCTGAGTTTTCCTTCTTTCTTTTTTTGGTTTTTTTATCCCTGAAAATTTTCTAATGATCATTAATTGGCCCTAAGAATGATGATTGTATTTTCCTGGCCTTATTGCCCAAACATAGAATGGATAGCTAATGTGTTCCACTTGTTGAAGAGGATTCTATGGTCAGTCCATTTCCTATCTATATACTAAGCAGTGGATCTTTTTTACTGAACAGAATTTCGTAATAGTTCATCCACCTATCGAATCTTATGTTGTTATCATGGCCTTATAGAGCCCTTTGTTCCAGTGACTTCAACATTTTACCGTACATTGAGGTATGCATATGGAGATTGGCCATCTTATACACATTGATTTCATTTCACAAATAAGATCTTCTACATCTCTACCAAAGCATTGAATAATACTAACATCAATTAATCTTTGCAGTCTTCTCTTTTCATTAGCCTTGTTGTCCTAACTTAAGAGGCCAACTTGTTTGGGTGCCCCAGTTCATACAAATGTTCAGAGGATATTTTCATAAAGTTAGTAGATAAGGTAACGGACGTATATCTCTGTAAGTTGACTTATATTTGTTGTTATTCAATTAGTAACATATGGTTTAGAAATTAATTGTATTACTAACCAATATGACTTTAAATTTCTAACAATTAAGTCAGTTATGACTAAAACTGAAATGTGTTAGTTCAAACTACTACTATGTTGATAGATTCTGATGACTTTTGCATTCCTTCATCTTTTGAAGGGGAAAAGAGCAAGATGCACAACAGTGGTTGAACTAGAAGGCATTCTTACATTGTTTGACTCTCCTGAGTAGCTCCATATATGCATGACCATGCTGGCTTCTTTGAATTGAACTTCTGATAAATGGGTGAGTTTTTATTCTTGTGAACGAGTTGGACCAATTCTGACATTGGTTATACAAAGCGCTAACCAAAAATGGAATACACAGGTTCTACTCAGTGTTACACAGGCCATCAAACAATATAGACACTCCAAACATGTTCTGCTGTCTCACTTTCAGCTTTGACATCTTCAACCATCGTTGAAACTTGCTCTGAACTAGAGCTTGTCCTTAGCAAGAAAGAACTGGAGTTCTCAAGATTACATTCCAAGTACATGGATCATGAGCAAAAGCTTTTACAGTGTGTGTGTGTGTGTGTTGTGTGTTTATTCTGGGCTACCAACAATATATTGATTGGGGCTCTTTAGTTTCTATTATATTGTCTTAATTTGTTAAGTTTTGACTTATCAATTTTGGATTAATTAGGGCTCTTTAATTATTCAAATTTCAGACTTCACCAAAGTTTGTTGATGTTCTGAATTTATATGAAGTTAATTTTGAACTTGAGAAATAATCAATGAAAAATTATTTATTCTATTTTAATTAGACTTGTGGACGAACTTTTTGGTTTACTGTACAGTACAATATAAGGAAGTACGACTTGAAATTCAAAACAAATTGAATGAGAGGGTTAGATTATTTTTTGAGATCAAATTATAACGTTCAATAATTTTTCATTGATTGGGAGGGTTGTATTACTTATGATTGAATTGCTTCAAGATTTTCGTGATTCTCAACCTACAATAATTTTATTGTCTTGAGTTTTCTTTCTTTTTATTTTTTCCTCAAAAATTTCTTTTTGCAGGTCAACTGGAACCATTACTTGTATGTATCTGCAATTGTTGATTGGGTATATTCAGTTTCACCATCGACAATGCATCAAGTAAGGCCTAGGCTTCCCTATGGTTTAGACTTTATGCCATGGTTGCTTCCATTTCCTATCTTTATAATCAGAAATAGCTCTTTTTTTTCTTGAATATGTTCAGTTTCTGACAATTCATCCCCTTTTCAAATCTTATATTATGACTCCCTAACTTAAAGTTGTCGTAGCAGTGACTTCAACAATTTTCAAGATTCTGAGGTAGGCATCTGTGATTAGCCTTTCATACTGTCATGATCATATGTATCTTTGTTTGAATATTCAATCTTTAGAAATAATCAATGACAGACTATGAAATTCTATCTTTAGATTTGTGCAAGAAATTGAAGAGCCCAATAAGGAAGAACAACTTGAAACTCAAATTTGATGCATTTTTTCCTGAGATCAAGTTATGGATTTTGGTAAGCAATATTACTATTCTCAAGTTTTCTTTCTTTTGTTTTTTTATTTATTTTTATCCCTGAGAATGTTCAAATAATCATTTCGAATAATATTGGATAGGCAATGACTTTAGCACTTTTATATATTACATCTGTGATTAGTCTCCTTACATGCTAATGATCAATTGATCATCATATATATATATATCTCGATTTGAATGTTTAATCTTGAGATATAATCAATTACAAACTTTGAAATTTTTTTGTTAGACTTTTGGCAGAAGATAAAGTTCCCAATAAGGAGGAGAAAGTTGAAATTTGAATGTGATTCACTTTTTGTCAAAGACTAAGTTATGGGTTTTTGTAAGCCATTTTACCATTTCTGAGTTTTCTTTTTTTTTCTTTTTTTTTGGTTTTTTATCGCTGAAAATTTTCTAATGATTATTAAGGATATGTTTGGATATCACTGATTTTGCTAAAATTGAAAAATTATTGCTAAAAGTACTGTAGTTAAAGGTAAAAATTAGTTGAAATAGTATAGTGGGGCTCATGAATAGTGACAAAAAGTGTAGTGGGGCCTATGAATAGTAGCAAAAATAAGTTAAATAGTAAAATAATTTTAATTTTTCATTTCAATCCAAACGCACACTAATTGGCCTTAAGAATGATGATTGTATTTTCTAGGCCTTATTGCCCAAACATAGAATGGATAGCTAATGTGTTCAACTTGTTGAACAGGATTCTATGGTCAGTCCACAATCCTTGGATGCTGAAGGAATCCATGGTGTGATCTCGTAGTTCCTACAAGTTGGCACCAGGTTGTTGACAACCAACAATATAATGTGAGGCTTAGCTTTTACACCATAGTTACTTCCATTTCCTATCTATATACTAAGCATTGGCTCTTTTTTACTGAACAGAATTCGTAATAGTTCATCCACCTATCGAATCTTATGTTGTTATCATGGCCTCATAAAGCCCTTTGTCCCAGTGACTTCAACATTTTACTGTACATTGAGGTATACATATGGAGATTGGCCATGTTATACGCATTGATTTCATTTCACAGATAAGATCTTCTACATCTCTACCAAAGCATTGAATAATACTAACATCAATTAATCTCTGCAGTCTTCTCTTTTCATCAGCCTTGTTGTCCTAACTTAAGAGGCCAACTTGTTTGGGTGCCCCAGTTCATACAAATGTTCAGATGATATTTCCATAAAGTTAGTAGATAAGGTAATGGATGTATATCTCTTTAAGTTGACTTATATTTGTTGTTATTCAAAGTAACATATGGTTTAGACATTAATTGTATTACTAACAAATGTGGCTTTAAATTTCTAACAATTAAGTCAGTTATGACTAGAACTGAAATGTGTTAGTTCGAACTACCACTGTGTTGATAGATTCTGATGACTTTTGCATTCCTTCATCTTTTGAAGGGGAAAAGAGCAAGATGCACAACAGCGGTTGAACTAGAAGGCATTCTTACATTGTTTGACTCTCCTTAGTAAATCCATATATGCATGACCATGCTGGCTTCTTTGAATTGAACTTCTGCTAAATGGGTGAGTTTTTATTCTTGTGAACAAAGTTGGACCAATTCTGACAATGGTTATACAAAGCGCTAACCAAAAATAGAATACGCAGGTTCTACTCAGTGTTACACAGGCACATCAAACAATATAGCCACTCCAAACATGTTCTGCTGTCTCACTTTCAGCTTTGACATCAACAACCATCGTTGAAACTTGCTCTGAACTAGAGCTTGTCCTTAGCAGGAAAGAACTGGAGTTCTCAAGATTACATTCCAATTACATGGATCATGAGCAAAAGCTTTTACAGTGTTTCTCCCAAAAAAGAAAAAAAAAAGAAAAGGAGAAACACTGTAAAAGCTTTTGCTCATGATCCATGTAACTGGAATTTCTCCCTTTTATTAATATTGAGAAATTTTTCCTGAGATGATATAGTTTTCATAGTAGGTCATTGAATATAAATAACGTTTATCAGGAATACTTTGTTTTGTACTTGTAATCATTTTCAAGTTGTTATTTCTTTTTCAAATTGTGTTTCCTGTTAGACGATAAAAGGGCCGATTAACTCTTTGGTCACCATGATTAGACTAAAAGGGTTACAGATGAATTTGCAGTTCATTCCAATATTCAAAATACCTTAGCTGTTACAATGTTAAGCCTTATTAGACGCATTTGATGGGGCATCCTCTCCCTATTTTTGGCAATGCCCAACACAAAATCATAATGCAAAATCTCCTAGCAACATTTGGAAAAATCAAGTTATCTAAGAGAGCTTTGATTCATGTGGCATTGTAATCTCACTTTTAAAATTTTGGGAGATCCAAATGTTATTTGAACAACAGAATATCACCAAAAATTTTCAGACATTTCTCTTCAAATGCCAAAAATTAGGATTGAACCTAACATCCATTCTCCACTTTTTGAAACCGAGCTTGTATCCCATTTAGAGGGAATTTTAAGCATATATGAATATGACAATTCAAAAGAACATGAGATATTATAATAGAGAGATGCACTTGAACAATTTACCAACATTAAAATTAAAAAATAAAAAATAATTACCATAGCAAGTTAAAAAATAATGCCAATTAGAGATGTTACTTGTTCAATTTTTAGTTGTCCTGAACCTTCTCATGCACCTATAAGCCCAATCACATCTTGAATGCAGCTGGTCAATTAACTCCATAGAATTTCTTATAATGAGAAAGAAACTTGTCTTTTAGAAATCCCTGCAAACCAGTGGGAAAGAAACTTATTTATTGAAACCCCAGCAGATGGTGCATCAAATTATTACAGCAAAGCAAATTACAAAAGTTTGCACGCACAAATTAAGTGTCATAGCTTTAAAGAAATCAGTATTGTCATTGGGTTACCAATTTTCCACATTTTACCCGAGACTAGCCAAAAATGCAATAGTTATAAACATCTTTTCTAAATGCAACAAATGCAACAAAAATTACAGAGAGAAACAATTGTTTGTGACAAAATAGTGTGCACTTGAGAAATAATCGGTGAAATATATATATTTTTCCATAATTAGAGTTGTCAATGAACTTAAAGTCTGGTCCAGCACTCTGGACGAACATTAAAGGAGAAAAAAAAAAAAATTAAAGCTATGTTTGTGAATAATGTCTTATTGAGAAAAAGTAGAATAGTCTAGAGCTGACTTATATAATTTTCTTTTAAAAAAAATTACTTATAGTAAGTAAATTAGGTTTTCTAATTGAATTCAAACATTTGGTTGTTTTTATTTTAATTATTATTGAAAAAGATAACACTATTTTTATATTATTGGTTAAATTCACCTCCTAAAAATGCATGTTGTTTAAAAACTACAAAAAAAAAAAAAAAAAGTGTTTAAACTCCCATACCGACCCACGGCTCTTAAGGGCCTGTTTGGTAAATGTGTTTAAAAACTGAAAATTATTATTTAAAAGCTTTTATAGAAGTATATATGGGTGAAAAAATATATAAAAACACATAAAATATTGTTTTAAAACTAAAAATTGTTATTTGGAAACATACGCCAAACAACCCTTGAGTCTTTTTATTTTACACCACATTTCTTTCCTAGTTCCCAAATACTTCCTTCATATCGCTGACCGATCAGAGCACCGAAGGAAAGATGGCTGGTGATATTCTCGTTAGTTTGGGATTTTTTAGAAAACAACTACAAAACCCAAACAATATTATTAGTTAGGCAACGTTTCAAACATATTGCATTTCTAACAATTCGACTTTAGAGGAGTCGATTTTACTGTTCATATCGCCTATTTTTTGCGCCACATAGATAAATAAATCGAGTCCTTTACACTCATTTTTTATACATAGAAATCGACTCCAGTGGAGTCGTTTTTCAATACAAAGAAAACAGCAAAATATCATCAAAATAGACCACAACAAATCTGCCTATAAACGCACGCAATGCATGGTTCATTAACCTCATGAATGTACTTGGTGCATTAGTTAGACCAAAAGGCATTACCAACCACTCATACAATACATATTTAGTTTTAAAGGCAGTTTTCCATTCATCACCCTCTTTCATCCTAATTTGATGATATCCACTTTTCAAATCAATTTTTGTGAAAACACATGATTCATGCAATTCATCCAACATATCATCTAGCCT